>JADMNL010000033.1:71705000-72905000 GCA_016271365.2 Neoceratodus forsteri
GCATATGAGGAGAGGTTGAGGGCACTGAACATGTACTCCCTGGAAAACTGGAGAGAGACGGGACATGACTGGTACCTTCAAGTACTTGAAAGGAATAAATAAGGTTGATAAGGAGAGTCTCCTTAGGTGAGTGGCAACCATAACACGAGGGAGCACAGTCTTAAGCTGGAGAGTAGGAGGTTTAAGAGTGAGGTCAAGAAGCACTTCTTCACAGAGAGGGTAGTGGACACTTGGAATGTGCTGCCAGAAGAGATAATCTCATTGAAGACAGTGGGCAGCTTTAAGAGAGGCTGGGAGAGGCATGGGGAAGGTAAGAATCATGGGTAGGAGAATGGGAGGAGTGGGGAGGAGGGCAGGGACATTAGCTCAAGCTGTGGACCCTGCAATCTGAGCAGACTTGATAGATCAAATGGCCTTCTTCTGCTGGCTTCTTGTATGTTCATATGTTTGTATGGTGAGGTCTGCCCAATTTATTTATTTAGCTTTTGTTGACCGGGTAAGTGCGCTAGGACAAATCCTGCCTATTTTCAGGCACGACCCGGGAGAGGGGATACAGATGAATGCCAACTGACCTTGAACCAGATTAAGCTGTTGGTGGTATTTTTAGTGAATGAGGGAAATTTGGCCAGGACACTGGGGAAATTCCCTACTCTTTTCGATAAGTGCCATGGGATCTTTAACATCCACCTGAACTACCACCAGTCCAGGCAGATGGGACCTCGGTTTAACGTCTCATCCGAAGAGCACCTCAGAAGTGCAGCACCCTCTTATGCTGCACTACAGTGTCAGTACTGGGATATTAACCCAAGTGCCAGATGTGGAACTGAATCCACAGCCTCTGATCTCCTGGCCTCAGAGGTGAGTGTGCTACCTACTGAGCCACTGACACTGACACTGGTAAATGGCTCATTAAACTAGTTCAAGTTTCTGTTTGCAGCGTTTCTCATCAGAATGTCTGGGGTGTGGTATAACAGCACTCATGTCCCCCATCAGATAAATTATTTTTGCTTGTGCTCGCAGGGACTGGGAACCCTTTTCAGAGCACCACTTCTCTGTCTGAGGTGTGCCATAATCCCATCACAGCAAATGCTCTTGCATGCCTTATTGGTTAAGTGCAAACCACCTTTTCTGTATACTACTTCTGAGTGGACGGAACCTTTGATAAAGTAAAGCCTTGTTAGCCTGCCCTATACAAGAATTTGCATAATGTTACCCATGATGCTTTGCATTGGGTTCAAAACTTTAGAGTTATGTATGGAATGGGAGTGGAATACAAAAACTATTCAGTGCGGATGCTTGTTCTTTACCTGCATCCTTTGTATGGATCACACTCGGCTGTTACTGCAAGCTGTTTCTCCTTTATGCTGCCTCTGAATGTAGAAAATGTTGGGTTTCCTCCAGGCCTGATTTGACTGAAATAGTGACTGCACTACAGTGAAGAGTCCAAAAAGGGTAGTGAATGACATGATTGTAGTGTGCTGCTTTCCATCTAAACTGGGACACATGTGAAAACCGATTTCCAGAGATTGTTTGTTCAGGTGATGCCTTGTCAACCTGCTCCACTCACAAGGATTTGCACACTGTGATGAGATGCACTGTGTTTATTTGAGTGTGTGCATGTATTTGGGAGAGAGACACAGAAACCAAAGTATTGTGCATCCTCGTAGGTAATGGATGATCTGAGCACCTTTAGCTTCCATCAACAGTTTGGGAGAAAGCAGCAAAAGCCCTTCTACCTCTGCTTCTTGCCTATTCCAATTAAGAGGAAGGCCTACTGGATACCCCAATGTCTCCAAAGCAGCTCACGAGGTTATCGTGGGAAGCCCTGGCTGGAGTCACCTTGGGTTTCTTGCTTCTTGAGCCTGTAGAAGAGGGGGATGCATCAAAGAAGTAATAGGCATAGAAGTGAGAAAATAAACTGCATCACCCACAAACCCTATGTTGGAATTATAAGTGGGACCTGGAGTGGTCCTCAAGGAGTCCATCTTAAAATTTTCCATAGTTTCTCCAAACTTTTTATAGTTTCCATGAAATAACCATGGGAAAAATCTTAGCAAATATGAGTCATTTAAAAACATCATAATGGTTCCCATGGAAACAATAAGGAGGTGTACACAGTTGTCCATGGTTTCCATTAGTATGTTCCTTAGGAAAGGCACAAAAGCATGGGAAAACATAAAATAACATGGAATTCTATGGGGGAAAAAATTTCATTTCTCTATAACCTCAGAACTACTAGGGCACAGAATTTAATTACAAAAGTCAAAGAAAATGTCAATTTCATCCCAGTTTTCATGGAAATTATGGAAATCTGTGTCAATGTTCCATTATTTTCCAAGCTTTTTTTCCATGGCAAGTTCCATAAAAGGCATGACATATCAAGAGAGGGGGATATTTGCTTTTATTTTTCTGGGCAACACAAAGTCTAATCCCTTCCCCTTTCCATGCACAGTCTTACCCCTAGGCATTTCTGGCTGGATGAAACAAACACAAAAAAAGAGATATATTGATGGGTCCTTGTAGCAAGAAGCTGGTGGGCGCCATCATTTCATTTCACTGACTCACTCGATGGTCTCTGTGTAACTTAGAGTTGGAAGCCCTAATTTATAACACAGCGGTAGCAGTGCATCATCAAAGAATGCAAGCAGTTCAACAGTGGTGTGCTGTTTTATCGCAGCTAGTCCAGGGCACCCATCCAAAACTGCTAGCCTTGAATCATGCAGGCCCTTGTATGGTCATCCCTTCTTTCTGTTCCTGTTTAACTTATGAGGTTAGGAACTGGAAGACATTTCTAGGAAACGCAATATTTTCACATTGACAGCTTCTGTACATTGCAGATTTTACTTTTTTTTTTACATTCAGGGTTGCTGTATTCCTACAATTTCAGAGAGTGATATTTTCCGGCACTGTAGGAAATGCAAAGGAATGGCCTGAGAGCTCTGACCTTTAATTGTCTTTCTCAGAAACATATTAATTTACATGTTGAAAACATTAAATGTTGTTGCAATTGTGCTCAAAATCTATGTTTGAACTCTAGCTATGTTTGACCTGTGCTTTCTCCGATCTGTAACCAGAACCTGCAGCTACTAGAAAGGATTTTGAATGAGTCCCTGATTCAATTGTGTACCTATCAGTTCTTTAATATTATTATTATTATCAGTATTTCTCATCAGAATAATGTATTGAAGTTTAACCCCCACCAATTTCCATAGAAACATATAATGTGGTAGGAGATAAGGACAGCTTGTCCCACCTAGTCTAGCCATTTTTTTAACCTTTATATTTTTGCTGTAGGCCCTACTTGATCTATGGCACAGTCTGTTCCCCCCTTTCCTTACCCCTACAATTCTCTTGTACCTGTCCCAGGCATTTTTGAACCCCCACCACTGTTTTCGCCCACACTACCTCTGCTGGAAGGCTATTCCAGGCATTCACCACACTTTCTGTTGAGAAGTACTTCCTCACATCCTTCCTGAATTTACTCCCCCCCAGCTTCATGGCATGCCCCATTGAACTACAGCACCATTTTCTCTGAAAAATAACCCCCTCCTATACCTTATTAACCACCAGTGAGGTATTTAAAGGTCTCTGCCATATCCCCAACCCTCTTTTCCTCCATGGTGTACACATTTGGCTCCTTTAGCCTCTCCTTGTAGGGGTTTCTGATGCAGACCCTACACTATTTTGGTAGCCCTCCTTTGGTTTGCCCCCACTCAATGTCCATCCTGAGATGTGGTCTCTGGGACTGGACACAGTACTCAAGGTGGGGGTCTTTCCAGCGATCTATATTGAGGCAGTACCACCTCCCTCTTCCTGGTGGCGATACCCCTTCCTATGCATCCCAGCATCCCACTACCGCTTTTGACTGCCTTGTCATACTGTCTGGCCACCTTTAGGACATCTGATATGATTACTCCTGGGTCTCTTTTCTGCCTGGTCTTTGTCAGTATCACTCTGCCCATTTGTACTCTACTCCCAGATTTCTATGCCCCAAGCGCATTATTTTGCACATTTTTGCATTAAAACTCATCTGCCATACCCTTGACTACTCTTCCAGTTTTTTTTTCAGATCCTTGTCCATCCTTTCCACCCCTCCCTGAGTGTCCACTGTGTTGCAGATCTTGGTGTCATCCATAAGGAGGCAGACCTTCCAGTTCCCACTATGTCCTTATAAAGACACTGGAGGGACCGGTCCCAGCACCTATCCCTGAGGTTCTCTGCTAGTCACCCACCCTTCCTCAGAGCAAACTCCATTTACCACTACCCTCTATTTCCTGTCCACTAACCAGTCTCTTACCCAGGGTACCATCTTATTACCCACCCCCAAGTTACCCAACTTGCTTACCAGTCTCCTGTGTGGAGCATGATAAGGGAGGGGTGGAGATTACAAAGAATATGAGGCTCCAGGTAAGGAAAGTGCATGCGCGACTTCAGCCCAGTGAGCTCCTTCATCGCAGAAGGATCCTGCACACTCTGTATGCTACATTTTGGTAGCAGCAGTGGGATTCCTTGGAGGTGGATTCACCCATAGCAGCTTATCTTTTGGGGGCCATTCATAAAAACCCTGTGTAGGGATCTTGTCACAAAGGTAGTCAAAAACGACAAATGAATTGACAAACCATATGTCGGAGTTAAATATGGATGATCTTGGATTACAAATGTCACTTTAGTGGCTTATACCATCATTTTTGTTGTCTTTGTGCATTTCACAGATTGTGATGGGTCGACAGTAGTTTATTAGACTGTCTCTATTTTCTTTTCCAGATCTTTTGCACTGACATGTCACTGGGTGGAAGGATAAAAATGAGCTGTTACAAATAATTTGCTGAACACTAGATTAACCTACTGTCTATAAGCAGAAGTGTTAGCGAGGTACGGTGAATGAATGTATGCAGTGACAATCCTTGCATGTCAAATTACCAGGCAAAGGCTTTATTTAACTAAACAAGCAACACTAATGGCTGCAATATGACATGCTTTGCCAGCATTCTAAATATAGATCTGACAGCTGACAGGGGCCTGTGCTTCTGTAGACACAAGGTTGCTATTTGGGTATAACTGATTTGTATCTGTGGCTGTAGAGCCTGTGCTTCTGCACACAGAAGTATAGTACTATTTTTCATTTGAGTATTGTGGTTTCTATCTGTAGCCCAAAATGAGTGTGTATGCTTTGTGGTGTGCGTACCACTGATACAAATCCACGAAGGTAGCACATCAGTGCTACTGCATTTGTGTAATCTGGAAACAGTTGTATGTTGTTTGTCTTACCTGATGATGGTTGTCTGTGGTTGCTTGTGTGGTCATATCCTTTTGCTGCTTGGGGTGGAGAATTAGGGTTAGAAACCCTAACATCACATTCCTCTACTTTTGTGGTGTTAAGTTAAACCCTAACTGGTGCATTTACACAGGTTTTCTCAAAGAATATATATATATATATATTTTTTTTTAACTTTGAGTTTTGCCACTCAGAGACAGATGGGGCTATACCAGCTTATTCAGCACCTGGACTTTGCACCCAGCATCATCCCTACTAGGTTGCCCAGATGGGGGACTGTAGCTCCCCCTGCTGCAGTGGGGCTTCCTGAGGGGAGAGACTGAGATCCACCTGAGGTCCCAGCTAAGGCTTATACCTGGGGTGTCATTCGGGTGGAGGTTGGGGGGACATCATCTTCCAACCAGCCCCAGGGGATTTTTGCTTCCTGTTTGGAGGTGTGGACATACAATAACATCAACACATGACATCCACACTCCCACTCGTGCACTGCAGATGTCCACTGTCACCTCTGCCTCTCAGTGTGTGGTCCTGGCTGGTGTACACCCAGTCTCCAGTGGGTGTCACTCATGCGCCTGGAAGCCACAATCCTCCCCCTGGGAGCAGGAGAGCTGTCTGTAGGATGTTCATTCTACCCTCCACAACGGTTCTCTGACACTCTGGGTTTGTTTCCGAGTCTGGGTCATCAGTGTCGCAGGAGGTAGCACTACCACTGTACTGGTGGGCTGGCATATATATCTATATGTATCTATATATATCTATATGTATCTATATATATATATATATGCAATACATAAGGATGGTGCTTTTCAGTTTTAATTACATTTTGGATCATTTCTGGGTTTTGTGTTTCCAGTTTTGTTGTAGTGTTTTCTGTAGTGTAGTAGCATTTCTGCATCATCTGGTGTTTTCCCTTTCAGTCTCCATAGTGCAGTCATGGTCATATAAAAGGAGGAGTGGCTGCAGTCAGCCATCCTTTCTTCAGTGGGGTTGGCTGTGAAGGCAGTCGCGAATATGGCTGGGGGAGCAGTGTGGCATCTGCATTCAGGGAGCAGTGAGGCGTCGCGATCAGGCGTGGCGCGGCATCTTGGGTTAGGCGGCATCTGGTTGACAGTTGGCAGTTGTGAAGGAGGTTGAAGTCTGCAGCAGCATGAAAGGACTGCCAAAAGAGAGAGCAAAGGAGGGAAATGATGCATTTCTGTTTTTTCAGGTTCTGGGTGTTTGGGAGAAATGGGAGTTGGTGTTCTTTCTTAGGTTGGAGCTGTACAGGTCTGAGACCGTTTATTTTAGGTTTTTGGTGTGGTTTATTTTGTAGATTTTTCTTTGTGTAGTGCTTAATTGGTTGATGGTGTGATATTTGAAATGCAGTGGCTGCCTATTTTAAAGTAAAGTCCCATGTTATATCATATATTGGCAGTGTATAAAGTTATTATAGTGGGTACACAGTAGAGTAGGTGGGTATTATAATATTGCATGTAGTCTTGTAAAATATACTAGAAATTTACTATACTGTGTTTCTGTTCACTGTGTACATATGTGGTACTAATAGTAATTGTTGTGCCATGTGTTTTGAAAATTGCAGTATTGTGTTTTCCTGCATGTGATGTATTTTATCAAATAGAAACATAGAAATCGTTGGCAGATAAGGACCACTTGGCCCCCAGTCTGCCCAGATTTTCCCTGCCTATCCTGTCTCTGCAGACACTACCTGGTCTCCCTTAACTCTCTGCCCTCCCTACCTGTTTACCAATATCCTCTTATGCCTACCTATGTTTGTTTGAACTCCTCCCCAATACTTATGCTCCCACCACCTCTCCTGTCAGACTGTTTTAGGCGTCCACCATTCTTTCAGTGAAGTAGTGCTTCCTCGCATCCCTCTTAAATGCCCCCTCTTCCAGCTTCATTGCATGCCCTCCAGTCCCAATGCTCTTTCTCATTTGAAAGAGACTCCCTTCCTGAACCCTGGTCACTCACATGAGGTCTTTGTAGGTCTCCATCATGTCACTCCTTGCTCTTCTCTCTTCTGGGGTGTACATGTTGAGGTCCTTCGGTTTCTCCTCATAGGGCTTTTGATGTAACCTCTGCCCCATTTTGGTTGCCCTCCTCTGGACTGCCCCACCCTGTCTATTTCCTTTCTGGGATGCAACCTCCAGAACTGGACACAGTACTCCAGGTGGGGTCTCACCAGTGATTGAGTCACAGTGCTAACACCACCTCCCTCCTCCTGCTAGCTATACCTCTCCCTAAAATGTATGTTGTAATTCTTTGCCTCATATTTTTCTTACATAATATTTTGTTAATCAGTCTTTTCTGATGCTGCAGTGAAAATCCCCTACTACTAATGATTAACTATGTTTATGTGTAAAGGTGTTTTGTGTCACGTTAATAACATACAAACATAAGAACATATCAAACACTGGGCAGAAGGCTTGTGCCCATCAACGCCACCCACACACTTTGCAATGGTAATACCGGTAACATTTGTTTTATGTAACATGTTAATAAAATGGTTGTTACATGTGTTAATAAGGTTGTAACAATGTGTTATGTTGTGTGTATGGTAGGCTGTCACTTTGTTATTAAGGTGTTCATTTCATAGGAATCATAGGAAGTATCAAGTATTATGGACTTTCATCATTATAACTTGCCAGTCCCTGGTATTTAGAACTCAGTGATTCTATCCCTACAAACCAGATCTAGTCTTGACTTAAAGGCACCCATATTTTGGCTATCTACCACAAGGGATGGGAGTTCATTCCATGATGACATTATCCTTTGACTGAACCAATATTTTCTCATAATCAAATTCCACCTTGGCAGGAAGAGTTGTTTATTATGTCTCCTGCCACTACACCAGCTGGTCTTTAGAGTAACCCCTAGCTCATCATGCAATTTGGTGTCACCCATTGCTTTGTACAGCATACCGTCACTTATAACCTCCTACAATGGAGTGAATAGAGGTTCAAATTTCCAAACTTTCTTTGTAGGGTCTGGTCTTAAGTCCAACTATAGCTTTAGTGGCTCTTCTTTGTACCCCTCTAATCTAAGTATGTCTTCCCTTTTGTATGGGGACCACACCTGAGCACAGTATTCCAAATGGGATCTGACGAAAGCACTATACAAGGGGATCAAAACACTCTCTTCCCTACTTGATATGTGTTCACAGGATGTTAATGAGATCTCGGTTGTTAAATTGGTTTGGTACATGGTATGCCTTCACTGGTGTATACTATTAAACCAGGCAATTGGCACACCAGTAGGACAGCATGTTTCCCAACCAGACCACTCTCTCGTTAGCCCTGTTTACACTGGCCATTTATACACTGGTATAGATGGTTTGGAGAGCCACATCTGCATGTGTAAACTGTGCAGGCATCAAGCTGGTGTGGATTTTCTGCTCCTCACCTACACAGAGGAGCTGAACTGGTGTAGGTGGTTTCAAGTGCTGTGTAAATGGTGGCCACTTCTCATGTCACTCCCTGAGGGTAATTAAGTACCACAACACACAAGTAACTCCTTGCTGGATGGGTCCCACAATGCAATTCCCAAGACACTGGTGTGACACTGGTGTGGAAGAGATGTCCTTAGGTGCTGTACACCACTGGCTTTGTAAATGACCAGGTGTAGACTGACACTGGTGTGTAACGGCTTGATCAGTAGGCTCGTTCACACTGTGCCTTGCCACAGTGGCTCCTTTTTAATCATTCAAAAAAATTTTTATAAAACATTTGAGAGCCACGTTCACATGGCGGCATCGGTGTTTTTGGTGCCCTTTTCCTTTCTGACGATCTGCGTGTTGGATTGGTGGGGAATTGTAGTGATACAGGTGGTTTGCCTGTTTAGACGGCACAGGAACCCACCTATAACACTCCACAAACCCAGGGAAAGAGGGATCATGGTGGCAATGCCACGCAACAGAAAACTGCCAAAACGGCAAGGTTCACACGTGGGCAGGAGCACCGATCTGGCCACTGTGAGCCACTGACAACAGCTCACAGTCGATCGTGTGAACGAGCCTAGTATTAACGGGGCTTTTGACCAATGCATTCTAGTACTAAGAGACAACTTCAAAGACACAGGAGAGATGGACATGGGAACTGCAGTGTATTAAACAGCTGAACTCTGAACATAACAGGCTCAATCATGACACAGGATTTGACACACTATGGAGAACTCTAACACCTGTATTATTAAGTAAGACTTATACAGTTATACCAATTACTTATGCAACCTTCTCATTTCCAGATTTTTTTCTATTCCTTCCATCTCCCTGTATATGTGTATTTCAGTATATTGACATTACCCTTCTGGTGTTCCAGTTACAAAATCTTTCACATTCTCTTCAATTAACACTTTAATGAATGCAAAGCTTTACCTATCCTGTCTCTGCTATGAATATCTTAAGGCTCGTTTACACTGCCACATTTGCACTGCAGCAAGCACTCACATTGCTGCAGCACAAATGTGGCAGCGTGGACACTTACCTGATCGGGGGTAAGTCAATCACTAGTCTGTTCCTGCAGCTGCAGCAACATTGGGGACCCATTCGGGAGTCAGCAATGTAAGCTGCCGTGTGGACGGACTACAATGCTCACTCCAACGGATGCTGCCAGCATACTCCTGCATACCTGGATGTTTCTCACTTGCGCAGTGACACTGGAGTCACGTTTTGTACTGTACGGGCTATGCATGGCCTTTACCTGTTGGACTGGATGCAGCCAGTGTGTAACCCTGCAGTGGGACTGTAGAGGAGACTTTCTGCAGGATAGACAGTAAAGGAGGTCAGTTTATCTGTCTCATTCTCTGAGGACCTAAAGGTGGCCAGGCAATGTGACAAAGCCATTGGGAAGGCTAACAGGATGCTGGGATGCATGGGGAGAGGGATGGCCAGCAAAGGGAGGGAGGTAGTGTTGCCTTTGCACAGATCATTGAGAAGACCTCACTTAGAATACTGTGTACAGTTCTGAAGGCCACATCTACAGAAGGATACAGAGTGGAGGCGGTCCAGAGGAGAGTAACTAAAATGGTGAGGGGTCTTCATCACAAGTCATACAAGGAGAGATTGATGGAGCTCAACATGTACGCCCTGGAGGAGATAAGAGAAAGGGGGGATATGATAGAAACCTTTAAATACCTTATGGGGGTGAATAAGGTACAGGAAATAAGTATTTTTCAGAATAAAAGATATATAAGAACAAGGGGACATACTGTGAAGTTAGAGGCAGGTAGGTTCAGGAGGGATGTGAGGAAGTACTTTTCACAGAAAGAGTAGTGGATTGTGCAATAGTCTACTTGCCGGTGGTAGGGGTGAATACAGTGATGGGGTTCAAGAATGCATGGGATAGGCATGAGGGGATCTCAGTAAAAAGAAATGGGGGGGAGGAAAAAAGCCAGAGATCAAATAGGGTCTATGGTGATATTGTAGGTATGGAGAACATAAAAAACTTATGTTACATAAAAACTCCACCCCAAGCTTGGCTTTCTATTTAGGCACAAAAGCTGCATCCCTCTTCCTGTCTGCCAAGATATAATCACTAAAATGATCCTCCCCATCATTGATTATGGCAACATAGACTACAGTACCCCAAAGTCGGGTCTCGATGCGGTTCAACAAAATTTTGTCAACCGACATTACAGCAATGGTTATGAGCATAAGGGTATGGTTGGCATTACTCCGATCCGATAAACTGTCTATTTTTTTGTGGGGATTCGACCTGAATCCTTCTGATGGGGCTCTGCCCCCTACACCCCATACTTTAGGATTATCAACTCAGAGTCGGAGTTGATTCAGAGAGGGAAAAGCAGTGCCAAGGTCCTATAGGTACATTACAGTGGCAACATTGAGTCGCCGCTGTAATGTTGCTCACTGTAAAATTGTTGCTGTTCAGTTGGCATACCTTCAAAGTCCACCATGGTCAGACTGGACCCCCTTCTTTCACTCCTTCTGCCATTTTGTCCTAAACTGGCTGCCCTGCACTCACCACTGCTCCCTGTACTCTGTGCTCTCCCTACCTTCCCTGGTAGACCATTGCCTACTGGGTCAATATGTCACATGTGTCACTGCACACGACAAAACCGCGCAACAGGAACAGCGCAGTAGGAAAGAGCGAGAGAGTGCAAAACCACAAAAGGGTGTATATGCGCGGTAGTGCACCTCTCACTCTTCCCAGGCAGAGAATAAGACCTCCGCTGGGACAGGGAGCCAGTGAGCAACTGCTTTGGCTTGACAGGATGAGCCACAGGCAGCTAGGGAAGCAGGCAGTGCGTCTGGGACTGGGTTTCAATTCCTGGTACCAGATGCATGGATTTTTTTTTAAATTTTCGCACTTTGTGTGAATTTAACTGTTAACCCCCCCAAGAGTTAGTTATTTTAGTTGGGGGGTCAGGGCACAAGCCACCCATAGCAGGGATGCAGGCGGAGCCCTCTGAAACAAGACATATGCCACTGGCAATATGTTGCACTGTATTGGCAGTGCAGTATACACAGCGCATAATGTTTGCACATTATGACCCCGCCAGACCATTGTACTGCCCACTGTGCCCCCTTCCTTTCCAAATTCTGGCTGGCATCACTCACCCCCATCTCAGCTATCTACTCTCCCCTCTGTCCCCCTCCTCATACTCACTCCGTAATTCAGGCTTCCGTTCCCTCTCACTCCCCTCTCTTAAATCCCATGCTGGTCAGGCAGCCTTCTCCTTCCACTTTCCTTAATTCTGGAACTCTCTCAACTTAGCCATTTAGCCTGCAACCTTTAAATGCTGCTCTCTCTCTCATCTCTACTCCAAGTTCACACTGCTCCCTTCTGTAACTGCCCATAGTCATAGCCTTACCCCGCTTCGCTCTCTCTCTCTCCCCCCTACCAGTTTTTTCTCCTACTCCTACCAGTTTTTCTCCTACTCCCCATCTTTCCCCACTCCTACTTTTCTTTTTCTCATACTGTTGCAGCCTGGAACTCATGTCACAGGCAGGGTATGCCTCCAAACATGGCTGGCCCTTGTGGGGTTTGCATTCCAGGGGGCTGAAGGGCTGCCTCTCCCATTTCCTCTCTCTTCCTGCTTCCTGTCCCCCTCACTCCAGCATCTCTCTCCCCACTCCAACCTTTCACCTTTCCTGTGCAGGTCTGGAACCCAGGACATGGGCTGGGTGTGCATCCAACTGTTTCTGACCCTTGTGGAGTTTGCATCCCAGAGGGTCCGAATGGTCTGCCTCTCCCTCATGCCTTACCCTTCTCTCTCTCTCTCTCTCTTCCCCCTTTTCTATTCCCCTCCTCTATAGTCTTTCTTCTCCCCCTCCATCTCCTCTCTCCAGCCTCCTTCTTACTAATCCTTGCCCTTCTGCCACCCTTGCCCTTCCTCCACCCTTGTCCTTCTCATTCCAGGCATGGCCTGCCCTTCTCTTTGCAGTCTCTACCCTCCTCCACCCCTTTTTTTGCTCCACCTGTGCAATATGCCCCCACCTATATATTTGTTCTACTGTCTGCTCCTCAGGACCTGCCACTTGCACCACCCTTGTGCAATGAATAGTTACCTATCGAATGTATTGTGTAGTGCATATACTCTCCCAGTGTACAAAGCTATGCACTGTATTTAATCCTCTGTATAATATTTTATTTTTGTAGTAATTATTCCCATTGTATTCATCCCTGCCCCGGATGCATCTGGAAACTAGGTGTTGCAGCTCAGTATGCCTTTCCTGGTGAAACTTATAAATAAATAAAGAAATAAATAATAGGTAGATTGGGTGGGCCAAGTGATCCTTATCTGCTGTCAAATTCTCGATATTTCTATATTTCATTCCTGTTTAGATAAACTTGCTGCAGGGTAACAGCAGTCGTCTATGCTTCATCTGATGTGCCACTGCTGGTATCACCAAAGACCTGTCCATTTTGTGAACTAGTGGCCCCTCTCCAGCGTGGTTTGCATGGATGCTGACAGGGGCCTTGTGGACAAAAATGTCAATCATCTCCAGTGATTGGGACAAGTTTAAGCATCGCAGAAGTTGCAGCACATCAGCCATGTAAACATAGCTTTAGTATGTCCTCCAAAGGCATTCCTTCACTGCTGAAAACCTCTTTCCTCTCTATTGTTTACTTACCCAAACTACTAACATGTTGTACCTTACCTAAACTGTCCTGTCATAAATTATTTTGGAACAATTTAACTTTAAGAATAGATTCCGTTCACTGTGTGCAAAATGCTATAGCACCTGATGAAGAGACGTGTGTCCCCAAAACCTTTTGTACTATGTCGTCTCTGTAAAATACATAAATTGGTCCAATAAAAAGAATCAACCTATCAAATGACTCGTGTGTAGTGTAAAAATATTACAAGGCATTGTGACAAGATTCCTCCTGTCAAATACAGGATTTCTCTGGCCAGTTTTACAAGTTAGCAATAAGCCATAACAGTGTGTGTTTACTAAAGGATGTTAATGAATGCCGCAGGGGAGTGAGGCATGAGACCAAAGACCAAGTGACCGTAAGCCCCTGGAAAGTGCATTCAAATTCTTTAGTGCACCCTAGAGTGGCTTATTGTACTTATACACTGGCTCACTGTATTTGTAAAGAGAAATATTTGTAATCTTTTTTTTTTTTTACATAAATCATTTAAGTACATTTTATATTACAAAAGATATACATGAAATAGTCCTTGAGTTTGTAGGTGATGAGGCTTTTTTGCCTTAGAAATGAGATCTGGCACCTGACCATGCAAGCAATGTTAGGAATTTACTGAACAGTCAGGTGACGTCTCTTGGCCAATGATGTTTCTAGATTTTTTCTTGACATTTTATAAGTAGGGGATAACACATGGACAGGATGTACAGTCACAAGGGACTAGTTTTGGCACCAGGCATTGACAAGACAAATACCTGAGAAAAGCATTATTCTCAAGGAGCACACCTGGGTGTTCTCCTGCTTATACAATGGGTTTTGTTTGTAGCAATAATAAACATAAATGTACTTTGGATAAGGTGTGCAGCTGTAAGAGAATTAGCAAATGTTGTGGCATGTTTCAGCCACTGAGGTTGCAGCATGTTCACAGCTCATTTTATAAATACAGGCATGCTAAGATCAGAAGCACAAATGTAGTTCTGGGAGAGTGGTAAGTTCATACATTTGAAATTCAAAAGACTGCTTTTGTATTTGCACTGGCCTCAGCTCTTAACAGGGCCAAGAAATGTAAAACCGATATAAAGAAAGCCTCCACATTGTGGTTGTTGCAGTGACGTATTGTAAGCAGCCGTGAAAGGCTCTGTCTATTTCTTTTTATTTTTATTTACCTGGCGGTCCTATTCAGCAACTCTTGACACACCTGTTCCATGTCAATGTTGCTTTTACTTTGCTATAGAAAACATACAGGTGAAAGGGTCGCGCCTACTGCAGTGCAATATGGGAGTGGTGGGGAAGGGGTGCTGTTGGGGGCTGCATCCTCTGGATGAGACACTGAACCATTTTTCTGGGTCTCCAAGAACACTTTTAAAAATCTAAAACACTCCGGCACAAGTCTGCTTTTATTTTATTCTTTTTGTGTATTTATTTATCCCTTCCCCGTCCCTTTTATTACTGAAGAGACTGGCATGAAAGCTGGATCTTTGTGTCTTGGACTTCACCTCATCCTCCTGCAGGGCCCCAGCTGAACTCGTAATTCCCCATTTGTGAGATGCTAATAATAGCAATGATTGCTTTTGTACTTAATCATGTTTATTGGAATTTTCCAGTCAGACAAACAGTAAACAGAAAACGCAGCTTCAAATATGCAAGTCAATGCTGGTCAAGGAGATACGATATCAGAAATGCAGCAATAAGTCAGTGATGTCGAAAATCATCTGAGACAGTGTCCTGTCA
Organism: Neoceratodus forsteri; assembly: GCA_016271365.2. NCBI lineage: Eukaryota > Metazoa > Chordata > Ceratodontiformes > Ceratodontidae > Neoceratodus > Neoceratodus forsteri. The sequence goes on from JADMNL010000033.1 coordinate 71,720,118, forward strand.
TAAGTACAAGCTGATTACTGGAAGCGTGGGGCACACAGAATTATCATCGGCTAATGGCGGAGGTGAAAGTAAAAGTCTTTTGGCAGAGGGAAGGGACATACACCCCTCACCCATGTTTGGCCAATGAGACTTAAACAGGTACTTGTCACCACTAGTAGGGAACTGAGGGTAGATGACACAGAGCGGGGAAGTCAAACACTCCCACAAACCATGCCATAGGAGTACATGGTACTGATGGCAATGTACTTCAGTCTGGCTAAGATGGCCAATTGATTTACCGCTGTGAGTCATTCCCAAATAGCGGAGATCTCAGTAGCAAGCCATCATTTCAAAATGGTATAATTAGTTTCCGTGCTAATGGTTAAGATCCATTCATAGGCTTGACAGCAGAGAGGGCATCCTGGTTGGGGAACAACCCCAGCAGGAAGAGCTGAGCTGTGGTGAGTAGGAGAACACAGCAACAGACTGGGATGCAACACACAGAATTTTTTTTTTGTATTATCTATTTTTCCCGCCCCCATGCTCACTGGCCCTCCACTCCTTCAGGCTCTGTCAAGTTCCCCCCCGACCTCTCCTGTCCCTGCTCAGCCCTCCTCTAGTCCCCAGATCACAGCTGACCCCCGGGATATCCCGGTGTATCCCTTCACCGGGAGGGTCCTCCTCTTCCGAGGAGGAAGGCACCGGGGAGAGGGTAGCCTCAGCATGTCCTTCTAGGGCCCGGGGATGCTGCTGGGGAACAGGAGGCACCGGGAAGGTGCTGGAGGTCCCTGGGGAACAGAGAGCCATCATCCAGAGGGCCAGAAAGTGATTTTCCTGGTTTTCCATTGGGGGCAGCATAGTGACGTCATGGCGTACGCCGACATCCGCTCCTCCCCCAGTTAGTATTGGGGCTGTGCGTCCTGTGATACTCCCAGCCTCTGCTAGGGGCCAGCAGGCACCGGACCAGTCCCCTACCCTCCCCCCGGAGAAGGAGAGCTGTCCTTAGGATGCTCAATCCTTCTCCCCCCGGCCGGCCCTCCAGTGACCCGGGCTCGTTCCCAAACCCAGGTCTCTGGCGTCGCAAGCAGAAATCCAACTGTTGCGCCGGCGGGCTGAACACACAGAATTTTGATGTCCATGGAGTTATAAGCAAGAGGATAAGATGAAGTCTAAGATACAAAGACATTTGTGTATTTGTTGAATCTCTGATTACTGAAGAAAAAATTGCTCACCATAGTAATGTTGTTTCTTCTAATGGAGTCTTGCTGTATTCTAAATATATGCAGTTAGCCACAGCACTTGAACTGCTCTGGAGAGTAAGGGGTTAATTCTATACCAGGGCATAGAACGTTGAGCTTGAGCTCTGTTTTCAAACCTCTGTCTCTGGTACATCTCAGTGTAACCATCAGATTCTTATGAGCAATAACTAACTAACTAGAGTTATGGAAATTATTTTAATTTTAGGCCGAAAAAGGCAAGAAAGCTTGGGTCATAAGACTCAAGTCGAGAACCCAAGAAGAAACAGAGTAGAAAGTGAATTAAATAGAGAATAAAGTATGGGTCGGGGTGTGTAACGAGAAGTTTATACCTCTCGGGGTTTATGACTAGCATCTAACCCCAAGGGTGTGTGTAAACTCAAGTTTACACCCCGATCCATACTTTATTTTATATAATTGGGTAGTGTTTTTCGCCAGCAATTATATTAAATAAAGAGCTTCCTAAGATCGCGGTTCGGCTTCGCTTTAGTTAGGTGCCCAGATTTGAATTTTAAAACTTTTCTTTTTGTCCAGATTTCTGAAGTTTCCACTGTATATCGGGAAAAAATAAAACAAAAGAACTTACCACTGAGTTCTTCTGGCGGTGCTGTTTCAGGAGAGATGGAGCGGTGTCGGTCTTGACGGTTGTGCTGCTGCATGAGCATGTGCACAGCAAGGAAACCGTGTGCATGTTTGCCGTTATAAACTGTCCTTTATAACAACAAATTACATCATGGTTTTCCTATGGGAAAAGGGAAGCCAGTTATTTTATTTATATATATATAAACAAATAACAAAAGAATAACAACAACTCCACCCTAAGTAAAGGGAGGGTTGCAAGGTACACCCCTGAGATTCAACACATACCTGCCAACCCACATCCCAAAAACTAGGCTTTGAGAGGGGAGGCAGGAGGAATGAATACAGCAAGACTCCATTAGAAGAAACAACATTACTATGGTGAGTCATTTTTCTTCAAACAACATAAAGTCTTGCTGTATTCTGACTATATGCAGATTACCAAGCAGCTCCCTGGGAGGAGGGGACACAGAACCTTACTTTGGGAATAGGCTCGGCAACACTGCTGTACCAAACCGAGCATCACTCCTAGTCTGGATATCCACAGAGTAATGCTTGGTGAATGTATGGACTGTTTTCTAGGTGGCTGCTTTACATATTTCCACCAAGGGAATATCCCTAGCAGCTGCCAGGGAGGCAGCTGTACCCCTAGTCGAGTGGGCCCTCAGGCCTGAAGGAGGTTCTTTGCCCAATCTGGAATAGCAGAACTGCATACAAGAGACAATCTGCCTGGCAATAGCCCTTTTTAGTGGCAGGTCTACCTTTCCCCACTTCTCCGTAATTAAAAGCTGAAGACAATCCTTCCTATGTGCCTTAGTATGTTCTATGTAATAGCTAAGTGCCCTTTTCACATCCAGACTATGCAATCTTCTCTCCCCTGAGGAAGAGTGGTCAGTGAAAAACACAGGTAGAGACAGATTGGTTCAGATGAAAATCTGATACCAATTTAGGTAGAAACTTTCTATTTGTCCTGAGGACCACCTTGTCCCTGTGAAAGGAAATGAAGTCAGGTTCTACTGACAAGGCCTGTAATTCACTGATCCTCCTGGCAGAAGTAATAGCTACCAGGAACACAGTTTTCCAAGTCAAGTACTTAAGCTCGGCAGAAGCTAAGGGCTCAAAGGGTGGCTGCATAAGCTGTGCAATTCAGACATTCAGATCCCAAGCTGGAGTTGGTTCTCTAAAAGGAGGGTTAATGTGGACCAAGCCTTTGAAGAACTTACTGAAAACAGGATGCCAGGAAGATCCCTTCCTGCAGAAAGAAAGGCAGACACAGCTGCTAAAATGAACTTTAAGGTCAGAGGTCAAGGCTTGGTTATTAAGATGAACCAGAAAATCCAAGGCCGTGGCAATACCTGCAGCCTCTGGCTGTATATCTCTTGGGAACACCAAATGGTGAACCTTTTCCATTTGGAATTATAAGTTTTCCTGGTAGAAGGTTTCCTAGAGACCTTCAAAATATCCATGACCCCAGAAAGATGCAGGCCTGCATATTCTAACTCTTCAAGAACCAGGCTTTATTTATTTAGTTTTTGTTTGCCGACTATTTTCAGGTGCGACCAGAGAGGTTACAAACAATAAAGGAATTTTCATATAGTAAAATACAATCTGGCAGGATTACATTAGGTGAAGACACATCTTGATGGTGACAAGAGAACAAACACACAAAATACAAGTAAGTAATCGAGATGAGAGAAACATGCAGTCAGTAATGAGTACCATAATTTCTGGATACAATAGTCATACTGCATAAGGTTGTGTAGGGGTTGCCATATACAGCCTAATGGAAAGTGCCATAGTAGATAAAATGACTTGACTAAGGAGGCAAGAAGCAAGGGGTTGTGATGACCTAAGGAGGGTTAAAGCAAGTGCATTGGTCACAACTGATGATACAGGTGTAATGCAATCTTTGAAATCAGCATGAGTGGGTGCAGAGCGAACTGAGAGACTGGAGATTGGGATACCAAATCCTCCCTTAAGTGGAGGTTAACAAATTGTGTCTCCTGGGTAGAGACAGGGGAGTGATGCTGCTAGAGACAACCAGAGGATACTAGGGTTGTCTGGCCGGTCTGGGGCCATTAGTATCACTGTGCAGGGTTGTGAGGAGGGATAGACAGCCTTTTGGACTCTGAGATGTCCATCATTTCTATATAGTCAGGCTCTTCTTCCTCATCAGCAACTTCCACCACTGGAAGCTGGAGAGTTTCAACCACTTTTCTGTAAAACAGAAAATGGGAAGGGGACTCAGAAAGCCTAGGAGGGGAGACACTGGAAGGCCTGTCTGGGGAGATGTCAGGCTCTATAGGCTCACCTAGGCCGCCAAATTCAGTATCCTCAAAAACCTCTTCCTCCTCTTCATTTCCCTCCCTTTATCAGATAAAGCACCTGAGTGTCTGAAAGATGTCAGGCAGGATGCTGATAGACTTTCTTTGTTAATAAGTGAGTTTTTAATTTTCATCAATTATGGTGGTGTCCCATTTTGTGAGGCTGTGTGTGTCGAAACCTTTGCTAAGACAGAAGTCTGTTTGGTTTCAGAGCACCACTACCCTGTGCGCACTCATTGTTGAAAATTGGTGATTCAGGTTCCAGGTCTGAGCTGGCAGCAGCAGAGACCAGCAGGGGAGGGCTCTGAGAATCCACCAGGACACCGTGTTCCCAGCCACGGCTAGGTGTGGCCGGGTCTGGACTGCTGCTCTTGAAGCAACCCTTAGGAGCAGCTTGGCTGTGGCTCAGCAGCATTGTCAGCCTGTTCATTATATAAAGGAGGTGGGCTGGATTTAATCTGGGATAAAATTCCCTATTGGCTTTGGGATGACAGCTCATCCAATTGCCACCTACAGCAACAGGCCAGCTGAACACTTGGACCTTCTCCAGTCACCACGTGCTGGATCTGTGTCTCTCCCAAGTACAGCCTGGCCAACAATTTTTACCACCATGCCTACAAATGTGGATATCTAATTATAATTTTTTTTTTCCTGGGAATCAAAAACTCCCCCCTTCCTTTGGAAGTTGTTGCTTTATTTTTACCGATCAATTACTACCCAAACAGAGTTGACTCAGCTCCTGGACCCCCCGGGGGGGGGATACGACACCCAAGTTCAAGTCCCACCCAAACCACCTACTTACTACATGACCCAGAGCAAGTCACTTAACCTTTTTGTGTTTCAGTCTACCCCATTGTAAAAATGGGCCAAAGCAGGACCCCACTGAATACAGTATCATAGCTGACCTATCCTGAGTAAATTCTTGGGAAAAAAAAAGGATACTGTAATAGGTTCTAATAATCTGACTGCAGTAGCTGTGCATGTTAGGGCTGGGCATCGGGTTGGGTTACAGGACCGGGCTGTTTGGTTTGGCAGTGTTGAATTGATAGTCCCAATCGGGTTTCACATGCAAAGCCCGAAACAGCAACCCAAATTTAAACCCACAATTTCACTGCATGAAAAGGAGCACAGCTGTTTGTGAGCCATTCAAAGCGCCGCTTTTTTAAGGTTCTAGCTGGCTGCTGATTGGTCTGACCTCCTCTGTCCCTCCCAGTTCAGCAAGGTAGGCTTGCCTCTGAGAGTGAGTAACAGTAGAGGTCGTCGGAGGAAAGCAGCAGCGTGTTTGCCAGCCAACTTGCCGAGCATTATGTTTTATGCTCGAGCCACCCAAAATGACTGCTGATACACCATGAAATTGATGCTGTCTCCTGCTTCAAGTAGAAAATCTGTTAATCCCTCCTCCAACATATAGGGAGGTATGTATTACTTTTTTTTTTTCATATGGACTGGAGACCATGGCATGTCTGTTCTGCTGCATCCCTTGAGATGAGGTGTGAGAGACTGAGAGTGTGTCTACTGGGGCCCAATTTTACCCCCTCCCACCAGCCAGCCTGCCTGTGTTAGTCCCAGTCAGTCCATCCCTTTCCAACGTGAACACGAATGCACCCTGTCTCCTCAACACCCACCTACATGCATGGCATGGTACTATTTAAGTAGTGACGAGCATGGTTATTAATTATTAAAATTTAATAACCAAGCTCATAAGACAAAAGGAATGTTCTGTCCCTGTCCTGCCTTCAGGCCCCCTGATGTGTTCATCCATGTCAAACTCTCTCTGCTAGAGCTGGGCTTGGGGGTGGATATCGTCACCATGGGAAACTAGGGTTGTGTGACTGGAGTCAGCAAATCTGACATTTAATTTTGGGCCATTTCAAGTTTTGCCCAGCCTGCTTGAAATTGGCCCGTTGAGCCAAATTTGCTGACCTCAAGACAGCCCTAGTGCATGCACATAGATTCAGGCATCTGTGATGATGGAAGATTTCCACATTAGGGACAGCAGTGCAATATTTTTATTTCATCCTCTCCTGCACATACAGATATTTTTGCCCATTTTGTATCTCCTGTTCCCAACCCCAGGAATCCAGGTTACCATTTTTTTGTCTTTAAATTTTTGGCCAGGAAAGGCACATTGAGCAGAAGCTTATTTAAAGGTGTGCCCCAGGAGCACAGGGGAGGTTAAGTAGCTTCCTAAGGGTCATACAGTATGCAAGTGGAGGTTGTGGGAATCAAACCCAGGTCTTCTGGATGTACCACCCTCATTCACAGCTTGCTGCTCTAACCTCCAGGCTACACTGCCAGCCCATGGCTGCGCCCTTCTCCTGGCCTGGAGGGCCAACAATGCTTCTCCCAATTTGTCCATTAGGGAGTTAACATATGCTGGGTGGCCTATGCCCCCCATTATTGGGAAACGAATGCCTCCTCTCAGTAATGTACTTCTCTGCAACCAGCCTTAGGGACCGAGCCATATAGGGGGCCAGGATATGCTCAAACTGAGCCTGTCCCACCCTCGGCTGTGCACACCAGTGACTGTCCACACCAGACAGCATCCAGTCCCCCTGCCTGCTATGCTCCACTGGTGCAGTTCCACACACTGAGGCAGGAAGCCTCAGGGGGTGGGGTTATCCCAGACTACGGGCATCCAATCAGATGCCCATGTGAGTTGTTAGTGGATCCCTGCTGCACAGTGTGTAGGGTACGATAGGTAGTGGTGACAAAAAGTTAAAGTATTTGAACCATTGCCAGCTGGTGCTTGTACTGCCCTATGTCCACTGTGGAGGCCCCTGGGACAAATGGCTGGTAGAGAGGAGCCAATTGGGCACTGAGAATGATAATGTGGCTTGGTGTAGGGGCATGTAGCCACTAATGCAGCCCTTAATGCTGTGTAGACTCTACCCCCTCTGTTGGCCTTCCACACCATGGATCTGTTGTTGTGGATGTTCAGGCTCATAGCAACCCTCTGGCTTGCCATGTCCGCCTGCATAGCCACATGCACATACTGGTACTGAGTGCAGAGGACCAGCTGCCCATGTAAGTGGTGGTCCCTACAAGTGCGGTCCTGTGGAATGGGACCTCTGCACACCAAATACCAGTGGAACAGTCCTTTCACGGGCATGCAAGGGTTCAGGGTAATTTGAGGGTCGGGCCCTAAGTGTGGGATTCTGGGACTCGCACATGCACACCCTCAGTCTGCCAGATAGGTTTATACTTTTGACTTAAAAAATACTGGTAAAAAAGACAAAAAACAACAAAATATCTTTTTATTTTGCTGCTCTCACAATCTTCCAGGAAGACTCTCAAAAGGGCCTCTGCAAAACCTAAAGCTTGTCTGTGCTTTTAACTCTTGCTTTGCTGGAGAGAAGGCTGGGCAAATTTTGCATAGGCAAACGAGAACATTATAGAAAATAGCAGTGAGCTCATTTGAGAGCATTACAGAATATAGCAGTGAGCTTTTTGTCTTTAAAAGCAGAACCTCAACTTGATTTACAATTCCCAGGGTGCAGAAACGTCCTTGACATTTCAAAGGTTGAGGGGGAAATTACTTTCCAGTCTTCCTTCCCCTTTGTAGTGGCTCTTTCTCCGTCTCTTTGCCATGGCCTGTGCACGTAGCGACACCTAGTGGTTAGTTTATTGTTTTTGTTCATTAATGCAAATTTTTTGCCACAAACTAGAATACAACACAATAAAAACAATGGCAACATGATAATACAAAACAACAGCAATACAAGATATTAAGCAATAACACACAACAGAACGTGCAGGTATTGGGTAGTTACCACCCATGCACTCTGTGGGTTGGAGGCATGAGGCATTTGCTGAATGCCTTTGAACCATGGAGGGAGAGGATAGGTGGTAATGACTCAGTAGTTGCAACCTTGAGTACATTATTACATTTATAAAATAGCACCAAAATAATTAAATATAGAAGACTAAATAAATATTTACATTAAAGAATAAATAAATCATCATTGGTAATCGGTTTTCACACCAAACAGCTGGGTTTGCACCATCAAGGAGTTCAACGTGGCTGGCAGGTAAGTCACTCGTGTTGTTAGTTGAACCTTTTCTTTGTTTTTTCCCCAACTGTCACAGCTACTGAGAATTCTGAAGCAGCGTTGTGATAGTTCTCTGCAGTTAGGTCAGCCTAGAAAACAAGGTCCAAGACTTGCAAGGCATTTTCGAACCCCTGCAGTTATTGGTCAATTACTGCAGAGGTCTGACAGCCACTGACCAATCAGATCACTGAATTGTTGTTGCCTCTTTTAATAATGTAACGTGATCACACTCACGGGTTGATAAAATTGAGAATTACAACATGAAACACAGTGCAATTAACTAGCAGCAACTGTAGCCTCACCAAGACCCTCCCAGATACACTGTCATAGCAGATGTGGTTATTGAGTTGCAATGTCCCTGAGATCTTTCTCACTAGGTTTTTTTTCTTAACTATTTATTTACCCAGCTGCAGTGAAACATCTTGTTATCAGTGAGGGGTCCTGCTTTCTTACCCACTTCTGTAGCTGAGTGGACTGAGACACTGAATACGTACGTGGATTGCTCAGATTCACACAGTGAGTGGTAAGTGCAGCCAAAGTGATACAGAGACCCCGGACAAGGCAAAAAAATCTCCTTCAAGTTTGTTCTGTAGGCAGCTGGTAAAACACATTTTCAGTGGTCAAAGGGGCTGTAATTGTGGCCCTTTGATGCAAGTGTGCAAGGTGGGCTCCCAAAACCTGGCGGCAATATGCAAGCAATAATACCCAACAGGGTGGGTGGTATTGGGCTATTCCCGCCTGCTCAGTGCCTTATAGCCCCTGGAAGGGCGGGTTAGCCCATACCGCCCACCCTGGAGGCTATTATTGCACTTAGAAAATGGGTTTTGTGTTAATTTTTAATACAGTTTTAAAATAAGAGTGGTACTTAGTTTAAAAAGAATACAAAAATCTAAAAAAAACTTTGGTAAAAAAGTCCCTGCGAGTGTGCTGTTAAATGTAATGTTGCCCCTCCTTCAGAAATCAATTGTATTTTACGTATCCCTCCCCCCACACACGTGGAAGAAGAGATGGTTTATTGTAAAGTTTCAGTCAGCAGTTTGCCAGGATCATTTTTTGCTGCAGCTCTCTGCGTTATATACAAAACCTTTTTTTTTTCTTTTTTGGAGAGAAATACAGAGAGACTGTCTGGGTGAGGTAGGCAGCATGGGTTAGCAGCACAAGCGAGTTTGGTGCTGTAGAGAGGTACGCGCTGTCATTTTAAAAGCTGCTCAGCCGGCGAAGTGAAGCCAATAAGGTTGTCGGCTTCCTTTTGCATTTTTTTTTGGTCTTCATGTGTGGCTGCTATTTAAATAATTGAAAGATGGGGAGGGGGTGTTCTGAGGGTTTTTTCTGCCACAACCGCTCTCCCCAACTCTCTCGCTAACGCTAAGCGAGGGAAAAAAAATGGCAGATATTTTAAATGGGAAAGAGGGGTTTTAGCCAATCGAAGAGCTGGCTGGGCACAAAGACTGTGGTGATGGGGCTGCTGGGCTGGTACTTTTAATAAGTGGGCATCTGTTGTCTGATAGATGCCCAACTAGAAAAGTCCCTCAGCCAATCAGAAGCCTCACATAGCTTTGCCCATTTTTTAAAGTCACTTAAGTATCATTTATAATGACTTTTAAGTTGCCATCAGTCACCAAGCCATTGGATTTTTCAACAGCCTGACCCTCAGAAACCTCTCACCGAAGAACTGAACTCACATGGATTTCAGCTATTTTTTTCCAGCGTGTATCTCTGCATTTTTTAGTAATAAATTTGTGGTCTGTATGGTGTGAAGACCAAATCAGGAACTTCCCATAAGCCCAGGGGTTCTGCTACATCAGATGCTTACAGAGCAGGTGGGGGAGGCCACACCAAGGGAAACTCCGGTGCAAACAAAAATGTTGCACTGTCACTGCATATATCGTATTGAACTTGTGATTCTAAACCACTATTTTTGCACTAAATAAATATACTTGAGCATATAAAACAATATGCTGTGTGTTTTATTTTACTTCTGGGTACACTACCTAGTTTACTACTTCAGCTGCCTATCAGCAGTTTTAAAATGTAGAAATTGCAGCAATCTGGGCTGGGTTGGGCCTCAAACAGCAAAGCTTCACCCCTCCTGAATTTGGAAGGTAGGGGTACTAGCCATGGCCCATTCAGTCAGTAGCACTGCTAAATTAAAATATATGCTGATTGATATTTCTGTTTCATAAATTACATGTGTGATTTCAGCTAACTGGCATCCAAAATTATGGGACTTCTGCGTACGTTTGTACTCTTGGGTAGGGATGGGAGATTCACAAATGGTTCTGATAGGCCACAAAAGGTCCTGACAGTTATCTGAGACTTATCAGAACTTTCAGAACCTTTTACAATGAAGTACAAAAACTTTTTTAACCATCATTTTCCACTTGTAAGCTATTGTTGGTGAAGGGAAAGAAAGGGAAAATACCTTGGACTGGTGCCACAGTAAATACAATTAATATCTTATAGCTAGGTAGTACACATTGTGTAACACCACAGTGAGTGTGACCACTTCACATAGCTCTGGCTCCTGATTACCAACGGTTTCATAAATGCACATATGTGGCAGAAAAAGTTGCGCAAATGAGGGTACCCTTGCACAATGACAAGTTCTTTTGCACGTGTTCCATTTTCTAAGAGGTTGCCTGATCGTGGCTGTTTCCAAAGTGTACAGCAGCCAGTGCATGCTTTCTATATGCAGCTGCACCAACCTGCTACCACAACACCTGGTATCACGAGGGTAGCATTCCTCAGCACCAGTGTCTGACAAGAAACTGCCTCCCTTGAGTACAAAGCTGAAAATAGCATTTTGTTGGTGCAGGATTTTTCCCATACTGTCGAATGGCGCAGTGAGACTTAGTCCTTGGGACAGACAATGCCCTTTGAAAATCAGGCACCTGAGGTTGTCCCAGTGGCACTACTGGCCACCACGTTGGCGAGCCAGGACCAGGAGTGATCCTGGGTTGCGGGGGGCCAGGGGAAGGGGGAACGATGAATATCTGATGGACTGCTATCCTCTCCCAGAGAGGGAGGCATCTTGTTCCTGCCAAATGACTGTCATCCACTGGAGGCCTGGTGGCAGTGTGGGCCTGAGGGTGGCACAGGAAGAGCAGAAGCTGTGGGACATGCATGGCATGCATGCCTCCACAAGCGCACACGTTTGCATGCATGCCCCAGTGGGGGATTAGAGACAAAAATAGGAGTAAAAGTGGTGAGACAGGCATGTATGATGCCCTGTGTGCCGACCTCCACCAACCAGGAATCCTGCAATGCCAAAGCTGGATGTGTATCTTGGAGGCATAATCTATGGGGGTTTGTCAGCTAACTGGTAAACCCTGATAGGTAGGAAATAGTGAGGGTGGTGGCACACAGTTGAAGGAGCCCTGCCTGCCACAGCCAAGGTAGAAACAACCTTGATTAAAAAAAAAAAAGAAAGAAAATCATGCCCCTGACTCACTGAGGCCTTTCCCCACATCCAGCCTTTTTTGCGGGTGCTTCCACCACCACCAGCCTTCCTTCTAGATAATAATTTTTCTATAAATGTTAATTCAATGGCCTACGCAGCCAGTATGATGTAATGCTTGTGCAACTGTTTTATTTGGTTTTGGCCATTCACACTCTCTAATCCAGAGGAATTACCACCCTGTAGGGGTACCAAAGGCAAGGAACCCTCAAAGAGAGTTCCACCCCTAGAGGTGCCGCGGGATGATTCCCTTGGCTAAAGGTACCTTAGGAAGCATCCCCAAAAAGGAAAGTAGCAGTACGAAAGCACGTTAGCAGTCAGTAGCTGTGAGGCACAGTAGTAGATTAGACACCAGGCAGCTTGATAATGTAACAAGATGCACAGGTTAGCAATCAGTAGCTGTGAGGCACAGTAGTAGATTAGACACCAGACAGCTTGATAACGTAACAAGACGCACAGGTTAACAATAGCATGAGTATGATGGATTGTGCTGGAGACTGAGGGGGCCTCCTAAGGAGAGAGGGAACGGCAAGTAGGGACACCATTCACCTACACCCAACAGCGGAACCTACCTAAAGGAACTAGGAAACAAGAACTACAGCTAACTAACGCTTATGACCGAGGCACAGAGGAGAGAAAAACCTCTTTAAGGAGGATATCTCTGGGAGCCAAGACCTAGGGTGCCTTCCCTCCAGGCTTGAATGTTTTATTTTGTGATGGCTCTGCTGCTGCAATTTAGAAACCCAATTAAAGAGGGTGGAAAATATTCAATTTGGAGGAAAGCTCTGACTCGATCCCTCTAGCAGGAATGCCGTGGAAGGTTGCAAGAGTGTTCTGCAACATCAGGGGCAACCAAGGCAAGAGGAGAACAGTAACAACTGCTGAGGCACTCACGTGGCCTACTCGCCCTAAAAACAAACCAGGTGAACCAGAGGCAGTCATAGGGAGAATGCAGTGAAGGTGCCTTGCTATTAAATTACTAGCACCAAAGGAGACTGCTATAACTACCCTTCACAGCTAGTCTTAAATTCGACACCAGGAGCTGCCACAGAGTCTCGAATGGCTAAAGCCAAGCCCAGAGCGAGTACATTGCCAGCTATGGGCCAGGTGAGAAGGACCCTGCCCCAAGCCAGGAATGCTCAAGATGTGGACTTCATAGGTGCAGAGCGAGACCATCAGCTGCAGGGAAGCCCTGAGCCATGGAATGATTATGGCTGGCATGCCCCAGAAAACAATTGAGGAGGAGCTCAATGAAGTGTTGGGTGCTGGGACCCTCATGTAGGTCAGACATGGTAGTAGTGAGCACTGAGCAAATGAATTGTGTAAGCAATGAGTGGACCTGCATGTAGGTCAGTAAGCAGAGTAAGCAAATGGTCAAACCTGCACGGAGGTCAAAGGAGCAGCAAATATGAATAATGGGGCAAGCCAGCCAGGCCATCGAAGAAGCCAATGAAAAGTGACAAAATACTCGGAGGATTTCAGTAGTGAAGGCAGGATTCGAACGTGAGTTAAGTATGCCACACGGGGCCATGACTCCTCAACAACACCTCCAGTCCCCTGCCATAGGAAAACAAGAAAGCAATGGAAGGTGCCGTGACCTACATGCAGATATTAAAACTAGTTTACAGCATCAGCAGTAGCTTAACTGATCTCTAGAGTATAACAGCAGTGTACAAATGAATAGAGCAGCATCAGTGTTGAGTAATTATGAGTTATAGGGGTAGCAATTTGAATGAACATAGACTGTAGGGAGGCAACGCTCTGAAAGCAGCAAATTGGCTAGGCAGTGCAGTGAAAACAGCAGCAATAAGGTATGTGGTAGAAGTTCAGGAAGTAGGACTGAGCTGCATGGGCTAGGGTTTAGAGTGAGCCTGAACCAGGTGAAAACAATTAAGGTGCAGAGCATGGAGAGCAGCAGAAGGGAAGCAGCTTGAGCTGAAACACACAGATAACAATTGCAGTTGCATTGTGAGTAAATGGGAGCAAGTAGCATGAGCTCTGGATTAGCAAAAAAAACAAGGAGTTCAGAAACAGAAGCCCCCCCACCCAAAAAAAAGAATGCAAAACAAAAGATGCAAAAACACAAAAGAAGAGGGAACAAGCAACACAAAGAAGCACACAGCCAGAGGCAAGCAATACAAACCAAAATGCAGGGAAACAAAAGTCCAGCAAAAACAAGCGGAGGCCAAAACACAGCAAGGTGGGGGAAGGGGGAGAGCCAGAGCAGCTGCAAAGAACAGACCTACAGAGCCTCCGGCTGCAAAGAAAAAGTGCTTGAGAGAGAGGCTCAGAGGAACTACTTATGTAGCACAGGAAGGGGGAGTGACTGGCTGCTTGTCCACTGAACTACAGGCATAGCGTTCCAATTATTTATTCATTCAGTAACCAGGTAGGTGTACTGAGCCAAGGCCCTTTTTCCAACATGACATGGGCATGAAGGCAGAACATAGAAAAAAACTAGGGTCAGGATTCACAAGGCAGATGTGCTGGGTGCAAAGGAGATGCACCAGCGCAACCAGGATGCTCAGACCAAAATCTGAGCAATTCACAAAGAGATGCGCCACGGGATGCCCCGTGCGCAACCCCAACCAAGGTGCACAAAAACCACCAAGGGGAGCAGAACAGTGAATAAGGAGCAGTCCAGCAGGGAATGGGTGAGCAATAGGAGGTAATGCAGTGGGACAAAGGAGTCAGGGATACACGCCAAAAGGGACAAGCCAGAGTGGCCAAGGGCCCAACAGTGGCTGCAGCAGATGAAGTGCACAGACAGGGCACACAGAACAACACCCAGTACCACACGACATAACCCACACAGGACCATGGCAGGCACACAAGACAGGCACACTGTCACCCGCAAGGTGCCACATATATGCAGGGGAAATCATGCAGCATGGCGGTGTCCAAAGGACATATCCACCACCACAGGAGCCCAAGGATGTGGGGGTGTATGAAGCCACACAGGGCCACACCGGTGCATAGGCTGGGTGGCACACAGGTGAGACCACTGCACCACACAGGCATGCCATATCCCCAACCACTGTAGACTACATGCAGATCTGATGACTGACAGTGCAGCAGCACAATGGATGCATGAAACAGGCATCACACACAGACCAGGGGCATAGACAGCATGATAGCAGGACCACCCACAAGCCACAGGCAACATGGTGGACACACAGTGGGTGGGACATGGCAGGGGGGCAGGAGGTAGCTGCCTGTACAAACACATATGCAGACAGGAGTATGGCAGCAAGGGGACAGAGGACAGCTGCAGACAACAACCAAACCCAAGAACATGATACAGTGAATGGCCACAGACAACAGTTCAGATAAATAACAGTTTAATAAATATCACAACAACAATAAAAACAACAGCAATAAAAACAACAGCAACAACTATGTACAAGAACAATGCAAACAGGGAAGGGGAGTGTGGGAGTATATACAACAACTGGGGAAAGCAGGGGAGGAATGTGGCAGTGTGAGTAGGTATAGGGGATGGGTGGGGACACCGATGCAAAGTCGGGAGGGGAAACAACAGATAAAATGTCCAAATTCATGTCATGGGGCATGCCAGGGGATGGCGCAGGAGTCTCTTTCCCTGTGCAGTGAGGAGATAAATAACATCTGACAGTGCCCTCAGTTGATGTCCCTGCCTCCTAAACAGTGACCGCAATGAATCTCGAAGTGCACACTGCACTTGCAGTTCCACGTCCTGTGGTGCCTCCTGCTGTCATCCCCCGTGGCCATGGCCACGACCACCAGCATTCACACCCTGTGGACCTGGAGTGGGGAACACAGAGAACAGATACTAAGTGCCATGTTCCAAACACCACCCCCACCCCCCTGCATGTAGGATGGAGGCATCTGCCATGGAAATGTTCCAGACCCCACCAGGCACAACGCACCAGGCAAGCACAGGGTGCCACACTGATTGTGTGCAGGAACCGAGTGGGCACATGTCCCACATGTACAGACAGTGGCTTGTGCAGAGGGGCATAAGGGCAAGCCTCATGCAACACATGCACAAAGCAGTGGCCTGCACAAGCATGTAGGCCCCGTCAGGACACCAATGGAGCACCACTGTGTGTCCACAGTGCACACAGCATGCACACACAATGGCTGCCGATGCAGGGACCATGTGCACCGTGGCCCAGGCACACGCTGCAGCAAACATATCAATGAGCCCACGTGATCAATGACACATGGATAGGCACAGTGTGCCAGCAACACCCACCTGAGTGGACACCCACCCCACCTAACACAGTGCATGCCAAAGTGAGCACTTATCTGCACCAGCATGGCCTCCACCCTGTGCAGCTCCAGTGGCCCTCCACACCCACTGTTCAATGGCCTCTGTGGCCCATGACCTGGCTTCCAGCCCTGCAGGAAACACAAAAGTAGAGAATGACATGAGCAGATGTGACGTGAGAAAGCCCCCCACTCCCAACACCAGTGTGGGCATGCAGTGAAGTTGTCAACAAACAGTGCACCAGTGCTGAATGGCCTGGCAGTGTGCAGCAGTGCAAAGCACCCCAGCCTGTGCCCCCCATGTGTGTAGCTGTTGGCACGCAATGCAAACAGCAGTCCCACCCCATGCATGCCACAGTGGCCCCTCCCAAGCACCAATGCAGACAAGCCCACCCCATGTGACATGTAGTAGATGACACCACAGTGCAAGTGCAGCCATGCCCAGGTGTGTGTGTGTGTCCCTGTGAGTGTACTGGTGTGTGGTGCAGCTGCCCCAACCCCCTTGCACATATCATGTAGATGTATGAGTGTGACATACCTGGTTGTGGCACTGCACCCCTGCATGCACACTCTTGTAGGCGATCCAGGTGCACCCTGTCCCTGCAGTGCAGGTCACTGTGCCTGTGCCTGCACTGCTCTCCTGTGTGGGGCACACCTTTCCGGTGCACCAGCTGGCCAGCAATCGTGGCCCAAACAGCTGGCCTGGGCTCCTGCAGGTCCTCCTGGCCGAACAGCTGGCCCTCCACTCGCATCACTAGAGACACATGGTGGAGAAGCTCAACCTTGGACCAGTTCATAGCACTGGGATCTGCTCTCTGGGCACGTGGCATGGCTACAGCTCAGCCTGCACAGCAAGTAGGTCCTGTCGGGTCTGTGCTACTGAATGGCCTAATCATGCCACATGTGCCACTAGGCCATGTGCAAGTAACCACGCACAGCGCACTGAAGCGTGATTAGTGCCAATGGCGCTGACACACACATGCACATTGCACAATGATATGGCGGGAAAGTGGGGTCATGGGTCATGGCTGGGTTGCGCATGCACACAGCGTACTCAGCTGCCATGTTGTGTATGTCTCTCATCGTCGCACAGGACAACGGTGAAGTGCAGTGGCCCACATTCACGCAATGGTAGTCATTGTGCAATCATAGCTCGAATAGGGACAGGAAGCACAGTGGGCATCGTGCACATGGATGTGCATGTGCATACAGATGTCTTCGTGTGTCATGTGTGAGCTGCATGGTGGTGATGAGACTGTCAGGCCAATTGTGCATCTGCGGTCATGTGTCGAGGGATTTGCGCCAGATTCAGGGACATGCCTCGAACACACTGCGCATGAATGGACAATGCGCCATGTGGAGATGCACCCAACTCAGTAGATGCACCCTGCTGATTGGGATGAGCTGAAAGCAATTATGCAATTCACAGAGATTGCTCCCAATTCAGCTCATTACTGAATTCAGAGGCATCTCACCTGTTTAGCATCTCATTATACCTATCCCAAACCACATTTGCATGACCTGAGCCATAAATGCTTTTAACTCAGCCCACACTGAGCATAGGTGACTGAGAGGATTAGTAGCCTTGAAGGTAAGTTCTGTTTACATTTCCTGTGCCTTTGTAGCTGCTGCAGATGACAGTATGAGCCACAGACAGCCTGGTAACATCCAAACATGTGTAGGGACACCTGACACACCCCACTGTGTGCCACACACTGTCCCATAGCCCACCCTAGGCAAGGCTGGGGGGTACTGATGGTGGGTGCTGTGACTGCACAAACATGGATGGATGCAGTGTGTGTTGTAGTCCAGGCCACCTGCCTGTGTTCCATGCCATGTCCAGGGACGTGCATCTGTCTGTGGCATTGCACATAGACAGGGTGGTCACAGCACAGACTTCCCTGACAGACCATGATACCGTTCCTGACATGCTGTGCAGGCAGGTCATTGTTAGGCAGACAGTGTGCCGGTACACAGCAGCCCCTATATGGCGGTACAGGCCACTCAGGGACCTGCATATGCATGTCTAATCTCTGTGTCTTCCATCTCACAGTAGCCATCATGTCTGGAGGAGACAGTGTCGCTGGTTGCAGGTGGCCCAACTTCACAAATGATAAAGGGAGAGCCCTCATAGAGGCATACAACCTGTGCAGGGATGTCCTGTCTGGCAGGGGTGGCAGCTGAGCACTGTGGGATGAGGGCTGGGAGACAGTGGCACAGCACATTAATGCGGTGGGGAAGTACAACAGGACCCCCCCCAAGAGTGCAGAAAACACCTGAACGATGGAAAGAGGAGGACCAAGGAGAAGCTGGCGCACATTGAGGCATCACTGACTAGGGCAGGGTGTGGTCTGCAGTCAGGGGTGCATCTCACTCCAAATGAGGAGCTGTCTTTGGCCAGCATTGGCCATGCAGCTGTGCAGTGTGTCCCTGCAGTCGGGTTCCAGGCTGGTGGAAGCCCATTGCAGCACTGTGAGTATACATGCCCCTGACTCATGTCAGGACATGTGTGTGCATCATGGTTGCCATGACAGCCCCACTGTGTGCGACAGGCAGCCCGTGTGCCTGTGTGCAATGCCATGGGTGGTCATGGCCCATCCATTGCCCATGCTGTGCATGTCTGTGTCTGCCAGGCCATGACTGGGGGGTCACGTGAGGTTGCGATGCCCATCAAACTAGTGGTGCCATCCTATTGTTGGATGGGCATGGTGTAGCACTGTCCCTCATGGTGCCATGTGGGTGTATACAGGCACTGGACCACTCCAGTCATTGCTGGTGCATGGCTGCAGTGACGGATCAGGCGTTGCCTGTCCGTGCCAGGGACTGTCATGCGCAACCATGTCACACCACTATGACACACTGTACTTGAATGTCTGCCACTATTGTTTCCATTGAATATGACCATGTTACCCTTCTTTCTTTTGCAGCTCCATCAAGCCTCAAGGGTGCTGCCATGTCCATGGCTGCATGGGATGCCTTAGGGGGTGATTTTTTTTAAATTTATTTGTCAAGTCTAGGATTACAAATACCTTTGAGCCAAGGCTCTTTTACAAAGGTTCCACATCAGAAAAATACAAATTATGGTGAACATCAAGACAGACCTTACAACAATGGGGACACTGCATACAATTTACAGATTAATACAATTCGAGGGTAACAATGTAAGCAAAGCAGCTAGTGGCATTTGTCAGAGAAAACTGACAAGCGATGAGAAGTGCCGGAGTCGCAGGGAGAGGAAAGAGGGTAGGTGGGGGCTAAGGGATGGGGCAGGAGGGGGGAAGAAGGAAGGTAGGTAGGGTGGGGAGAGGTAGAAAAGTGGCATTGGGTATACCAAGATGTGAGTGTGTGTCCCGTGGGGGCAGGGAGGCGGAGGACCACTAGAGCAGGCAGGGAAGTGGAGAAACTAGGTAAAGTTGGGCAGTCACAGGAGCTGTTGGTAGTGAGATAGTCCTGGAGCCTAGTTTTAAACATACCAATTGTCAGGGCAGAGGAGATGGTGGGGCTAAGACCATTGAACCAGAGTGGCGCTTGATAAGCAAATGAGCATTGTCCCTGGGAAGTGTGACAGTGGGGGACTTTCAGTAGCTGCAGAGTGGATCTCCTAAGGCACCTTTTGTTGGTGCGGTGTTGTAACAGAGTTGAGACCCCAGGAGGTGCAAGGCCAAGGTAGATTTTTTTCGCCATGGAGCAGGTGAGAAACTTTATGCGGTTGGATAGTTGGAGCCAGCCAGTCTGGGTGTACAGGTCACATGTGTGGGTGAGACGGTGGGCCCCTGTAATGAGCCGACATGCCTTATTTAAGGCAGTTGAGAAGTGTCTAAGGGTTGTGGTTGTGGCTGAGCCATAAATGATGAGGCCATAGTCTATTACAGAGATCACAGAGCTCAGGACAGCAATCTTCAAAGCTTCTGGCATGAGGTGTTGTCTGTGTTTGTAGAGAAGACCAAGTTGTGCATTCGCAGCTCTAGCAACATTGACTACGTGAGGTCCATAAGAGAGGTTAGGGTCAAGCTGTATCTCTAAGTATTTGAAGGACCCCACCTGATCTAGATTGTTCCCCTGGGTGGTGGAGATAGCCAAGTGGTGTAGCTTGTGTGGGTTATGAGAGCTGCAGAAGTGCATAGATTTGGTTTTCTTGTGGTTGAGGACCAGCTTATGATTAAGAAACCATGTCTCTACAGAACTGAAACCAAGTTGAAGGTTGTGTTGTAGTGTTGCAGGATCTTTGTGGGTGGATAATACAACAGCATCATCGGTGTATAGAATGATCTGTTCAGAGCAGTGGTATGGGAGGGAGTTTAAGAAAAGGCTAAAAAGGAGGGGGCCCAGTATGGACCCTGTGGGACAACAGAGTGAACAGGCAGGGTATCGGAAAGAGCATCAGCAATTTTTACTCTCTGTGACCGGTTATCCAAGTAGCTTTTAAATCAGAGAGCAGAGTCAGGTGATAGCCCAGCATTCAGTAGTTGGTCAATTAGTAGTCCATGGAGTACTGTATCGCATGCCTTAAAGAGGTCGATGAAAATGGCTCCTGTGAGTAAGCCGTTGTCCAGGGATTTGTGCAAAGCTCCAGTGAACTAAAGAAGGGTTGTAGTGGTGCTGTGTCCTTTCTGGAATCCGTGTTGTTGTGGACAAGGTATATTGTATTTATCCAGCTGGTCGGTAAGTTGATCAGCCTCGATGCTCTCGAGTGCCTTGGAGAGTGGGGGGAGTATGGAGATAGGGCGATAATTTGAGTGATTCGTCTTATCCCCACTTTTATGGACAGGTGTCACGATGGCTGTTTTCCATAGGTCCAGGAATTTTCCACAGCTGAGAGAGAAGTTCATGATTTTTGTTAATTGGACGAATTACCTCATCGAGGGTGAGAGACAGACGCTTAAGGTCCAGGGTGTCGCTACTAGATCTAGATTTAGAGATGGCTGCAGCAATATAGCGGTGAGCTTCATTTAGCCTTACCTCCCTGAAGTAGAAAAGTGGATGGTTAGGCTGTGGGGCTGAAGTATTAGGGGAGGAGGTCCTGTTTTCAAAAAAGTCATGGGGTGGGACAGCGCTAAGGTCTGAAAAAAACATGTTAAAGGTGTTAGCAATCACCTTGAGGTCAAGGGTTGGGGATCCATCAACCATTAACATGGCCAGAGAGGTTTTTGGCTGCTTCCCTGTGACATCCTTGATATTGTCCCAGAATGCACATCCATTTCCCCAGGTATTGGTGAGAGCATCTTTGTAATAAGTGGATTTTGTAAGCCGGATGGCTTATGTGCAGGCATTTCGTCCTTGTTTGTAATTTTGGATGTCCAGTTGTTTGCCAGAAGCCCTGGCAACTGCCCAAAGGTGGTCCCTTAGTTTCAGCTGAGAAAGAAGCGCTGCAGTGAGCCATGGGTTACAGAGAGATTTAGTTTTGCACCTTTTAGCAGGGGCAAAGAAGTCGCAGGCTCTGTTGAAAACTGAGATGAAGTGATTAAGAGCCAAGTTAACATCTGTTGCTTCGTAGATGGGTAGCCAGTCTTGAAGAAGCAGGTGTCGTTTGAGATGTGGAAGTTTTCCATGAGGAAGCACTCTACTAGTGATAATTTTGGGAGGGGGCTTGGGGAATTTGTTGACCATGCACATATGACTGGGGAGTGTTCACTGAGAGAGTCCAGGAGAACGGTTGTACGAGAGATCCTTGTGGGGTGAGTGGTGAGGACCCAATCCAGGAGGGTACTGGTGCCAGTCTTGTAGTTAATCCTGGTAGGGGAGTTTACCATTCACATGAGGCTTGCAGCTGAGATGGAGTCTTTATGGGCACTGACGCTCGATGCTAACCAGTTTATATTGAAATCACCTAGCAGAATAAGTTCAGCTTCTGGAGGATGGGAGTTGATAAAGTTTAGGACGTCATTGAAGCCATGTTTAGGGTCCCTGGGTGGGATGTAAATGGAGACAATAGTCAGGGCTTTATGGTTAGGACCTAGGATGATTTTTATTGGCAGGATCTGGGCCGAGGCAGGAAGTGATGGAGTTGCTACAGGGTACCACAACAGGGAGTCTTTGATATAGATTGTGCAACCGTCACCTTTTTTGGATACTTGGTCCAGCCTGTGGAAATTATAGCCCTGTATTGTTACTGCCAAGTGTGAAAGAATGTCCAAGTCTCTCCAGAGGTTCATTCCTTTCTCTAGTAAAAGACTACTGCAGTAGCGCTAAGATCCTAATTCTTTCTCTGTTGCCTTCTTTCCTGTTTCTCATTTTCCCCCTTTTTTCCAGGCTGGCCACCTGAAAATACAGGTGTCTCACAAATGCTTGTCTTTTTCCTTTTTCTCTGCACTTCTGAGTCTTGATGTTCTCACCGCCCCTGCTGTAGCTAATATATCTTCACCTGTGTCCCGTTATTGTAACATTATGGCACTTTGACAGTGCTAGAATTTAAATGTGCAGTGCATTCTGCAGAAAGCTTTTGCCGTATGGGCGTTTGCCCTGTTAGTTTCATTTAGAAACCTGCACGCAGTATACTCAGTAAAGCAGCGGTTTAAAGCTGCCGAGAAGTGAACCCCCACCCCCTTCTCACACTTGTGAGGTGAAACCCCTTTTTCTTTTTCCCCTTGTGAGATGTCCAAAGAGACCTCCATGTGGAGGTATTTGTTAAACTGCTGAGTTTGCCTCGGTAGAAGCTGTATTTTAAACCTAAACTGAAACAAACACAGTTTTCTGTTTGTTTTGTTCAGGCCTAGGCATCCAAGCATAGCACTGATTGATATGAAGTTCTCTCTGTTAGTAACCCTGTGAAATGAATTCTAGAAAACATAGTTTTAATGTTTATGTTTTCTGCAGAATCTCCATAAGGATTATAGTTTAAATAAACATTAAGTAAGAACGATAATGGCCATACAAAAGCAACACAATGCTTCTAAGAGCTCTATGTTTCCCTGTGCTGCAGCACGTTTGTAAATATAAAAAAGAAACTTCTGTACCTAAATGTGCAGCATTCTAGATAACTTTCAGCTTTTGGTTGAAAGAATGTATAAAATTCCAATATTAGTTTATTTGTTACTTAAGAATGGAAGGTCTTACCGAGGCATAAGCAGGGTGAATCTTCTAGAAGGGGTTGTCTCCTTGCAGGGATCATTATGAATGGATCCTTAGGAGTCAGCCGCCTCTTTCTCCATACTTATACCTTGGGTCATTCATGGGAGGAGCCATAGAGTGCATAACATTTTCTTTTTGTTAAGGACTGATTTCTTTTTGTGTATATTAGCATATACTGACTACAGACAGACCCAGATCATTTTTAAAAGATTTATAAAAGACCTTTATGTTGAATAAAGAAAGTTTAAGTTTAAAAGTGTTGTGGGTAGAGTCTGGCATGGTTACATGCTGTTCTCTTGGGTTAAAAGGAGCTCATAGCCTGGAACATGTCAGATTCGTTTTGGGATCAGCTCTGGGCTGATCTACTGGGGAGGCTACGCCTTTTTCAGACTATGTACCCTTGATGTTCCCAGGTGGCTGATGCTGTTATTGCCTGTGTGAACAAAAGTTTATTTTTGTGCATTTTGATTTCATTTCTTATTCAGGTATTAAGTATGAGTTAATTTTGTTCTGTTTGTTTCTCAATAAATATTTTTGGGCTTGGCTGCTTCTTTTAAGCCTTGCCTCTCTATAATTTGGTGTCAGCGTCCATCTTTACATCCACACCAAGTCAGGAACTTTAGGCATCAGCCAAGTTTCCACCACTACAAGGATGTCAGGGTTGTGTTGGCATATGAAGGCTTGGAGTGCATCCAGCTTTGGCAGCATGCTGCAGATATTAATGGTTGCAAGGAAAAGGGCACCTGGAGTTTTTGTGTGGCCAGAGCTGTTTGGGCCAGGATTGGGATGGACGTTGCCTGAGATGAGAAGGAGGAGGAGTAGGAGTTTTAAGGAGCAGAGTCGCCGCTCCTTGAGATAGTTTTGCTTATTGTTTCTGGGGGCAGTGGTTGCCAGGTTCCAGGCTGTCTCCCGTATGGACTGCAAGGTGGTACAGTGTGGAGAGGTGGTCACACTTGTAGAGAATAGTGGTAGGAGTAAGTAACCAGGGATATCCAAACGGTGAGCCAAGCACCAGTCTCAAGTGGAAGTGGAGGGTTCCCTGGGAGTAGCAGTGAAACCTGAGTAGAGGGTGGTGGGGTGGGGATGGCTGGGACCAGGGAGAAAGAAGGGGGGGGCAGGGCAAGGATGAGGAGGCGGACAGGCAAGAGAAAGACAGAGAAAACCCACAAGGCATGCATACTAGCGTAGTAGGGATGGGGAAACGAGTAGAACAAGAAGGAGTAACTTGGCTAGCAGGAGGCAGACAGTAAGAGAGATTGAGAAAGAGAGCACTTCAGTCAGCAAGCACTGTGGGGGATGAGAGGTGAGGATGGGAGGCAGAGGCAGAGAGGAGGAAGCTACAAGTGTGGGCCAATAGGCAATGAGAGGCAGGGTGTGAGGTCTATTTAAGTACGGTGGGGGGGGGGAGAAATTTTACGGCAAAAGTAATGAAAAGTCAATAGGCGCAGCACCTGGAGAGCAAAGCAAGGCAGTGAGACAGGGCCAGCCAATCAGCTGCTGTTCGAGAGGCCAAGGACCAATGAAGCATGAGGCAGGAAGCACTGCAACCAATGGCAGCCACTCACAGCTTCAGCGGCTCCAGGCAGGAGTCTTACTCAGTGGCACAGGTCCCAGAGGCAGATGGGCGTAGGTGGCTCGTCGTCCCGGCTAGTGGAGGCGCGGCCGCTCCTGGCGGCATTACGGGGGCCCAGTTCAAGGGCTAGGTCTAAGGGGAGAGAGACAGAGAGAGGAGAGGGAGATTAGATATAGGTGGGGTGTGGTGGGGCTGGCAAAAGAGGTGACACAGAAAAATAAATTGGGGGTGGGATGTGGCGTGAGAGCGGTGAGACAGGGAGAGTGCAGACACAAAGAGAGGGAAGCTTACTATTGGGGGGGGGAGGGCAGCCAAGGACAAAAGACAAAATGGAAATTAGCAATGGCCCTGACACCAAGGGAGACAGGCTGTGAGACAGAGGTGAGCAAAGGCAGAGAGGGGAGTTACTGGGTGGAAGCGAGAGTCGGGAAAGCAGAGAGGTAAAGCAAGTGAGAACAGGCCTAGTACAGTTGTATCAGTAATTACCATCAAAAGCATGGGAAAACAGATTCTTACAGTGTAATTCAAACAGCAATGCAAATAAATGAAATTTTACAGCAAAAGTAATGAAAAGTCAATGGGCGCAGCGCCCAGAGAGTAAAGCAAGGCAGTGAGACAGGGCTGGCCAATCAGCTGCTGTTCGAGAGGCCGAGGACCAATGAAGCATGAGGCAGGAAGCACTGCAACCAATGGCAGCCACTCACAGCTTCAGCGGCTCCAGGCAGGCGTCTTACCCAGCGGCGTAGGTCCCAGAGGCGGGTGAGTGTAGATGGCTCGTCGGCCCAGCTAGTGGAGCCGCGGCCGTTCCTGGCAGTGATCCGGTGGCCCATTCAAGGGCTAGGTCTATCAGCGTAGGTCCCAGAGGCGGGTGGGCATAGGTGGCTCATCAGCCTGGCTAGTGGAGCTGCGGCTGCTCCTGGTGGGGATTCCGGTGGCCCGGTTCAAGGGCTAGGTCTAAGGGGAGAGGTGATGATGCAGGCCTGTCCCACAGGGCTGCGGGCACAATGAGAGGATGGTGCTATTCCTGGCCTGTCCAACACTACAGTGTCCCCAGCTGCATCACCAGTGGTAGCGGGCCCATCAAACCCGTCAGTTAGTGGTGCCACTGCTGGCAAGCACTGCTAGTGCAGAATGCATCTGCCAGGCTATTGACTGGTACATCTGGGACCAGTCATATAATGCCTGGGCTCTGCAGACTGCATTGGCTGCCGATGTGATGGCACATCACTTTCAACATCGGTTTGCTGACCTATAAAGCCCTACATGACCAGGAACCTTGCCACCTGCAAGATGTCCCTTTCTCCCTATTGCCCCTCCCAACCGCTTCGATCCACCGACGAGGGATTGCTAGAGATTCTCAGGGTGCGATTGCAAACATCTGGGGCCCATTCTTTTGCTTATATGGCCCTGACCCTGTGTCACCTCATCAGATAAGGGACTGCCTGACTTTCCAAAGTTTTAAAAAAGAACTAAAAACATACCTTTTCAGCCTGGCATTTATGAATCAAGATTAAAGATAGTCTCACCAAAAATTATGAATTAGACTAAGATGATTACTGTTTTAGATTTACGGTTTTAATGTTTGAACTAATTACCTCAAGTAGCTCCATATGAAGTCCGAATTATCCACTGTCTACCTGACACAAAATAGCCTCCCAGGAGATAATGAGTCAATGAAGATTGATAATTTATGTACAGGTGCCTTGGTTTAAGAAAGGTGCCTTTTAAAGAAATAAAGTTTGATTTGATTTGATGATTGGACACCTCTTGTTTGGAGGGTTTCCTGGTTTTGGCTGATGATGACCCAGAGGATGTGGTGAACATCGCTGATGCCCTGCTGGTGCTGGCATCTGGCACACAGGGGGCATACAGAGATGCCCCTGATGATCCTGACACCACACAGATACTGGGGGATATGGTCGACAGTGGTGCACGCGACACACAGGTGCCTGCACAGGTGGCACCTGACAGCGCTGGTGGCCCTGCTGCCCAGCCCCCACAGTGGTGGGTACTGTGTCCTCTGCACCTGTTCCTGCTGTGGCAGCAGGGTCAGCCAGCGTATCACGGCCAGGTGCTGTTGGTCAAATACAGGTGGCGTTGGACTGTGATTCCACCATACCTGGACATGATGGGGTTGTGCAAGCCCAGTCCCCACCCATGTCCCAGCCTGCTGGGGTATGCCCACCAACCGTGGATGCTCAGCGACAGGCTGGCACACCACCCAGCCATCGGCAGCATCACTGTGAGTCTTCACCTGCTGACGAGATTGAGGGCTATGCTCGCCTACTAAGGGACACTGTGGAGGGGCAGGCATCCCTACGGGTGGAACTGAGGGGCCTTCGGATGCTGCTGGCCCTTGGGCATGAGTTGACAGTCGCATGGAGTGCCCAGATATTGATAGAGGCACGCCTACTGCAGGTGGGCATGACTTCAGCTCTGGAGCGGATTGCAACTGCCGTCGAGGTTGCGTGTGCATCTGGTGCATGACATGGCCACCAGGCCTGCAACCATACACCCAGGAGCACCTCATGCATGCCCAGGCAGTGGCGTCAGGTGAACCCATTGCTGCTGATGCCATGGCCACACCTCACCATGTCCAGCATCCCCAGACCTGACATGACTTGCGGGGCCAACACCCCAGTGAGCACCTGTTCATGTCTCACTGCAGTACCCCTACAGGGGTAATGGCAACACCTCCTGTGGCTAGTGGTGCTGAGGCAGCATCCATCAGTCATGGGTGAGGCTGCCCATGTGTCCATGGTGGCCGTAGTGCCTCCCTGTGACATCTAGGTCACCGTTCCAATGGCCACTGCACCTGTTACCTGTGTGTTCCACTCACCTGGCTAACACTGTCTGGGGTGGCGTAGGTGGCATGCGCCTGCCCCAGTGCATTGTCATTGTGGGCCCACCGTGCAGTGCCACCTGTATGTCCATGTGTGCCATTGTTGTGCCATGTGGCATGGGTGTGATGGGTGCTGTCCTGTGTCTGTTGTGCATATGTGCCGGCAGTGGTACACTGATCTCACTGATCTATGCCACCCTGGCACATACATGGTGGCACATGGCCATGTAGAATGTGGCCTGTGAGTGTGTGTGCCGCATGGACACTGGCATGGCTGCATTCCACTGCGGCATTGCCAGTGCTGCATGGCCTGTGTTGTGTGTGTGTGTGTGTGTGTGTGTGTGTGTGTGTGTGTGTGTGGCTGTGCGGTGCTGTATGTGTGCTGTGTTGTTCCCTCCATGCAAAACAAACCTGAGTTACTCACCTGTGGTCACCAAAGTGCTCCTCCACAATTGTGTCCCTGTACTGCTGGGCCCTAGATGCAAGGCGTGGATCATGGTGTGCCAGTGGTGGTCCAGCTCGATGCCCCTGTGGCACTGCGTCCTCATCCCCATCCTCCTCCTTCCCAGAACTGTTGCCCTCCACAGCCTGGACAGCTATTCCATGGTCCATGGCCATGTTGTGTAGTATACAACAGGCCAGGAATATGCCACAGGCCTTCTCAGGGCTATACTGTACGGCTTCACCCAACCGATCCAAGCACCAGAAGAACATATTCAACATGCCAAAGACACGCTGGATGATGGCACGTGTAGTGGTGTGTGCCTTGTTGTATCGCTCCTCCGCCTCTGTTCTGGGTCTTCTGAAGGGGGTGAGTAGCCATGGTCAGAGTGGGTATACTGCATCACCTGTGGGGAGCAAGGGTGGCTATTAGTCCACTGATTACATGTACAACGTGACCTCCTCCCTGCACCATGGCCCTCTGCTGTGTGTGGTGTGGGTACACCACTGACCATGATTTGGCCTTCCCTGCCATCCTACCTCCCCTTCCCACCTGACAGTGTCTGGCCCTGCTGCTGATGTCTGTCCCTGGCTGCCTATGCCATTGCTTTCCACATGTGCTCTGGCCCCCATTGTCTGCCCTATTGTGCCCAGCAGCTGCACCTGCCTGTCTGCATGTAGTGCACTATGCCCTGCCACACGTGCCTACTGTCGCTCTGCACCCCATCTTCCATGCATTGTACTTATGCCATACAGTCCCACTGTGTGCACACCTGCAGCATGGTTCCCCCTTCATTGTCCCAGTTCTGCTGCCCCCTCTGTGCATTGTGCATTGTGCTACTTGCACACCTGCCCCCCATCCTATCCTGCGCCATGGTGTCCTGTTGTTCTGAAGGTTAGCATGTCCCACACATCTACTATATGTCCTCTTGGTACATCTCCTGCCTCAAATCTGCGGCAGAGGATGGACTGGTGCCATATGAAGGCATCATGTGTGCTCCCAGGGTGTGTGGTGCAGACATCACTGATGTACCCTGTGGCATTGCACACCACCTGGAAGTTACTGAATGGTAGCCCTTGCGGTTTATGTATGTTACCACATCATCACCAGGTGGCGCGTGGATTGCCACATGGGTGCAGTCAATGGCCCCTATGATGCCTGTCATGCGTGCCACCCTGTGGAATTGCTGCATGGTTTCTGAACACTCTGCCTGTGTGCTTGGGAAGTGGATGTACCCCAAAGCATGTGGGAGCAGCGCGGTGAGGAATTGTATGAGGAGACGCGACGTGGACACCTGGGAGATGCTGGTGGTGTTCCTGACAGGCCTCTGAAAGGTTCCCGTGGTGAGCAAGCACATTACTGTTGGCACCTTGGTCTCCACAGCTATGGCTTGATCTCTTCCAGTGGGTGCCTGCATTTCATCATGCCACAACTCACCGGGCTACCTCAGAATGGCCCTGTTCAGGCCATATTGGCCTACTCTTTCTGTAACAATGAGCTGTTCAAATGTCAGTCTGGCATGATGCCACAGTGGGGCTGGCCGTTTATGGTGCCTTCCACCACCACGTGGCTGGTTCACCCGTCTCCTCATCCCCATTTTCATGCCCACCATCAGGAATGGTGCACCATCCATTGTTGCCTTTCAGCTGCCTCTCTCCTCCTGCTTGCTCCTACTATCCTGCTGTTGGCCTGCTGGGGGCTTGCACTTAAGTCACTTAGCAGCATGCTGATCACTCCATAGCGCATTTGGGACTTGCGCCGTGGATACTCCGTACTTTCGCACTCATTTTGGACTGTGAATGGCTCTGCACTGTGTATGCAGGTGTACACCCCCTTGAATTGCGCTGTATATCATTACATTGTGTCTCTAGCGCAGCCTGTTCAGTGCAATGCATCTGGCTTGCACCGGGGCAACCGCACTGTCTGTGAATGGCTCCATGGCGCATTTTCAATTTGCTCCGGATCTCATTTGCACCCACTGCATCTGCTTTGTGAATCCTGCCCAAGATGTAACTTAACACAATATGCAAACCATACAGTCAGAGAAGACATTCAACAGTTTTAATATTTACACACTGAGCAATCGTAAAATGATCATAACCAGAAAAAAGTTCTGAAAACGTTTTTTTTTCTATAGTTCTCCCATCCCTATTCCTGTGTGGCTGCAGTGGCATGGAACATCCTCAAAGGCACAGCAGAGTATCATTACATTAATTTTAAAAAGAAAACTAGAACTTGAAAATGTACTGTAAATTACTCTAGATAACTCATTTGTAAATTAAATAAGATGCAACTTGATCTAGAGGACAGAGAAAAGCTTAGGGACCAGGAGACCCACAATAAAATCCCACCAGAGCAGTGGTATAGCTAGACAATAATAATGTGTTGACCAAGACTACATTTGTCCCCATGTGACCTTACATGAAGTCATTTTTGTACACCACTGCTTTGCTTGTTACTCCCATGCACTAATTAGGAGGCAGTATAGCACAGTGGTTTAAGGCTTTGAGCTGCAAATCTGAAGACCTTGGATTGAATCCCACTGCCCCCACTTGCATAATGTGAGACCCTGATCAAGTCACTTAACTTCCTTGTGCTCCCAGGTTGCACCAGGAAACAAGCTTTTGACTTAATGTGCCTTTCCTAATTAAACAATTTCCCCTTCCCCTGCCATACACAGCTCCCTGAACACCTCCAGTACATACCACCCCTGCAGCCTACTTGCCACGGTCTGCACATCTTTTGGTTTTACTGTTAGATTTGCTATATTATTTTGTGTATTTCTTTTTTTTAATTCTTTGGTAACCAGGTAAGGCCCACTAGGCACAAGTGCCTGCTTTCAGGGATGATCCAGGAGCACTGGGAAAGTTAAGTGACTTGCTCAGAGTCACACAGTATGCAAGTGGAGGTCGTGGGAATGAAACCCAGGTCAGCTGGATATGACACGTTAATTCCCAGCTTGTTACCCTAACCTCTAGGCTATACCGCCAGCCATGTATTTGTATTATTCAACTGTCCCCTTCCTCACAGGATGCACCTAGAAATGAGCTGTGCAGCTCAGTCTGGCAAACTTTTAACTAACTAACTAGCTAACTAGCTAGCTAACTAACTAACTAGCAATCTGTAGGGTCCCTGGGATGCAGCAAGTCTCAATGATCAACACTGTCACTCTTAGCCTTCTCAGCATTGGCTTTTGAGATGCAAGTCTCCTGCATTTCTACATCCATTGGCTTATACAGCACACACACCAACACAGCCCCCTTACACTGCCCGAGCACCACCAGTATGTTTGCTTTGTGCATGCACGCAAGCAAACATAAAAACAGGTGCTCCATCAGATGTTTCAGGGATGATATAACAGTGTTGTCTCAAAGAGTTTGAGCAGACCAAACACTGCAGCCTCTGTTGGCTATCTTCTCACCCAGAACGCATGAGTTATCACTCATGAAGTGTCATCACTCTTGTGCTGTATGAGATGTTTCATGGAGCACCTACAGATTTCTTAACTGTCTCATTCTAATTGTACATATGTGTCATCATCCCTGAAAAGCAGACACCAGAAGGATTGTATCTGGCCGCAGAGAGGTCTTTAGGGATCCACTGAGATTGTGGCTGCTCCGTACCTTGAAAACTGCCCAGGCACTGGTTGATGTGAAATTGATAAGCGATCACACTCCTGCAGAAGAATTTCAACACCTTTTCAAGGTTTATAGAACAGAACAGGCAATAATTGTGTTGATTCTTAAAGAGCAAGTAGATCCAAAAATGTAAAAAATTATTAAGTAGTAGTCAGTTGTAACTTTTTATTTCTGAAGTATTTTTCTTTTTCCTCTTGCTCCTTAGAAGGTTTTCTATGTGACGGTATTATGCTGAATGTGTGGCATAGCACTCTGCCCGGCAACTGACATATCTAGTTCTATTCCTCCCACTGCATCATCAGCACTGATACCTCACTGACAGTGACATCACAGGTGACTGACCTGGCAGCTACTAAGTGACTCCTCCAGAGCAGCCATGATGTCACAGTCAGTGATGTCACAATGCCGATGATGTCACAGTCAGTGATGTCACAATGCTGATGATGTCACAGTCTGTGAGGACACAATGCTGATGATGTAATGGCAGAAACAGAGGTAGATATTTCAGCTGCCAGGCAGAGTGATGTTTTACACATGATACATACTAACACCAGGTAAACAATCTTCTAATTAACCAAAGGGAAAAGAAAAAAATACCTCAGATATAAATGGTAATTGTTGACAACTTTTATAAATTATTATATAATAGGGTATAAAACCTGTCCAACTTAAACAGCTTAGTTGGTTACAACACAGCTCCTGACCGTTCATTATTTACCTAAAAACAGCACAGCTCATAACTAACCTGTCTTATTCTGCCTAGCAACAACCTAACTAAATGAAAATAAAACATTTTTCCATTGAAATAGTTTTTCCACTTTTATAAACACAAAACCCACAATATGACATATGTTTCTTCAAAATAAATGCAGTCCCCAGGTCCGTTCAAAGGCACACAGACGTTGTTACCAAACTCACCCGTTCTACCTAGCAACAATCTAACTAATAGAAAACAAAACCTTTCCCATAAAAAAAAAAAATCAATTTTATAAACACAATAACTGATTCCTGGGCATGGGTTTCTTGAGAATTAATGCACTTCCCAGGTGTGCTGAAAATCTCTTGGCCATTGGCTTCATGCCTTCCAATTCACCAGGGTGTGCATTAATTCTCTAGAAACGTATGTCCTGTTGTGGGTTATTGTTTACAGTACATATTGGTTTTAGGCAGTACATTAGCTCTTTAAATACAGTCCACTTACAAACTGTTATAGTACACAGTCTGAGAAATTACAAAGGTAACTCTTCACAGGTCACCTGGAGCCAGGAAGGGTGCAACCTTGTGAAGTTCAAAATATGATACTAACATCTCCTGATGACCGCAGGCACCTGTGAATCTAGAGCCAGACTGCATTCACAGGACACACCCAGTGCAGTCTAATGTTAGAGCACCAGCGTGGGAACCAGGAAATCACAGGTTCAAACCCCACTAAAGCCAAATACTCTGTGCAATCTTGGGCAAGTTATTTAAACTTTCAGTGCTTCAGTTCACCATGTTGCAGAAATTGGTAGAAACAGGACCCCTCTGGAAATGAGATGTTGCAGCTCAGCTTGGCTATCCTGGGAAATAAATAGTAAAATCAATAAAAAAAAATCATCTTGCACCATCTTCTCTGTCTTCAAGTGCACCCTGCAATGAGAGGGCAGAAGCTATGAAATGCTGATATTCTAAAGTTCTGATACATTTAGCAGCAGCCCATTCAGTTTTATTGGGTTTACCTGCACACCAGTTTTCCCTTCTAGCCAGAGCTGGGGATTCTGATTGGGGTGGGAGAACCATAGAAGGTCCTGAGGTTTAGAAAGTTTCTGAAAAGCTGTCAAGGGTTCTGACAGTGTTCCGAGCCTTATCAGAACCTTTTAGTTTAAAGTGAAAAAAAAAAACTGTTTTAACCTTTACTGTCCACCCTTAAGCTACTATCGGTGAAGGGAAAGGAATCCTAAAGAAAGTGGGAGTGGTACCACTCTACCTCCAGCCTCCTGTTGGGTATTTCTACCACCAGCCTTCTTATCAGATGTAGCCCTTTCAAGGAAGTAGATTAAGCTCCAAAATCAATGGATGAAAAGTTAGCAGAACCTGAAAAATGTTCTAATAGGATTCTTTTACAGAAAACGGCATAGGTTCTTATTGTGATGACGTCACAGGGAGCTCAGCAGCAAAGCTCGAGAGGTCCTTGATGTCATCATAATCCTGAAGATGAAACCATGGCCGAGTTACAAACATACAAACATATGAAAATTGCCAACAGCTGTTGTTGTTGGTATTGCTGTCCAGATATTATTTCACATAGCATATGTAACCAGCCTCTCATACCCTCATTCGAGAGCGCTTACTAGTACGCCACCTAAGGGATAGAGCAGTTTCCTGCCACACCCAACTGGGGACTAGGGCCCAATTTTCAAAGGTTGACGCAGGGCTTGCACCAAGTCCGATGTTTGGCACAACTGCTCTAAACTACTTTGATGCAACCGTGCCCAATTTTAGTACATCGGGCGCGTTGCGGCAGTTTCCCTCATCTTATAGCAGCTTGTGCAAAATACTTAGTGCAAGCCCCATAAAAAAAGGTCCCCAAATGGCACAAGTTAGACTTAGGGTGGTTTATCTGTTATGCGGCAGTTGGCTTCCAGACGCGGAATCTCTGCACCAAGGAATGCCACACCCCCTGCACCATATGTTTATCACGCCTGGGACTTGCAGCACCTGCAAGTCTTTTTAAAATTGGGCCCTGAGTGTCTGGAAGTCTCTGTCTCTCTACCCCTTGGCTGGCCATGTGGTCTCGGCATGATTATTCATGGCTCTGCCCTCCTCTCTTGCCTGTTTAGAAGGAGGCTAGTGGGCCTGGTGGTCTTTAGTGGTTGGTGCCTTTTCCAGGAGGGACAAACAGAGAGGAAATATTGACAGGAAAGTGCCACTTATCCTTGCCCCTTGAGAGGGTCGAGGAGACATTGCACATGCCAGTGATGCATGAAGACCAGTATAACCCTGCTGTGACAGGAAGGCCAACCAGCTAAGGATCCCGACCTGCATGACACCTAGGGGAAGCATAAGGAAGCAGTGGGGGGGGGGGACTCCTCTCAAAGGAGATCAGCAGGAGCTGTTGTGGGCTCACTCCTAGAGCCACCACTAAAATCAAAGTGCCGAGCCCCAGGAATGTGCAGCTAACCATGCTAAAGAAAGGTAATGAAGAACCTGGAATACACCTCCATACGATCAGGTAATGCGTAAGCACTGAGGTAACATTCGGGTAATCATCATGGCATCTGTATGCAGAGCAAGAGTCAGGGTCGGCCAAGCCGCTCATCAATTGGCCCATGCCAAAGGATGCCTGTGGTAGGTCCCTAGGTGACCGAGGTTTGTATGGTGCAAGTAAGGCATCTTGCATGGTCTAGACTACGTTTGTATCATATTGGAGTCATTCTGTGGCTCCATGCTCCTCTTATGTGCTAACAGCTAGCACTCCAGTTTGAGTACGAGCATTGTTTCCCCAGAATAGTGTCTGGTCCTGCCTGGGGTAGGCGCCACCAGCTTGCATCCTGTGGGATAATCTTCCTCTCGGGTACTACCTAGTAGAGCATCTGGTACAGGTAAACAGGTAACAATCCTGAGTGGTTGGTAATAATCATGACGCACCATCATTCTTACATGGATGTATGCATACTGCAAGTGCTAATCCCCCTACTGGGAACTTAAAGCAGCACTGCAATGAAGCCAGGCAAAACATTGACCCTACCATTTTTCACTATAAATGATTCCAGGCGTCGTCCAGTTTTATTTGGTGGTAACATTTTCTACTTTCACCAAAATGTGAGTATTTTATTAATGTTTCAATTTTGCTTCTTCTGAGAAATGACATAGACCTGGCAAGGGTCAGGATCGAGAAAATAAAAAAACTCACTGTGCGCTGCATGGGAAGTGCCTGAAAAAAGGTAAATTTGACAAGTATGCTGATATTTTTATTAACTGTAACTGAAACTAGTCTTTTGGGCAAAACATTTTTCATCGCACTGCTGCTTTAAGGGTGTGAAACAATGACTTGATCACGGCCTGTAATGTGAAGTACTCCTCTTGGGGACTGCTGTGACCATTGCAGAGGATTCCACAGTCCTACCTCCTTGGTCCCAGCTCCAAGCATTGACAGTCTGTTTGTGTGAGGTCTCTCCATTAATGGGGCCATACCATTTCTGAGTTCCTGGTCCTCATCTCTCAGACCAGTAGAGGCAAGGTAGGGTGTGAGGTACATCTGTATCCCCCTGCCCTAGATGGGAGTACTATCCTGCCCCATGACACTGGGTGAGTAGGGGGCTTGCATACAGGGTCTTCCATACACTGTCCTCAGTTTCTCACCCTGACACCCAACAAGTAATTGTGGTACACAGTCTCACGCTGCTCCTGATGCAGTTCTGATGATATGCCACTGTTTACCTGTACTGCACATACTTGGCTCTGTGATGTAGCTGCTCTGGTACAAGGATACAAAGCCATGCAGCCCCATCTTTCCTGCATTGCCCAGGATGCCAGGGTACAGTTTGCTCTGTGCTCAAACCCTCACATGCATCTGTGTTAGTCACTTAGTGTCACACAACTGAACGTGGAAGTTCCGCTGTATGTAAACAAAGGTCAGTGATGCTTCAGCTTCAGCAGCCTGTCTGTAAAGTAGGAAGTAAGGCAAAATAGCAGCCGTCTTTAGTTGAATGTGATACAGCTTTTTTGTAATCTGTTATTTGCGCTCACCCCCCCCTCCGCCGCTCGCTCCCACTCCCCCTTGCAGCTCGTTGGCTCGCTCAGGTGCTTCAGTTTTCATTCATTTCAAACATAAATTGTTTCTTCAGTTAAACGTGACCCTCCAATCCTCCTTTCTGACAGCATTTTATTGTTCTATTAATGCTCCCGATTTTCCTTAGCACTGCCAACCTCCATCCATTCAGTTCAGACACTGTGTCCTTAACTCACATGATTAAAAAAGCATTTTAACAAATAAAAAAAGGCAAGCACACTCTCTCACAATAATAGGTGTGTGTGGGGGGGAGGGGGGCTACAGGACCTCAAAATTACAGAACTGCAGCTATGGTGGCCACACTACAAAATAATGCCTAAGGCAAAAAAAAAAAAGTTTATACAAGTGGAGGGACTTTCTTATTACACTGTAAGCTACATTTTCATATATATGTTCCTATATATTCACCTTAAAACTTTTTCTTTAGTTCTCTTTTGTTTTAAAACCCATTTTATAAGCACAATAACGCACTCTGGGGGTGTGCATTAGACATTTCTAACACACGTCCAGGGGCTGAAGGCACTTGGCCTGTAGCCTTGTGCCTCACTATGCCCATGGCCATGCATTAGAAATGCCTAATGCATACCACCAGAGTGTCTTATTGCTTACTTGTCATCATTTAGACAATTATGTTAAAGGAACATAAATAGTGTTGTTTATATCTTATAATATAATTGTAAATCTGGGCATGTGTGGATTCTCTTTAAAGGAAACTATATTATATATAGTGAAGAGATAACAGCTTGAATGATTCAAGCAGCAGCCCCGGCGTGGATTCACATGGGAGAACTGTGGAAAGGCCCGAGTTTGGCCTGCATGTCTGCGGCTGTCTGCCATACCTGAGAGGGCAAATAGAGTTTATTTGGACTGAATCCAAGTTGTGAGAATGATTTGAGCCACTAGACTGTGACCAGGCATTAACCTGAAGACGACTGAAGATTTGCTGAATGCGATCGTCCTGTCAGGATTTCCAGCCATCTCTGAACTCCCGGTTTGTGCAGAGACTCTCTAATTGCGACTGGACAGCAATCTGCCTGGTATAGTGGAATTTCTTACATGTAAATGTGCTGTGTGCTTATAATGGGTTGTGATTTGGTTCCCTACTGTGGTTTAAATTGTGTTCTGCTTGCTGGAAGCTGCATTAAAATTTCCTTACATGTAAATGTGCTGTGTGCTGTTAGTGGGTTGCGATTTGGTTCCGCACTGTGGTTTGAACTGTATTCTACTTGCTGGAAGCAGCATCCTGCCCCACGGACTGAATCCAAAATCATCTCCATTAGGCCTGGGCCTTGCCACACTGACCCAGCCAGACTACCCGCTGCACAGAGAAAGCTATCGATGAGAGACCTGCCTGGGGATCAGCCCCCTGCTCAACACTTGAACAGGAACGACACCTCAGTGATTCGTGTGGGCCCCGCTTTTCCAGCCACTCCAGCTCAACAACCTGCAGTCTCGATTTTGTCCTGCCTGTGTCCAGTATTGGGTATCATGAGTAAACATCAGGGTAGCTCCCTGCAACAACAGCCAAATCTAAAGTGTTGTCATCTGATTGCTTTTTCTTTCATGAACTGAGCCCTCCGGTTCTGGATTACAAATAGTGTGTGTTGTGCATGTTGCTTTTTTTCACCACAGGTCCCCAACCAGCTGCAACGTTCCTGGCTAGCCCATCGTCTCCCTACCTGGGTACCCACAGGTATAACTGTGTGGGGACTTAAAGCGCATGCATAACTGTTTAATTAATATAGCCTTTATGCCAATCAATCTGATTACGCCCCTTCCTTGTTCAAGTCCCCTGAATAAATCACATCTGACTTTTTCTGCATTTAACCTGACTGTGGTTCCAGTTTGTGCCAAGAGTACTGTAGCTATTTGCTATGCATAACCTTGTTTTACAGGGGGTCCCCAGGGTTGAGCCAGAGGAACCAGCCATAGTGGTAAGTGCAAACAGTGTGGGTGCTTGTATCATGTACAAGGGGTACTGTGAAAGTGATTATCGTATATTGCTCAGGCCACTAGAAGGGAAAAAGGGGGGGGGGTTGCAGTGTCCCGGAGAATTGTGCCCAGGTTAGTTTGACCACTACCAACCCTGACCTCCGGGTGGAGGCACCTGTTGCAGAACCTAGGCCCCTTAACCTGCTACTAGCCAAGCAGGCAGGGGTAGTGGCCCGTGAGATAGCACCACCTAGGTGTTACATCTGAAAAAGGCCTTGTCCCCTTTAGCTACCCCTTTGGCTGTCCTTTCCTCCGTTAATGCCTTTGCACCCATCACCACCTTCCTTGTCTCCCTCTGCTTCTTTTGGTACACCTCCCTATTTTCTTCCCTCTGCGTCTCCATGTACCTCCTGAATTCCACCCCTTCAGCCTTTACCTTCACAGCTAATTCCTTGAGAACCACAGTGGTCTGGTCTCTTTTTCCTCCTGTTTTGTGCCTATTTCTTTCACACAGAGGTTTGTTGGTTTCACTATGCCATATCTTAATTTGGCCCACGCCACCCATGCAATCCCCCTATTAGGTTGTTTCTGAGGCATTCACCCATTTGTTAGAAATCTGTCCTCTGGAAGTCCAGGACCTTTGTCTTTGTGTGGTTTGTCTCTGCTGTCATCCTTAAGTTAAACCACACTGTACAGTGACCGCTGGTCCCAAGATGGCAATGCACCTTATCATCTGCAATACCATCCTTGTTTGTGAACACAAGGTCCAGTATTGACCTGTCTTGAGTGGTCTGTCTGACAAGTTGCCTGAGAAATGCCCCCTGCAGGGACTATAAGATGGCTCTTCTTCTAGCTGAGGCTGTGGCTGGGATGCTCCAATTTACATCCAGCAGATTGAAGTTCCCCACCAACAGCACCTCCCCTTTTTTTGCCATCATGCTGATGGCTTCCTCCAGTTCCTTAGCCAAATCTTCCCCTTGTGCTGGAGGTCTGTATATCACTCCAGTATGAATAATGGCTCCCGTCTCTAGGGTTACGCACAGCACTTTCAACCCATCCTCGGCCCCTGGGTTCATTTGCATTTCCATCACTCTTATACCATCCCCTCACATACAGCACATCCCCTCCACCCTTCCTACCTTCATAGTCCTTCCTGAGCCGAGTGTCGTTTGGTATGGCCATGTCCCAGTTCTGGCTCCCTATGCACCGTGACTCGGTAAGGATCGAGATCTGCCTCCACCTTGATGGCCTCCAGGCCTGGAATTTTATTTCCAAGGCTCCTACTCCTTGCGTTGCCACATGTGGCTCTCCACACCTTGCTCCCACTCTGCCTGAAACCCCCTTACCCCCTTTGTGGCTTTGTTGCCACTTGAAACTCCCCTCTCACTACCCCCTTCGTGACTTGCCTCCTCAACACCTCCCTTTCCACTTCTTCTGTTCTTGTCCCCTTGCCCCCTACTATGCTTTTGCTTTGTCTAACTTGTGCCCTGGGGTAGTTCTCTCCCCTCAGGCCCCGTTTTCCTATTGCTTCAATTTGTGTGTGTGTGTGTGTGGGGGGGAGCTGTTTATGTCTCCCTTTGTATTACTGCCTTCCCCCCCTCAGATAGTTTAAATGTTCATCAAAGTAACATTTAAACATTCCACTGAGGACTGCTGCCCAGTCTAATGCAGGCCATCATCTCTGTATAGACCCATATCATTGCAGGTCAGCCCCAAGTCCCCAGTGAAACTGAACCTCTCCTCCCTCTCCCTATACCATTCTTTCAATCAAGTGTTGAAGTTCCTGGTGTGAAGTACCCTTTCCTCCCCTCTGCCATAGACAGGCAGCACCTCAGCAAATGCCACCCATTCATGCTACTTGCCATAGGCCCCTCCCTGGCTCCCTAAACTCTCCTTGCAGTACCCCATCCCATCCCTCACTAGGTCATTTGTCCCCAGGTGGGCAATAACATCCAGTTCCCCATCCTGTCCTGCTGCCCTAACGATCCTTAGGATCTGCTGTCCATCCCTCTGAGCCAAAGCACCAGATAGGCAACTAACATCCCTCTCTCTACCTCTTCCTGCTCCCAAATCTATTTCTCTGACAACTGAGTCCCCCACCAGAAGCTGCTTTCTCATTTACTGGGGTCCTCTGCCTCCCTCCTTGGAGCCTCCCCTTTTGTGGACCCCACATCCTCCCTTGTCACCACTACAAGTGCCTCCTCATGGCAGTCCTGTCCTGCCAGAACAGCAAAAAATGCTGTA
Source organism: Neoceratodus forsteri (assembly GCA_016271365.2). Taxonomy (NCBI): domain Eukaryota; kingdom Metazoa; phylum Chordata; order Ceratodontiformes; family Ceratodontidae; genus Neoceratodus; species Neoceratodus forsteri. Next base: position 71,760,526 of record JADMNL010000033.1, read on the forward strand.
GTGGCACAGGCTGTGGAATGTATCTCTGACCCACCTACCCACCCTCCTGGAGCCCTCCATGTCCAGCTAGCCCTCCTGTGTCTAAGCAGCCTGTGGGGCAATGGTAGCAGACTTGGTGGTCCCTGTATTGAGCCAGAGGTTTTCTGGATCCTTGCCAGCTCAGCATGGAGAGAGACCTCAACTCAGAGAGGTGCATGCAGATGGGGCAGCAAGTCGGTCTCCAGAATGTCTCCCAGAAAAACGCAGCTGCACATCCACTGTACTCCATTTGGCAGCACACGGCACTGTACCAGAACCCAATACACTCTTTAAATTCGCCCCAGCCCTGTACCTAAGTTCTCTAAATATCTTCATTCAGTACTGGGCTCCCTTGAATTATGATCTATGATTTTATGGGTATAGGGGCAATAGTGTAAAACCCAACTAACTCAGTTGCTCCCTCTCCCTAACCTCATCTGAATGTATATGCACATAGTGCTTGCAACTGGAAGAGAGGGGGGATGGAGCAGTCTGTATCATTGTTGGCGCCAGTCACACTGACCAGTAAGAAATCTGGAAATGCGGACAACAAATTCCATGTTCTCAGAGTGGAGTTTGAATTTTTCAGTCACTGTAAATGAGAGCCTTTGCTTGCCATCAACTATCACGTAGACACTAATGGTACTGGGGCCAGTGCTGTTTGGAATATTCATAGCGGACACCTCATATGGCATCAGGAATAAGATCAGTCTATTCACTAATGCTACCAAATTGGAGGTGATGATTGGTGATATAGCAGGTTGGCAGGGGCTGCAGGACGACCTGATCAAACTGGTGGAGTGGTCGGAAGTGTGGCAGTTGGGGTTCAATGTGAAAAAGTGCAAAGTCCTGCACTTTGGAGCAAAGCTGGGAGGGGTACAGCTAGGTTCCACCGAGGAGGAGAAGGATCTAGGGGTGCCTGTAAAGGGGAAGATGAACAATACAGAGCAGTGTAGGAGGGTGGCAATGAAAGCCAACAGGATGCTGGGTTGTACTGCGAGAGGACTCTCCTCCAGGAGCAGGGAGGTGATCCTGCCTCTCTACAGGGCACTGGTCAGGCTGCACCTGGAGTACTGTGTGCAATTCTGGCTGCCATATCTGAAGAAGGATGTGAAATTACTGGAAGGGGTACAACGCCAGGGCAATAAGGATGATCCAGGGTTTGGAGAACAGACCATACGAGGAGAGGCTGAGCGAGCCTTGGAGAAGAGAAGGGACTGGGAGGATATGATTGAGGCCTTTAAGTACATAAAGGGGATAAACAAGGCAGGCACTGAAGAGATACTCAAGCTGAGGAGGGAGAGGGACATGAGAGGGCATTGCCTTGGATTGGAGGGAGGAAGATTTAGAATGAAATGAGGAGACAATTTTTCACGGAGAGGATTGTGGCAGAATGGAATGCTCTACCAGAGGAGGTGTTAGCCTGTAAGACAGTGAACAGTTTCAAAAGGGGATGGTACAAGGTGATGGGGGGGGGGGGGTAATTGGGAAGGAGAGGGGGCAGGGCAGCTGCAAGGTGAGGGTGCTAGCTGCACACTCGAGCAGTCTTGATAGATGAGGTGGTCTATTTCTGCTGGCAAATTCGTATGTTTGTATGTAGAGAAAGCCAGAGCTGATAAAGTTTACAGAAGATTCTGTCCATCCATCCATCCATCTGTCCTTCTGGCCACTGATCCATGGAGTCTTGTTCATTGTATTCAGTATGAGCCTGCACACAGTTCTATCATCAGGAGACTTCTAGAACAAAGATGCAAGACGGCAGACAGTAAACAGATCTGGACAACCCTGTTATGGTTATAATTGGAACCCAATGGTGCTCCAAAAAAGGTTTTCAAACTAAGTTATCTGCATACATTTGCATATTATAAAGGAAAGGAATTTGGTTTCATATATGGTGTCCTTTAAGTACCTCGGGGTCTGCCTTGACCGGCATCTTGATTTCTCAGTGTATAGTGATGCAATTCCCCATAAGCTTCACCCTAACCTTAGAGCGTTGTACAAGAATAAAGCATGCATTCCACTACATGCCAAGAAATTGTAGTAAAAACGATTCTCCCTATTTTGGACTATGGTAACTTATTCTATAGTGGCGCCCCTAAATCCTCCCTTGCCACACTGGACTCCCTTTTTCATTCTTTTTGCCATTTTACTTTAGACTGCCCCCCTCATACTTATCACTGTTGTCTTTACTCAGCCCTTTCCCTCCCCTCTTTTGATGCTAGGCAATTTCCCCATTGTACTTCTTTTATATCCAAATTCTGGTTCTGCTCCCTTCCTTCCTATCTTAAATCCCTTCTGACCTTTCCGCCTTCCTCCCCCTACCCTCTACGCCACAATATTTCCCCTTCACTCTTTATTTCTTCTAGAAAATCTACTGCTGGACAATCTGCTTTTTCTTACCAATTTCCTAAACTGTGGTCCTCCCTTCCCCCTTCAATTCTATCTGCATCTTCTCCTTCCTCTTTAAAGCTTCTTCGATATGACTTTTGTTATCTTACTTGCACCTGTCCATGACTCCCTCCTCTTCTTATTTTCTTTCTCTATACATACGAGTGTGTTTTCATTTTACTATACTCATTTATTAATTTGCCTCTAATATTTAGAATTATGATTTTATTTATTTAGCTTGTGTTTATCGGGTAAATGCACTAGACAAAACATGCCTATTTTCGGGCACGACCCGAGACAGTAAGTAGGAGGTAAACAACAAGAATTCAATGAATGAAACGGCAGAAGTAAAAAATGCACAATTACAAACATCAGGCACCTGTAGAGCTAAGGCAGTGATATGGTACCAAATAAATTAATACAAGTCAGAAAAAATTAACCAGACAACAGACAGTGACAGGAAAAAAAAAAAAACAATTGTAGCTCCAAAATAATAAACGAGCAAGGTTTCAAAGAAACAGTCGGGGAAGAACAAAATATAATACAAAAATAGGTTATGGGTAATAGCAAATAAGCAAGCATGTCTAATATGCAAGGCATCAAACTTGATCCTTCAAAATTAAAAGGATGGGTGCGGGGGTCAGTGCATTGTAACAAGAGGGATGGGGGGGCAATGTAATTAGAAGCGGTCGGGAGCAAGAGCGTTTATCAATGGATCTGGTAGCAGAATAAATTTCTTTTGAAGACAGAATGAGACATGCAGACCCTGAGGTGAAAGGGGAAGGAGTTCCAGGATTTAGGGGCCAAGTAAGCAAATGCCTGTTCACCCATCTTGTAGGAACATTTGGGAATGGCCAGGAGTGCTTGGGTTGAGGACCGCAGTTGATAGGCGTGGTCGATGGGAGTAATCATAGAGGCCAAAGAAGGAGGTTGGGAGGATCTAATGATTTTGTGAGTGGAGCACCCTAGGATGTAAAGATGCCAGGAAGAGGTGGAGAACCAGTTTAAATCAGGGTAGACCGAGCAGTGGTGGCACAGACGAGGAGCAGACAAGGCAAACCTACACACGTTGTTATAGACAATGTGACATTTGAGGAAGTTGCTAGTGTTAACCTGGTAAAAGGTGATGAGTGCATAGCATAGTCTAGGGAATAAGACACCCTGGGCAACTGCAACTTTGCAGCAGGGTTGCGGGCATGGTGGATACATTAAGCAATTATTTTAGTACTTATTATTGTATTTTACATCTTGTCTTTAGCAATTTTATTGTTAGTTATCTCCTTCTCCCCTCTCCCCAGGATGCATCTGGAAATGAGCTGTTCTCTGCTCAGTATGTCTTTCCTGGTTAAACTTTTTTTTTGTTCACTTTTTTCTGCCGTGGCCTGGTCGGCTCTCCTCCTCCTCCTCCTCCTCCTCCTCCTCTCCTCTTCTCTTCCAGCCGCTGTCCGCCCACACCAATCTCCTCACGGGCCACCACCTTGTGCTCCCCCATGGCTTATCCCTCATGGTGGGGAGGAGAGGAACCCCCTAATCCCCCACCAAGCACGGATCTGGATCAGGTGGTGCCCGAGGAGACGGCACGTGCCAGTGGACAGCCATCAAGCTGCATGACCTGGAGCCACTTTTACGCTTTTCCTCCCCTTGTGGGAGCACAGCATCCAATGATGCCTGTGATGGGGTTCATGCATGCTCCCGTGCATGCCCACATCAAGCATCTGCTGCATCCCTGCCCCGTGTTCATGAGGCTCATGCCATAGAGCCCCAGCCTCCTCTGAGGTCAGGCATGCCCCGGCCGCTGAACTTTCCCCCTTCCCCAGAGATGGAGAGCAGTCCACTGGATGCTCACTCCAACTCCCCCATGCTGACCCATGGTGACCAGTGCTCATTCCTGAACACGAGTCACCAGTGTGGCACAAGGTATGGTGTCCAGCACCTCAACCCTCACCTCCACTGGGCCGGTCTCCTGGTTAAACCTTTAATTAAATAAATATAGTGCCTCCTTACCTATCAACCATATCCAAAGGCACTCACAATCCAAGAGAGGGGGAGCGGGAATTTACTATTTTCAGTGCACATGGCAATTCAAACTAAAAAGCACAGAAATAGAACAGAACAAAGAGAGAATAGGTACAGGGCAGTTTAGAGTTACACAGTGTGTATGTGGTGGTTCTGAGATTCAAAGTTCACAGCTGTCTGCTGTAACCACTAGGCCAGGCTCCTTCCCATACTAATTAACATGCAAACTTGGGATGGGAAAACCGGTTCAGCTAAGTTCAGAACCACTCAGAAGCTATGGTATTTTCTGTAAAAGAACCTTAGCAGAACCTTTTTTTCAGGTTCTGATATGATCCAGCTCATTGTTATGCTTGCTTGCATGCATGTGTAAGAGACATAGTGGCACCATACCAGTTTTCGTAGGTGTGTCACCCCCGCTTCCAATGCACTGATCCTTTTTGCAGGCACAGCGGCACCGCACAATGAATGTCCGAGCTGTCTATGACAGCAGTTCAGATGCAGTGGTGTACAGTTGAAAGAGAAGTACCGCTACAATCAGCGGTGGTAACGTGTAGGCAATTTGCATTGCCTACACGTCACCACCACTGATTGCAGTGGCCATTCTCATTCAGCTGTAGGCCACTGCACCTGAACTGTCATAGATAGCTGGTTTTCTGTCTTGCTGCACTATGTGGTGGTCTGAAAGGCTATGGAGCATGTCTTTGCTCCAACAATGTTTGACTTTACTTGAAACCACTACCTGCAGTATATCCTGGTGTTTTGGAGCATGATTATGCTCCAAAGCAGCCATGGAGCTAATCCTGCTCCGATCTAAGAAGAGGTGCCACATTGTGTGCAATGCGCACCTATTGGAAGCACCATTATCTTTCTATTTATTCTCTTTTTCATCCGGCAGCTGACCTATTCTGCTGGCATCCTGCCAGCCACTTGTTCTGCTCGGATAGCTGCATCAAAGCAGCGAGAGAGAGAGAGAGAGTGAGTTCACGGAGCAAGCAACTCTTACTTTAAAACAATTGCTCTCTCTCTCTCTCTCTTTAGATATTTGGGGTCCACTGTTTTTACTAAAAAGCACGACCTGCATTTTCCCTGTCATACATCTGCCCTAAATGCTTACATAAGCCCTCCATGTAGTGCATTCGTGCTGAAGCGCATGGCCACCATGGCCATGCCTGTTTCATTTTTAACTTTCCCTGAGTGGCCCCGAATTAAGGATGACCGGGGCTGCTCCGACCCCCCCTTGTGTGGCAATATGGGGGTCATTCTTCCTTCCGGACCCCCAGACCCTTCCACATTGTGGGACAAGGTCTGAATAAACACTGCCACAGTTGCGGCGCTAGCGGCTTCAGGGCTTGAGTCCCACCACAGCTCCCAGGACCGAGGAGAGATCGGAGCTGCGTGAACACCACAAAATGGTAAGCCGTTTTGTTTAAGTGGCACACTGTGAGCCCACCCCAGTGTGCCAATAGTCCCGCAGTGTGCTTTTGTTTAAAATGCCTGTAAAAATAAAGAAAGCAGTCCCTCGCTGAGTCTGGTGTCCCCTCCCCCAACCCGCGCTCACCCTCTGTACACCCCACATCCCCACACTCCCCCCTCACCCCAAACTTACCTCCAGAGCCCGGCACGATGATCTTCGGTGGAGCAGGAACACGTCTGCACTCTTGAAAGCCGACCGCGAACTGAGGAAATGCCGGTAAGCTGTATATTGGCATTAATAGGGTTTTTTCAACTTAAGTGGATATCTCGGCCATTTTGGGGACTTTTTTCACCAAATTTTTAACATGGGGTTCTTGGGACCCCACCTCATGAACTCAGTCACTGTCATTTTGTTATTCAGTCCTGAAAGCTGATTTTGCGGTCGTTGTATGGAACCACCTTTCAGGACTGATTAATGAAATTACAGTGGCACAGTTCATGAGGTAGGCTCCCAAAAACTCTATGTTGAAAATTTGGTGAAACAAATCTCAGAAATGACTGTTTTGTGAGCATGCGTTGTGCAGGTCCTACGCCCACTCATAACTTCGAGAATTTTTAATATTTTCACTCCAGATTTTCAACACTGCCATTTTACCTCACTTCCTTATGAAAAGTACAGCTGTCATTTTTAACATCTCACTCGGAATGTGTTTTTGCACATGTAACACACAATGGCGGGGTTGGTGTGTGAAATCAGTGTTCAGGACAGAGTAAGACAATTGCAGTGACACTGTTCATGAGCAGAGGTCTTAAAATGCCTATGTTGAAAATTTGGTGACAACAGTCCATAAAATGACTGTGTTATGAGCGTGCATTACGCAGTTTCCACGCACCCATATAACTTCACAAATTTGTAATATTTTCACTCCAGATTTTCAACATTGGCATTTTTCAACACCTCCTTATGAGCAGTACAGCTGTCATTTTTCACATCCTGTCCAGAATGTGTGTTTGCCTTCTGGCGTGGAATGGCGCTATCGCTGTTGGAAATCATTGTTCAGAACAGATTAAGAAAATCACAGAGACACTGTTAATGTGCAGAGGTCCTAAAATACCTATGTTGAAAATTTGGTAACAAAGTCCATAAAATGACTATAATTAATAGGTTCCTCTTTTTCCACAGAAACTGTGGCAAAATTTGCCATTATAAAGGAGCGTTTATAATGGTAAACATGCGCACGGTTTCCCCCTCTCTGCGCATGCGCCTGCTCAAACTCCTCGATCTCTGTCCTTGCTGAACCGCAACCCAAACATGACGAGAAACTGCCACGGACACTCAGCAGTAAGTAACATACAATTTAAATTAAATGTACCACATCGCTAGCGGATCGATCTTCCCTCACAATACTGGGGAAAAAAAAATGTTTTAAATAAGAGAAAGCCGACCACCCGCCATGACATGATCGGACTGCAGCGGCACAGCAGCCTTTTTTATTTTATATAATTGCTGAGGCGAAAAAGACAAACCCAACAATTATATAAAATAAAATATGGGTCTGGGTGTGTGTAAACTCAAATTTACACACACCCTCGGGGTTAGATGCTTCACATAAACCCCTCAAGCTTTGCTCTCGGGGTTTATGTAGCATCAAACCCCTTGGGTGTGTGTAAATTCTCGTTACACAACCAGACCCATACTTTATTCTCTATGTTATGAGTGTGCATTGAGCAGTTTCCACACACTCGTAACTTTACAAATTTTTAATATATCCACTCAAAATTTTCAACATTGTCCATTTCGTAAACCTCTTTATGAACAGTGCAGCTGTCATTTTTTACATCCTGCCCGAAATGTGTTTTTGCACATCTGGCGCACAATGGCACGGTCGCTGTGGGAAATCAGTGTTCGTGCTGATCCACAAGGGGGGGGGGTCAAGGGAGGAGGCGGGAAATTACAGGCCTGTTAGCCTGATGTTGGTAGTTGGCAAAGTGATGGAGGGCATCATCAAGGAATAACTAGGGGGGTTACTGGAGCAAAATGGGTATTTGGACGATAGACAACATGGCTTTGTCCTGGGAAGATCGTGTCAGATGAACCTTGTGGAGTTTTATGACTGGGTGACAAAGGTCCTGGACCGGGGTAGGCCGGTGGACGTCCTCTTTCTGGACTTCAGCAAGGTGTTTGATTCAGTACCCCACAATGGTCTGCTGGCTAAACTGAAGGAAATGGTGGTAGGGAGGCAGTTAAGATGATTAGAAATTGGTTCTCTGAGCATACTCAGAGGGTGGTGGTTGGGGGGCTAGCCTCATCCCCAAGGTGGGTTACTAGTGGGGTGCCCCAGGGGTCAGTGCTGGGGCCACTCCTGTTCAATGCCTATGTCTCAGACATAAAAAAGGGGGATCAGGAGTGAAGTGAGTCTCTTTGCAGATGACACAAAGCTAGGTGCAGTGGTGGATGAGGAGGAGGGGAGGGTGGCCTTACAGGAGGATCTGGAGGCTCTGAAAAGGTGGTCAGGAAAATGGAAACTAAAATTCAATGTGGGGAAGTGCAAGGTTCCACACCTGAGAGTCAGAAATTCAGGCCAGGGGTATACCCTGGGAGGAGACAAAATTCAAGTCACGGAGGATGAGAGGGACCTGGGGGTAGTAGTAAATGTCCAAATGAACAACTCAGAGACCTGTAGGAGGCAACAGCAAGGGAAAATAGGATGCTGGAATGCATCGCCAGGGGGGATTACCTCCAGAAAGGTGGAAGTGATCCTACCCATGTACAACTGCTTGGTTAGGCCACACCTTGAGTATTGTGTGCAGTTTTGGAGACCACATTTTAAAAGCGATGTTACACTCCTAGAGAGGGTCCAAAGGAGGGCAACCAAAATGATCCAGGGCCTGAGGGAGAGGACCTATGAGGAGAGGCTCAGGAAGCTTGACATGTATGCCCTGTAGGAGAGAAGGGACGAGGGGACATGATAGAGGTCTTTAAGTACATGAAAGGGATCAATAAGGGGGGCCCAGTCAGAGTGCTTCAAAGGAAGGAGGCAGAGACAATGAGAGGGAATGTGTGTAAGCTGGAAGGGGGCAGGTTCAGAGGGGAGAGGAGGAGGTGTTAGTTCACTGAAAGGGTGGTGGTGCCATGGAATGCGCTGCCCATGGAGCTGGTAGAGGAGGAGACTGTGACCGGGCTTAAGAGGAGATGGGATAGGTACAGGGAAGGGTCAATCTGACCAGGTCCATTGCAGGTGGCACACCTGCGACAGGGAGCAGTATAACCCAAGGGGGAGGGGAGGACACCAAAGTCAGCCCTGAATGTGGGTGCTGAAAATCGAGCAGACTCGAAAGACTGTTAAGCCTATTCTGCTGGCATTTTAGTATGTTAGTAAGAAAATCATAGTGACAGTGTTCAAGAGCAGAGGTCACAAAATGCCTATGTTGAAAATTTGGTGAAATAATTCCACTAAATGACTGTGTTACGAGCGTGCATTGAGCAGTTTCCATGTACGCTCGGAAGTTAGAGCATTTTTAATATTTTCGCTCCAGATTTTCAACATTGCCATCTCTTCACACCTCCCTATGAATGGTACAGCTGTCATTCTTCACATCCTGCCCGATCTGTGTTTTTGCACATCTGGCACAGAATGGCACAGTCCCTGTGGGAAATCAAAGTTCGGGACACATTAACAAAATTACAGTGCCACTGTTTATGAGCAGAGGTCCCAAATGCTTTCATGAGATGGGGGGTCACAAAAAGGTCATTTTGAAAATTTGTAGTGCAAATACAAACGCCCGGGGTGTTAGGGTTTCTAACCATAACGTCCCACCCTGTACAGACTGACAGGCATCAGAGGTGTGCCTTTGGATTGCTGGCTGCAATGCTCAAGCCATTCCACCCCAACCCCTCACCACCCTGAAGCCAGTGACAGGCATTGAGGTGTGGTTTGGACTTTACAGCCTCAGACTTCACCCCATTCTCCTATACTGCACCCATTTCAGCTTATGTCCTTATGAAATGGGGTTCCAAGGCACATCTCAACACTTCTCAGTGTCTACAGGTTAGGGTGAGGTGAAATGCCAAGACCGTTATGGCCGACGACCCAAAGGCACACCCCAATGCCTGTCTATCTCTGCAGGTGGAGGCGGGGTTGGCGTGAGTTCAATACTTCACTGCCACTCCATCTGTATTACTCCTGCACGTCCGATGCTAATATCAGCAAGCAAACATTTGGCATTGACAAATGCTGGTTAAAGATTGATTGTGGTGCTTAGTATATTCCCCCAGCAAGCTTTATCCAGTACAACGGCTGGCGAGTTGGTCACAGACAGTAGCTTAAGGGTGAACAATGATGGTAAAAAAGGTTTTTGTACTTTAAACTAAAAGGTTCTGAAAGTTCTGTAAGGCTCAGATAACTATTGGAACCTTGTATGGCTTATAAGAACTTTTTAGAACCTCACAGCCTGTTGCAGTTTTCCCATCCCTAATGCTAACAGCATACTGTTTTTAATTTTTATTTATAAAATGGGCAAAGGATTTCAAGCAATCTGATTGGTTGTTAGCCATGCATTAGATGTGTCTAATGCACTGCTAAAACTAGAACCCCCATTTAGAATACACAGGCCCATTTTATAAGTGCAATAAGCCTCTCCAGGGATGTGCATTAGACAGTTCTAATGCACAGCTAGGGGACTGGACACACTCAGCCTGTGGCCTCGTGCCTCCCTAGCCATGCATTAGAACTGTCTAATGCACACCCCATCGTGTCTTATTGCTTACTTATTGTTGACCGGGTAAGTGCACTAGACAAATCCTGCTTATTTTCAGGCACAACCCGGGGGGGGGGGGATACAGATGAATGGCAACTGACCTTGAACCAGATTAAGCTGTTGGTGGACACTACAGTGTCAGTACTGGGATATTAATCCAAGTGCCAGATGTGGGAACTGAACCCACAGCACTCTGATCTCTCAGCCTCAGAGGCGAGTGTGCTACCTACCTGGATGTATGGAACGGCCTTCCAGAGGAGGTTGTGGAGTCAAAAACAGTGGTGGAATTCAAGCATGCATGGGACAGTCATAAGGCAATTCTAGGGGTTGGGGGTAGGAAGAAGTAGGCTGCTGGTTAACTAGGATCTGCAGCTTATCCATCAGGTAGGGGAATGGGCAGACTGGGTGGGCCAAGCGGTCCTTATCTGCCGTCAAATTCTATGTTTCTATGTTACTGAGCCACTGACACGTGTCAGTGACTCAGTGTGTGTGTTTACCCATTTCCTTTCCAACCCATTAAACTTTTTTTTTTTTTGTGCTTAAGAGAGGTTCTTTTGGTTCTAAATTTTAGAGAAGACAGATTTTGGGATGGGTTGAGGGTCTCTCTTTTTTCATGTTCTGCCTATTGTAAACAAACAAACAAACAAAAAAATGTTTTACTGCAAAGAAACCAATGCAGACAGTCGGCAAAATCCAACACTAGATGGCAGCAGAGCTGCACTGCTAAATGTAAAGGAATTTCACAACCCTTATTGCTACAGCCAATACAATGATTGTGATGATTGTGTTTCAGATTGGATTTTACTCCTGGGCTGAGATACTGTGCTGTCTTTCCCAATAAAACATTTGGGGAGCTCAGTTTGAGAAACTAGCACACCCCAATGAAGTAAGCTGTTACAGTAGAAAAGTGTTGGATGTTGGCCCAACCTTTTCACTGAGGAAAATGTACTGTATGCTTGTCTTAAAGAAGGGTCTGCTAAAGACTGGAAACAAGGAGTGTGTGTATGTGTATGTGTGTGTGTGCATGCACGTGCAGAGGAGGTATTAGGCAGAAACAAACCAAGTAGCTGTGTGGGTTGAAATGACAAAAGGGGCACAGTAAAATAGAATGTATAAGCACAGATAAGTCTGAAATGCAAAACGTGTTACTATTAAAACCAATATTGTTGTCACTCTTGTATTCATATAGGGCCCTATTCTCAAAGGTGCAGGTTATACACATGGAATGTATGTATAATACTCATGTAGCTACATGGCTCCTGACAGACTGAAGGGGCATAGTATTCACGACTGTGAGCTTCTGTGGGGCACCTGTCTATGGCCCCACACCTTGGCTTGCAGCTGCAGATCGCAGCTGTGCAGGGGGGGTGGATCACGGGGCACAGGTGGGTATCCAATGGGATGCCCGGCCTGGGTCCCACAGTGGATCCTCTACTACACATGTGCAGGGGATCCTGGGAAGGCACAGACCCTGGGAATTAGGTCCTGATGGGCAACTGCCTGAATGGCTGCCCCTGCCCTCCTCAGCAGCCTGGTGGGCTGGGGCAGCAGTGTGGCATGGGTCCCTGTGCCAATGCCACCAGCAGGTGTCCACTGGGGGGCACATAACAGTTATGGCTGGTCTCCTATCATGTATTTTGAGCCCCCCCCTGTCCAGGCACTCTGCACCACCTCCGTGCCTTCATGAATGTCTTGGAGTGCAGGCATGCCCCCTGGCATGCCCCCAAACCACCCGTGGCATAAGCTGTGCAGGCAGCCAGGGGATCTGGTGTGCAAGGCACTAGTGCAGTTGTCATGAATGCCACTGGGGGTCCGCCGGATCCCACTGCTTGGCATTTTCAGTCATGGGCATGCCTACGTGCTGCACATTTGTGGCGCATAGACATTCGTGAATAGGGCCCATCATTTTTTCCAGTTTTGGATGAGGATGGGGCAGAAGGGAATAGCGGGAGCAGTGGGAGTGATGAAGGGGGTGGCTGCAAATGTATTTCTGTTTGGAGTGCCATTAGGCCTAAAACTAGGGTGTGTGTGTGTGCGTGTATGTATATGTGTGTGTGTGTACGTGTGTCTGTATGTTTGTGTGTGTGTGTATGTGTGTATGTGTGTCTTGTGTGTGTGTGTGTGTGTGTGTGTGTGTGTATGTGCGCCTGTCTACGGACAGGATGGCTGAGTGAACCAGAAACCAGTTAAGGAGCCTTTCACCGCCAAGTCACTGTTTCAAACCTGATCCTTCTGGTCCTGCATTACATCACCATCGTACCTGCCTTTTGAACATCCTTACCCAATGGTACATTGCCATGCTGCATATTTGTCGTCACTCTGATTAATTAACTTATTTTAGCTCATTTATTTTTTTTTAGGCAATTTTTATTGATTAGGACTTATGCATTGTGTTTTTTGCTACACTTTTGCCTTTTTGTATATTTCATTCACTGTGTATTTTGTTTTACTTATTTATCCTCTACAGAGTTATTGTATTTAGGGTAGGCTGAACTTTTAATTACAACTACGAAACAGCACAAACTTTGTGTTTTTGCATTTATGCAATTTTTGCATAATTGCATGAAAAACACTTGACTTGGCTTCAGCTATGGTGCATTTAATCCAAATTGTTCATTTAAAAAAATGTGTATATTAAGCTGTTTGGATCTTTGTGTGCAAACTATGTGAAAGTGCTCTTTTGTGTCTAAATCGCTCAGGGGGTTAAAAAATTGTACAGTTTGTGATTTTTATGCTCAAAATGTTTTAAAGTATGTCTTTTTTGTCCAAATTGTGTATTTGTTAAAAAATAAAACAGGTCTTAAAAAGATGCAGTCTGGAATTTTGTATGTACAAAGTGCGGTAAGTTGGTAGTTAAAAATGTATTGTTCCTCAAGAGACATCACAATTTTTATATAATGGTATTGCAAATACAGTACACAAAAACAAAATACACGTTATATGTGTTCATAAATACACATATTCAAAAATATTGCACAAAACCAGACATTTTTTTGACAGTATAATCCCAGAATACAGCATTTAAGAAAAAATTCTCTCATTTCAGGTTGAGGGAATATTATTCCTTTTTAACTTTAAAATCTCTCAGAAAATGACCCAGTCTCATTAAAACATCCGTGTTATTAGTAGTGAATGAGGAAACCACCATAGATACCCTATCATATTTTTCACAATCCAATAATTTACCAATACATTGTTAATTTTAGGTTTTTATAAAATGGACAGACCAGTATTACATAAGTTAGGTCCTCCACCTGACTACATCCATACATAAATCAGTACAATTTTTATGTTTGCTTATGCGCATGGGCAAGAAACATTATGTGACAGCTTACGAGAGAAGCGGGGTTTTGGAGGTGCGGCACTGTGACGGCCAATGCCCCCACTGCATTCTGAGGCTTGGCCGTGTTTCCCTAATGCGGTGGCATGCTGCGGCTGACACTAGTTTAGCAAGCGTGCCACTAAGTTGAAACAAATTTGCCACTGCAATGGGGGAGTGACCTGTTATTGCAGGGCGTGCCTTGCCTGGTGTAACATTTCAATAAACATGGCGGGCAGCAGCTCACTGCCCACTGCTCACAGTCCCTAGGAAGCCAACTTCGGGGCTGCCCAATCCCCCTGTCAGCATATGTGCCCCCTTTACTGCTGTGATCTGCTGAGGGGGTGCCCTATCCCCCTCTGCATCACGTCCCCAAACACAGACATGCTTGCTGATGGGGGTGCCCAATCCCCCTGTCGGCATGTTAACCCCCCCCCCATCATGTCGGCATTTTCCTGGTACCGCCCCCCCCAATGTGTGCCACACTGGGGCCCTCTCCAGTGTGGCTAACATGACCCCAACCAAATGTGCCACACTGAGAGCCCACCCCAGTGTGGCCAAAACCTGTAATAAAAACAGAAAATGGTCCTCAGTGATGTTTTTCATTTTCTTACCTGAAACAAAGGCGGTCCCTAGCCATCATGTTTCCTCCCCAGCCCGCACCACCCTCTGCGTACTCTGCATCCGCACCCCCACCTATACTTATCTCTGGAGCCCGATGAGATGATCTTGGTGGACCGGGAACATGTCTGCACTCTTCAAAGCTGACCATGAACTGAAGAAATGCTGGTAAGCTGTATAATGGCATAAATGTGTTTTTTTTTTCTCATCTTAGGTGGATATCTCGGCCATTTTAGTGAATTTTGGCACCACATTTTCAACATGGGGTTCTTAGGACCCCACCTCATGAATTCAGTTACTGTCATGTCATTATTCGGTCCCGAAAGGTGATTTTGTGGTCACTGCATGGAATCACCTTTTGGGACTGAGTAATGAAATGATAATGTTATTGTTCATGAGGTGGGCTCTCAAAAAGCCTATGTCGCAAATTTGGTGAAAAAATTCCAAAAAATTACTTTGTTATGAGCGTGCATTGCACAGTTTCTACGCATGCTCGTAACTCCAAGAATTTTTAATATTTTCCACTCCAGATTTTCAGCATTTCCATTTTTTCACACCTCCTTAGGAACAGTATAGCTGTCATTTTTCACATCCTGCCTGAAATGTGATTTCGCACATGTGGTGTTGCTGTTGGAAATCAGCATTTGGGGCAGATTAACAAAATCACAGTGACACTGTTCATGAGTGAAGATCCCAAAATGCCTATGTTAAAACTTTGGTGAGAACATTTCACAAAATGACTGTATTACGAGTGTACATTGTGCAGTTTACACACACTTATAACTTTGAGACTTTTTAATATTTTCACTCCAGATTTTCAACACTGGCATTTTGTTACACCTCCTTATGAACAGGACAGCTGTCATTGTTGACATCCTGCCTGAACTGTGTTTCTGCATATCTGACGTAGAATGGTGTGGTCGCTGTATAAAATCAACATTCAAGACAGATTAACAAAATCACAGTCCCACTGTTCATGAGCAGAGATACCAAATGCTTTCATGAGGTGAGGGGTCACAAAAAGGCCATGTTGAAAATTTGTAGTGCAAATACCAACAAACGCCCGGGGTGTTACGGTTTCTAACTATAACATCCCGCCCTGTACGGACTCACAGGTGTCAGGGGTATGCCTTTGGATTGCTGACTGTCATGTTCATGCCATTCTACCCCTATCCTGCAGCCAGTGACAGGCACCGAGGTGTGTCTTGGACTCTTCAGCCCCAAAGTTCACCCCATTCTCCTATACTGCACCCATTTCAGCATATGTCCTTATGGAATGGGGTGACTGTAAAATCGAACACCCCAAGGCACACCTCGACACTTGTTGGTGTCTGCAGACTAGGGTGAGGTGAAATGGTGTGAGCATTGTGCGCGATGACCCAAAGGCATACCCCAACCATGTTTGTTCATCTCTGGAGGGTGGAGGTGGGGTTCACGTGAAGTTCAATACTTCACTGCCATTCCTATTCTGCATCTGTCCAACTCTTGCACTTCCAATGCTAATACCAGCAAGCAAACATTCGGCTTTGACAAATGCTTGTTATTCAGATCTTTTTTATATCTCTTATCTAAGTCATTACTTGGGAATGTGTCAAAACAAAATTTCATGGAAATAGTTCTAATCTGAGGGTCTGTGAAAACTTTTAGATAGATCTCTAGGGAAGAATCTTTAGTCAAAGGAAATAGTACAGGATGAAACTGGGTTTTGGCTTAATTTAGCCATTAGATGTTGTCTATTTATATCTAAGAGTCTAATTTTAACATACTGCTATATGTCATGGCTCCAGTGATTTTCTGTGTAGCCCAATGCCAAATGTAACCCGTCCCCATATTGCACAAGGCCTGCTTTACAAAGTCTAACCATGGCATAGAACATTCTTTCTTCAGAAAAATATCCATTTTCTCAACAATGCATGTTCTGACCAAACCATATACAGTATAAATATAACCAATAATTTAAGACTCTATGTGGTTAATGCTTTTACTGATGGGTGTTCTAATTCTAGTCTGACACTGAAACCAAGTGGTAATTTCAACAGTCATTGATCTAGGGGCTTCTCAAGACTTCAGCGGACTTCACGGCCCCAGTTTTCAGTGGCGTATACCACTTGAGCCTTTGTGTTAGTGTTAATTAATTGTAAAGGGGGGGGTTCTACGGTTTTACTGCCATATCTATGCTGAACCTTAGAATATAGATTCGCCACACGATTGCTTAACTTTCTTATGCGTGTAAGTAATTTGCCATGTCCAGAAATTTGTAATGAAAGGTCAACCCAAGGTACTTTATGTATACTACTTGACTGCCTCTAACTTGACATTTTCAATCCAGAAATGCAGTATCCTCTTACTACCAATCTTATTTTTTTGTTTCTCATGATCATAATTTTAATTTTTACTGCATTAAATTTAAGCTCAAGTTCCTTATGGTTAGGAGTAAGTTTATTTCATTTTGATTGTAGTCCATGTTCCATTAAAGAAATTAAGATTATATAATTTGCATCAGCAAGTGTCAGACATGATCTTCTTCCTATTTTTCGGTAACTCTACTGACGGTTATCCAGTACTGTATAAACTATTAATGACATTAATCAAGGTGGGATCTACACCTACATCTAAGGGCTTTTTACCCAAGATATTCCTATTTAGAGAGCCAGATTTCTTTTGAAATTCTATAAAGGCCAAAAATACTTCCTGAGATGTAAGTATGACACATTTTTATAGACTATGGTGAAGAATAAAACATTGATTAGTGATTGAATCCCTTTTTCAAATCCTGCCTGTAGGTCTGATATCAGGGTGTAATGTTCCAAACAAAATGTTGCAGTTTATTACATAGAGTTCTAGCAAAGACTTTAAACATGGTATCTAAAAGGCTTATAAGCCTATATATTTTGGGATTGTTTAATTGACCCTTTTTAAAAATAGGAAAGACCACTGGACCTTTCCAAGAATTGCGTAATGTGTTGGTTGTAATGTACTGTAAATATCCATAATATTTGTTAAAATACATGTCCAAAAACAAGGGTCCACTTTATATACGTTCATGGGTACCCTATTTGGTCCTAGAGCCTTGTTCCATTTTGACACTGATATTGCTAGACAAATTTCATCCTTGTGTATACTGTATCTTATCTAGGATCCCATTCTTTCACAACTAAATTATCTATATAAAATATCAAATTAAAATAAGCTTGCCAAGTATCAGGAGTTACATATGAATCTATATTATTTTGCCTGGTGGTGGTACCATGAGCTACCAGTCTCCAAACATTAATTTATCAGTATTACTTAACCCTTAGGCTGCTGACAGAATTGGAACACATAGTAATTCTGGACTAATATATCAGTCCGTGGCACATCAAGGGTTAAAGCCTCTAACATCTTATTCCAAATGTAAGTTTGAAATGAATTATTTTTAAACAGTAAAACATTTTCATATTTTCTACAAGCCATATTAAGTTGTTTAATGGCATCTCTATTATGGCTACATCTGGTTTCATGAAATGTTAACATATAGCCCTCTTTTAGCAGCTTTATATTCACCATCAAACCCAACCATTGATAACTTGTGTTTTTTTTCTTTGTATTATAACAATAAGACATGCATTTATCATGCGGACAATTGAGTATTTACATCATCTTTTTCATTTAAGATGTACATGATTAATTTGGACTGTGCAGTGATTAGCTTGTTCCATACTTGCTATAGCCTGGTATGAAAGAAAGTTTACAAAAAAATGGCATCTCTCACATTAACGCAATTTTCTAGCTACAATATTCATGATGTTTCTTCTTTTTTAGTATCATTATGTATTTTTCTATGTTTATTCATAATTTCTACATTAACTTGCCCTGTTCAGCTCTCTGTTGTTTTACGTGACACCTCTCTTAGTACACACACTTGGTGATGGTTGCTTTCTGATCGTTCAACAACTGAACAATCTATGAAGCTATGAAAATCAAACAGTGAGATGATGACATAATCTATAACTGATTCAAATGTTCCTACTATATGAGAATAAGCTCCTTGTTGGTCTCCTTTTAATATTCCATTAAGTATACATAAATTTAAGTTACTAAACAGAGATAATACATTCTTTCCCATAGAGTCTAAGGTCTTATTCTGAGATGCTTTGAACCTCTGACACTGATTTTTCAAGATCTCAATCTCATCTATTAAGATATTCTCACTACAGGTTCTTACATTCGTATCACCTACTACAATAAGTTCAATACTATCTTAACCACACCGATTTCTTCTAATTCTGCAAAAGAAGTTTGTTCTACGAAATTGGTGGATTATAGATATTACATAAAATATATTCCTGATAATTCAAGTTAAGTGAAAGTATATTAACATGATTTTCTTTTACAAAGTATTATTACATTTATCTTCTGGAAGACTGTGTAATCCACCCCTTACAGGTCTACCACCTTTCTTCTCTTTTTAGCAGAAGAAATAATTAGTGAATAGCATTTTCATTGAAACCCCTCTTCTTCTGGTAGCCATGAAGACAGAAAATGTTTGCTTCCATAAGAAAATCCTGCCACTCCTTATTCATAATTTTATTTGAGATACCAGCTATGTTCCACGTTATAACTCGCATTGCTATTTGCTTGTCATCTATTTTATCTATATGAGGATTATTATCTAGTCAGACCTTTTCATTATTTTGCAGCACACAAAATCTATTTGAATGAGGAAAGTTATTAAGAAAACTATCTGTGTGGATTTCTATGAGTTGTTTTTCTGGTTCTTTTGGTACAGTCTCTTTCTCCATCCAGTTTTTTGATGCATCAATAACTTTGATGCTCATTGCGGCCCAAAATTAGATGTGTAAGTATATTTTTGGTCAATAACTTATTAGCAATTGTAGTATTAATCTGCTCATGTCCACAAATACCTTTTATTCTGTTTCTATAAAAATCAGTATCTAAACACTTCAGTTTCAGAATCTTCTTGACAAAGCATTGAGGGAGCACCGTGAAACATTTGATGACCACAAATTTAGATGTCTGTGCTATGTCTCAAATTAAACCCTGTTTTGTATGCATGAGCCTGTGAGTGTTTTGTGCAGTATTACTTGGTGTTGAATTTCCCTGTTCAAATAAGAACCAGTTCTAAACTAGAACTGGAGATGGTTTACCTGCCCCTCTCTTTTATATAAGTGAAAGGGGGCATAAATGTATGATTTACATTTGTTGTTTGCCACCCATGAGGTTTGGCAGTGTAATTTGTTTGTTGTTTACAGTTAAAGATTTTATTTAGCCCATAAACCTCTGGTTAATGATAACCAAACATACAGTATGTGGTAGAAACTGCATGAATGTCTTGTGCAATAGCTTGTATAAGCTGATGACCACATGGACAACATAATCCTACCATAGGACCCAAGTATCATTCGGCAATAAGGTTGCTTGGATTCCAAGTTACAGAATTAGGTTTGTGAAAGCATGGTCAGATTTAGAAACTAGGATTTTTTTTTCTTTTACGTTGGAAATTAGGGTTTAGGAATTAGGATTTCAAGTCATTTTACAACTTCAAGGTCCTTTTCAGAATCATAATTGGAAAGTCCCAAACTCCTATTAAATCCTATCAGAATCAACCAATTAAAAGCATCCCTTCTCAGCAGATTTTTTTTTGTCATAGACAACAGGGTGCAATCTTCTTTCTGAAAACAGATAAGCTCCCTGTTGAAGAGATCAAACCTATATTTCCACAACTGTTTTATAGAAACTGGGAAGCATTTAGAGACATAGACTAACCTTCCATCTGATGCATACACTGGAAAATGGAATTTAACAGACAGAAAAGGTATATCTAGTGGTCTTTCTAGAGGTGTATCTTGTGGTCCGCTTGTGGTCTATCTAGTGTTCCATCTAAAGGTTCATCTAGCAGTCCAGCTAGAAGTCCACCTATGGTCTATCTAGCCTGTCCCCCTGCTAGCAACCACATGCACCCATCATGTGATTTGATGTAGTTGCGTTGTATGTTTGTCTACACAATGATGTTTAATTTCCCTTGTGTTTCTGACACTGAGGATGAGTAGTAGGAGGAGGAAAATCATCAGCAGATGAAACTTTTGGGAGTCCTAAGCTGAAGAGATCCACCCATTCCCTCCAGTCATACAACATCATTGCCAGGGCCCATAGTTCTCTGCAGTATTGCAGCCCTCAGTTCATGAGGCAGGACTCCCTGACTTCTGTGGCATATATGTTACAGTTCTGCGGCAGCAATTCTTTACTTCTGTGGCAGTCTTATGTCTGGCCATTGGCTGACATCTCAGTTGATTATGCTGATGACATCATATATTGAGTACTAGGGAGGGGCTTCATGGCAGATGAAAAGGAAAATGAGTCTGGAATTGTGGGAAACTAGTACTTTTAAATGAAAATCATGGGAAAATGAAGATTTCTGTGGCACCATTCAAGTCGTCCGGCAGGGCTCCACTTTTGCATCTGGTTCTGCTGCCACAGAATTTTGAAGGCCTTGTTTATGTATTCATTTTATATGAAATTTTCAGCAGCAGTGTAACTTCCTTTAGGTGCATTGCCTAGTTTTCCAGAGGATCCTTGGGCAGCATTTAAAACAGCAGCAGCAGTAGTAGCAGCAAATTTTACATAAATTACTCACAGTAGCTTATAGATGTACACTTGGCTACACAGGTACAATAGTTAGGAGTCCACTGTTAAGAAGGTATAATTTATGCATTATTTACAGAACTCAATAATTATGTCTTACATATACAATTACATTGCATTTTCGGGGGAATTTATTTATTTATTTTTATTTTACAATTTTTGGCCATGAAAAATGCACTAAGCCAATGCTTCTTTCCAGAAGCATTGGGAAATTAAGTGACTTGCTCATGGACATACAGTATGCAAGTGGTGGCTGTGGGATTCAAACCCAGTTCTCCAAGTTGCAGGAAGCTCAGTGATTTTAACCACTACACTATACTGCCTCTCCACGAATAGAAAACTTTGGGTGGTGAATAAGAGGGGAGGCACTGTATGCATTGTTTGGTGCTAGGATGTAACAACGGAGAGGCAGCGATTCATGAAAGATGCAATGGATCACTTTCTATGCCATGTGGCAGTTGTAGTGTTTGTCTAAATGCTTCTACATTGCTGACATGAATTAAAGGAAACTTCATCCTCATATATTCTAAATAGTATCTGTTTCCATGGCAACAGACACCTCTTTTCATGTAGCTGTTAAAGATGTATGCAACTGCTTTAGTCTGTTTTCACAGTTCATACTAGGCCATGTTACTGTCCTGGGAGGCTCCATTTCATTGTTGTTGAAATCTTATTGTCCCTGAGAGCTGCATTAGCATATGAGAACACGATGCATAATCAACCTTTAAACTCCCCAGTATGCCAATCTGCTTAATTAGTCTTCAAAGAAACAAGCTGCAAGAATATGTGAAATACCACATTTACCTTCAGTGAACTTGCAAACTATCTGAATTATAATGCCGTTTTTTTCCCCCTTTAAACACCATTCAGTTTATAAGTTTCCAGAGAATTTTTGCAGGGTATTTGTTCTTTCAGCATAGATACATGATATAAATGGTTGATCTGACATCTCATTCTCATATGCTAATGTAGTTCTCATGGACAATAAGATTTCAACAACCATGAAATGGAGACCCCCAGGGCAGTCACAGGGGCTACCATGAGCAGTGAAAACAAACTAAAGGTAACACATATAGCCCTAACAGCTACAGGAAAAGAGTTGTCTGGTGTCATGGAAACAAATGCAGTTTAAATGATATGAGGGTGTAGATTTCCTTTAAGCAAGGCTGTCCACTCACTTCACGTAGTGACCATACATTCCAACTTCTGGTTGCTGCAATGTTAAATGCCATTTCCCCTATCATTCAATTTGCTTGGGGGACATGGATGACATTCCTTGTCTGTGACCTTAGCCTTTAAATAGAGATGGTTTTGGTGAGCAGGCAACTCAGGTAGCAGGGGAAGTGCCCTGAATACATTTAGATACAGACATCACCCAGTGTAACTCCCTGCTACCCTTGGCAGCTAGGATGCCAAGTGACTGGCGTAGGTCACAGTAGTGCATTGTGCAACACACAGCCAGTGTAAACTTGCATGCTAACTTGTACATCAGTTAGCTTATGAAGTTTTGTTTATCATGCTAATCAGTAGCCCACATCAGCGTACTTTAGTGTGGTGAGAAAACACTATAGTATATATTAGTACACCCCCCAGATCCACTTGTTGTGGGATAAGAGTGGTTTCACACGCGTTCTGCTTTGGCAAGAACAGCGAAGTGAAACCGAGCTGTTCTGGCTGGAACAGAATGCAAGTGAAACCACTCTTATCCTGCAACGAGTGGTGATGGGGGATGTATTAAAATATTATAGATTGAGGGATCACCCAGTATTATTTAAAAAAAAAACACATCCAGGAATGTGCCCATTTCCAGGGCATCTGCGTGTGAGACACTCTTCACAGAATAAGAGTGTCTTACGCGCAGGGGAAAGGAGTGCTCTGATTGGTTGGGAGCGCTCTCTTGATCTATAATAGGAAGACAAACACTTAGACAGGTGGTAGGCATGGCAGCAGTGGAACACAGGGGAGGAACCAGGAGAAGAAGCCTTGCAACAAGGGAATTAACTAAATGATCAACTCGAAATAGTCATAGAAACACAGACTGGGAGGTGTCCCTCACACTGCTGGTATTGACTGGGGAGGGGTTCCCCCTTTAGTGTCTTCCTTCCATACCTTCTTTACTCTCATTCTCACCTTTGCCACCAACCAACTCAAGAAAAGACAGGAATTGAAAATAAGACATGCACAAAAGTTTTTTCTTTCCTTTTATTTTGACTAAAATGTTGCAAGAATTTAGTTGCTGTTCATGGTTTCTTCATTTTTATAAAGCAATATGCATCTCTGTGTTGATTTTAAATGTATGTAACCCCCTTGTTCCCAGGGGTTACTAGAATTCCATTTAGAACCAGTGTTAGGCAGGGAAAGGCAGCTAGTGAAATGCCAGTTAAATGGATTTTACATTGTCAAGCTCTAGTGTCAGTTTCAGCTGAGCTAGAGGGTGATGTAATCTAGAATTCTAACAGCGGCATAAGCCACACTTGTGCTAGCTCTAGGGATGTTAGCTTGAGAATGTTCAGTTTAGAGTGGAGAGTCTGTGAGTGAGAATCAGTGGAGGAGGCTGCAGTTAGTGCGGTTCCTCACACAGCTCTGGATAAGAGCAACCCAGCCATTTTGTTTGTTTTCTCACCCTAGTGAGAGCCAGTACAGCCAAGAGGTGAAGTGGTGGAAACCTGCCTTAGAGATTTTCACAGTGCCCCATCCCAAGAGGGATGGGGTGAACCCCAGGATTCAGGGGCAATCCCCTGGTCCAGTCTGGACTTTGTTTGAAACTGCCTGAGATTTAACTGCTCTGTGAGTACCTATGAATTTTGCGTGGAATAGCCCTGGGGCACCTGTATTCCTTATGGTGAATTTTTTCTGACAAAGGGACTTTGTCACCTAGACTGTTTCTGTTTAAAAGTGTCTGCTTATGTCAGGGTCTAATGAAGAGACTGTCCAAATACAGAACTTTCAACTTTCTGACACCTCAGAGGTGTGCCACATAGTATGTTAAGTGTGAAAAACATTTCGAGATAGCATCTACAAGTTTTCTGTGAGGGTGTTATTAACCAGATGAATGGCTGAGTATAAACTTGGAAGCAAAAGGCAGGAGACACCCTCATCTGGAGTAACCAGTTTACCTCTCTGGGTTCAGTTTGGGCACCTGTGTTTTCAGGCAGTGCATTTGGCCAGTGCCTAATGGAAATAGTTACCCAGACGTGGGTTGGATTCTCTGTGAGCCTGTATGTGCTCTTTGGGTGGTCGTGAGTGCCACTAGTATTCCTCATGAAATATGGAAAAAGTGTCCTAGTACTGGCCGTGTGTGCCTAGTCAAGAGGAAATGTACCAGTAACTGGCCATGTGTGCCAATCTCCATTTCAGAACCTGATAGTTTGCTATGTGTGTTCATTATGCCTATGTTAAGTGGGAAGTTCAGGAATGTGTGCACCTCAGTAATCTGCATTACCAGTATGAGTAAGCCTTTGGAGGTCCATCTTCACTTTGTAATAATTCTTTGTGTATGTGAATAAAAGCCACGCTCTAGAATCCTAGCCTGGTTTGGACAGTACTGTTATTGCTTCCACTGTGTCTGGAATTACTTGGGTGCCCCTGTCCGGAAGTACAAACCAGAACACTTGTGAGAAAACATTTTCTCCCAGGGACCTGGGTTGTTGGCCATGGTAAATAGTCCCATCAGGTGTGTGCCAGGTAGTTGCCACATTTGGGTTGCCTTCCTGTTGTAATAGCAGGCTCAGAGAAATGTGTAAATAACTGTTCTGTAAACCTCCCCCCCTCTCTTTTGCCCCTAGATGCTATGTGGCGAGAGGAGCAGCCTTATAGTTAAACAAGGGGGGCCAGTGGGTGGGGTTACAAAAATGGGGTCTTGTCTGGGATGTGTTTGAATTTTGGGAGAAAACAAGAGTTGTTTGCTCAGGTTGTGGCTAGCGTTTTGTCTGTCTGGCAGTTGGTTGCCCAAAATCGGAAGCTTTGCACATAAGGAGTTTGCCCAGGGTAGTGCCATCCGTATGTGCCGCTGTGTGCCTGCTATTCATGTGCTGCTGTGATTGTGCCAACATTTACCAAGGAGCTGTAAAGCCAGATTGTGTGTGCCCCTTGTCCTGCATCAAAAAGAACATTTACCAGCTTTAATTTTCAAGTTGTAACAGAAAAAAGTATTGTGAACTGTGTGAAACAAAGAGACAATTGTGCCCTGGAAGTTTCAAATGTTTGCTGTGTGAATTGGGGGAGTCGCTAAAGAAATAGCCAAGAAAAATGGTTCAAAATGGTGCTCCTGTCATGAAGTTATAGTTGAAAGAAAAAAAGTTGTTTTGCAGTTTAATTTTGCCTGCTCAACGATCGCCATGAAGGAGATGAGCACGAGAAGAGAGAGAGGCTCATTTGCATGGTGTCGAGTGATTGGTGAGACTGCAATCAGTCCCACCCCCTAGCCAGCTTCAGAGTGCTGCCCAGTGTTCCAGAGGGAGAGAGCGAGGGGTGTGCGAACTGGTAGCAGGAGAATCATCGTGGTGACTGTAAACATTTCATTTCCATCCTGGGCCCCACTCTGTTCAGTCTCTTTTTCAACACCCTTCGCAGCTCCTGCTCAGGCAAAATGCTCCTATATGCCGACGATACGGTCCTTGTCGCCTCCCACCCTGACCCCACCACCCAAGCTGAAAAATGGTTCCTCAGCCACCGTCTGGTCCTGAACCACAAAAAAAACTAAATCCATGCTCTTCGCCCACTGTCAGAACAACGCCAGCAATGCCCCCCCATCCTCCCCAGCACCAAACACCCCATTGAACAGGTACCAGCATACAAATACCTGGGCATCACCTTTGACACTGCACTCACCTTCCACGCCCACCTCAAAACCCTGTCCACTGTAGTAAACACCCGGATTGGTCTCCTCTACTGCCACAGAGACCGTCTCCCTCAGACTGCCCTCTGGCTGGCTGTCACCTCCTCTATCCTGTCTTTGGTTGACTACGGGCTTCCTATCTATGCTGAGGCTGACAACACTGCCCTCACCAAAGTCCAGATCTCAATAAACAAGGACAATAGACAGGTGCCCATAGCAGAACTCACTCATGCCAACTCTACTCCTCCTCTAATCTACTCACCTTTGATGAGCGCCTACGCTACCACACCTGCATACTGGCCAAAAAATCACTACTTGGGCTCTCCTCTCCTGGGGTTACCTCATTCCTAAAATGAGCCTCCCAGACAGCTGCCACCTGAAGCGCAGCCAAGGCCACTTTCCAGGTTCTGAGAGCCAGGACCTCACTTGCCCAAAGGTCCTTCTACCACAGAGCACCCTCCTGGTTCAGATTCCTCCCCCTCATATAACTAGCATCCCCAGAATTTGCCCTTTTAAAATTGCCCTCTGGAAACACCTCATAGACACTCGGATCTGTAAGTGCCCCTGACTGCTCTACAGCCTGTACTCTTACAGCTCTCTGTATCTAACAATGTCCTCTCGGACTGCCTCTTCCACACCCCAATCCCCCAACTCACTGGAGGCCACAGTCCTCACTCTCCCCAGGACTTGCTCCATAGACACAATAGAGCAGGCCTATTATTTTATGAATGTTGGTCAAATCTGTAATTAATTGCAAACCTCTGATTTTCCTCATTTATGTATTATTTTGAAATTGCTGTATATATTCTCTTCTGTACCTCACTTGTATCATCCCCCATTGTTTTATTTCACTATCACGTGTTGTCTATCCTCCCTGTGATGAGGTGCCTTTGTAAATGAGTCTCTGACTCAAAGGTTGTAAATCCAATATATAAAATAAATAAATAAATACATTTCTGTAAAGACAGACTGTTTTATCTGCAAATTCGTGCTCAACCCATAATCCGATTGACTGGGGAGAAAGCGTGGTGTTCGTAGAGACAATCGGCAGGATCACCAGCCAGCTTCAACCCAGAGGCCTTCCAGAATCAGCTGTAGGCCAAGAATTTCCATTGAAAAGCCATCTACTGATTCAGTGAGTACCATTCAGCAAAACTGAGCTCAAACTGTGTGTGATTTTTCAACAGCTAGCTGGATCTGTGTGTAAACAGTGTGATTGTTTTTGCAAAGAAAGACTGTGTAAAGTAATCAAACCCAAGTAAGAGTTCTGAGCATTAGACTGTGAGCATGTATTATGGATTCAGCAACAAGGTAATTTTTCTGAGCAAACAGAGAGACTGTGAGTTGTATGAGAAGAAATACCGTGGCTTTAATGACTTTAAGCAAATAAAAGTGATTGAAAGCTAATGGCAAAGTCCTAGAAAATCATATAGACGTGCTGAGGAAGAAAAGCAGTGCAGTCAGTGTAGTTTGACAAAAAGTTATCAGTATGCAGTAACTCGGATGTGCAGTGGCTTGAGTCAGATGCAGATTGTTGATGCACCAGGAGTGCTGCCGCCACCATTACAGGGTGGGGCAGTAATGTAAACACAGTAGCAGGTAGCCTTTTTGTGAGACTGTTTCAAGTACAGTGAACTCAGTAATAACAGTAAACTTTTGTGTGTTTATTTACAGTCATGGCTTTGTGACCATCCCGCTACACGGGCTATGATGACTGAAGAGGTTACCAAACTTAAAGAAATAGAGCAATGTTTCTACGGTGGATGTTTGCCTCCTCATGTTACGATTCCCAGATACCCTGTGAGAGTATGCATAATGTGCCTCAAGGCTGGAAGGGACGTATTCATGATTCCTCACTGTTCAGGGTGCAAGATCTGTCCAGAGCATCTAAAATTTGTTTGGCTCCCACTTGGACAAAGCTACAAGATCCTGCAAGTAGCAGCACACAGCACCAGGTTGAACCTGTTGGGGGAGGCCCAGCAGAGTGTGGCACAAAGGAAGAGGGTGTAGATGTACTGCCAGAGCAGATTTCTTGTGATGTCTCCATGCCTGTGTCACAGATGGACAGTGCGGAGGGAGAGTCAGTGGATTCATGGAGAGAGGGTCCTAGCCCTAGACTTGTTGGAGAGGATGAGGTTCAATAAACTTTAGAATGGGAGGTGTCTACCTCTGCACCCAGTGAAGAGTGGACTGTTTCGGGAGTGAGGACGACTGCTCACTCCTGGGCCCAGATCCTAAGTGAGGAAGAGGAGGAGAAAAAAGTGTATTTCGTTCCTGAGGGTCCCAGCGTGGGACCTCAAGCTCTTGCCTTGGAGGAGCCAGAAGAAGAAGTTGGCAACTCCACAGCCCCACCAGCAGTGGTGGTGAGGGACAAGTTCTACGTAGCTTTGAGTATGTGACACTGGCAGAACCAGGACTGGCTGCCCCCAAGCCAGGCCGGGGTCGTAGATTGATGAAGAGTAGTAAGGAGGAAAGACTGGTTCATAGGAAGGCAAACAAAATCTATGGAATGTCCTTTCCTACCTTTCCTCAGAGAGTCTGGGAGGAGATTGAGAAAAACAGGAGATCCTAGCTAGTGGAAGAAGCAACTAAAGAACTGCATCCAGGTGCATCTCGATATGTCAGAGACAAAGTTATCAGAGACAAACTCAAGTTTTGGAAGTTGGGCAGGACATTGTTCATAGACACTGTACAATTAGTGGGCGATAAAGGAAACAAGACTTTCAATAACATAAATTATGAATACCCAGACAGGATCATAATTCTTGCACCTGACCCATTGTGGTACTACCTTCAATGTTACTATCATCCTGTGAATGTGCCCATGCCTACCCAGAGGGAAGCAGAGCAGTGGTAGCCAGTGTCTGCCACCCAGCCATTGCCGTACCCATGTTGTTCCACCAGTCTGGTATTCCAGGATTCAAGGTGCATCCAGCTTCATCAGCTTTACAGTGTGCCTTTCCAGTTTCATCGCCTGGCCTTCCAGATAACATCAGCCGAGATTACATCAGCCCTGCTGTGTTCCTGATTCATCACACCAGGTGTTTGCCAGGCAGCTGCTACACTTGGGTTGCCTGCCTGTTGTAATAGCAGGCTCAGGGAAATGCATAAATAACTGTTCTGTAAACCCCCACCCCTCTCTTTTGCCCCTAGATGCTATGTGGTGAGAGGAGCAGCCCTGTCAGTTAAACATGGGGGGCCGAGGGGGGTTGCATGTGCATAGTTTATGTTTTATTGGATGAACTCTATAAAAAGTCCTGATGACAGCACAGGGTCAAGAAGCTGAAACAAATATGAGTACTGGAGCTGTAATGGATAACAAATGGTTTTTAAATCAGTATGTACTTTATATGTGACCCGACTCCATCAAGTTTATAAAGAACGGTCAGTATCATATCACTGTAACTGTATAACCTCTCTTGAATAAAGATGAGTTTAAGAAAAACAGAATACACTATATTAAGACTAGCTTTCTGGTTCACATTATCCAGGCAGTGCATTTGTCTGTATAACGTGTCAATCTTTTGTTGAACGTTTTGTGTGACATGTTCTATGTGCTAATCAAAGGTCTGATGGTGATCTAGCCATGCCTACAGAACCCTGAAGCTTTGGACCTCATCTGTACATGCTCTGGAAGTTGTTTAAATGTTAAAGTGAACACAGTTTCCACCTTTATTTGAAATAATCTTTCATTTAGCTTTCTTTGCATTTAGTCACAGTGTGTTTCCAAACAACAAATGCTACACTTTAACAAAGACATACTACAATTTCTTCTTTAACGTTCCTCTCAGATCAAGAGCTGGTGTACAGTACTATGCCATCTGCATATGGTAGGTCATTTATGTCAGTAAATACCATAGAGAGATCATTCAGTGTAAACAAAAGTTGTCCCCTGATAAATCTCTGTGGTACAAGTTAACCCTCTGGAGCCTTATTATTAATTATGTAAGTGATACTGTGCTAGTCAGCTCACCGCATGATCGTGGAGCGGAAAACGTGCAAGGCCAAAGGAGAGGTTTCATAGTAGATGCTATTCCAGTAAGGTTATTGAACATGCTGCTAGGAAATCTGGTCTGCTGGAGACAACTCACTAACCCCCAAAGTCCATGATGATTAAACTACTCAGTGGGTGACATTTGTTACACAATTTGAGAACAGAGACGGAGGTCAGCAAAATCATTAGGAAACACAGGAAGTGCTTCTGTGTGACAGACATTTAGCAATGACCGTTGCAGCTCATTGGAGCAGCAATCATTGGAGCTTGCAGTTCAGACAGGAGTTATATAAGATCCTGAGCGCATCTGACACTTGCTCCTGTGGGTACAACCACAGCTAAAAAAGTTGGAGGGGACAAGGTTCTACCAAACCTTTCATACCAATGCCAATGCCATTGGCTATGTTACAGAGCCTGAAATGTTAAGGGGAACTGGACCCTTCTACTACCCCAGTGGTTGTGCCCTGGCTTGCACCTGTACTTGATATGTAGTTTGTGATGTCTTTTAGAATGTTTATAAATATCACCATGCTGTGTTTATTGCCACATTTAAATATCCCATATGTTACCATGCTCATGCATTCCTTACAATTGTTATTCCACCCTTGTACCACTGTATTCCTATCCAATAAATTAATCTGTAATCAACATCGTGTACTGTTATAGTGCAATAATGTTCTTGATTACTATTATTGTTCATATGTGATTCTGTTTGTATCCCCCTGTGTCATGCCTGTACAGAGACATTGCATGTCTAGTGCACTTACCTGACCTGATAAACAACATTTCTCTTATCTAAACTAAGTTCAGATTGGCTGGTAAACTAATGCTGGAGCAGTGGGCACAGTGATTCTGTCTGGAGTCCTGTGGCAGAGTACAGTATAACATCTATGCAGACACTGCCCCCAGCCTCCTGCTAGTCAGCAGTGATGACCATGGTCCAGGGCTCAAACCAGTATTGCTGGAAGGAAAAGTGTCTCAGCTTTGCTTAACTTCTCACCCAAAGAGCTCAAGAAGAAGGCGTGCGTAACTATCAGAGGTGTTGTAACTATACATATAAACATATATTAGTGTGCCTGCAGTCAGGAAGCATTTTACAAGTATCTGGGGTAAATGGGGGGAGGGTCACTTCTTGTTGAGGAATTACAATGTTGAACTGTACATCCCCTGCCTGTGCCTCATTGCACGTCCTTCCTGCCTCACTGACAGCTCCAAGTCATGGATGTCGTATGCTTCACTCATAACTTTCTCTTAAAGACATAACATCCGTTTCTGTAGAATGGAGTTGGACAACTATAAAAGAAAATGTGACAGGTATTGACATGGAAACTTCCTGCATGTCCTATTTTTAGAGTCAGTCGAACATAAAAACAAAACTCTGGTTGGGCACGTAATCAACAAACATTTTAAAGATAGTGCACAATTGAAATCTGTCTGTCTGACTAGACAGCATCTATCTACAGTATCTATCGATCTATCTGCAGTATCTATCTACAGTATCTATCTATCTACTGTATCTATCTACTGTATCTATCTACAGTATCTATCTTTCTATCTATTTATCTATCGACAGTATCTATCTACAGTATATATCTATCTACAGTATCTGTCTATCTACAGTATCTATCTATCTACAGTATATATCTATTTACAGTATCTATCTACAGTATCTATTGATCTATCTGTCTACAGTATCTATCTACAGTATCTATCTGTCTATCTATCTACAGTATATATATATCTACAGTATCTATCTATAGTATCTGTATATCTATCTACAGTATCTGTCTATATATCTACAGTATATATCTATCTACAGTATCTATCTATCTATCTACAGTATCTACAGGAAGTAATAAGAGTTGATAAAGCAATGGGGCCAGATGGGGTGCACTCTAGGGTCCTTATAGAACTGAGAGAGGTGGTGGTTGAACCTCTTGCTATCCTGTTTAGCCGATCACTGGAAACAGGGAAGGTACCCAAAGACTGGAGGACAGCAGATGTAGTCCCCTTATACAAAAGTGGGAACAAAGAGGAAGCAGGGAACTACAGACCAGTCAGCCTCACCTCAGTAGTGGGGAAGATCATGGAAGCACTACTGAAGGAGAGATTGGTGGAACATCTGGTTGTCAATGGACTACAGGACCCAAGGCAACATGGTTTCACCAGAGGAGGTCATGTCAGACCAAACTCGTTGAATTTTTGACTGGATGACTAGGAGGTGGATCATGGGAGGGCAGTGGACATGGCCTATCTGGACTTCAGCAAGGCCTTTGACACTGTGCCACAGAAGACTATTACACAGACTGGGGAATATGGGTGTGGGCAGGACAGTAGTGTGGTGGGTGGGTAACTGGCTGGGTGGCAGGACACAGAGGGTGGTGGTAAGCGGCTGTCATTCCACAGAGGAAGAGTGACCAGTGGGGTACCACAGGAATCAGTGCTGGGACCGGTCCTATTCAACATCTTCATCAGTGACATTGACAGGACCTAGAAGGCAGAATTTCACTGTTCGCTGATGACACAAAGCTCTGTAACAGAGTAGACACACCAGAGGGTGTAGACAGAATGAGAAGGGACCTGCAGAAACTTGAAGAATGGTCAGGGGTTTGGCAGTTGAAATTCAATGCAAAGAAGTGCAAGATCATGCATATGTGGCACAAAAATCCTGGCACAATATATCAGTTGGGGGGGTGAGGATATAGCATGTACCAAGCAGGAAAGGGATCTTGGGGTTATCATCTCTGATGACCTCAAAGTACGGAAACAGTGTGACAAGGCAGCAGGTAAAGCAAATAGGATGCTGAAATGTATAGGCAGGGGCATCACCAGCAGGAAAAGGGAGGTCATAATTCAGCTATACAAGACACTAGTGAGGCCCCACCTGGAGTACAGTGTACAGTTCTGGAGACCATACCTACGTAAGGACATAGACAGGGTAGAGAAGGTTCAGAGGAGGGCAACAAAGATGGTGCATGGATTGCATCACAAGTCCTATGAAGACAGGTTGAAGGAACTGAACATGTACTCCTGGAGGGAGGAGGAGAGGGGATATGATAGAGACATACAAGTATCTCACAGGGAGGAACAGGGTGCAGGAATACAATATTTTTAAGTGAAAAAGATGTTCCAGGACTAGAGGGCATGGGATGAAGTTGGAGGGACGATACAGAGGAAACATGAGGAAGAATTTCTTCACAGAGCGGGTGGTGGACAAGTGGAACACCCTGCCAGAGGAAGTGGTGGGGGCTGAAACAATCATGGGATTTAAGAATGCATGGGATAGACATAAAGGAATTCTGGAGGTCAGGGGTAAGGGGCAACAGACTTCTAGGAAAACATAAACTGAACTTACATGCTCAAATGGGCAGACTGGGTGGGCCATAGGCCCTTATCTGCCGACACTGTCTATGTATCTATGTATCTGTCTATCTATCTATCTAGCTAGCTATCTACAATATCTTTCTATCTATCTACAGTATCTATCTATCGTATCTATCTATCTACAGTATATATCTATCTACAGTATCTATCTATCTACAGTATCTATCTATCTACAGTATCTATCTACAGTATCTATCTATAGACAGTATCTATCTACAGTATCTATCTATCTAGACAGTATCTATCTACAGTATCTATCGACTATCTGTCTATCTACAGTATCTATCTACAGTATCTATTTATCTATCTACAATATCTATCTACAGTATCTATCTACAATATCTATCTACAGTAACTATCAGTCTATCTACAGTATCTAGCTGTCTAGACAGTATCTATAGTATCTATCTGTCTAGACAGTTTCTATATATCTGTTTATATATCCATCTAGATAGTATCTATCTAGATAGTATCTATCTGTCTATCTAGACAGTATCTATCTAGGCAGTATCTATCTATCTATCTAGACAGTGTCTATTTATCTAGCGACAGTATCTATTTATCGACAGTATCCATCTATCTAGCTATCTATCTTATCTATCTATTGACAGTATTTATTTATCTATTTATTGACAGTATCTATTGACAGTGTCTATCTATCTATCTATCTAGCGACGGTATCTATTTATCTAGACGGTATCTGTCTGTCTAGACAGTATCTATATACTGTAGTTTCGGTTTTAGTCTCTATCATTTAAATCCTCCTTTCTACTCGGGACCAACTGCCCTGCTAATATTAAATGCACACTAATATTAAACACCTCATTGCTATAAAGTCAAGTCATTAACGCGTATGCATAAATAAAGAACCGCAGATAGGTTCCTCTAGGTCAAAGCGCCAACATTTGGGGGCGCTAACATTTTCTGTACTATAGTATCTGTCTGTCTATCTATCTAGACAGTAGCTATCTAGACAGTATCTATCACCTATCGACAGCATCTATCAACACTATCTATTTAGACAGTATCTGTCTATCTACAGATAGTATCTATTTATCTATTACAGTATCTATCTATCTACAGACAGTATCTATCTATAGACGGTATCTATCTATCTATCTACAGACAGTATCTATCTATCTATCTATCTACAGACAGTATCTATCTATCTGTTGTACATGGTTAGAGCTTATTGTGCATGGAAAGCAGCCTCTTCGAAAATGTTGTTGTGTATGCTCTACGTAGTTGTGCACTTTGTAAAGGCATTGTTGTGCACATTCCAAATCAATTTCAACTGAGTCCCTACTTGTGCTGTCTCCTGCCACACTGTAGTGCTTCACTCAAAAAATGAAAGTAAAAGTCACGGCACCCATGATATGTTAAAAACATTAAAAAAATAAATACTTCACACATTAAAAATCATATACTATGAAAATTAAAATATGGGCAACTATACACAACTCACCCTGTGTTTCCATCTCGGAGTTGCTACAACAGCATGGATCTCTTGAGTTTTGCTCTCAAGGTCCATGTGCAGCTATCTCAAGCCCTCAATAGAAACAGGCGTGTTGTGTATGGTTGCCCTCATTTATTTTCTTTCTTTCTTTCTTTCTTTCTTTCTTTCTTTCTTTCTTTCTACGTAGCTGTTAAATTGATATTAGAAATTTTCTTGTGAATTTGCATGACTTTGCTTAAAAAAAGTGCCACTTCCGCTGTCGAAAAATCTGTGAAGTTGTCACTTCGCATTTTGTGAATTTTGCAAACTTCACAAATTAATCTGTGATGTTTTCAGCCTCGTGCATCTCTATTGGTGACCCTGATCATCAGTTGTTTTGTGATTTAGCAGTCTAAAATTTATTGACATAATTAGTGGACATATTTCTTACAGCGCCCAATGCGCTAAGCACCTTCATATGATGGGATATGGCTTTAAATACATTGTTCATTGGCCATCCTTGAATGGTGCCATTTACATTTAGGTGTAGATTGCCATAAAGTCTCACAAGTACATGTATCTCTGCTGTTCTTTCACTGAATACATGATGGATGCAGGACTATGAGGGCCTGGCACCTTGTCCTTTCAAGGCACGTACTGACCAGTGCATAGTGGAGTGCCTATGTAACACCATTCAACTCTGGGTCCAGTGTATACAGAAGATATGCTGACCTCTGACCATGCTCCTCATGGACTTCACACATGTGTTTAAAGGAAAACTGTGCTGAGCATGTATGTCATCTTCCCCTGTAAAAGCCTATTTTTTAAATACTGGTTTAAATTCTGTTACGCTTCATTTCTACAGGCTTTTTAATTATCCTAATGGATATTTCTGATTTGCACTCAAATAGTAAGAACCATTTTACAACTGTGTGATGTAGTTTATGTCCCTTGATCAGCTCTTCCATTGTTGGCACAATGCATCCATGTTCTATTATAGAACTCTGTGGCTGAGAGGGACATAATGTACATCATACAGTTCCAAAATGGCACTTAACATCAGAATGTAAGTCAGAAACATCAAATGTGTTTACTAAAAGGCCTGCATAGAGGGAATAATAACAGAAATGGAACCAGTACTTAAAAACATATGATACTGGTGGAAATGGCTTACAGGTTCAGTGCAGTGCTCCTTTAAAGCTGAGACACATCAGGCTGGGGGAAGATCCCAGATAATCACCCTCATGTCTAAGTAGTGGTGCGTGTGTGACATCAATAGGACTCATAGTGAGCAAGTGGGCTTTGAACCCAAATCTCCTGGTTACTCTTTAGAGCACTGCATCTAACCATTAGGCTACACTGCCAATAGCTACTATAACTGAGTAACTAACATGTTTAAACAGATAAGAACTGCATTAAAGAGTCCAGTGTTTTTACTGAAAACAGCTTTATATGAGTGCCACAGGTTCTTTCTAAAATGCTTTGAGTTCTTCAACCAGACCTTGACTATGGGCCTTGCACATCCCCACCCTGCACCTGAACCAAAAGCCAAAAAGAGCAGTGGGCCAGGGGTGAGGGTGGGGGGTGGGGTGGGTGGGGATACAGCTCTCAGAAGTGCTACAGGCTTGTGAAGAATGCTGCAAATGGCAACTAGTGTTGTAATAAAAAGCACTATTTGATCTGTACATACCAGACTGAAGCCTCTGGGAATGGGCCAGGGATAAGGAATAAAAATAGCAAATGTCCTGGGAAGAAAAAGACACCCCAGCCCAATTGGCAAGCCTGTCATACATTTTACATTCTCAAATGATCCCTATATGCATAGCTCTGTATATATAAAATCTTTTTTTTTTTGCTTCCGCTGCCTTGCCCCAACACACAATGTTTGGTTTATTATTAAAATGTCAGTTGTCTCACAAAGCACAGCTGTTGAAGCGAGTCCTGCAGCTGAAATCAGCTTCCCAGGGCAAACATTACATAAGGCACTCTAACTGGGCTAACATAGAAAGATGCCCTATTTGGGAAAAATAATAGTTAAAAAAAGAGAGAACTAAAAATAGACGGCATCTGGAGGCTTTGTGTTTATCCTCTTTTCTGGTGGAATTTTATAATCCTGATTGTACTTAAATACAGTTGTACAGTACCTAACAACTGACATTTATCAAATGCTTAGGAATCTGGACAAAGCTTCTTTTTCCTCAATAAAGTCCTGAGCTTTGAAATAAGTTTTTTTTTTGGGGGGGGGGAGAGACTTGGGACGTGAAAAATTAAACAATAAGGCATGACAGAGTGTGTGTTATTGTGGGATAATGGCACTCCT
Source organism: Neoceratodus forsteri (assembly GCA_016271365.2). Lineage (NCBI taxonomy): Eukaryota > Metazoa > Chordata > Ceratodontiformes > Ceratodontidae > Neoceratodus > Neoceratodus forsteri. The sequence continues at coordinate 71,797,671 of JADMNL010000033.1, forward strand.
CAAGAAGTGAGGCCTGAGACAATGCTGAGTGCCTAACGCCCAAGAAATGCCACTATCCCACCATTTCACACACTCCTGGTGTGCCTTATTGCAATTATGAAATGGGACCACTGATTTCTGTTTTAAAGACTGAGTAATGATGTTCAGAACCTTATGTATTTCTGACCTGTTCTGTTGTGCTAGCATAATAACGTATGGGCATGTGATCTCATCTGACCAATCACAGGTCTTTGTTTCACTTAACCATTTTGTAATTGAATATATTTGGCAGGGTTCCCAAAGGGATCTGTTTGATATCCATCTGCCCTATTTTTTTCCCCTGTATAGATTTTTTATTCCCAGCTAGCTTCACCTTTCCCTTCCTGGAGGGTGTGGAACCAGCAAACAGCCAGCCCCATCGACCCACTTACCTGCTGCCATTGTTCCCCTATGGCTTCAAGGCCCCCCTCATGTGGCAGGGGCTCTGGAGGAGGGCTATTCCCAGACCAGCTTAAGGACAGAGTGTCAGACAGGCATTAGGCTCCATTTGACAGAACCCAGCTATAACCAGTGACTGTCATTTAGATGGAAGCTGATGCTTTTTGCACTGTCTATCCTTTCCTTCCCTCCTTCCCCTTTGCCTCCACTCACTGCAGGGCCAACAACCCAGTGTCAGCATCAGGCGCCATAGTGAAACTCCTGGGTGGGGTGGGGGAGTTCCCTGTCCCAGCACAGGTGTCACAATGGTGTTGTAGTTAATACATTTTTAGAGCAGACACCAAATGTACAAGAAGAGCAAGCCACAAAATTGTTGGCAGGGTGCCCACTCCTACAGTATCTCCCCATCCTAGGGCCACCTGCCCATGCATCCTGAGTCCATTCCCAAACTATGGCCACCAGCATGACACCATCTGGCCATACTTTCCATTGCAGCCTCATATCTGTGTCTATTGCAGCCTCGTGTCTGCGTCCATTGCAGCCTCGTGTCTGTCTATTGCAGCCTTGTGTCTGCATCCATTGCAGCCTTGCGTCTGCGTCTATTGCAGCCTTGTGTCTGTGTCCAGTGCAGCCTTGTGTCTGCGTCCATTGCAGCCTTGTGTCTGCGTCCATTGCAGCCTTGTGTCTGCGTCTATTGCAGCCTTTGTGTCTCGTCCATTGCAGCCTTGTGTCTCGTCATTGCAACCTTGTGTCTCGTCCATTGCAGCCTTGTGTCTGCGTCCATTGCAGCCTTGTGTCTGTGCCTATTGCAGCCTTGCGTCTGCGTCCATTGCAGCCTCGTGTCTGTGTCTAGTGCAGCCTCGTGTCTGTGTCTAGTGCAGCCTTGTGTCTGTGCCTATTGCAGCCTTGTGTCTGTGTCCATTGCAGCCGTGTGTCTGCGTCCATTGCAGCCTCAAGTCTGCATCCATTGCAGCCTCATTTCTGTGTCTATTGCAGCCTCATTTCTGTGTCTATTGAAGCCGTGTGTCTGCGTCCATTGCAGCCGTGTGTCTGCGTCCATTGCAGCCTCAAACAGCCTCATTTCTGTGTCTATTTCAGCCTCATTTCTGTGTCTATTGAAGCCTTGTGTCTGTGTCTATTGCAGCCTTGTGTCTGTGCCTATTGCAGCCTTGTATCTGTGCCTATTGCAGCCTTGTGTCTGTGCCTATTGCAGCCTTGTGTCTGTGCCTATTGCAGCCACGTGTCTGCGTCCATTGCAGCTGTGTGTCTGTGTCTATTGCAGCCTCATTTCTGTGTCCATTGCAGCCTTGTGTCTGCGTCCATTGCAGCCTCAAGTCTGCATCCATTGCAGCCTCATTTCTGTGTCTATTATAGCCTCGTGTCTGAGTCCATTGCAACCTCATTTCTGTGTCTATTGCAGCCTCATTTCTGTGTCTACTGAATCCTTGTGTCTGTGTCTATTGGAAATGCTAAAATATGCTGTATGTAGTCTAATATTTCAAATTTCACAAACTGAATTTGCTTCTAATTTGTGATGCAAATTGTGGCTTTTTATGGCAGCCAAACACATGCTTTGAAATTTAGGCCCAATTCCAGATGCAAAGTCAAGCTGCAGACACAAGTGCAGCACACAGCTGTGTCGACATCTGCCCCTTCTGAAAATATGACCCGTTTGTGTACATCTGTGCATTTTATTTTATTTACATTTTTTGTTTCTTATCCTTTCATGGAAGTGTGAAGGAGATTTTGTATGGTTCTTTTGATTTGGAATTTAAATTTTCCCCACCCAATTTTTTTCCTCTTGCCCCCCCCCCCAAAGACTGGGGTTGCCACACCTGCACCCTTCCTCTGGCTTGGGGGGGAGGGCAGATGAGCTGCTACTTTCACAGCTGATGCCAATGTGGCACCAAGATAGGTGAGTGGGGGGCACTTGAATTTTTTGCAGCCTGTGCCCCTCCCACAAGAGCAGAGCGCCTCACCTCCATGATATTTATTTATTTAAAATTGGCAACTGGCAGAGCTGTGCAGCATTTGCAAATCTGGCTACTGCTGGAATTCCATGGAATTTCAGGAATCCCGCAGAGTTCAGAAATTCTGAAAGCAGATTTTGTTTTTGAAAATCCTTATTTGTAATACACAGTCTACATAAGCCAAGGAATTGTATTCAGCAGTTTATATAACCCATGGATTAATTTTCCACACACTGCAGAATAATATTCTGTATTATGAAATGGGTAGAAAGAATGCTCGTTCCTTGCTGGTCAAGAGGTACTTTCAGCCCAGCACAATGGCCCAACTGAAAGTAGCTCAACAAAAATACATTTAAAAAATACATCCAATTTACTAAAAAGGACTCATTTCATAATCGCAATAGGGCACTCCATGGAGTGCATTATGGTGGGCTAATGGCCCTTCTGTGGTGGTGGAAGCACTTGGCTTCGCCTCGTGCTTCAACCCACCTGAGGTGGGCCATTATCCCATGATAATGCATCCCCTGTCATGCCTTATTACTTAAGTGTATTTTTCCATGGTTTACAAAGAAATTCATTTGGGAATTTCACAGAATTAGAGAGGCAGTATAGCATAGTGGTTAGGAGTACTGAGCTGCAAACCTGGAGAACTGGGTTTGTATCCCACAGCCACCATTTGCATTCTGTGTGACCATGAGCAAGTCACTTAATGTCCCTGTTCTCCCAGGATGCATCTGGAAACAAGCTTTGGCTTCGTGTGCCTTTCCTGACCAAAAATGGTAAAAGGAAAAAAAAAGTATGCCTGAAGCAGAATTTCCATTTGGCATAAACTCTGCACAGCTCGCTTTACCAGGTAAGTCACTCTGAGCCGAAGGTCACTTCCAGGTGTGATGAGGGGGTGAGGTTAAATGGGGGAGGAAACAGCTGAACAAAGTTGCAGCACAGTAAAAATTACAGAGAAGCAAAAAACGTAAAAAATTACAGATAAGTGCAAAAACTAGGGACGATACATACAAATCATTGGCAAAGTAATGTATAACCTGGGCAACATTCATGTATTATTATACCCAATTCCCCGTCAGCTCTACTGTGGGATTCCAAAGTTCCAATGCATTCTCGAGTGTTGCAGGAAAAATATTGCACAGAATCCTATAATTTTTAGCACACAACTGCATCAATAAACACAAAATGTGGAATCCTTTGAGCAAAAACTGGTTTCCATGCAAACAATGCCACATTTCACACAAAATGCATGATTTCACAAAAATGGCAAAATCATTTAAAATCAGGCAAAAACAGTGCTCAGCAGAATTTTCGCATGCAGAAAATTGTTTGCCCTGCCCTAATGATTTTCATCTAGGAAATTTCTAACCCTTTGCCTGCCTTTGAGAAAAAACCCTTTGTGTGAAGTTTGTAATATTCTCCCCCACCCTTCAGGAAATTTACAAGAACGAGGAATGTGGAAATTTCTCATGGCTCTTGGTAACGTCAAGTCCAGGCTCCCACCAGAAACACCAGTAAACAGAATTTAGAAAGTAGCAGACAAAGACTGGACATGGAATTTCTTTTTCATTTACTATTTTTTTTTTTTACCCAGGATAGCTCAACTGAAATACAGCATCTAATTTTCAGTGGGGTCCTACTTTTACCCATTGTACAGCTGGGAGGATCGAAGCATTGAGAAGTTAAGCAGCTGAGGGGCGGGGCAGCAAGATGGCTGCAACGCTGTCCCGGTCCACACAGTACTGCTCCGAGTAGTGTTTTGGCTTGCTGTTATTTCACTTGTTTTTATTTGAGTACAACTGTCTAATGACTGTTTAATGACTCTGACTGAATGAAACCCAGTCTCAAACCTGGAGGGGCTGCCTCTTCGATGCTTAATTTACTGTTATATCCCCACTTGGCTTGAGTATCTAGTCAGCTGTTGGGGTTTTCACATGCCTTTTTGGCATGCTGTTGCCTCACCAGAGGGGAGCTCTCTTGGTAGGTTCTTCTGAGTGCTCTTCAGTGCTCGGGGGACATAGATGCATATTGGGTTTCAGTCCGATATCTTGAGAAGAGCTGGGCAGTGAAAAGGGACCTAGAATTTCTAAGGACAGAAAGGCGAGCACTTGAAAGCACAGCATGCAGAGAAGCCACCAGGAAACTTATAGAAAAAAATTGTGTTGGAGGAGAATTAAAGCTGAGATGGCCAGTTGGGCCCTGGAGAGAGCAGTCTGCAGGAGCACAAATGTGCTAAAAGGCCAGAAAATAATCTGTAGGAGATATGCCACCTTTGCCTGGGGCCGGGGGTTCATATATTAAATGAAATGAAATGCAACATGAAGATTACTGCGCTTAGTGGAGCACTATGTTTGTTTTCCTCCCTTGGTCCCCGTACTTTGAAGCAGAGAGGTTGAATGAAGACATGGAGTAGAAATAAATGGTCCTGATTAAAGAACTAGACAAATCGGGCTATACATCACTCGCTATTTGAAAATGAGATGGACACTGAGAAATACGGAGGATTGATGAAAGTTTAATTAGCTTTTTTTCAGCTGAGCAGTTTTTGATGATACAGGTGTTATTTGATTCCTTGTTTGGACAGAAGGACGCTATGTTAAGTTATGTAACCTATTTTTGCAAGTGTATTCTGTAGAAAGTCAATTAAGAAAAGCTGGAACTTTGCCAAGAGCTGACTTGATATGTTCTTGTTATGGATTATGAAAAAAGGTGGTGTAATCAAAAACACCGAGGGGATATGCTTGGTTCCCTAATCTTCAATATTGAGAGCCAGAATTTAAGAACTTTAAAAGGAGACTGAAACTTTGGATATTAGCAGAAGCTGTTTGTAGCCAGTAAGGGAACTGTGGATAGGTGGTGACTATTTGTAAAAATAGACCCACCATTCACTACTAAAATATGTAGCTATTGCTACCAGAAATTATCAATATGTGTTATAATCTTATGCTATGATAAAGGGGGCTTTTTTCCCTGTTGAAGTTAAAAAATGTGTGTTATATTTTTGTATGTCTGATTATATATTCCTATTTCACTCAGGGGATATTGTGTGTTATTTTAATTGGAGTTTTAAACACACAATTGTTCTAACTGGGGCAAGATTATTTCGGGCAATTAAGCCTGGTGAGAAGAGCACCACTAAGTGCTCCGAAGTTTACATTCAATATCCTTTAAAGGATGACAGTTAAAGTCTTTTATCCTGGTACTGATGAACGTGTAGTGTGATTTATGATATCACTATAGTTATACTACTGAAGGTTCTGATAGTATGTACTGAGATCCTTTAGATGTCCCAGGTCTGACTGTGCATTCTTTGGGCTTTGGGATTGCCTGGTGACCATATGGAATCAGGCAGGTTAAATCTATCGATTATGAGTGGCTCTTCCAATTACGTGGAGGCCCACTATGTGCCACAAGAGTGGTCAAGGGTTGTAGCTGGCGCTGGAGTAACCAGTGGGGTATGGGGCGGCATGAGCTGCGTGGTGCTCCAGTGGACGTGCTTCGAGGCCGGCGTGTCCAACTGGCTAACAAAGAGATGCAGTTGTGATGCTGTTTTTGATGGAGGGGATCAAACTGTGACATGGAGTCCTGTTGTATGTTCAAAACAGAGGCCATCAGGTGTAGCTGGATGAGGGACGAGCCAGGGGCACGGAACAGTATGCACTGCATGGTGCCCTAAGGGATATGCCCTCAATGCCAACAGGCCCCACTAGGCTTCTTGGAAGATTCAATGAGGACATGATGTTAACAGAGGGGGGCCCCCCTTGGAATATGGTTTCACCAACCACCTCAGGTGTGCCCAACCAGAGTGGTCAGATAGGAAGGGATCTGCATGGTATGGAGCAGTATTTCTGCACAATACTGTAATGGTTGTTCTGGCACTGCAGTGTGCCCACTTGCCTACTGAGCTGATACCGATGGGACAGGATGCAGTTGGAGGGAGTAAACTTATTGGATTGGAATGAACTGCTAAGTTGTCGCTAGGTTTAACAGATATCATTGGCCTTTAGGGATGTTGATCTGGGCCTGTTATTAACTTGAGTATAGAGAGGACACATTTTATCTCTATATTTTTCACATAATTTAAAAACTGTATCTGGATGCACTTTGTACTGTATTGTATGTTCAATGATATTGGATTTATGTATGGTGCTTTATATGGAATGTTTGTATTTGTCTAGACATTATAATGGCTTTTTAGCCGAACAATAAATCTTACTTGATTGAGAAGTTAAGTAACTTGCTCAAGGTCACACAGTGTATAAATGACTCTGTTGGGATTTGAACCTGAGTCTCCAGGTTTCCAAGACTGTGCTGTAGCTACAACATATCAAACTGCTTCTCTGCTTAAGCAGGGACCTTCCATTTGTTAGGGCAAGAGCTCTACCAGTGAGGCTAAAAGGAAAAAGGCTGGTACAACAGAGGATTTCTTTGTACTTGTATAGTAATTCTAACACACCACCAGGAGCAAGACTTAAAGGAGAACTGCCTTGAACATGTTAGTAATTTTCCCAGTAGAAGCTCCTTTTAAAATAAAGGTTACAAGTCTGTTATTGTCCCATCCTTACTTGTCTTTTAGTAAACTCAGTCAGTGTTTCTGATTTGCATGCTGGTGATCAGTACAGTTTACATTTTTGTAGGATGTGGTTTATGTCCCTTCCAACAACAGAGTTCTGAAGCGGAACACAGATGCATTGTGACAACAAAGGAAAAGCTCAACAAGGGCATAAACTACATCACAGAATACTAAAATAGTCCTTACCAGCTAGTGTGTAAATCAAAAACCGTCACTGAACTTACTAAAAGGTGAGTGAAGGTGGCACAGTAACAGAATTGAGCCAGTTGTAAAAAAAGGTGCCACGCGAAAAAATGCTTGCAGGTTTAGTTGCACCTCTTAACCACCTCCTAGCAAATCAAGAACCATGCTTCACATATCAGTGACAAAAGTGATCAAAATCAAAGACACACATTAAAAAATGGTTATGTCACCTGAAAAGGCTTGCCGCACCGTCTTGTATAGTGCATAATGCACTTCCTAAAGCAGAACTAAACTGTAACTCTAATTTATGCCATTATTTTCTGCAAATCCCTACTCTTTCTAGAAGGAAATTCTTAATTTATGAGGGACTGAGGAAGCTTTTCAGGCAAAATTGGGGACATCCCCGAAAATCAGGGTAAGCAGAGAGGTGTTGGTGCACTGCATTTCTCCTTCTATGTGTTGTAAGTGGACCAAACCTTCTAGCACAGTTTCTGTGATGGCCATTCCAGTCCATTATTTTATTTCATTTTCAATTTATTTGAGGTTTAACAATTGTGAGCAAACACTTAAGTCTAATTTTTACCATGTAACATGCACAGCATGCAATAAAATGTATCAGTTTGTACTAATAAATGTATAATACATACAGAATTACACACATGCAGCTATGCACAACAAGGCTACGTTTCTATCAGGGGGTTCTGATGATGACATCTTAGAAAATGGTTTGGGGAAATACTTGAACCTGATTAGTGAATGACAGTCCAACTCCATACTTTTATTTTCCAACATCACCTCAAAAAAAAAAAAAAAAAAAAAAAAGGCCCGGTAGCTTTCTACTATTTCTGCCACTAACTGACTTAAGCAGAAAAACTATTTTACAAATAAACTTTATTATTAAAGCTATTTTAAAACCGTTTTTACATGTCTGCCTATCTTTTCTGATTTTTCATTTTCTAATCACAATAAGACGTCAGGGTGTATGATGTTAAGGGATACTTGCTCTTCCAGAGGCTGTAAGGCCCTCTGCCTGTGGTGTTGGGCCTCTCTACACCCCTGGGCATGTGGGTATCCATCCAACACTCTGCACCCTGTTGTGTCATAGTGCTTACAGAGGGCTCTCCAGAGCAAAGCTCAAGAGGTCTCTGGTGTCATCTGAACCCCGAGATAGAAACTCAGCTGAGGTTTGCAGGGTTGCAGCTTTAAGAAATGCTGTTGTTTTTTTCAATGACAGACTTTAAAAATAAAAAGCAGAATCCCATCCTACATCCAACCCTTAAAACCCATCCAATCCCGCTTATATTTATTTGTATTTAAGAAGTACAGTGGTAGCCGCTGATAGCAGTAATTATAGCGTTAGTTACGGTGAGACAGGGCTAGATATGGGTCATTCAGTTTAATTGTAGAGTAAAAGCCATGGTAGAATATGGTTGGCTATTTTTACGGATGACCCTGGCTACGAGGTGGGGGGAGATGGACCACCAGGGGGAGCAGCAGGAATAAGGTGGAGGGGAAGTGGATTCATGGCCATTTTCAGAGGAAAGACTCCTGAATGGACTTGTAGCTCTGAAAGTGGACAAGGCTAGGGGATTGGATGTGATACACCCGAGGGTACTAAAGGAACTCAGGGAGGTGTTGGCGGCCCCACCAATGGCCTTATTCAACAGCTCAGTGGAATCAGGCATAGTTTCAGAGGACTGGAGGAAAATAGACATGGTCCCTCTACATAAGAGTGGCAGCAAGGGAAGGAGAGTCACGTGATACGTTCTAGAGAGTAGCAGCTCGATTGTGGGCTCTCTCCTTCCCGACTGAACAAGCTTGCAATTTACAAAATAACGCCGCAGCAAAAAATTCTAATCCAATAGTGTATGGTACAAAGACGTCTGCTACCTTTCTGGGGGTTCGCTCTCGGGTCATCGGGTAAGGAATGGAGCAGCCAGCCCAGGAACTGGAGGCCAAGCGGCCCCGTCGCAGCTCTTCTCCCTCAGGGCCAGACAAAGATTTAACACCCTCCCGGGTATACTCTGAACTCTCAACGATCAAGAAGGCCCTGTTTAAATTGATCGAGGAAGTCGCCGAGTTCAAACCAGCCCTAACGCAATTGGCGAGGCGAGTAACGGACACCGAAGCGAGGATCTCTTCTGTGGAAAGGAAACTAGACAAAAATGGCCCTGCTTTGGTGGATTGTAAGAAGGCAATTGTTAAATTAGAAGACTGCCTGGAGGACTTGGAAGGGAGGAATAGGCGGAACAATTTAGTTTTATTGGGGCTCCCCGAGGGGGATGAGGGTCCTAACACCATAGCATTTCTGCAGAAATTTTTAAAAGCAACGGTGGGGCCCTCCCCAAACGGCCCAGAATATGTCATTGAAAGGGGCCATCGTTCGCTGCGAGCTAAACCACCGGCTTCAGATCCTCCCAGGCCGGTCATCTTCAAGCTCCTCAACTATTTGGACCGTGAATTTATACTTAAGGAGGCTAGGAAACTGTCGACGATTCTTTGGGAGGGGAAAAAGCTCAGACTCATGCCAGACTTAACACTAAAGACTCGCTCGCTAAGGGCGTGCTTTCGCCCCATCACTGCTAAACTCTGGGCTGCCAGCATTAAGCACCGGATGTTGTACTCTGCAAGATTGGAGGTCACCTTGCGAGATGGTGCCAGACGGTTTGACTCGCCTGAAGAAGCCTTGAAAGCACTGAAGAACTATCATCCGGATCTTTTTGCAAAGGGCTGAGGTGGCGGTTCATTGGAAGGTCTATCTGGCGGCTCTCGAGTGCATTGGGTCTCTCGTGCACTTCTGGTTCTTGGAATGAAGTTTGGGTTTTACTGGTCTGGAAGTTTGGAACTGGGTTGAAGTCGCCTGCTTAAGGAACAGGACGCTGCTTGGACTTTTCATTTTTTTGGGCGACTATTGGTTTCGCTGCCAGATTTGTGTCGGGTTCCCATGAACTGTGTTTATCTGTGCATTTTGGTTTTTTTTTCTTCTCGTTTCTCTTCAGGTGGTATGGCGAGCAGTTTTGCTAGGGGTCCACTAGAGGGAGCCTGGTATTTATTAATAAACGCCTAGCGCTGCCAGCAATGTATTTATTCCCTGTCAGATATACCTAAGGTCAAAGGGTAAAGTTGCTCATCTGCCCTTGAATTTTGCTGGAGATCTTATTAATTTATCACAGGGAGGATTTGCCCTAAAGTTTTGTTTTGCTCTCTTATTACCTAACCTGACAGGTCTGCTCTCTATTTGAGTATACCCTTGGAGCCTATTGTACCTTAGTTGCCTTTTATTGTTAGAAACCTACGGTCATTATTGGCTGAAGGCAATTTTGAGTTCCCTGTTTTTCCTTTGTTTTTATAAAGGCTCCGTTTTACCCCTCTAAGGAGGAGATGAAGTAACCTATGAGGAGGTGAGCAAGACCATGCCCCTATTAATGGCAGGGTATTTATTTATTTTTTTTCTTCTGTTTTATTTTTTTTTCTACTCTACTTTACCATTTACACGGTGTATTCTGGATGTTGAGCCCTGTTCATGGGCATTCAAGGGCAGCAGTTTGTTTCTCTTATCAAGTTAACAGTTAGTTAGTAGAAAGTGACTTAGTTTTAGGGAGACACCAGTCGTAGAGCTTAGGGACGTTATTGACAATGTATTTGGGGGCATGCTTAGGGTACTCATAAGCTTGTGACAGCTGAATGTTTATTTGGAATTGGAATGGGGGGGTTAAAGCCCACCTTTAGCGCGTATCATGGGCCAAATGAGTGGGAGTAGGCTTAGAGCCGGGAGTTTAGTAGTTTGGTTAGTGTGGGGATTTATGGGAGCTAGCATGTGGGGGAGGAAAATGGCAGAGTCTTATTTTCTTTGCTTTTTCATGGATTGGGGGGGGGGCAGCTATTCAAATTTTGGCCTACGAGGTCTATGATGACATATACATGGCTAATGGTTTGAATATTTTGTCTTGGAATGTAAAGGGGGGAAGAGACAATAAAAAGAAGTATACCATATTAAACCTCCTGGCGAAATTTAACCCTTCAATCGTGTTCCTCCAGGAAACCCACTTGCTTCCTGAGCAGTTGCGCTATCTTCAAAAAAGGTGGGTTGGACAAGTATTTGATTCAGGATTTTCACCCAGTAAATGGGGAGTAGCTATTTTGGTGACCAGAGGGATCCCATTCTCACCGACGGAAATTTTTTCGGACCCGGAAGGCAGATATATTTTAGTAGTGGCCAAAATTGGTAACTTAAATTCGGTAGTGGGCTCCATTTAAGGTCCTAATTTAGATACGCCATCCTTTTTTACACACTTGGCTATGGTTATAGCCCCCTTTTCAAGTTTACCTATAATTTTGGGGGGTGACTGGAATCTGGTACAATCTAACCGGCTGGACCGCACTTATCACAGGGGAACACAGAGCTCCCCATCTCAGAGGGCTCTGTCTGAATTTACAGCGTTGTTGGGCCTTTTGGACCCATGGAGAATTAATAACCCTTCAAGCAAGGAATTTACATTCTTTTCTCCAGTCCACAAAAGCTATTCCAGGCTTGACTATTTTTTGGTTAGTCAGCAGGTTTTACCATGCGTAGTAGATGTTAACATATTAGCTTGGGTAATATCAGACCATTCCCCTATTATTTTGAAGTGTTTGCTGCCAACTACTCCACTAAGATCTTATTCCTAGGCTTTTAACAATAAACTATTATTTGACGACCAAATAGTGGGCCATTTTCAAAAGTTTTTATCAAACTCCATTGCTATTAATTGGGGATCTATTACAGCAGCGGACCGGGCATGGGCTGCGTTGAAAGCCACCTGGAGAGGTGAACTTATCCGTATAGCGTCGGTGCAGAAAAGGAAAAGAAATTGCTTTTTAACCAATTGTTTAAACAAAATTAAAGATCTGGATAGTAAAGGGAGCGGTACACTTTCTCAATCACAAGAACAGGAACTCTCTACACTTAGGGCCCTATATGCAAGCGCTCTTAGGGAATCGGTTGAGAGGGCGGCTTCTATATTGAAAGGCTCGTATATTGGTCAAGGTAATAAAGCAGGCAAGCTATTAGCCTGGCAACTGAAGCAGCGATCAGCTGCTAAATGGGTGGCAACCTTAAGACATCCTCAAATGAATGCCCTAATCGCAGACCCGGAAGGTATACTAGACCTGTTTCTGGAGTTTTACAAAAAACTTTACTCTAGTGAACCCAGCATTCCAGAGCATGACACCAAAATGTGGGAATTTCTAGATAAGATCCCTTTCCGAAAATGTCAGAAGAATTTAAGCTATTGCTAGAGGCCCCTATTACAAGGGAGGAAATATCCAAAACTATTGATTCTTTAAAGCCTGATAAAGCGCCTGGCCCAGATGGGTTTACGGCCCTTCTACAAAACCTTTAAAAATGGCTAACCCCTTGTTTGCAACAAGTTTATGCGTATTAGCATGTCCATGGAGTTATGGATCACTCTCTGTTTGAAGCGAGAATAATTCTTTTGCCTAAACCGGAAAAATCTCCAGATGAAGTGGGTAATTATAGGCCCATTTCCCTCCTTAATATTGATGTTAAAATATATGCCAAAATCTTGGCTAACAGATTGAAACTATCATGGGAGGGGCTTCTTAGCCCGGAGCAGGCCGGGTTTGTGGCTGGACGCTCATCTGCAGATCATTTTAGGAAGTTATTCTATCTAATTTCCGCGGCTGAGACTCCGGACTTGGAAGCATCTCTGGTGTCTTTAGACGCGGAAAAAGCGTTTGATAGAGTAGAATGGCGTTTTATGTTTGCAGTGTTGAGCAAATTTGGTATTCCCCAACAGTTCATAGATTATATTCGAGTTCTCTATACTTGTCCCTCTGCTAGGATCCAATGTAACAATCTCATCTTGAAAGTTTTTCCTCTCTCCCGTGGTACCCGACAGGGCTGTCCACTCTCCCCGTTCCTTTCTAATCTATATATTGAGCCTTTAATAAGGACTCTGAAGATGGACAATCATATATAGGGAATTTGTATTGGTGAGCTCGAATATAAGCTGTCTGCTTTCACAGATGATTTGCTTATACATGTTAAAAATAGCAGGAAATCTCTTCCTCAATTACTTCAAGTAATCTACTGCTTTAGTGGCTTCTCGGGCTATAAATTAAACAAGAACAAAACCGAGGTATATTCGTTATCTCCTCTCTTACAGAAGGACTGGTGTTCTTCTCTAGGCCTACAATGGCAGAGTAATTCTCTGGTATATTTGGGCATCAAAATATCGAAAGATCTTTCTAGTCTGGTCAATCTCAATCTCAGGCCTATATTTAAAACTATTAAGGAGGATTTAGAAAGGTGGATCAAATTACCCTTATCTTTCTGGGGCAGAGCCAACACTATAAAAATGATGGTTTTACCCAGAATTTTCTATCCCCTTCTCAACCTTAACATATACTTGCCTAAATCTTTTTTTAAACCACTTTATAAGTGTTGCTCAGATTTTTTATGGAAAGGTAAACCACCTCACCGGGCATATGCGAAACTTACCCGATTTAAGAAATGGGGGCTACAGTTGCCTGATTTTTATGCTTATTATCTAGCTATCCATGTGGACAAGGTGCTCATGGTGGGTGACAGAAACTGAAGTAACCTCGTGCCCGTCACCTGGGCTTATCCTAGATCGCTTTGCAATCAAAAATCTTAATTTAGATTTGGAATCCCTCCTGTATATCCCCTGGTCCAAGTTTCCTCATAAAGTTAGAAATACTCCATTAGGGTGGGATGTTGAGGCCCTACACCAACTCTATTCGCTGCTTCATATACCTTATGTAAAAGACTTGGCGCAACCCTTGTTAAGGAATCCTAATATACAGGTAGGAAACACGCCCCATCAGGAGGTTTATAGGTAGCTACTATCCTAAACTTTGTTTGCAGACTTTGTGTCAGCTAACTCGTTAATTCCAACAATAGAGCTGGTAAAAAATTCGGGTGGAACAAAATAATTTACTGCGGTTGTACCAGATTCAACATTGTGTAAGTTCCTTCTTGGGGGATGCCCATGGAGTGACAGAGCAGTGCCTTTCTAAAGTTTGAGGGAACTGCAACATCCATAATGCAGTTTCTAAAATTTATAAGTTTATATTGACAGGAACAATGCCTAAGGTTACCCCTATGGCCCATTATTGGAGTCTAACCTAGCTAAAGGATGGCCTGTTGAAATCTGGGAAAGGATTTGGGTGAAATTACACCTACAGTAAACAAGATAGACTTAGGAATATTCAATTTAATATATTGCATAACCTTAATCTCTCTCTCCCGCTAAGCTTTCCCGGATCCACAGATCTTTTTCATCTGAGTGTGTCGACTGTGGGGACCCTCTGGCCACGACTTATCATAAACTCTGGGCTTATCCTAAGGTGGCTAAATTTTGGGACTCAGTTAGGCAATGGATGGGCCCATACTGCAATATCTCAGCTTTTTTTAATGCAGATGTTTGTTTATTAGGGATGTATGCTCAAATCCCAACTTGGTCCCAAAAATGGCAAATGGCATTAGTAGCTCTTGTCACCAAACTAATTATTCTCAGGCACTGGCAGGGCAGTTGGGAACCCTCATTTAAAGAATGGTGGGATGAATTTCTAAATGCTTTAAATGCGAAAGGTGAGTTCAGAGCCTCTTTAACTCTGCTCTGAAATTCCAGAAGTGCTGGGAGGTTTCTTTCAGGTTTAAAAAGTAGATTTGGTTAATAGAGGAAGCAGATCTAAGTAACCGGTGGGAAAGATTCTGTCATATTTTCTCCTTAGGGGCGTTATAGCCTTCCTATCCACCTTTCTGGTTTCCAGGCATCCAGGCAGGTCTTTTCTTGTCTCTCCCTTCCTCATGAGGATTATGTATGGTGGTTCCTCAGACCCTGCCCCTTTTGTATGCTGTTAGGCCAACATAGGAGATCTTAATCTGAATTTTTAGGGGAGGTACATCAACTTATAAACGGTATATATCAGCTTCCATGGGGGATGAATTTTGAGGTGGGGGGGTTGTTGTCGGGTTTTTTTTTTTTTTTCCTCTTCTTGGTGACTATGACATGTACAAAATGTATTTACGGGTGGGTTTTGGGGTTTGTTTATTTGTACTTTATGAGTTGTACCATT
This sequence comes from Neoceratodus forsteri, assembly GCA_016271365.2. Taxonomy (NCBI): domain Eukaryota; kingdom Metazoa; phylum Chordata; order Ceratodontiformes; family Ceratodontidae; genus Neoceratodus; species Neoceratodus forsteri. The sequence continues at coordinate 71,812,920 of JADMNL010000033.1, forward strand.
TTATGTAATATATTAAAATGGAAAATAAAGTTTTTTGCAAAAAAAAAAAAAAAAAGAGTGGCAGCAAGGGAAAAGGATAGTAACTATAGGCTGGTGAGCCTCACCTAAGTGGTGGGGAAATTAATGGAAACACATTTTATGTCAGGTTAAACAATGGCTAGCTCAGACTTCATACAAAGGCTATTATAAGTAATGAGTTAAAGGAAAGGTTGGTAATGTGTCTTGAGTCAAATGGGCTGCAAGGCCAATGGCTGCATAGTTTCATGGGGGGAGGGGGCATGCCAGATGAACCTGATTGATTTCTTTGACTGGGTGACCAGGGAAATAGATCGGGGGGTGGGGGAGTGGATGTGGTCTGTCTGGACTTTAGCAAGGTATTTGACAATGTGCTGCACAGGAGACTGATTAAGAAATTGAGCAGCCTAGGGGTGGGATACAAAGTGGGTTAGAAATTTGTTAATGGATAGGTGACAGAGGGTTGTGGTTAATGGCACTCAGTCTATGCATCTAAGAGTGATGAGCGGGGTGCCACAGGGCTCAATACTGGGACCGGTCTTCTTCAACTGGAAGGGAAGGTATGCCTTTTTGCAGAAAATACCAAAATCTGTAATAGGGTGGACAATTAGGAGGGGGTAGAAATAATGCCTAGGGATGTTGGGGAAAGTCAAGGTGTGGTCAAAAACATGGCAATTGGAGTTCAATGCCAAAAAGTGCAAAGTTATATACCTAGAGCATAGGAACTCTGGAACTACATAAAGGATGGGGGCAGGGGTGCTGTTAGTTACTAAGCAGATGGCACTTTGGGATTATTATATCTGATGACCTTTAAGTAGCAGGGTAGTATGACATAGCAGGGGGTGGGGCTAGTGCGATGCTGGGATGCAGTCTGTACAAAATGTGACCTATCATATAACACGTGTTTTTTAAACCAGAGAAACTGTGATGCCTAAGCAGGTTGATGCTGTCCCATTAAGTAGCCTCAGGCGTATTTTCAGCAGCTGGGTATTTATTTAAGCAATAAGACATGATAGGGGGTACATTATGGTGGGATAACTGCCCACCTCAGGTGAGGTGAAGCAAGAGATGAAGCAGAGAGCCTCCACCACCTGGGAAGGGCTGTCAGCCCACCATAACACAGCCCCTGAAGTGCCTTATTGTGATTATGAAATCAGTACTTTTTAGTAAATTGGGCATATATTTTAAACATATTTTTGTTGAGCTACTTTCAGCTGGGCTATTGTGCTAGGATAACGGCCTGGCTTAAAGTACCACTTGGCCAATCAGAAGCCAGTATTCTTTCTACCCATTTCATAATTATTTGTAATGTTTGACCAGGAAAGGCACACTAAGCTACGATAGTTTGTTTCCAGGTGCATTCTTGGGGGTGGGTTGCATGGACCTGTTTAATAACGATTTGTTTTAGCAAAAATATATTTTTGACATCCCAAGATTCAGGCTCCATGTATTTTTTGTTTTCCCAGATATTGTTAAAACATAGTTTACAGCTAATTTTGTAATGAATAACCCATGTCAGTAAAGATGGATGCCACTCGCAATATTTAAAAATCACTTCCGCTGAAGTTACCTGCCGAATGTGCATGCTAGATTCCTACTGTAGATGTGTTAAGATGGTGCTACCACGTTTCTGATGGTAAACAGCACAGCACTGTACCAAGATATTTAATTTTTATGTTTGCTTGCACTCATGCGAAAAGAAACATGTTGCGGCAGCTTGCTGCAGAAGCAGGTAGTGGAGGTGCGGCACTGTTGTGGCTAATGCGGCCACTGCATTTTGGGTCTTGTGTGTTGGGCACCAACAAAGGAGGACGCTGCCCGTGACACTAGTTTTAAAGCATGCCACCACCTTAAAAGAAAATAGCCACACCAGTCTGGGAGTGCCTTGTCATAGGAGCAGCAGCCTGTCGTTTTGGCTATGCAGTTTGCCGACAGAAGCTGAGGCTGCAATGGCAGAGCGGCCCTGATTGATGCGGTACAGTGTTAGTTCATTTGCCAATGAGGGAGCCCACTCCCCATTGGCATAATGCCCCCCATTTGTTGTGTGCCAAGGGGGTGCCCAATCCCACTTGGCATCATGTGCTCTCCAACAGTCTTTCTTTGATGATGGGGGCCCAATCCCCATCAGCTTCAATCCCCCCTTCCCAGTTCAATTTGCCGATGGGGCAGCCCACTACCCGTCAGCATAATGTCTCCCCCAATATGTTGTGTGCCCGAGGGGGTGCCCAATCCCCCTCAGCTTTTGCCCTCACTCCATTATGTGCTGACAGAGGTGCCCAATCCCATCAGTTACAGCTCCCACCCAAAACATTAGGTGTACGCTGAGAGCCCACCGTATGCCAAATGTCCTGAAAAAAAAAAAACTTTCTGCAATGCTTTTCACTTTCTTTTTTTTGCCATTAACTTTTTATTGGACTTTTCAAATACACTTGCAGAGACCAGAAAATGATGCAGCTTTTCACTTTCTTTTTTAAACCTGTAAAACAGAAAACGGTCTCTCATTGAGTCCGGTGGCCCCTCCCCCAACCCGTGCCCACCCTCTGAGCACCCCACCTCCCCCTCACCCCATACTTACCTCCAGAGCCCAGCACAACCATCTTCAGTGGACCGGGAACACGACTGCACTCTTCAAAGCCAACCGCGAACTACAGAAATGCCAGTAAGCTGTATAATGGCATAAATAGGGTTTTTTCAACTTTGGTGCATATCTCGGTCATTTTGGGGAATTTTACATACTAACATACTAAAAGCCAACAGAATAGGCCTAATGATTTTTGTGTCTTGCTCGCTTAGCCCTACTGGGCGCTAGCTCCTCTTTCCCCGGCCCCAGAGAGTGTCAACTTTGGCTTTAGTATACCCATGCATCTGTCCCACCCCCTCTTAAAACCCTCCACTGTGCCCAGTTCAACTAGATTCCTGGGCAATGCATTCCATGGCTCCACCACCCTCTCAGTGAAGTAATGCCTTCTACGTTCTCCCCTGTAGGTTCCCCCCTCCAACTTCCACTCATGCCCCCTGGTTGTACCCCCTTTCCTTAGCCTGAACATTTCTTTGGCTCTGCCCCTGTTAATCCCTTTCACATATTTGAATATCTCAATCATGTCACCACTGTCTCTCCTCTCCTCTCCTCCAGCGAGTACAGCCCAAGGACTTCTAGCCTTTCCTTATAGGTCCTATCACTCATGCCCTGGATCATCCTGGTTGCCCTCCTCTGAACCATCTCCAACAACGCTATGTCCTTCCTAAGGTGAGGTCTCCAGAACTGCACGCAGGACTCAAGATGTGGCCTGACCAAGGCATTATACAGAGGAAGGATCACCTCCCTCTTCCTGGACATTATTCCCTGGGCTATGCAGCCCAGAATCCTGTTTGCCTTTGTCGCAGATCTTCTGCAGTTTTCAGTGTTGTTCATTTTGGTGTCTATCACCACTCCCAGGTGCCTCTGACTCATTGTGGCTTGCAGTGAGATCCCTCCCAGGGTGTATACATGACCTGGGTTTCTGACCCCCAGATGCAGCACCCTACACTTCCCTGGCTTAAACCTCAGTCCCCACCTCCTTGACCAACCCTCTAGGGCATCCAGATCCCTTTGGACTGTCTCTCTCGCTTCCTTCCCATCAGCCAGCACTCCCAGTTTTGAGTCATCCACAAAGAGGATCATCGTACTCCTAACACCACTCCCTATATCAGAGACAAAGGCATTGAACAGGAGTTGCCCCAGTACCGAACATTGGGGAACCCCATTGAAGACCTTTCTTGGGGAGGAGACTATCCCACCAACCACTACCCTCTGTGATCTATCCATGAGCCAGTTTTCTACTCATCTAAGCAACTGCCTTCCCACCCCATCCCCCCCAACTTTGTCAACAACCCAATGTGGGGTACAGAGTCAAATGCCTTACTGAAATTCAGATATAGGATGTCCACTGGTCTTTGTCAGTCCAGGGTCCATGTCACCCAGTCGTAAAAATCTATGAGGTTGGTCTAGCACAATCTCCCTGGTACAAAACCATACTGTTTGTCATCCATGTACCCCAGCCTTTCCAGTTGCCTCCTGAGCTTCTCCTTGATGAAGCCCTCCATTAGTTTGCCTACCACAGACGTTAGGCTGACAGGCCTGTAATTTCCCGTCTCCTTCCTAGTCCCCCCCCCCTTTGTGGATAGGCACCACATGAGCCACCCTCCAATCCTGAGGCACCCATCCTGTCTGCAGTGATGCATTGAAAAGTGCAGCTAGTGGAGCTGCTAGTTCGTCCACCAGTTCCTTCAGGACTCTCAGATGCAGCCCATCTGGTCCTGGTGCCTTGTCAGTTTTCAGTGCCTGTAGGGCCTCCCTCACGCTGTCCTCTGTGATTTCCCCTTCCCTAACCCCCCCTTCAACAAAGCACCCATCCCTTTCTAGGCCTGGCCCACGCGGTGCCCCAGCCTCTTGGTCCTCTCCTCTCCTCTCCATCTGTCCTCTCCTCTCCTCTCAGCTGTCTCTCCTCCCCCGCTTCCAGCTGAATGGATCCCCTGTCACCTTCCATAAATACTGAGGCAAAGCACTTGTTTAGTACCTCTGCCTGCTCCCCCGCCTCCTGAGCCCATCCCTCCCCAGCCCTAATCCTGGAGATCTATGCTCTCCCTTTTCTCTTTCCCCCTATGTATCTATAAATTCCCTTTCCACCCCTCTGGATAGCTCTAGCCAGGTTTTTCTCCATCCTTGCCTTGGCTCCCCTCACCACTCTTGTGACCCTTCTGGCTGTCAACTCTTACTCACCTCTCTCCCTGTCCCCCCTGGAGTGCTTAAAATGTGCATAGGCAGCTTTTTTATCCCTCACCACCTTCTGCACCTCCCTGGTCCACCAGCACGGCTTGTTGGCCCTACCATTTTCACGCCTTACCCTTGTACATGAGCTAGTAACCTCCTGCATCCCATTTTTAATGGTCTCCCACAAGCTACCAACATCCATGTCTGGCCTAATCTTGTTCAAGCCCCCTCTCAGAATCCTGCCCATGCCCACGAAGTCTGCCCCACTGAAGTCAACTACTGCTGTGTTTGAGTGGTTGTCGTCCCCCTAGACACAGTAGAAACCAGATCATGGCATGGTCTCCTCCTGCCAGCGGGCTACACACCTCCAGACCCCTTATCTGGTCGCTGTCTGCCAGGACAATGTTCAGTATCCTCCCCCTCAGTAGGTTCCCCCACCTGTTGGACCAGAAAGGCATCCTGAAACACATCCATCAGTCTCTGCTCCCTGGCCACCGCTGATGTCATAGTGTCCCAGTCTGCTGCCCCTGGCATATTTATGTCTCCCATGACCACCACCCTACCCTTTCCATGGCCAATTTTCCCTCCAGGTCCTCATCCATTACTGGGGGTCTGTATACCACTCCTACTTTCAGTCTTTTGCCTCCTCTCAATTGCAGGGTTACCCAAATCGCTTCCATTCCCCCGTCTGCCTCATCCACTCCACTAACCATTATGTAATTCTTGACTATCAGCGCTACACCCCCTCCTCTACCCTCTTCTCTATTCCTTCTGAATATTGTGTAGCCCTCCAAACTAAGGTCCCAATCATTTTTCTGGGTGGCCCATGTTTCCGTAATTGCTGCCACATCCGCTGATCCCTCCGCCAGCATCACCTGGAGCTAGGGCATTTTGTTGCCTATGCTTCTGGCATTGATCAGGACTGTTTTCCACCCCATTTTGGCACCAAATTTTCAACATGGGGTTATTGGGACCCCCTCCTCATGAATTCAGTCACTGTCATGACGTTATTTGGTCCTGAAAGATGATTTTGCGATCACTGCGCGGAATCACCTTTTGGGACTGATTAATGAAATGACAGTGCCACTGTTCATGAGGTGGGCTCTCAAAAAGCCTACGTTGCAAATTTGGTGAAAAAAAAATCCAAAACATGACTGTTTTACTAACGTGCGTTGTGCAGTTTCCACGCATGCTCATAACTTTGCGAATTTGTAATATTTTACTCCAGATTTTCAACATTGCCATTTTTCCACACCTCCTTATGAACAGTACAGCCATCATTTTACACATCCTGGCCAAAATGTGTTTTCGCACTTCCGGCGCAGAATATGCTTGATCGCTGTGAAATCAGTTTTGGGAGAGATTGAAAATTACAGTGACACTGTTCATGAGCAGAGGTTCTAAAATGCTTATGTTGAAAATTTGGTGACGAAAGTCCATAAAATGACTGTGTTACAAGTGTCGTTGCACAGTTTCCACGCACCCTTGTAACTTCACAAATCTGTAATATTTTCAGTCCAGATTTTCAACACTGGCATTTTTTCACACTCTTTATGAACAGTACAGCTATCATTTTTCACATCCTGGCTGAAATGTGTTTTTGCACTTCCGGCACAGAATAGCCTGATCGCTTTGGGAAATCAGTGTTTGGGACAGATTAAGATCGAGTGAGTGAGAGAGGTTGAGTGAGCGAGCTCAACTGAGCTCTTTCAGGACTGCTGCAGATTTATTTGTGGACAGAAAAAGGTGCTAATGCAGGCAGGAGCCCAGTACAAAAGGGCAGCCTGCAACGCCAGGAGAAACAGAACGAGCGAGTAAGAGAGGGGGAGTGAGCTCAACGGAGCTCTGTCGGGACTGCTGCAGATTTCTTTATGGATCAGAAAAAGGTGCCAATGTAGGCAAGAGTCCAGTATAAAAGGGCTGCCTGCAGCTCCGGGAGAATCAGAATGAGCGAGTGAGGGAGGGGGAGTGAGCGAGCTCAATGGAGCTATATCGGGACTGTTGCAGATTTCTTTGTAGGCAGAAAAAGGCACCAACACAGGCAGGAGCCAGTACAAAAGGGCAGCCTGCAGCGCTGGGAGAAACTGAATGAGTGAGTGAGGGAGTGGGAGTGAGCGAGCTCAACGGAGCTCTGTCGGGACTGCTGCATATTTCTTTATGGGCAGAAAAAGGTGCCAATGCAGGCAGGAGCCCAGTACAAAAGGGCAGCTTGCAGCTCCGGGAGAAACAGAATGAGCAAGTGAGAGGGGGGAGTGAGTGACCTCAATGGAGCTCTGTCGGGATAGCTGTGAACTTTGTGGGCAGAAAAAGTTGCCAATGCAGGCAGGAGCCCAGTACAAAAGGGCAGCCTGCAGTGCTGGGAGAAACAGAATGAGTAAGTGAGACAGGGGGAGTGAGCGAGCTCAATGGAGCTCTGCCGGGACTTTAGAGTTACCCACCCTCCCATCCAGGGTCCTCTGTGGTCCTATATTACAGCAGGGTCTCTGGAGTGGAGACAAAGAAATGATTGGATACTTTTAGGATTGCTGTAATAATACAGATTTAGTTGTTCTGTTTTTTCCTCTAACTGAGCTAAGTACTGAGCTATACTGTTATGATTTCTGTAATAATACATATTTATTTGTTCAGTTTATTTCTCTAACTGAGCTGAGTAATACTTGGAGTGCAATAGAATTTCTAACTGGGCTAAGTGAAACTATATGAGAGCTAAGAACAAAAAGTATGGTAGCTGAGGGCTGAAAAACAGACAAGGAGACTTTAGGATTGCTACAGTAATACAGTATCTAATGGATGAGATTTGAGACTGAATTAACCCGGTTGGCAAGGGGTCAGTAGGGGGACTAGTGTGGGGGGAACAGGAATTTGAGAAAATAGGGGCCTAACAGTTGTAGTAGGGTACAGAGCCTGGGAGTAAGAGCCCGTAACATAGACTGGGGGCCAAAATGGGGCAGGTGCCACATGTCAGTAGAGCGGTCATCTTTGGAAGGGTGGTGGGGGTCTACAGGGTGTGAGTCTGCCATGATCCTGGACTGGGCTTGGAGGATGGGGGGGGTGTATGGTCTGTAGACAATGGGCTAGTTTGAGGGAGGAACTGTGGAGGTTAGGGAGGCGTCTAAGGGGCAGGGCAGATGAGTATGGTAGGCATCCTGGCTGGGGGGGAATAGGGAATGTCAAGGGGGACAGAGGAAGAACAACTAGGGACTGAAACCGACCCCAGTATCAGAGACACTAGCAGAAAAGAGAGGAGAAGGGAGGGGCCGAGGCGAGGGGGGGCCTCCTGATGGGAGAGGAAGAGACCACGAGGAGTACCAGGGGAGAGAGCAGATGGCTGCAGGTAGGAAGGGACCAGGGGTGGCATGGAAGGAACAAGTAGGAGGGAACTGGAGGGGGAAAAGATGTAGGAAGGGTATCGACTAGGAATAGATTTGAGCCTCTGCTATGGGAGAGAGAGAGAGAGAGAGAGAGCAGGAACATACTGAGAGGGGGAGGACAAGCGGGGCATGGAGGATTGCAACAGGTGAGGGAAGACATAGTGAGGACGAAAGGGTAGGGGGCCTAGTAAGGAAGGAGGGTGGTGACTGAAGGAGAGATGGCTATGGGAAGGGGAAGGATGGGAGGGACATCACTATCGGGGTAGAAGGGAATGGGGGCTCTAAATCGACAACAGCGGGGATAGGAGAGGGGTTGGAAATCAGCAGGGGAGGAGGGGAGGTCAACATGGGAAGCCCAGTAGGAAGCAGTCAGGCTGGGAAGGGGTTCAAGGGGGATGGGAGGAATAAGCCAGAGAAAAGGGGTGAGGCAGAAGTAGGGGGTACAGATACAGAAGTCACAGAGGGTACAGCTGGCGGGGTTAAGAGGCAGGGAAGAGCGATACTAGGATGGTGGAAGGGGCATTAGAAAGGAAAGGGGGTAAGGGACGGGGGGCTACTTGTCCTGGGGGATTCTATACTGAAAGGAGTGAGATGGGGCCAAAGGGGGGAAAGACACAGTCATATTTGGGTTAAAGCTATCCCCAGGTTGACTGCAGGAAGGGCAGGGCAGGCACTGCTCAAGTGTGCAGCAAGGGGGAAGAAGAAGAAGAAGAAGAAACCTCATTTAGTGTTGCATGTGGTACAAATGACTTGGTTGGGAGACTGTGGAAGTAGTGAAGGAGGTTTGATGATTGGGCAGGCAGGCAGTGTGAGGGGTGGGGAGCGGGATGGTATTTTCGGTAGGCCCCGGCATCGGTGCAAGCATGGGGAGGAAGGGTAGGATTGAGGAGTTCAACGAGTGGCTGAGGGATTGGTGACACCACAAATGATGGGTTAGTGACTAACTGGGGTAGGGTCTGGGGGGAATAGTGACTTGTACTCAGGGGACAGGGTACACTTGAGCAGGAAGGGGAGGGGAGTATTAAAGGCAGGATTAGAGGAGTGTATATCTCTACTATGGTGAATTTATACTAGTGGGGGGGTGGCCAAAAGATTGAGGTTGGTAGAAAGGTCCGGACAGGGGAGCCTAATGAGCTCACCCCCCCAGATATAGGTAAAGGAGGAGGCATACTAACCCTGGGAGGGGGCGGGCAGAATGGTCTGAGTGTAATACAGAAGGCACCACCACCTGGTAAGAATAAGGAAGAGAAAGGGTGCGGATTACTGGGAGATGGGACACAAGCCAAGGAGAAGAGTGAGGAGAAGGAAGAGTACGGGTAGAAGGTGGTCTGACTAAATGGATAGAGAACTGGTTACAGGGAAGGGTGCAGAGGGTGGTGGTGGTGGAGGAGCTCTCGGCACACAAAGCAGTGACAAGCAGGGTGCCGCAGGGGGTCAGTGCTGGGCCTGGTGCTATTTGGGCTCTTTATCTCCCATATAGCACACAGAGTGGGGAGCAGGGTTAGTCTGTTCGCACATTATGCCAAATTAGCGGCGGTGGTGGACAAAGAGGACAGATGGGAAAAACTGCAGGGGGACCTAACCAAACTAGAGACATGGTCGGTGGAGTGGCACCTAGGATTCAGTGCAAAGAAGTGTAAGGTGATGCACTTCAGGGCTAAGAACCAGAAGAGGGACTATTGGTTGGGGATCAGAGAGGAAGACAAGGATCTAGGGGTGTTGGTAACTGGAAGCATGAGCAACTCAGCCCAGTGCAGGGAAAGCAGCAGCAAAGGCAAACAGGATGCTGGGGTACATCGCACTGTGTGCAGTACTGGAGGCCATACCTGAGGAGAGATATAAAGTTACTAGAGGGGGTGCAAAGGAGGGCAACAAAAATGTTAACGAGGATGGAGGGAAAGGAATATGAAGTTAGGCTGAAGGAGCTGAACATGTACACGCTGGAGAAGAGGAGGGATGGGGAGATATGATTGAAGCGTTTAAATACCTGAGGGGGTAAATAAACCTAGCATCGAGGGGGTGTTTAAATTGAGGAGTGGAAGAAAGATGAAGGGGCATGGACTAAGGTGACAAATGTCCATAAAATGACTGTGTTACAAGCATGCATTGTGCAGTTTCCACGCACCCTTGTAATTTCTCAAATTTGTAGTATTTTCACTCCAGATTTTCAACATTGGCATTTTTTCAGACCTCCTTATGAACAGTACAGCTGTCATGTTTCACATCCTGCCCAAAATATGCATTTACACATCTGGCACAGAATACCATGGTTGCTGTGGGAAATCAATGTTAGGGACAGATTAAGAAAATCATAGTGACAGTGTTCATGAACAGAGGCCACAAAATGCCTATGTTGAAAATTTGGTGAAATAATTCTACTAAATGATTGTGCCATGTGCATGCGTTGCACAGTTACCACGTAGGCTTGGAAGTTTGAGCATTTTTAATAGTTTCACTACAGATTTTCAATATTGCCATCTCTTCACACCTCTCTATGAATGGTACAGCTGTCATTCTTCATATCCTGCCCGATCTGTATTTTGGTACATCTGGCACACAGTAGCATGGTTGCTATGGAATCTCAAATTTCAGGACACATTGACAAAATCACAGTGCCATTGTTCATGAGAAGAGGTCCCAAATGCTTTCATGAGGTATGGGTCACAAAATGGCCATGTTGAACATTTGTACTGCAAATACCAACAAATGCCCTGGGCGTTACAGTTTCTAACCATAATGTCCCACCCTGTACAGACTGACAGGCATCAGGGGTGTGCCTTTGGATAGCCGATTGTAATGCTCATGCCATTCCAATCCCCCCACCCTGCAGCCACTGACAGGCATTGAGCTGTGTCTTGGACTCTTTGGCCCCAGAGTTCACCCCATTCTATATTGCACCCATTTCAGCGTATGTCCTTATGGAGTGGGGTGACTGTAAAGCCAAACACCCCAAGGCACACCTCAACACTTGTCAGTGTCTGCAGGATAGGGTGAAGTGAAATGGCATGAACGTTATGGGCGACAACCCAAGCGCATACCCCAATGCCTGTCCGTCTCTGCAGGGTGGAGGTTGGCGTGAAGTTCAATAATTCACTGCCATTCCTACTCTGCATTGTGCTGGCTGGGGTTCAAACCTGACCCCTAGCTTGCTTTCTTGGGTTTACTCCGTGTACATGGGAGGGTCTTCTGACCTCACCAAGACCTTCGGGGGCAACCACCCCATTCAGAATAAGACACCCTCAATTTATTGGCTAGACAGAATTATGCTTAGCAATAAGGTTGTATTTAATTCAGTTTAGAAAAGCAGAAGTAAAGCATTTTTCAATTGTCATTATTTAATTTAGAGAAAAGTCAAAAAGTCAGATCTATTTGTTGATTTGTCTCTGGGAAATAGCGGGTTATTGCTGTCCTCTAGTTCTAAGAAAAGCTGCTTCTTTGGAATATTTGGATCAGGCAGTCCAAATAGGGACTTGAGGGGATTGCAGACTCTGCAGCATCTGTCTAACTCCTGCATTTCCAATGCTAATACCAGCAAGCAAACATTCTGCATTGACAAATGCTTGTTTAATGGAAGGCATGGCACAGGAGTGGCAATGTTTAAAAATCTTCAGAATCCCATAGCTTTGTCCAGGAATGAAAGAAAATGAGAACAAAAACGTGTTTTGATATTTTTTGCCAGACAAACATTATTGCCAAGAAAAAACTGTATGGTTAATAACAAACACTTGCTGCGTTTACCATGTATGTTTGCATGCTAAAATGGCAAACAAAGAAATGAATACACCAGTTTGGTCATGTCAGTCCTTTTAGCATCATCCATAGCAGTTACAAACACTAGTAGAAAAACTGACTAATTGTGAGTTTGAAATGGGAAAGGGAAACAAAAAGGTGACAGCCTTAACACCCTTGGAAGATTATTCCAGTAAACTGGAGCAGCAACACTAAATGTACAGGATCACATAGCAGTTTAGATGTGTGTCTATGTAAGCAATAAGACACAGTGGGTGAGCGTCAGACATTTCTATGTCTATCTGACTATTGTTACGTAGTGAGGGGCATACTGAGGCACAAAGCTGAAGGCCGAGTGCCTTCAGCCCCTGGCCATGTGCTAGAAATGTCTTTTGCACAACCCTAGGATGTCTTATTATGCTTATAAAATGGGAATCTGTATTATATGTGCATCCAAAAATTAAAATTAATGGATTAAAATAGTACAAGGTAAAATCATTTCTGTATTTTAATTGTCCCTACTCTTGCAATATTTTTTTTTTACATTAAGTATTTTTATCCATCATGGCCAGCATAGTTTTGCTAGTAGCTGGTTGTCATGGGAGTTATAAGTGAGCAGTGGCTAATTACTTACCATGGCTTCTCTCACCCCTGCCCTAGCACAACAGTATAGAGAATACTGGCTGGGCAACAGTGCACAACCAGCCTGTGCTGCCACTGAGGAGTTCCGATTCCATTACGCCTCGAAAGCAAAGCTCGAGAGGTCACATGGAATCAGAACCCCAAGGTGGTAGCTCAAGCTGGTTAGGCACAGTTGCCCAGTCAGTATTTTTTATGCTGTATAGTTACTCTTTGTTCTGAAAAAACAATAAAAAATCTTGAAATAAAAAGTCTTATTTGACACTGAGAGAGTCTGGGTCAGATAAACTGCCCACCGCCATCCTGTCAGATGATTTACTGTTTGGAGTCTGAGATGTCCACGTGCGGTGGTTTTTTCTTTAGTTAAACTGCTGGCTCGCGTTCTCTCAAAAATGGCCAAGATGTTGTTGTACCACATTATGGTATTATCATGTCCCATGAACTTTGAACTGTGGTATAACAACATTTTGACTGCAATTGATTTCTATTCAAAACAAGGGGTCACTATATACTATAATGAGGTCACTCCATTTTTTTTTTGTTTTAAAATATTTATGAAATAAAAACCGGGCTGATAAACACTAATAAAAAATGACCAGACAATAGAGCAGATGAGAGGAAAGACGCAAGCGCTCCAGCACTGACTGGAGCTGTACTTGCCAGTAAGATGGAAAAAAAAACTAGCTGCTTTTCTGCAGTGTCTGTACTAGTCTCACTAACAATTTTAATTATACAATGGCAAAAAAAGTCTTGGGCTCTGATTGGTCAGTCCGGGACTGGACCCGTGATGTTATCCCAGTACAAAATCACGGGTATAGTCCAAGCACACACATGGCCGCATCAAATGTCAAAAAAATCACTCCGATGGCCATGTACAAGTTGTCCACACTTGGCATGTCGGAAGTGAAGTTTGCCAGTACTGTACTTCATCATTTTTTTTTTAAATCCATCCCTCTTAACAGCTTACAAAGTCACCAAAACCCCCAACAAATGCCACAAGATAACCCCCCACAAAACCTTACACAATTATTCCCGTGATCTCTTCAAGAAACAAAAAAAAACAATGTCACATGAAGCCGCCAGTGCGATCGGCTTCACTGTTCACACTCGGTGCTCTGCCTGCAATGCTACGAGTGCGTGTACTCGCTGATTACTCCATTCACTCGCTTTTTCTGTAAATTTTCTCCTGCTATAAACTTACCATCTGTACTGGGAGAATCCAAAATGAGACATCGAAACAGATGAAGAGGATGCGGGGGCTGAAGGTGGAGGACGACCGCAAACTTAAAATCCAAACTGCCTTACACACCATTGCCCACACTTCACCTCAAAAGAGTGAGCGCGCGTACATTACAGAAGCATACTGTGCTTCACTTGCTTACTCGATTGCCGTTTTCAGTTGCTTATTCTATTAAAACCCTGTACCAGGAGGAGAATGAACACAGCAGCGAGGATGAAAACTGGGGGCGGGGACTGCCAGATGAGAGAAGCCATGGAGCGGAAGAAAAAACTGCAATTGTGAGACCATTGTGTGTGTGTGTGTGTGTGTGTGGGCAATCTACAACTTCAAGGTGACAAACGCGGGAAATGGAGAGAAACAACAGAGACATGCAATATAACTAGAAAACCGAAAGTGCACAGTCCTAATGAGTGTGTGTGTGTGTGTGTGTGTGTGTGTGTGTGTGTGTGGTGGGGGTGGGGGGGTGTTGAACTCAAGAAGCAAATGCAGCACCACCACCTAATGACAAAACAATAGAACTGCACTACTTTTCCATTATGTATTCCTACTCAATGAAAAAAAATCAGTAATAAAACACATTTTAAACATATTTTCAATCTATTTTTTACTAAATTTTACAAAGGAGCCATTGTATAATAGCAATGATGCACTCCAGGGTGTGTGTTGTGCTGGGATAACGTCACTTCTGGGGTGATTAGTCGCACTCGGCCTGTGGCCTCGTGCCTAATCACCCCAGGCATGACATTATCCCAGCACAACACACACCCTGTCATGCATTATTGCTTAACTGAAAGCCACTCTGCTCTTTGCTAGTGCGGATGGAGGGGAATGGTAGTGTAGTGCTGGGCGACATTCAGTGTGCACGCCGTGGTCTGTCACGTTGATGCCTGTAGTCAAATGTCATCAACACTTTGGGGGCTGGATTAAATTTACAATGATGTCCTGGGGTTGTTTGCCAAGTGTTTTTTCTGTCCTCAATAAACGCAAACAGCCTAGGAGACATTTACAAATGTGGGAGTGACCTGGCAAGTGGGCAGGCAGATCTCTCAGTACTGAGAAAACAAAAACATAAAAATAAATTGTCTGTAAAAGAATTTCCTCATCAGGTATTGGCTTTGAGTTGTGAGTTTGTTGAACATGTTGTCACAGAATGAAGCAGCAAAAGTATGGCAGGTAGTAAAAAAAGCTATGGCAAACTGCAGCTTAGTGGAGGAAAAAAGTGGCCACTATTAGATTTTCTGACATTCCATTGGGAGTGACACAATGATTTCTTTTGTGTCCTGTGTCCTGTGTCCAGCTAGCCAGCACTGACACTTCTCACGCATCGCTATCGAGCAATCAGGATGCAGTATATCCCCGTCCCATTTTATAAAATACAGTACGTCAAAGATGTAAAGGACGCACTATAGCACAGTGCTTACGAGCACTGAGCTGCAAACCTGGAGAACTGGGTTTGATTCCCCCAGCCACCACCTGCAAACTGTGTGATCATGGGTAAGTCGCTTAATTTCCCTGTGCTCCCAGGATGCACCTGGAAATAAGCCTCACCTTCATGAGTCTTTTCTGACCAAACATTTGAAAAAAAAAAAAGTAAGTTTGAAGTGTGCAAGTGATGTGCCAGTATTGACAAGCCTTTTAAATATTAGGAAGTAGAGTTGTGTGGACTGCAAAATTCCGCCAGTGGAATTTGTGCAGAATGGGAATTCTGCTTCCAAAATGCTTTTTTGAATTTTTTTATGAATTCCATAGACAGCAGAGAAGCAAGGGAAAGCAAGAGAGAAACAGCTGAAAACAGGAGTTGCCGAGACTTGCCCACCCACAAGCCTTTAAATTCTGACAGAGTGCAGCATCTGATATTGTTTTTTTGTAGGGTATATTTTCTGTTAAATTGTTGTGCAGGTTTTCTTGCTGAAGGGAAGGAAAGCACTCACCGGGGTGGTGGGTCAGAGCTATAGCTGATTGTTTCTGGAGGAAACGGGCTTGGTCTCACCCACTCTGCCCCTATCCCCACCCACCCCAAGGGTGTCATTTCCTTTATACCAAGGGTTCTGACATCACTTCTCCAAAAGGGCAAAGGGCATACACCTGTCATATCCTGAACAGCCCAGCACACTGTGTAGGGGTAAATGCATGCACACACTTGCACACACTAACAAAAAAAATAAATAAATAAGTAAAACATAAATAGGAAGGGCGAGAGACATGTGGGGAGTGGTGCAATGCACTGGCTGTGGGGCGACTGTCTTCTGGGAGATGTTCTGGAGCCTGCGATGCTGGCCCTTTTGCAGGCACCTCTTTGGTCTGAGGGAGGAGGTTGCTCATCTCCAGGCCAACCTGGCAAGGATTCAGGAAACCTCCTCCCCCACCCAGGGACCACCAGAGCCGCTACAGCTGACTCAAATGTTGCCAAGACAGAAGAATGGTTGGACCACGTTGGGCTCAGGGAGGGTGAGGTTGGTGGAACAGTGGTGCATCCCTCCAGCTGTACCTCTCCACAATTCATACACCATTCTGGCAGAACATGGTTCCTCTATGAAGGTACCCACAATGGAGATCAAGGAGGATGCTGGGAATCTCCAAAAAAGAGACCCACAGGAGGGTGGCACAGGACCCCACAGAGGAAGGAAACAACTCCTGGAGGGGGACTCAGTCATTAAGGGGGGTAGGACTGGGGGAAGGAGGGGAGAGGGAGGTAAGGTGCCTGGCCAGTGCCATGGCTGAGAGGGATAGGAAATGAATCTTCAGGATCATGGGAGCAGCAGTATGGGAGATGGAGCTGGATGTCATTGTCCACTTAGGGACAAATGACCTGGCTGGGAATGGGATCAGAGCAGTGCAGGAGGAGTTTGTGGAGTTGGGGAGGGGCCTTAGACAAGTAGCACACATGGTTACCTTCTCAGGGGTGCTGTCTGTCTATAGCATGGGTGAGGCTAGGGCACTCCACACCATGGGATTCAATGAATGGTTGAAAATCTGGTGCCGAGCTGAGGGTTTTGGCTTCACTGGGGACTGAGGTTCCACCTGAAGAGATACAGGTCTATACTGGCACGATGATCTGCATCTGTCCAGGAGGGGAGCCAGGATCCTGGTGATAAGTTTAAATGCTTCATTGGCAAGCATTTAAACTAGCCAAGGGGGAGGCACTGAAAAGGAGATGGGAAATCCTAGCCATTCCCCACCCCACACAAAACAGGGTAGCTATCGAGGTAAACTCCAAGGCAGAGAAGTCAATAGGGAGCAGGACAGGGGTAAATGGAGAAAATGACAAAGTCAGTAAGGACAGAGAGGTGGTTAAAAGGGGTAAAGCCATCAAAAAATGGAGGGTGAGGAGTACCAGTGCCCGTAGTCTTGGTAACAAGCTCCCTGAACTAGTAGCCTTGATGGAAGAGGGATGCTTGAATATTGTGGCAGTCACAGAAACATGGTACACAGAGAACCATGATTGGGATGTCAACATAACAGTTTACACAATCTATTGGAAGGACAGGGAGGGTAAAAGAGGATGAGGAGTAGCTCACTACATAAGGGAAGGGATTAAAGCAACAGAACTAAAGAGTAAACAGGGAGGAGAGGAGGCACAGTGGGTCACCCTGGAGACAGGAAATGGCACCACAATCTGCACGGGGGTTGTATACAGACACCTGTTTCAGGGAGAGGAACTGGACAAGGAAATGATAGAAAGCATTCTTGGAATGGCAGAAAAAGGGGAGACATTGTTGATGGGGGACCTGAATATGCCTGATGTTAACTGGAGCACCTTTGCTGCAGCCACATCCAAGAGCCAAGTCACTCTCGATGCCCTACAGGGGGCATGCCTCAGACAGCTAGTATTGGAACCCACTCAGGAGGGAGCAATCTTGGACTTGGTACTCTCAAATGGGGAAGGAGAGGGGATCTCAGATTTAGAAGTGGGTAGCCATCTGGGAACAAGCGACCACCAAACAGTGTGGTTCACGATAAACACAGCCATAGAGTCAAACCATACAAAAGCAAGGGTACTGGACTTTAGGAGAGCCAACTTTGGCAAAATGAGAGAGAGAGAGTACCTCAGAAAAACACTAGTAAATGGACAAGAAGGAGGGGTGGAGGAACAAAGGGGAAAATTCAAAACTGCCATCATAGAGGCAACAAGCCTTTGTGTGAAGCAAATAAACAAAACTAAATGAAGAAAAAAAACACTATGGTTCTCAAAAGGGGTGGTGGGGAAGGTTAGGGAGAAATAGCATTCAGGAAGTATAAGGAAACACAGAAGGAGCAGGACAGAGAATTGTACCAGTTAAAGCAGAAGGAAGCAGGGAAGGCAGTCATAATAACAAAGGTCCAAACTGAGGAAAAGATAGCCAACTCAGTTAAGAAGGGGGATAAAACCTTTTCTAGTTACGGTAGGGAGTGAAGGAAGACCAAGGGAGGGACTGTGAGGCTTAATAAAGGGACGGGTGGGTGGGCAGAGGTGACAGTGAAAAAGCAGGGATGCTGAATGAATACTTCTGCTCAGTATTCACAAAAGAAGATGAGGGGGAGGTACCTAAACCAAACAATAGAAACACTCTGGATACGGGTTGATATCAGTCCATTCACTGAAGAAAGGATCCTGAAATAACTCCTAAAACTGAAGGTGGACAAAGCAATGGGGCCTGACAGGATTCACCCCAGAATTCTAAAATAACTAAGGGGATAACTAGTGACACAACTGACTACCCTTTTTAACAAATCATGAGATAATGGTGTGGTACCTGAGGACTGGAGGAGGATATATGTGATTCCCCTTCACAAAAGTGAGAGCAAGGCAGAGGCAAGAAACTACAGTCCTGTTAGTTTGACCTCAGTGGTAGGGAAGATGATGGAATCACTTCTGAAAGAAAGAATTATTGAGTACCTAGAGGCCAGAGGGGCACAGGACCTAAGGCAACATGGATTCACAATGGGAAGGTCATGTCTGAGAAATCTAATAGATTTCTTTGACTGGGTGACCAAAGCAGTAGACAAGGGAGGGGCTGTGGATGTGGCTTACCTATACTTCAGCAAGGCATTTGACACAGTCCCACACAAAAGATTAGTAAACAAGTTAGACAGCCTGGGAGTGGGTCCCAGGGTGGTAACCTGGGTAAAAAATTGGCTGGACAACAGGATGCAGAGGGTAATAGTAAACGGAGTCCACTCTGAAGAAAGGGGGGTTACTAGTTGGGTACCACAGGGTTCAGTATTGGGACCGGTCCTCTTTAATGTCTTTATAGGTAACATTGCAGAGGGACTGGAGGGAAAAGTATGCCTCTTTGCAGATGACACAAAGATCTACAACAGGGTTGATACACAAGGGAGGGTGGAAAGGATGAGAAGAGACTTGGCAAGGCTGGAGGAATAGTCAGGAGTATGGCAGCTTAGATTCAATACAAAGAAGTGCAAAGTAATGCACCTGTGGGGAAAACCCAGGAGCAGAGTACACAATGGGGGGGAGGTACTAACAACAACAAAAATGGAAAGGGACCTGGGGTAGCCATATCAGATTACCGAAAAGTTGGCAAGCAATGTGAGAAAGCAGTAAGGAGGGCTGAGGGATACTGGGATGTATAGGGAGAGGCTTCACCAGTAGAAAACCGTACAGACAGTTGGTGAGACCCAATCTGGAGTATTGTGTGCAGTTCTGGAGACCCAGTCTCCGCAAGGACATAGACAGGATGGAGACAGTCCAGAGGAGGGTAACTGAAATGGTGCAGGGTCTGCAACAGAAGCCATATGAAGAGAGATGGAAGGAGCTTAATATGAGGAAAGGAGGGAGAGGGGTGACATGATAGAAACTTTCAAGTACCTCAAGGGAATCAACAAAGTCCAAGGGGTAGCATCTTTCAGAAAAAAAAGATGTGCAAGAACAAGGGAGCACAATTTAAATATAGAGGGAGGATGGTTCAGGGGCAACACGAGGAAGTATTTTTTCACAGAGAGGGTGGTGAATGCATGGAACAGACTTCTAGAGGAGGTAGTGGGGTCAAAAGCAGTAGGGAATTCAAGAATGCATGGGACAGACATAAGGCAATTCTGGTGGGGGGTAGGAAGAAGTAGGCTGTTGGTTAATTTGGATCTGCAGCTTATCCAATAGGTAGGGAAATGGGAAGACTAGGTGGGCCAAGTGGTCCTTATCCATCTATGTTTCTCTGTTTCTATGTTTCCAAAAAAGCATTTCTATGTAAACTGCAAAGTAACTTTCCATGGAATACATAAACTGAGGAAGACTGTGGAAAAGGAATGCACAGTTTTATAACCTAAGATTACAAATCCCCCGAAACCATTCCACTCTCAAAATGTCAGAATTCCACTATTGATGGGACTCCACAGAATTAATTCTGCAGAATTCCATTCAGTCTTATTTTTTTTTAATTCTGCGGAGCCCAGTTCATGAGCATTTCCCATTTAAAACCTAATATATAAATAGAGTCAAGTCTTGGTACCACCTAGAAGGCAAAGAATGTCAGTGCAAACAATCATCCATTACACAACGATGTGCTTTATGCAAGACTCCAGTAATGTGATGTAACAGGACAGTACTACAGAGGCACCTAGCTCTGCCACTAGAGGGCACCCAGCACATAGCTTTATAGGACTGTACCCGCACGCATTGTGACATTGTTCACATTATCAGATGAGGAAGACAGAAACCCAAGAAACTGTAGAAATTGTAACTAATGCTTGTGGTACATAATCATATGCACTCTACCTTTAAGTTAAGTTTTTTTATCAGTAAGATTTTATTAAACATTTTCAAGTATATGAACATATGAAAAAGTCAGCAGAATAAGGCCACTCAATCCATCTAGCCTGCCCGTATTTCAGGCTCCTCAACTAAAAACAATTACAACAAAGAATACTAGCATTAGCATAGCTTATTGAACTATGTCACAGTATAGAAAGATGACAACAATGAACAAACCTATATAAAGAGGTTAAATTCAAGAACTTTAAAGCAATATAGAACAGCAAATTATAAATTATAAACAACCCATCTGCTTTAAACATATTTATTTATTTATTGCAATTGTTTCACCAGGAAAGGCACACTGAGCAACAAGATGCTCGTCTCCTGGTGCGACCGGGGGGGGGGTACACATGGATATGATAACACGCAGGTTATCAAGTGAACAGCTAACAGAAGCAAATAAAAAGCAGCATAAGGATACACGATTGCATGAATATATAAGCAGCACACATTGAATGCTTAGGATATTATAGTATCAAATAACAATTTTGTGACAAGAAGCAGCAGACAAGGTAAATTAGCACACTAGTAACAGCTGTAATCAAGAGAGGACATATATCATGGTTATACAGTTATACACAGTACATAGGGTAAACAACAGAGGACATATATAACAGTTATACAGTTATACATAGTACATAGAGTAAACAACAGAGGACATATATCACAGTTATACAGTTATACACAGTACATAGGGTAAACAACAGAGGACATATATCACAGTTATACAGTTATACACAGTACATAGGGCAAAATAGGCCCAGGGCGTAAGTGCAAGGTTGGGGGTTATATGCCCGCTTCTGCAGCAAGGCTAAGGCTGCTGGTCAGGCATTACAGAGGGGATAGTAGGGTATGGCAGGTTCTGGTACAGGAGCAATTTGTAGTAAGGAAGTTTGCTAGGGCGGTAGATCGAGAGTAGGAAAAGGAGGAGTGCCAAATTTGCGGTGGGAGGGCGTTCCAGAGCTTGGGTAGCCGGTGTGAGAAGGCAGCTTAACCAGCAGAGGTCTTCCGCCTAGGGACTGAAAGTTGGCAGAAATCACTGGATCTAAGATGATGGGAGGGGGTGGGGCATCTGTGAGCATGGTGGCAAGGTAGGAGGTGATGGACCCGAGCCATAGGTTGGAGACAAATTTAGCACAGTGAGAAATGCGGCGGTTTTTGAGGGACGGTAGTACCAAGGCTTGGTAGAGGTCGCAGTGGTGGGTGAGGGGAGAGGCATCGAGGGCAAAGTGGCAGAAGGCATTATAAAGTGTGTCCAATTTAGATAGAGTGGACTTAGGGGCTGCACTGTATACAACGTCGCAGTAGTCGATGGAGGGGAGTATCATCTTACGTAACACTTGCATTTATAAAACTCTTTTTAGTTTCCTACTCTTTTTAGATCAAAAAGCTAACTAGGGATAGAAAGAAAAACGAACAGCAAGAAGAAACATAAAAAGGGAAGAATAAAATGATTAACTACCTACTTTTAGGTTAAGGGATACCCAGATTTTGACATCGGTTAAAGATGCATCAGTCCATCCATTCTACCCATTTTCTGCCTAACTCCTTTCCAACCCTGTGGTTGGACCAGGGTTAGCAGGCCTCTTGCCCTTCTGGTACCTTCAGTGCCCCCCCCATTCCCAAGTTGAAGGACATGAATTGCACTTTTTGGGATTGAGGAAACATAGTCTATTCATGGAGGGAGTAAGACAGGGAGGGAGGGAGGGAGAGGTTGCCTTGCTGGCCTCTGTGGCCGTGTGTTGTGATGCAATGCGGGTGATCTGGCTTCAAGAGCAGGCTTGAATCTCTGCCATCATGTGGCCCATGTGCTGGGAGTGCCTCCCAACTG
This sequence comes from Neoceratodus forsteri, assembly GCA_016271365.2. Lineage (NCBI taxonomy): Eukaryota > Metazoa > Chordata > Ceratodontiformes > Ceratodontidae > Neoceratodus > Neoceratodus forsteri. The sequence goes on from JADMNL010000033.1 coordinate 71,835,243, forward strand.
CAGCCCGTCAGGGCCATGGTAGAAAGGTCACCCAGGTGACGCTTCTGCAGATCAAAAGGCTATTGAGACTGTGTTGTTGCAGGTGCGTCATAAGCAGAAAGGAAAAACAAGGTGGTAAAAATCTAATGACAGCACCAGTTGTCTGGAGTATCACAACACAGGAGTAGCTGGGCAGTGGTTGTCATGGTTGCAGGATTGCTGGTGATGGCCTGATTTTGGGGGCGGGGTGAGGGGCAGTTATGAAAACAGGAGGGAATGATGTGTTGAGATAGCCTAGTGGCTAACAGCACTGCTTGAAGTGCACAGGACCCCAGATCCAGTTCCAGAAAAAGGATCTGTAGTCCGGCTAGCAGGAGGTGGAATACAGTGGGAACGCTGCAACTAAGGCAAAACAGAGGAGAGAGAGGATTCTCACTTATTTATCAATATTAAGAAGCCCCTTGTAAACAGCTGCTGTGTCCTTGAGAGCGGTACTATGTCAAAATAACAAAAGAAGAACAGTGAAGCGATAATAGCACATGAAATTCAGCGCCAACAAAAATAGCGAACAGCAGAATGCTGAACAGTGAAAACAGAGAACAGGATGGAAAGCACCACCAAAACACAAGTGGCACAAGGAGAAGTACAGGGGTAGTTGTGAGGGGCAGATTTATTACACTAACTTCGGGGGGACCTAACTCAGGGAGTGGGAGAAAGTCAGGAGGGGAGCAGGTTCAATATTCTCACTCAGGAGGACGCAACTCAGAGAGGGGTACAAAGCCAGGAAGGGATATTTCTTATAATAACTCGGGGGACAGAACTGGGGGAGGTGCAAAACCAGGATTAACACTTTAAAAACAATAAAAAAAAAGCAGGAACCGTGAGAATCAAACCCAAATCTGCTGCATACAGCAGAGACACACACAGCCAGTGACTCTAACCTCTACACTACACTGCCAGCATGGCTTTGTAGTACACACTGGCCAGCTTACATCCGGCTTACATCGCTTAGCTATGTTACTGCCTACATCGCTAAAATAACCATTCACTATGAAGACCATGTAGCCAATGTGGACATTCACTATTATTGATTCGCTGTTAATGATTCACTTAAATTCACTTGCTACTTTGACAGGACACCCTTGAAGACACAGACAGCAAACATTATTATTTTTAACATTAAGAGTTGGTAACATTTAAGTTTTGAAATCCTGCCTTTTTCTTTTCTCAGTAATAATGTTTCTGACTTGGCATATGTATAGTGGGATGTGAACAGCAGCACTCCTCCTGGAAGCTGAACTATCTAGTGCTCTTTGATGTGTAAAGGTAATTAAACAGCTGCTGACATTACAGGGAAAATTTTGAAAACATAGTTTACATTCTGGTCCAAACTTCTCTATACAGAGGAAAGTTCTGATTTTTATTTCATCAGTAGTTTGTTACTCTCTCACATCCCCAACACTGCCCTCCTTCAGCAGCCCCATGGCACACCTCAACCCCATGCCTATCCTGCCACACACTCACCTGCCTCCATCATTCCAAGGCAGGTGAGTGCCTCCATCCATCCAACCAGCCAGCCATCCATCCAACCAGCCAACCATCCATCCAATCAGCCATCCATCCACCCATCCATCCATCCAACCAGCCATCCATCCATCCAGCCATCCAACCAGCCAGCCATCCATCTAGCCATCCAACCAGCCAGCCAGCCATCCAGCCAACCAGCCAACCAGCCAACCAGCCAACCAGCCATCCATCCATCCATCCATCCATGGCAGGATGGAGCATTCACCTTCCACCATCCTGCTTTGGAATGCCCCCAGGCAGGAATGGGGATGTACCCCTGACAGCATCTTTGTTGTCAGGGGGTGGGTGCAGCAGTGGTGCAGGAGATGCGTATATATCAGGATCTATTGTCCACAGGCATTGGGTCCATTTTCTCTTTTTCTAGTCCCTTTACTCTGGGACGCTAGCCACGATGATACAATGCTAACGTGTACACACTGAGTGTGAGTCTGCAGGGCATACATAGAAACATAAACATAGACTTTGAAAGCAGATAAGGACTGCTTGGCCCACTTAGTCTGCCCATTTCCCTACCTATTGGATAACCTGCAGATCCTAGTTAACCAACAGCCTTCTTCTTCTTCCCCCCCACCAGAATTGCCTTACATCTGTCCCATGCATTCTTGAATTTTCCCACAGTTTTAGACCCCACAAGCTCCTCAGGAAGGCTGTTTTATGTGTCCACCACGCTCTTTGTGAAAAAAATACTTCCTCATGTTGCCCCTGAGCCATCCCCCCTCTATCTTCAAATTGTGTCCCCTTGTTCTTGCAAGTCTCTTTTTCTGAAAGATGCTACCCTCTTGGACTTTGTTGATTCCCTTGAGGTACTTCAACATTTCTATCATGTCCTTCCTCTCCCTCCTTTCCTCGAGGGTATACATATTAAGCTCCTTTAGTCTCTCTTCGTATGGCTTTTGTTGCAGACCCTGCACTATTTTAGTTGCCCTCCTCTGGACTACCTTCATCCTGTCTATGTTTTTGCAGAAATGGGGTCTCCAGAACTACATGCAGTACTCCAAATGGGATCTCACCAACTGTCTGTACAAAGGGATAACAACTTCCTGTTTTCTACTGGTGATGCCTCTCCTTATACATCCCAGTATCCCCCCAGCCCTCCTTACTGTCTTCTCACATTGCTTGCTTACATTTAGGTCATTTGATATGACTACCCTCAGGTAACTTTCCATTTTTGTTGTTGTTACTACCTCCCCCCCCATTGTGTACTCAGCATCAGCCAGAGCCCCCCACCACCACCATCCACAGAGGTGTACCTGCCTGTATCACCATCTGTGGTCCCCAAGTGACACTAGAGTGGTGACGTCACACAGCCTTTATTCCTAGGGATGGAAAGTGTCCTCAGGGATACTTAATCCTTCTCCGTTCCCCCCCGCCCGCTGGACCCTGGTGACCATGGCTCATTCCCAAACCCTGGTTAGTGACATCATAAGCAGTGGCCGTGCCTCTGCACTTATGGCCCATCCATGAAATCCTTAATTTTTTAGACTTAAAGAGCAGCTGACACCTTTTCGAACATTTTGGAAAACCAATATTTAGACACACTTCTGCTTCTATAGAATTCTCCTCCCCCATACTATTTGTTTTTTTGACTGCTCTATTTTTAGCTGGGGGGACCAACTACCTTCAGCGTCCACAACCTCCACTTACATTTGTTACTGGGCCACCACTGTGGGACACACCCCCTTCTGCCATTAGTGCCCCCGGGGGGAGCGGCAGGGTCATAGCTGTACCACTGCACACAGGATCCAGCTATACAACGGGGAGAGAGGGTCCAACATGGCCGGGCACACAGAGTGGAGGATCTCCCATCATCTGGATGGCTCTCCACCAGTTTTCCAGTCCCATCCCCCATAGGCCACGGATGTGAAATTCCATCAGCCCAGTGTGCGTATGCACCCACACGAGTGCTAAAGACATCCAATGATGACCCTAATGCTGTACTCCCTGCAGTGTTGGCCTGGCACCCAACCTCTGCTGGGTGGCATTTAGGCATCGGACCACTGTGGAGATCCCCTCGGAGGTGGAGAGCAGTCCGTTGTATGCTCTACCAGCACCACCCCCCCCCAGCCAACACTTGGACTCTGGATCCACTCCCGAACCCGGGTAAACTGCGCCATAGTGTTAGTGCTACCGCTGTACCAGTGGGCTGGTTCCCTCCCTATACTTATTGCTGAAGAAATCCCCCCAAATATCTTTATTCCTTACAATTCATCTTCATCTATAGCTTATTCCCTTCTTGAAATCATAATGTTCTGTCATGACATCACAGCCTGTTGCCATGGAATAACTGGGATGTCACAATCAGTATATTATGAGATCACGTTGTGAAGAAGCAATAGAAACTGATGCACTCTTCAATGAACAGCTCTCCTGTTTTCGTGTATATGACCTCAGAAGTGAATAATGTGGATAGGAAATAACAGAGCTAACGAGAAATATAAGCTGCCTTGAGTCCAAAGTTATTCTCAAAGTATCAGTGGTTCTTTAAAGCAACAATATTTATTACTCACCATATAGTTTTGTCAACAGTAATTTTTTCTGACAAAAATATCGATATACCCATTTTTCTTTTTGTTTTCTTTTATTTCTGAACTAAGATTAGAGATGTGTGAAGTCCGTGAAATTTGCTCCACGATGTAATTCGTGGATTTCGCAGGTTTTACAGAGCGATTTTGCAAAATTCACATCCATGAATTTCATAAATTCTGCCGTGAACTGCAAAATTTTGCCCGTGAAGTTTGCGCTTTGCCTGCAAATTTCGCTCTTCATGGGAAAAACTGCAAATTTTGCCGAACATTTTTTCGCAAATCACTCAAAATAGAGTTTAGCAGCCAGTCAGAACTCCATGAATTCCGTGAAGCACAAATTTTCAATGCTTTGCATGAAATTCACAGGCGAAGTTTAACTTCACAACATCTCTAAGATATGGGGTTCTGAAGTTTTTAAAATGTCCTGTTACCATACCATATCCACAATGCAAAAATATAATATCTGGGTACAGTACTGTGCTTTTTGCAATCATAGAAACACAGACCATGATGGCAGAGAGAGACCAGAGGTCTGTCCAGTCTGCCCATAATCTCTATAATCCCTGGAACCTTCCCCAGAACCTATTGTTCCTACAGGGTACTAACCCTCTGGTCCTATTCCCATTTTTATCCCTGGTCTTTTCATGCTGGGCAATCACTATTCCCTTCCTTCTGTCCCATGCCTGCTTGAATTCCCTGACTGTGTTTGCACTCACCACCTCGGCCGACAGACTGTTCCAAGGTTCCACCACCCTTTCCGTAAAGAACTACTTCCTCACGTCCCTCCTGCACCTCCCTCCTTTTAATTTCCACTTGCGACCACGTGACCTTGAGTTGGTAGTCAGGGAAAATAATTACTCAGAGTTTACCTTGTTAATTCCTTTAATGAACTTGAAGGTCTCTATTTCATTTTTCATTTTTAATTTTTTTCCAGAAAGTGGTCTGGGCATCGCCCTCTTTAAGCCATGCTTGACATATAAAACATCACATACAAGGGAACAATACAAACAATACAGTTAATACAATTAAGTCAATTTACACAAGTTTTCAGTATACAAAAGTTTGTGAAACATATGTTTAAAATGTAAAATGCTATTAGCATTTAATACCAATTTCCATACTCGTTTAACAAAGTAGGGGCATACCATGTAAAAATCTTCCTGCTCATCTGGAGTTTAAAGGCAGGGATTTGGTAATGTGTTAAGCCACTAGCACTGGTACACTTTTTTTTTTTTTATTTAGTTGTTTAACCAGGTATAGCACACTAAGCTGAAAGCTTTTTTACAGGAGCGACCTGGGAGCACAAGGAAGTTAAGTGACTTGCTCAGGGTCACACAGTATGCAAGTGAAGCTGTGGGATTCAAACCCAGGTCTGGTCTGCTGGATGTCACCAGATTTGCAGCTCAGAGCCTTAGACCACTGCTCTATACTGCCTCCACTTCACACTATTCTTCTGTATCAGGGAGTTAGACAAGACCTGAGGTTCTGCTGAGTTAGCAACATGGTATGTAAAGGTAGTCACAAGACCCTTTAAATGCCTGCCCAAAGATAGCACTCCCAGTTTAGTATACAAGTAACAGTGATGGGTTCTTAGTGGGGCCCTTAGTGTAAATCTATATATATTGTTATACAATGTTTTGTATTTAGACTCATAAATACCATTACAGTGGTGAAAAATGTCATTCTTGTACTCAAGGGTGGACATGAGAACCTACTTAGTTATAGTAGCTTGGGCCTGGTCAGTCAAGGAGTTCCCATTCCTATACAAAAATCCCATTTTTTTATTTATTTTCTTTCTATCATATCTCCCATCTCTGTTCTGGTTTCCAGTGAATACATATTTACTGCCTTGAGGCGCTCCTCATAGGATCTGCCCTGCTGGCCCTGAATCATTTTTCTTACTCTGCACTGCACTGTTTCCAACCTATCCCTTCCTTTCTGAGGTAGCGTCTCCAGAACTGGACACAGTATACCAGGTGAGGTCTCACAATGGATCTGTAGAGGGGTAGTATTATCTCTTTTTTTCTGCTATCAGTACCCCTCTTGATACATCCCAGCACCCTGTTAGCCCTGCTATAGGCCTTGTTGCACTCGCTAATTTTTTAAAGGGAGTTACTGATGATACCTCCTAGATCTCGTTCCTCTGCTGTAGTGATGCATCTCACCTCACCCATCCAGTACTCTGTCTTGGGGTTCCTTTCCCCTAGGTGCATTAACTTGCACTTTTTGGCATTGAATTTTAACTGCTTGAGCTTTGACCAGCCCTCTAGGTTTTGTAGATCCCTTTGCATATCTCTTATTCCCACATCACTATCCCCCCTCCCACATAGTTTTGTGACACCTGTGAAGAGACACAGCCTGCCCTGGATTCCCTCACCAGTGTCACTAATGAACATGTTATAGAGAACTGGATCCGGGACAGATCCCTGTGGAACCCCGCTCGTAACCTCCCTTTCCTCTGATTTAACCCCACTGACCACCACTCTCTGCTGCCTCCCTTCTAGCCAACTACCCAACCAGTTCACTACGGTTTTAACTGCACCCAGGTCTTCCATCTCTTTGAAAAACCTCTTGCGTGGTATCAAATCAGAAGCCTGGCTGAAGTCAAAATACAGCAGATCCACAAAGTGGCCCTTGTCTACATCCTTGGTCACCAAGTCAAAGAAAAAAAATCAGGTTAGTCCCACCACAAAACCATGTTGTTTACTATCCTGGGGCCCTTTGCTCTCTAGGTAGTCCAGGAGGTCCTCTTTGATTAATGATTCCATCGGCTGCCCCACGATGGAGGTCACACTGACAGGCCCGTAGTTCCCTGGTTGCTCCCTATCCACCCTTATGAAGCAGCACAATATGATTAATCAGAAACGTGTGGTAGCAGCATCCTAATATGTCCACAGTATGGATCCAGGATGTATATTTATTGGGTATCCAGAGCAGAATAGATTTTTAAAAACTGAAAGATGGCCATTTTTAATGACTCAAGTCATCAATTACAAAATAGGCTAGCAAAGCTATTCTAAAAATATCTGAAAAAACTAAAAATACACCACGGATGAATCTAGGTATGCCAGAAATACATTTTCATAAAAAAAAAACAAACAAAAAAAAAAAAACTATATGATTACATTTTTGATGATTAACAAATGCTGCTGCTTTAAAGAGTGTTTTTCTGTGTCCAGGAACACGCTTTAAAGAAATTTTCAAACACAAGCCTGTTTATAATTATAACTTTTTGGTATTTATTACCACTTATTCTTTATTACTGATGACATTTGTATTGAAACACAGTGTTTGTCCCACCCTCCAGACCTCGTCTATTCCTGTTCTTGTTCGCTGAAGTCATAATTCTCCATGACATCACACAATCTGATGTAGTGGAAAGTGTTATGATGCCACAAATATAGAATCATGACCTCTGCTGAGGGATAAGCAGAAATATGGGTTGATGTCTGAGAGTCTGAGATCATGGTTTCATGCAAATGTCCTTGGAATAATGGAAGATATATACAGGAAATTAATCAAATATAAGCTGAATTGTATCTGACTGTATTCGATTTAAAATATGTGCGCTAGCTTTTCTTATAATGCAGATCCCCCCTTTTGTGTAAATGGTTTTGGACAATTTGCATCTTTTGGTGCATTCACTTGTATTATGCATATGCGTACTGCAAGACCATTTGAATGCTTTTATAGCTGTCTTTTTTTTTCTGTGCTTTACCATCTGTAGCTGCATTTGGTCATACTTGGCTAGTGTCAATTTCAATGCAACTGCAGGGTAGATAATCATTAATTACATGCAACAGGGGTAATTACACTGTAGTTACACATTTGTTGCATGTAACTGCATTGTAATTGCAGTGCAGTTACCATGTAGTTACACTGTAACTACAGTGTAGTTAAGTAAACAAAGTGTTACCCTGCATTTTTGTAAGTGGCTCCAGGTTGCTTCTGAAAATGGGTCTTTGACTGAGTCTATTTGCCCAGTTAATAAAATAAAAAAATATTTTAAAGAGTTTTCCTGGGTACTCAAAGACCACATGAAACAAGTTCACTGCAAGGGCAAATCTGATGTTCCACTGAAGCTCATTACATAGGGAAGGGGATGCCACTTAGAAGCTGCATACACTCAAACCTTTGGCCCAGATTTTCGTCTAATCCAGACCCCCCAGTGGTGCGATATTTCAGGTCGGCTTGGATCACTGATTAAATTCCAAGAAATCTGGGCCACACTCCAAACCATATCACAGCTTCTGCACACATCTCACGTCTATACTGGCACAGTCTGCAGATGGCAGCAGGAAGGTGAGTCAGCAAAGCCTGTTTATCTAATTCATCTACACTGATAATGGCCAGTATAAGAAAGATAGCTGTAGGCAAATAGCCAGCTTTGTGTCACAGTTCTGGGGAAGTTATGCATTTATTTTTTTTTTTGCTGCACAAATTGCACAACAGTCATGACCAGAACTGCCTGTTTTGTTGTTTTGACTAGGGTTGCATGTGATTGAAGAGTGATTAAGTTCAACACCTGCCTCATAGCCTAAGGGAGTGCACCCATGCCATGTGTTCCAACGTTTGTCCTAATCGGGCTATTGTTCGCGGGCTATATTTAGCTGCTATGATAACTGTTGGAAAACTGCTGACCTACAACTACAGCAGCTACCGCTCATTAGTAAGTTCTGAACAAAATTCAACAGACTGGAGGACTGACTCATTCTCTTAGTTGAGAGACAATTGCCTTAGAACCAATATGGTTTCATTCATTTAAGCTTTGAGATTCACAGTATTTCAAAAGGAAGATTAAGTAATTACCTGTACTGTCACTTTCCCCTCCCCCACCACATTCTTCTCACCTCCTTCCTTTCTAACCCAGCAATGCAGTAGTGCTGTATGGAATTTTGAAATTCCCCTTCTGCTTTGAATTCCATGGAATTTCTGAAATTCCATCCAATTCCATGCAATTCCATCAGAAGTGGGATTCCAAAATTCTGAAATTGGAATAAAAAAAAACTGTAGATCAAATAATCTGTGGTTTGCATAAAATTGTGGACTAGGATTCAATCATTTATGTAAACCGTGGGTTCATTCTCTGGTTACGGAATCCACAGAACGTTATTCCATGGTTTATATAGAAATGCTTTCATAATTCCACAAAGCCTTTCAGAAGCAGAATTGCCATTCTGCATGCAGAATTCCTTATTATGCACGGCTTGGTGTTTCAACCCATTGAAATGTGGATCACACATACTCAAGAGTTTGGCTTATCCCGGCTATAATCATCCCCCCATCTTAGTCCTCCGTGACCACTCCTTCCACAAAGGCAAGGTCCCCAAGTGATCAGAAGAGAGCTAAAGTTCTACCCCCCCCCAAAAAAAAAAAGGTTGCAACCCCTCCTTGCCTGGCTGTGCTACTTCTCTTTCTCCAGCTCTTGCTATGGTTCAAGAACAACTTGCATGCACTGTAGTCTCATTCTTCCCTGACTCCTCTTCCTTCCATAGACCTTTACAGACTGGTTTTGGGGAACCCTAAACTGTTCTCATCTCCTCATGGGTCAGGGCAATTTCACCTCCACAAGTTTTGTTGATCTAGCCAGCTGTTCAACACTATTGCACCCCCCCCCCATTACATATAAGGATGAGGAATGTTTAATTTAATCTGCATTTCAATCCTTCTGCTGGCTGTGCTTACCTATTATTTCTTCAAAGGCAATGGTACTGCAAAACAAACAAAAAAAGAACTGGAAAAATTCAAACCCACCATCGATTCAAGAATGGTACAATCAAACAGGAAATGTATCAAAAAATCAGGCTCTATGCATGAACGTGCACTGGGTATGTGCGAGAGGAGTGCACCCAGCGTGTGCAGCTCTGCACCTGTGAACAGGCATGTACCGACTGGCATTCACTATCACTGGCTGCCTGTCTGCGGGCCCAGCTCCCAGCATGCAGGTGTGTGGGGGCAGATCGCAGGACACAGATGGGCATCCAATTGGATGCCCATTCTGGGTCCTGAAGTGGATCCCCTGCTCCATGTACTGGTGGTGGGACGAACTGCATCTGTCATGATATAGCAAGACTTCATTAGAAGAAACAACATTACTAAGGTGAGTAATTTTTTCTTATCGTCTGACCTTGTAAGCAGTCTGAAAAAGCACTATCACCTGTGGCACCTTGCCAGAGAGTCTGGTAAACGCACAGACGTACTAGCCTACAAGCAAGCCAGAAATGCCTACACCCGGGAAATTCGCCAGGCCAAATCAAAACACCACAAGGAGTCACTAACTGCCTCCTGGGGCGATGGAAAAAACTTTTGGGCCAACTTGAAAGAAGTCTTAGGTAAGGATGTGAAATCTGCACCAAATCTAATCAATATACAGGGAACACCTACCCAGGACCCACTCACCTTAGCCAACGCCTTCAATGAAGTGTTCTCGGACCTCTCTGGGATTCTTCCCCCAGACTTCTTCGATGACCCTCCACACGCCAACACCTCCACTACTAATGCTTGTCCTCACTCAGACCCTCCTTTTTACTTCAAGAAACTTACTACCTCACGAGTCAGGAAATACCTCCTCAAAGTGCTCGGGATATCGAGACAAAGTGCAGACACACTGGACCTCAAACTGGTTGCCCTCACTATTGATGAAGTACCTTCATAACCAAGATCCTGAACATGTCGCTCCGCCACTTGCAGTTCCCACAGTTGTGGAAATCTGTCATCGTGACTCCTGTATACAAAAATGGAGGTAGGGTATTGCTGTCTAACTACAGGCCCATCTCAATTCTGCCACCACTCTCCAAAGTGCTAGAATGCATAGTGGCTGACCAGTTGGTCTAATATCTTGTAAAATCTCACAGTCACAGAAACATGGTACACAGAGAACCATGACTGGGATGTTAACATACCAGGGTACATAACCTACAGGAGAGACAGGCAGGGGAGAAGAGGGGGAGGAGTAGCTCTCTATGTAAAGGAAGGGATAGAAGCAACTGAACAAAAGAGTAAACAGGGAGGAGAGGAGGCACTGTGGGTCACCTTGGAGACTGGAAAGGGCACCACAATCCGCACAGGGGTTGTGTACAGACCCCATGTCAGGGGAGGAATGGACAAGGATATGATGAAGGCATTCTTAGAATGGCAGAGAAAGGAGATACTGTTGATGGGAGACCTGAATATGCCAGAAGTTAACTGGAGCACATTTGTTGCAGCCACATCCAGAGCAGAGCCATTCTTGATGCCTACAGGTGAGCCTCAGATAGCTAGTTTGGTACCTACTCAGGAGGGAGCAATCTTAGACCTCGTGCTCAAGCGGGGGCAGTGAGAGGATCTCAGATCTAGAAGTAGGTTGCTATCTGGGGACAAGTGACCATCAAACAGTGTGGTTCACGTTAAACTCAGCTACACAGTCAAGCCATACAAAAGTGAAGGTACTGGACTTTAGGAGGGCTGACTTTGGCAAGATAGGAGAGTGCCTCAGAAAAGCACTAGCAAACAGGCTAGAAGGAGGTGTGGAGCAACAATGGGGAATCATCAAAACAGCCATCACAGAGGCAACAAGCCTTTGTGTGAAGCAAATAAACAAATCAAAATGAAAGAAAAAGCCACTATGGTTCTCAAAAGAGGTGGCTGTGAAAGTCAGGAAGAAAAATATAGCATTCTGGAAGTATAAGAAAACACATAAGGAGCAGGACAGAGAGCTGTACCAGTTAAGGCAGAAGGAAGAAGGAAGGGAAGTCAGAATAGCAAAGGCCCAAACTGAGGAGAAGATAGCCAACTCAGTTAAGAAGGGGGATAAAACCTTTTATAGGTACATCAGTGAGTGTAGAAAGACAAAGGGAGGGATAGTGAGGCTGAATAAAATGAACTGTGGGTGGGCAGAGGGGGACAGTGAAAAAGCAGGGATACTGAACGAATATTTCTGCTCAGTATTCACAAAAGAGGAGGGGGAACTGCCTAATCCAATTAACAGAAGCACTCTTGATGGGGGGTCGATCCCAGTCCTTTCACAGAAGAAAGGGTTCTGCAAGAATTCCTAAAACTGAAGGTGGACAAAGCAATGGGTCCTGATGGAATTCACCCCAGAATTGTAAAATAATTAAGGGAGGAACTAGTGAAACCACTGGCTACTCTTTTTAATAAATCATGGGAGGATGGTGTGGTACCAGAAGACTGGAGGAAGGCAGATGTGATTCCCCTTCACAAAAGTGGGACCAAGACAGAGGCAGGAAATTACCGACCTGTCAGTCTGACCTCTGTGGTAGGGAAAGTGATGGAGTCACTTCTGAAGGAAAGAAGAGTTGAGTACCTAGAGGCCAGTGGGGCACAGGACCCAAGGCAGCATGGGTTCACAGCGGGAAGGTCATGTCAGGCAGATCTAATAGATTTCTTTGACTGGGTGACCAAAGTAGTAGACCAAGGGAGGGCTGTGGACATGGCCTACCTAGACTTTAGCAAGGCATTTGACACAGTCCCACAAAAGATTAATAGTCAAATTAAGCAGCTAGGAGTGGGTCCCAGGGTGGTAGCCTGGAAAACATTGGCTGCACAACAGGACACAGAAGGTAATTGTAAATGGAGTCCACTCTGAAGAAAGAGGGGTTACTAGTGGGGTACTGCAGGGTTCAGTATTGGGTCCAGTCCTTTTAATGTCTTCATCAGTGACATTGCAGAGGGACTGGAAGGAAAAAGTATGCCTTTGCAGATGACACAAAGATCTGCAACAGGGTTGATACAAAGGAGGCATGGAAAGGATGAAAAGGGACTTGCAAGGTTGGAGGAATGGTCAAGTATGGCAGCTAGGATTCAATGCAAAAGTGCAAAATAATGCACCTGGAAACAAGAACCAGGGAAGAATACACAATGGGTGGGAGGTAGTAACAACAACAAAAAGGAATGGGACCTGGGGTAATCATATCAGATGACCTTAAGGGGTTAGCAAGCAATGTGACAAGGCAGTAGGGAGGGCTGGGGGTATACTGGGATGTATAGGGAGAGGCATCAGCAGCAGAAAACAGGAAGTTGTTATCCCTCTGTACAGACAGTTGGTGAGACCCCATCTGGAGTACTGTGTCCAGTTCTGGAGACCCCGTCTCCGCAAGGACATAGACAGGATAGAGGCAGTCCAGAAGAGGGCAACTAAAATGGTGCAGGGTCTGCAAGAGAAGCCGTATGAGGAGAGACTAAAGGAGCTTAATATGTATACCCTTGAGGAAAGAAGGGAGAGGGGACATGATAGAAACTTTTAAGTACCTCAGTGGAATCAACAAAGTCCAAGAGGGTAGCATCTTTCAGAAAAAGAGACGTGCAAGAACAAGGGACACAATTTAAAGATAGGAGGGCGGTTCAGAGGCAATGTGAAAGTATTATTTCACAGAGAGGGTAGTGGATGCATGGAACAGCCTTCCTGAGGAGGTTGTGGGGTCTAAAACTGTGGGAGAATTCAAGAATGCATGGGACAGACATAAGGCAATTCTTGTGGGGGGTAGGAAGAAATAGGCTGTTGGCTAACTAGGATCTGCGGCCTATCCTGTAGGTAGGGAAATGGGCAGACTAGATGGGCCAAGCGGTCCTTATCTGCCGTCAAAGTCTATGTTTCTATGTAAGCAGGGGATTGTGGGAAGGTGTGGATCCTGGGACAAGCAAAGGATGAACAGATCCTTATTCAGATAACAGGCCCAAATGCTACAGTATGGCTGGTTTTTGGAATGGAGCCATGAGACCCTGGCATTTGGAATGCCAGCACACTCTGCTATTTGACATGCAAGCCTGGTACCATACCGGAAGGTAGGTATTACACTATCCGTTACTACCATATATCCATGTAGTTACCGGTATAGTGGATGTGGCAGCATAGTGCCCATAGCATTGCCCCCAGCCCTACGATGCACCAAGGTGGGCTGGGGTATCACGGTGGAAAAAGTCCACTTGGGGACAGGGAGTCCCTCCACCATGATACCCCAGCCCACCTAGCTGTATGGTAGGTCTGGGGGCAACTCTGCAGGCTCTATGCCACCATATCCATTACACAGTAACCATACAGATATATGGTAGTAGTGGATAGTGTAATACCTACCTTCCATGCAGGCTCTATGCTGTCACATCCGCTACACCACTAATCACACAGATATATGGAAGCAGTAGATAGTGTAATACCTACCTTCCAGTACGGTACCAGGTGTACAGTGGTGTACATGAGCAATGCAGTATCTATGGTGCTGTTCTTGGCCTGTGCCTACCTGTTCTGCTGTGCAGAGGTGGTGGGTGTCTTTGTTGGGGGTGCACACTACAGTTATGGCAGGGCCCCCACTTCTGTAGCATGTACCCCCCCAGCCCTGCCCTCTGCACCTTTATGCATGGCGTAAAGTGTGGGCATGTCCCCGATGCTACCCCCAGACCACCCGTGCATGTAGCCACATGGCCGGGGATCCAGTGGGCAATAGGCTTGAGCACCTTCTGTGCATGCCACCGGGGGTCCACTGGACTCTGCTGTGTGGTATTCTGGTGTAGGGTTGTCCCCATGCCTCCATGTAGGCAACTCCCACATTTTTGCATAGGGGCCCAATGAAAGAATTTGCTTATCTAATGATGGATAACACTGAAACCTTTGAGAAAATTTGACTGGCATTTCTTAAGCTGTATAAGTCAAATCCTTAGAGTATACCCCTGCCTCCCTTATTAATAACTATTCTAATATGGTTTATAATTAATTGTTAGTATGCTACATACTGTTTACTAAAACTATGTGGTTGAATATAACCTTTCTTTTTACATTCAATGCTATCATTATTACCCTGGTATCTTTTCTGTTTTATTATGTTACATGATACATATACAGTGAATCTTTATTAATCGCTAACTTTGTATGCATCGTACTTTTTGAAATACAAATAAAAATGATTAGGAAAAAAAAAAATCAATGAATATTTATTACTGTGGCTCAGCGGGAGTGGACTCAGCCACACCACCACAAACACATTATTCCCCCATAATACCAGAGCAACACAGCATGCTGCAAGAAAGCTGTAGCACAGTAATAAATCTTAGGGTTTTACAAAACAAATACCATTCGAAACAAATGCATACAAATGCAGCACTTTGTTACAAACGCAAATATCGCGCTTAAATATTTGTAATGGTGTTAGATCGCATAACGTGTTATAAGACATTGGCTGATGCTGATGTGATCCACATTCCTTCCGCTGCCCATTGGCTGACTCTGCAGCCGACTCTCAGTTATTGTTCCTTGGACTGTTCGGCTCAGCTTCCTGGGCATGGGTTTTGTGACCGGAAAGAATTTGACTTGCCAGAATTGCTTGCTAATCTTGAAATGAGAGGAATTTTTGGCCCACCCTGCCCACCGCCTCCTGCTGCCTTAATTAAACACACGTTAGCTCCTCCCTCCTCTTCAGCTCCACTCTAATTGGCTACCCAGCAAACTCACATTCTAATATAGGTTATTTGGGGTTGCACCACTTTAAGTCTAGCAACCCTTTGAAGCCCAGCTCCATCAGCCAGATACTAATCACACATCCCCCAGCAATGTTAAAAATGCTGATACAAACACACTCCATAGTGCTAATCACACAAATTCTACCTACTTCTCCTCACACATCTGAAAGGCACTATGAAAGCAAACCCCTAATACTGCAAAGGATCAGCATCCCAAGTGCCACATCTACCCCTGCAATCTCAATATTTTCCAACTGTCAACCTAGCCCAGTATTAATTAAGCAATAAGGCATGACCAGGGGTTAGATTAACAGTCTGTTAATCACCCCCTAGGGGTGTAATGTGGCACGAGGCACAGCCGAGTGCCATATTGCCCCTAGGGGGTGATTAACTGACTGTTAATCTAACCCCTGGGAGTGCCTTATTGCTATTATAAAAAAATGTTCCAAAAGAAGAGGGTTAAAAGAATACTTTTTGAATGTTTTCCTCATTTAGAGGGAGATTTTTAATAAAATAGTTCTTCCACCAACAGTTTAAGAATGCTCAACTCTCTCCCTAATCGCTAGGCGGTTCCCAAAAATCTAGAAATAAGCAGTTGTCACACCTGTATATAAAAGCGGAGATAAGACTATTCACTCCAATTACCAGCCCATTTCAATACTATCCCCTACATCCAAGGCTCTGGAAAGAACAGTCTATGGCAAACTAGTCGAACACCTAGACAAATACCAGTTATAATGCACCGAGCAGCACCGCTTCAGAAAAAAACATAGCACCACGTCTGCCTTGGTCGAATTTACAAGCTCCATACATGACTCACTGGACCAAGGGAACTTAGTGGGGGCCACCTTCATTGACCTCACTAAGGCCTTTGACACAGTGAATCATGAACTTCTCCTATCCCATCTCAGTGAAGCCACTGTGTCCACAACATCCCTGAGCTGGTTCCACAGTTACCTTACTGTTCGCGAGCAGCATGCAAAAAAATTGGTAGCACCCTCTTTGATAACCTCAGTATCAGCACAGGCATCCCCCAGGACTCCATTCTGGGCCCCCTTTTGTTTAGCTTATTCCTAAACAAACTCCCACTAGTGTGCCAGGATCGTATTCTCCTCTATGCAGATGATGCTGAGCTATTCACAAGTCATCCGAATGCTGCACCCCTATGGGACAGAATGCAAGCCGACTTCTCACTAGTAGAAGAATGGTTCATTAAATCACGAATGCTACTGAACTACAACAAAACCAAAACTATGTTGTTTGCCTCTAATCACAGCAAGCACAAATCAGCAAAACGTACGATCCATAACAATAAAAATTAAACCCTAGAAATGGTCTATAGCTTCAAATACCTTGGAGTCACACTGGATAGCTCACTATCATACTCATTACACATTGATCTTGTCGCACAATCAGCAAATAGGAAAACTGAGCAACTTTATAGGCACAGACACTGCTTAACAACTGATACTCTCAAAATTGCAATAACAAGCTCAGTCTTCTCTGTTGTCGGTTATGGGCTAGTTGTCTACAGTGCAGCATCTGATATAGCCCTAAAAAGAATTGCAGTGACACTCAACAAAGCATGCAGGCTTTTCCTGAGTGCGCCATGCCTCACTCATACATGTGAGCTATACACCCGCATGGGTTGGCTCGACCTTGACCACAGAATAAAATACCAACATTGTCTCCTGGCCAAAAAGGCCACCCTAGGCTTGACCTCCCCAGGGGTACAGTGCCATATAAATTCTACTGAGTCATCTAGACTTGCCCGTGGATCACAAAGGAGCCTCTTTAGGGTGCCATTCTGCCGGATGGCATAGGGCCAGAGATCTTTCGCCTTCCGTGCCCCAAGCCTGCTTAACTTACTGCCTACCATCATCAACAATATCGCTAGGATAGGTCCATTCAAAGCTCAGCTTTGCTCTCACCTCTCAAGCTTATATCAGTGCTCCTGCTCCTAAACTGATACTCTGAAAGCTGAGCACTTGTCGAGTCTCTACTGACTCATACCTCCTGCTAATCCCTGCCACCAGCTACTTACGCTATAGGAGCTCTGCTCTTCGTAGCTCTCCTCCTGCCCTTCTCTCACTAACCCATCACCCTACATCATCCTTCCCCTCTTTACTCCCTCACCTGACCTCTTTAATTGCCTCCCTCTATCCCTACCAATCCATGTTACCCCTCTCTCTCTCTCTTTTTCTCCCACCTCCCTCCAGCAATTTACTACTTATCTCCAGTGACTACGGGCTTTCAACCCTGCATGTCTCCTGCCACATTGTTTCTTTGTCTTTCCACATAGCTTGTGAACAGCATAACCTACCTGACTACTTAAACCACATGCCCTGACCCTATCCATCAAACCATAGGCCAGCTCCTATTAAAAATCAAATCAAACCTCGATTCTTTCTCTGAACCACCATGGCTCTCCTACTCTGTGTTACTGACGCGGCTCCTTTGTAAACCGATGTGTTGCAAATGCCTAGAATATATGTGTAAATGAAGTCTATAAACTTGTTGCACTGAATTGTAGCTATACTCCGATGTCTTCTGTGTTATAGTATTGTATTTTTTGTGTCCTCCATGTTATCCTTCTGATGTGGAACCTTTGTAAGGTCATAATCTGAGATCTCAATAAATAAACACAATAAATAAACATTTAATGACTACTGCTCATAACTGGGCCTGTTCATGAAAGTTTGGATTGCCTATGCACCTCCTATCTGAGACATGTAGGCAACCCTACTTTGCAATGCCACGCAGCGGGGGTCCAGCAGATGCCTGGAGGCATTCACTACAGAAGCACTAGCCCCTTGCACACAGGATCCCTCGGCCACCCACCACAGCTACATGCCACGGGCGGTCTGAGTCATACCAAGGGGTTTGCCCACACTCCATGCCATTCACTAAGGCACAGATTAGGGGCCTTTGGGCCACAAGTTACATAAGTGGGGACCATGCCATAACTTTTATGTGCCCTCTAATGGACACCTACTGGCTGTGGTGGCAAAGGGAAGCCCCTCCACACTGCTGCCCCAGAGAGGGCTGGGGGAAACTATTCTGGCATTCAGCTGTCAGAGTAAGCTTGCTGGGGTTTGTGTCTTCTGAGGATCCCTTGCACCACACAGGGATCCACTTTGGGACTCGGGATAGGCATCTGATTGGATGCCCACCTGAGTCCTGCGATCTTCCCACGTATAGCTGCGCTCATGTGCTCAACTGCATACAGATGCCCTGTAGGTGCTTGTGGTAGTGAATACCTCGCACCCTGTGCCTGTTCGGGGCCACATGGCTACATGGGCAGGGTACATGCAAATTGTGCATACCTGGCTCGCTTTTGTGAATCAGCCCCAACGTGAATATGTAATTAGAAACTCTGCCGATTTGATTTACAAGCTCTCAGACCATTGGTCTTATGCTATCCTTAACAACAGAAACAAATGTGAAATGGAAAAAAAAATATTTGGGGGGATTAACACAAATGCATAAACAAATGCAAATACAGTTACAAATATGAATGCCATACGTAGAAAAACGGATACATATACCAAAAAAAGAAAATGAGCCCTGTTCACAGCCTTAATGACTATTCATTGCAGACCTCATGCTTTTACTTCCCCTCTGTATGGAATCCTTTACCTCTATGCCAATAACTGCATTGCATGCAATAGAATAGGGGGTCCGGAGCTGAAGTAGAACAGAATTTGCCACTGGCAATATAAATATGTGACACTATAGATTGTTATCTCACTGCAATTTTTTGCGTATATCAGAGAGAATGTTTCTGGCAGAAGTAGCAGGATGATTTCAGAGGAGAACAGCTTTCTGGCATGCCCCTTACGTAACAAGACCTTCAGAATGAGCTGACATTGTCATGGGGCTGAGTAATGTGTACAGCAAAGACTGGCAGGCTACAGCATGGGACAGCCTGTGCTTTGTCAGGCACGTAATTACAAACGAGTTGAAATCTGAAGAAACAGTGCATGAGCCTATGGTTAGATGCTGACCCAGTGAGTATTTCCCTCCACAAATCTCCTTGACAAAGTGCCTACATTATCCCCTTCTGTAGCCCTTCACAAATAAAATAGGATTGTGTTTAATTTGTGCAGCTCTGACTTACTGCTATGGAAGATGATGGAATATTTCTATCCCCTTCCCCTTCCAGCTAACTGTTTATGTCTGGATTGACTCAGTGATTGGTACATGGGAGAATGGTGTCCACATGCAGGGCCTAGAATCCCACACCGTGGCCAGCTGGGGAGTGGAGAGCATCATGAAAGTGAGGTGTCTACTGCAGATCTGTGAGAGGGCAGGGCATAGATTACTTAACCCTCACTGCAAGTTATTTATAAAGCATCATTGCCATTAACTGGAGTGGTGGCTACTTGTCTTGTTGCCCTATTAGCCGTGGGAAGGGTTCAGCTATGGTGGCCCCTGGTTGTTAGGGTGAGGGATGGGAAATATGAAGGTTCTGGCCTTGTGCTCACCTGCTGAGTAAAGATGCAGCAAAGCTAAACTTTGTTGGCAAAGTTGCCGTGAATTTGTGAAACGTCCACTTTGCCAAGCTTCACTGTGTTCCTATTGGCATCACCAACTCCGGCAACTTTGCATTTTTTCAGGTGAACTGGTACTTTTTTTCATCAAATGGCAACTTCACAAGTGATTTTTAGTCACTTTTTTTTGTTATGCTTGTATTTTTGGCCCTCAGATGCTGCCGGGGTTGGGGGGGGGAGTGACCCCCTGTATCGGCTGGGTTCTGGCACATGCCGGGATCTGGGCATCATGGGGCTCATGGTGAGGGTTTTTACCTTGTGCATTCCCCCTCCCCACCTGTCCAAAGCAGGGCCAGTCATGCAATGTCCTCGGTGCACAATCGGGCACGCTCTCACAACTGACATGAAGAGATCCACCGGTCCTTACCCCGATGGGCTCCCAGTATGGTCACAGACTGCTGCACCCCCACTGCCAATGCTAGGGGTCAGTAGGTGGTGGGTACCATGTTCCATCCCTTCTCAGAGAACGCGAGCTGTCCCTGGGATGTTCAGCCTCCTCCCCACCGGCCGGCCCTCCAATGTCCAAGGTCCGCTCCCGAACCCCAGTCGTTGGCACTGCGGATGGAAGCACTTCTGCTGCACTGGTGGGCAGGCTGATGTTTGGTCACTTTGTAGAAAAAAAAGTGCAACTTCACCGGGCAAGAACACGATGCAAAGTCGGCACATTGAAGTTCTGTCAAAGCAAAGTTTTCTCCACTTAGCACATCTCTACTGCTGAGCTCTCTGTAGCACTGCAGCAGCTTTCAATTTTCAAACCAGGGAGCTCAGGATCTAAACTTGCAACCCACTGGATCCAAACCCAAGTATTTACTAAGCACAAGGCTAACGACATTTCTACACGCCAGTGAGACTGAGTTTCAACAGAAGATTGTGTTACATTTGTCGATGACATAGAAATATGACAACATAGATGTCGCCAGCAGAAAACAACTAAGCATTCATACAGTCTGCCCAGAAAAAATGTCTTACCTATCCCCTCTTTGTACCTACTATCAAAATACCATGATATATTTTTCTGTTTTGTTTACTGTAGAGATTTTTCTGCCTCTGAAACAGCTGGAGCAGCTAATCAGTCCTGTCTTGCTTCCTCTTGAATGGCGACTGCTTACCCTGGCTACTCACCTGATCTTCAGTACCCTCATGGATTGCCCCTTGTTAGCCCCCCCTCGCCCCCCAATAAAGCATCATGTCTAGGATGTGAGGTGCGGTGATATTCATGCTTGTAGATTTCACGGTTTGAATAAACACACCAGATGGCTTTCTTGACCATTACTACTGAGCAAGTGAATTTTTTCTTTTCACAAATGAGTGCTGCTGTTTGTGTTTTTCGACTCTGGTTGGAGGTAGGTGGGCAGGGTTTCATGAAGCCCCCGCCATCATCACTTTTCCTGCTTTTCTGGATCCCGTCCCTGTTGTAGTGCGTGGATGCCTGCGCATGGAGGCACACGTGCATCACGCATTTGCGGTCCCTTCCTGCATTGCCACATGAGCTGCACTGCCACCAGGTCTCCACCTGGTGGCACTCAGGGGCCAGGCAAGCATGGCTTCTCACCCTGGGGGAGGAGAGCAGTACCTCTGATGCTCAATGCTCATCCCCACTCCGGGCTGAACCCCGGCATTCCGAACTTATTCCTGAACTTGGTTCACCGGTGAGGCAGGAGGCAATGTGCCCAGTGCCTCAGCCCTCCACGACACCAGGCTGGCTTACCATACTATTTTGATCTTATATGTATCACAAACAAAAATGACATGTGTTACATACGTCATAATGCTGTACTTAACCAATGGGAGAACAGCAACTACAATGCCTAATGACCTCACCGACATGTGGTCTAGTGGTTAGAGCATACAATCATGGATGTTCTACCCGATGGGGCATGCCATTATGATTAAAACAGAGGGGCAGGGATCCCATTTATTAGAAACATTTGGGGGCTAGCGGAGTTTGAACTGTGCCGTGTAGTACATCCATCAGGATTTTGGTTCAGAATTAGCATAGCTCAACCCAGGCAGAATGAAGGCTCAGATCACACTACATTTGGGCATAATGATCTACTGCTATATCCCTCAAATATACGGAAGTGCTTACCCATTATTTTTTTGTTATTCTTCCTCTTGTCCCCCACTATGGTGATCAGTGCCCCTTCGCGGCACCAGGAAAAGCAAATGAGGAAGACTTGGGCTCAAGTGTTTTTATTACTGTAATACACTCAAATTGCCACCTAATAGGTAGGTAGCCAGTGCTGGGTCAAGGGTGGTCTTCACATTCAACTTTTATCTCAAAACACACGAAAGCTTATGATTCACTTTCTCAAGTTATAGGCTTGCAAGCCTCAGTCATTTTCCTGGCTACCACTCGTCACATGGACCTGATTTTTTTTTATTTAGTCGTGATTCCACTTGCGACACTGGCACACTCTGTGCCTTGCAGTTGCCTATATTGGTGTCACAAGTGGAATCATGATCAGAAAACTAATTGAGGTCTGTGTGACAAGGAGTAGCCAGGACAGTGACCAAGACTAGCAAGTCTATAACCTGAGAAAGGGAATTGCAAACTTTTGTACATGAAGTGTTTTAAACAAAAACATCACTTAACTTCCAGTGCCCTATGCCCTCAACTAATGATTCTATGTGAAAACATTGTGTTTCTATCTTCAGTTATGTAGTCATATTTACTGGTTAGTGGTTATAAACCACTGCCAGCGAGTATCCAATAGCTCCATAATCCACATATGTGGTTTATGGAGCTCCACAAACCACAGGCAGAACAGCAGCATCACCAGAATAACTACTGAACAA
Organism: Neoceratodus forsteri; assembly: GCA_016271365.2. Classification (NCBI taxonomy): domain Eukaryota; kingdom Metazoa; phylum Chordata; order Ceratodontiformes; family Ceratodontidae; genus Neoceratodus; species Neoceratodus forsteri. The sequence goes on from JADMNL010000033.1 coordinate 71,858,131, forward strand.
GCTGTCCTCACACTGGATGTTCACAAGTGCTACACAATTGGTCACTTAGCGTGAGACAAGCTTGTCAACGGTAACAGTTACCCTCGCAAAGTGACAAAAAAAGAATTTAAACCAAACACCACCAAAAAACAGTAAATATAAAAAGTAAAATATGAAGAAGTGTGGTTCTCTGGGGATTTTATGAACCCCCTTGGTGTGTGATGCCCATATAAACCCCAAGGGCAGGGCATCACACACCCCGGGGGTGCATAAAATCCCATAAACCACACTTCTCCATGCATTATTCTATATTTATTTAATTTTTCAATAGTGCTCACAAACTTCTATTTTGTAATGTTTCCGACAGCCATCTCATGGGAGATGCTCGTTTTCTCGCCCAGAGTATACGAACATATGAAATTGGCAGCAGATACAGACCATTCGGTCTGTCTAGTCTGTCTAGTCTATGCTAATATGTCCCTGCCAGCTAAGAGCACTGGCTGGCAGAGGCACATTAGTGTATCCCAGGAGAAGGAGCAATTGGCTCCAATGAGATGGCCAGTGGCAGTTTTACAAAATGGAAGTTTGTAAGCACTATTTATAAGTTAAATAACACTACCAACATGAAGACAGAAAGATTATTTTTTCATACAGGACCCCTAATCAGGGGCATAGGCAACAGCAGGTACTGTAAGTGGTATTTTCCTTTAAGATAAAAGTTGAATGGGAAGACCATTGTTGGCAGTGAGGATGTGGCCTCAAGGTCACAAAATGCTGACTAATTAGCTATTAGGTGGCAACTTCAATATATATTATGCTACCCAACCCCCAGCACATCTAGCTTTATAGGCTTACACAGGAAGGTGTGCTGCATAATCGTAGAGGGTTTAAAAACATTGTTAAAGACCCATTTATTTAATCAAGCCTTCTCAGCAGTTTATTGATGGGCATATTGTTATGTTTTTATATGTTTTAAACTGTAATATTGTGTGTTTTTATCCTGTATTGTGAAGGTGCCCTGAGCATGGGAAGGGCGCCTTATACAAATAACATATTGATTGATTGACTGATTGAGGATAAAGTCAGGTATGAGTCATTTTGTGTTATAATAATATGTACCTGTATGCTTTCGAAAGCCTTTTGGGAGTGTACTGATGGGAGTAAGCTTGTTTTGAACGATTGTCTGTTATAGTATATGCCTTTGTGTGGTGTCATTATATGTTTAGTTTCAACATATATTGAAAAACATGGTGCAACAGGTGAACAGGTACCATTACAGTTTTTTTTCCAATTGTTTAGCCAGGAGAGACATACTAAGTTGAAAGCTTGTTTACAGGTGTGACCTGGGAGCACAGAGAAGTTAAATGACTTTCTCAGGGTTACACAGTATGCAAGTGGGAGCTGTGGGATTCAAACCCAGGTCTCCAGATTTACAACTCAGAGCCTTAAACCACTGCGCTATACTGCCTCCCCATTAAATAGGGTAAAGGCACAATTATAGTTAATGACGGGCTCCAAGCTACGCATATGATGTCTAAAGCTGCCATTCCATAATTTGGCTGCACACCAGAAATAGTCAAGGAAAATTCATTAGTTAAAAGGGGGCTGTTGAAAATATCATATAGCAGCTTTTAGGAATGAGGGAATTTGCAGTTTGAAAATCATACCGCAGCCTTAGGAGTGCCTGCGTGCTTGTGCATCTGAGGTTCTTAGCTGGGAGCATAACTGTTAAAATATAGTTAAATTCTATATATTAAAATGGGCCTGAGTGCGTGCACAGATATTGCTCTCAGCTGAGAGCAAAATTATTTATTAAATAAATGGAAAAATCGAGGAATGCTGTGAAAATGTGTAAGGGGGATCATTATTCAACCCTGGACTGAATTAGGTAAAGAGGAAACAGGGAGACAGTAAGAGGGTTTCAGGTAACACATAGCTTTAACTTTACTGGTACATGGTTTGGAGAAACAGCAAATAAATTAAAGGTAAAGGTATAAATCGTAGATAGAAGGGGGGCAGTTTGTAACTCCCACTCTGCAGTATAAAGGTCTGTAGGCCTGTGGATCACTGTGGGGGACCTGTAAAAGCAAACTACCATTCGGAGATGTGATATCAGGACAGAAATGGAGAGGGGGGAGGAGCAGGGTGGGGGCAGAGTGTTAGGGGGGAACATGAGACCTAGTAGACTAGTGGGGTGTAACAGATGTGGTGCATCGGTGTACATGGACATGTTGTAGAGAATGGGGGGTTGCCCAATATGAATGAGACTGAGGTAGGACGGTGGTGGTGGTGGGATTTCAGCCTGCCTGTGGTGAGTTGGTGCACTATAACATCAACAAATGGTAAAGAACAATGGATTCTGAACTCATTTCAAGATGTATTCCTGTCACAACTGGTGTGGAAACAACCAGAGAAGGAAGCATCTTGGATTTGGTTCTGACGGACAGTGAGCAGGTAAAGAATGCTGTAGTAGACCCGCTTGCTGGGAGTGATCACTCGACAGTATGGTTCTCCCTGAACCTGGGGCGGGAGGGAAATCACACTAATACAATGGTAGTGAATTTCAGGGGGGCAGATTTTGGAAGGATGACAGCTATTCTGGTAGGTCACTTAGAGAAAGTATGTGTGGACATGGACATGGTTTGCAGGTGGGAAATTTTGAAAGTGGGCCTGTTGGAGGCCACGAATACCTGCACTAAGTCCCAACACAAGAAAACAAGGTCAAGGAAACCCTGCTGGTGGATTAGGGAAGTACAGGCGAAGGGTAAGGGAGAAAAGCCTAGCCTACCGAAGGTACAAGAAAACCTGTAAGGAGACGAGCAGGGAAGAGTACTATATGAAATAGAAGGAGGTGAGCGGGGTGGTAAGGGTAGCCAAAGCAACCAAAGAGCGAAGGTTGGCACCGGAATCAGGGAGGGGGAGAGAATGATTATTTTTAGATATATCAGGGAGAAGAGAAAGTGTAGGGGGCAGATCACCAGGTTAAAAAAGGAGGGAGGGTGGGCAGAAGAGGGAGTGGAGCAGGCTGTATTACTAAATGAATACTTCTGCTCTGTCTTTATGAGGGAAATGGATGGCCCAATTCCACAGGGGGGTGTTACGGTAAAAGGTGGGGAGGGGGGGGTCACTAACATGTGATGAGATACCGGTGGAGAGAGCATGGGAGAGCCTTAGGCCATTAAGGACAGACAAAGCCCCTGGTCCAGATGGGATCCACCACAGAGTCCTAAAAGAGCTGGCACATGTCCTGGCAGCACTGCTGATGGAGTTATTCAACTCCTCCCTCCAAATAGGAAGTGTACCATTGGACTGCAGAATGGCACATGTAGTGCCCCCTCCATAAGAGTGGGTCAAGGGACGAGCTGGGAAACTATAGACTGGTCAGCCTGATGTCCATAGTGGGGAAACTATTGGAAAGTATATTGAAGGAAAGGCTGGTGAAGTGGAGATAAGTGGACTTCAGGATGTCAGGCAACACGGTTTTGCCAAGGGGAGAACTTTTCAGACTAACCTGGTTGAATTTTTTGATTGGGTGGCAAGATCTCTGGATGGTAGTAGGCCAATTGATGTTTTATATCAAGACTTCAGTAAGGCATTTGACTCAGTGCCACATGGGAGACTGCTGGGAAAGTTGAGTGACTCGGGGTTGGGGGGAAGCTTGATGAGGTGGATTGGGAACTGGCTAAGTGACAGACAACAGAGGGTAGTGGTAGCAGGAGCTATTGACAACCAGAAGGGTCATTAGTGGGGTCCCTCAGGGTTCAGTTCTGGGTCCATTGTTATTTAATGCTTTCATTTCAGACATTGTGGTGGGACTTAGGAGTAATATGAGCCTGTTTGCTGTCGACTCCAAATTAGGTGCAGAGGTGGACAGTGAGGAGGGAAGGAGGACACTCCAAAAAGACCTAGGAAGGCTAGAACAGTGGTCAGTCACATGACAGCTGGGGTTTAATGTTAGAAAGTGCAGAGTACTTCACTTGGGAGCTAGGAATCCAGTGTACAGCTACAAATTTGGAGGGGGGGGTACAGTTAACAGTCTTGGAGGAAGCAAAAGATCTGGGAGTAGGGATCATTGGTAAAATGAATCACTCAGAATAATGCAGGAAAGCAGGGGCTAAGGCAAAAAAAATGCTGGAGTGCACTGCTAGGGGGATCACTTCAAGAAGGGAGGAGGTAATTCTGCCACTGTTCAAATCCTTGGTGAGGACGCACTTGGAGTACTGTGTGCAGTTCTGGCGCCCTTACTTAAAGAAGAACATTATGCTCCTGGAGAGGGTCCAGAAGAGGCCATCTAAGATGATCCTTGGAATGGGGGATAAGCCCTATGTGGAGAGACTCAGGGAGCTAAACATGTACTCCCTGGAAGACAGAAGGGGCAGAGGGGACATGATCCAGACCTTTAAGTACCTGAAAGGTATTAATAGAGTCAACACAGAGGGGGGTGTTTAGACTGAAGGGGGAAGGGACAACAAGGGGTCATAGCCTGAAACTGGTTGGTGGGAAGTATAGAAGAGACCTGAGGAAGTATTACTTCATGGAAAGGGTGGCGATGCCTTGGAATGTGCTACCTGGGGAGTTGGTATCAAGGGAATCAGTGGGGGGTTTTAAGAAGGGATGGGATAGATACATGGGCAGGGTACAGGTAGGGCAGGTAGAGACCAGGGAAAACCAGGGGAGGGATGGAAGGGAGATGGGAGGGTGGGCAGCAACAGTTATCCAACTGTGAGCTGCATCTCAGGCAGATGAGATAGACCTCAAGGCTTAATCTGCTGTCATTTTCGTATGTTCATAATAAAAATACTTAATTGAATTTAAAAAGTCTGAGTCTTTCTCATTTGCTTTTCCTGGTTCAGTAACAGTACCGTAGAGGCAGACTCCTCTGTATTATTACTAAATTCTCCCTTAAAAGGAAACATTCATGTATAGTGGCTGACATCATCTGAACACCCATGAAAGCTCTTTCAGTGAGGGATTGTGCTCACCAGCAGCTGGAAGCCCTCCAGAGATATAGATGACTGAGTCTGTCCAATATTATATTACGCTGCAGCTATTTTTAGAACATTGTGATGTCACTGACAAACAAGCTGTGCTTGATTTAATGTAGTTAGGAAAAGCTTGTTCCTCAGTGACATCACAATGTTCTAAAAAATGGCTGCAATGTAGTTTTAATGTTGAACAGATTCAGGCACCTATATCTATAGAGTGCTTCCAATTACAGATGAGCCCAATATTGAACTCCCTCAAGGGGTAGTTCCTCAGGCAACTAGTTAGTGAACTTACTAATAATGGGGCAATACTGGACCTGGTACTCACATATAGGGACAGTGTTACAGATGTCAAGGTGGAAGGCCACCTGGAAACCAGTGATCACCATACAGAGTAGTTCAATATAAGGACAGCTTTGGAATCAAACCACACAAGGGCAAGGGTCCTGGACTTCAGGAGGGCAGATTTTATAAAGATGGGTGAATGCCTCAGGGATGACGTGGCGGGGGATGACCTGGACAGGGCGGAGGAACTGTGAGTGAAGATAAAAGGGTCCATAATGAGGGCCACAAACCTCTGCAGCAAGCAAGGGAGCAAAAGCAAGAGGAAAACAGACTGTTATGGTTCTTGAAAGAAGTGGCAAAAAAGTAAAAAAGGTAAAAGTTGAAAGACTAGCATTCAGAAAGTATAAGGAGAGGCAGAAGGAGGAGGATAGGGAGGTGGATTGGGGAAACGGAGAAGCAAGGAAAGCAGCAAGAAGCGCAAAGGCACAAAATGAGGCGTGACTAGCCCACAAGGTAACCAAAGGGGACAAGACATTTTTAGGTATGTAAGCAAAAAGAAGAAGACCAGGGGTGGGTTTGAAGGTTAAAAAGGGAAGAAGGGGACTGTGCGGAGGGGGAACAGGAAAAGGCAGACATCCTGAACAGATACTTTTGTTCAGCGTTCACAGGGAAGGAGAAGGGGAAGGGCCACAAAAAAGCAATAGAAGTACTGGTGAGAGGGAGGTGGAGAGGAGAGTCTTGAAAGGACGCGGTGGGGTGCATCCAAGGGTAACGCGCTTCTCAGGGAGGTATTAGTTGCACCTAAGACAGTGCTGTTTAACAGCTCACTGGAAACAGGAGTGGTATTGTAGGACTGGAGGTAGCAGGTAAGACAATTACAGGCCAGTCAGCCTGACATTGATGGTGGGAAAGTTAATGGAATCACTGATGAAGGAAAGGATCGTGGAATATCTTGAATCCTTTGGGTTACAGGACCTGAGGCATCATGGATTCACGGGGTGTACAGTGAAAACTGTGACAGCAAATACAATCACAAGTGCAATCTTCACCAAAACCTTGTTGCCAGTGCCTCTTGTGACTTCTTCTTATAATCTTATCTAGTTCCTCTCCCCCCCCCGCTGTCCCCTTCAATGCCTCCACCCCCTCACGCTTCCTGCTCCTTCTCTGATCTCCCCACCTCCATCCTACTCTGCCCTGGCTTCCATCCTTCCTCCCTCTCTCGACCCTCTTTTTTTCCTCCACCCCATACTTTGCCCAATCGGACCCACAATAAATGAACACACACACCATGTTTCAGTTTCTTGGCATTAAAGGCCACAGCTTTACTATACAGCAAACATTTTATTTACAGCAAATGAAACTCTATATACAATTCTTATATTGTACACATTTACAAATGCAAAAAAGACCCCCTGGGGCAGTGAATTCAGATGGTATGGTACTTCCAATAGGGGATCTCTGGCCCTCGAGTCAGGCAGACCCACCCAGGGCCATGCCTCTCCCTCGGACAGTCCCCCCCCCCACTCAATTGCATCTTGGGGTATCATGACTGTTGAGTGGGGCTGGTGCCTGCCCAGGGCCACCTTCCCCATCCTCCAGCCATGAGTCCCTACCATGCCCACCGTGTTTTTGGGTGCCCCTTTTCCTTTGTAGTGTACCCTCCCCAGGGTCGCGCCACCAGGGCCCTGGTCACCCAATACCATGAATGCTTATTTTAACCATCCAACCTGAATTTACGCCCCTTCACTTAACCCATGCTGTGACTTAAACAGGGGGGGCCTGTGAAGGCTAATCAGATTTGCTGTCCGCAACAACTGCTGCGTCCAAAGTGAAACCGGAGAAGGGTGGGATGTCTGTGGGCAAGGGCAAGGTCAGAGAAGGGAGAATACCCCTCTGCCCTGCTCTTTTGCAACCCCCTGTGATCCCTGCCCTGGAAGCTTGGACTGGCCTCGTAGCCAGTCCTGGGCTACGGTTTGCTGAGGGTGTGGTGGCCCAGCTTCCTCCCACTGTGGGCCATGTGCAATGTTACCTCCCCCAGTGAGAGGCTGGGGAGGGGTCATTTCAGCTTTCTTTTTTTACTTATTTCCTGCTAATGTCCGATCAACACCCCCCACCAAATCTCCTGCCCACCCACCTTACTATGCACTTTCTTGCCCAGTCTTCCTCCACCTCCTTCCCCTCTTCCCTCTCTGACTATGCTCCTGAGCTGCCCCACCCCACTCCTCTTTCCCACAATACCCATTCCTGGCCTACTCACTTGTTTCTGACTGCCTGTCTAGCCTTTCTCTCATTGCAAAAAAAAAGGTCCTTATGTTCTGGTTTGTCTATACATATGCTTCTTTTTGTAAAAGTGTTGGGATGTCCTGCATAACCCTTACCTGTTTTGGAACTTGTCCAAGCCTTGACTCACTATAATAATAGTGTTTTCTAACACTAGTGTCTCCTAAGTTCCAGAATCACATGCAATGACTGTATCTGACAAAGCCTCTGGCTGCTCTGTATTGCATTTCCTAATTTGTCTTGTAACTTATTTTACTTGTAACACAAAGCTGTTCTTCTTTGATGTGGAACCTTTGCAAATGAGCCTTGGCTCAAAAGTGCTTTCCGAAATATTAATACTACTACTACTAATAATAATAAATAAATACATGAGGTCAAAAACGCGCAGTCGTAACAGCGCCATGCAGTTTCAGAGTTAGTATATCTAATCTAGCATGGTTTTGTACTGATCACATGGTGTGTTATTAACCTCATCGTTTCTCACTGCGCAGTCTTGACATAGTGCTGATTCATGGGGAGGGTCTTGTCAAATCTATCTCCTACATTTTTGACTTGGTGCCCAAGAAACTAGATCAGGGTGAAGCAGTGGACATGGCCTAACTAGACTTCAGTAAGACTTTCAACACAGTTCCACATAGAAGTCTTGTAAGCAAGCTGGGTAGCTTAGGGGATGGTCCAAAGGTGGTTATCTGGGTAAGAAATTGGTTAGGGGATAGGTAGCAAAGGGTGGTAGCAAACAGAGTTCACTCAAAGGAAGAGAGGGTGACCAGTGGGGTGCCTCTGGGATCAGTGCTGGGACCAGTCCTGTTTAATGTTTTTATTAGTGACATTGCAGAGGAACAGGAGGGAAGGTCTGCCTCTTTGCAAATGACTGCAAAATCTGCATTAGGGTTAACACTCTAGAAGGGGTGGACAGGATGAGCAGTGACGTGAAAACACTAGAGAAGTGGTAACGGGTATGGCAGCTAGGTTTCAATGGCAAAAGTGCAAAATAATGCATTTGAGGCACAGAAACTGGGAGTGGAGTACAGAATAGGTAGGGAGGTATTGATGACCACCAAACAAGAAAGAGGCTTGCTGGTAATCATATTGGATGACCTAAAAGTGGGCCGGTGATGCAACAAGGCAGTTGGGAGGGCTAATGGGATGTTGGGGTGCATAGGGAGGGGTATCACCAGCAGGAAGAGGACAGTGGTGTTGCCTCTGTGTAGATCGCTGATAAGACCTCACCTACAGTACTGTGTCCTGTTCTGAAAAACACATCTTCAGAAGGACATAAACAGAGTGGAGGCGGCCCAGAGGAGGGCAACTAAAATGGTGCAGGTTCTGCATCAGAGGCTCTACGAGGAGAGACTTAAAGACCTGAACATGTACATACTGGAAGAGAGGATGGAGAGGGGGGATATGATAGAGACCTTTAGATACCTCTCAGGGGTAAATAAGGTACAGGAGGGGAGTGTTTTTCAGAAAAAAAGGTACTCAAGAACAAGGGGACATGATATGAAGCTGGAGGGGGTAAATTCATGAGAGATGTAAGGAAGTACTTCTTCACAGGAAAGAGTGGTGGATTCCTGGAACAGTCTTCCACGAGAGGTAGTGGGGATGAAAACAGTGGTGGGGTTCAAGAATGCACGAAACAGGCATAAGGGATCTTAATGAAAATAAAGGGTGATGGATAATGGACCAGAGATCAAGTAGGATCTGTGGTGATACCATAGGCAGGGAAAAATGGGCAGACTGGTGAGCCAAGTGGTCATTATCTACCAGCAAAGTCTATGTTTCTTGTACCTCATTAAAAAGGACTTTTCATTGGCTTTCAAACTATGATGGCAACTGGGATTGTGTCCCTTTAACATTAGAGATGAGGACATCCAGGTCCACCACACCAGAGGTCCCCCAGAGGCTGCACCATTCCTCTGGCTGGGAGAGTGGGCAGGTGACTGCCTTCATTGCAGATGAACTATCCAGAAAAAAAGATGATTTGATACATTTTATTGGACCAACACAGAAGTTAAAATGAAAACTGGTGCTTGAGCTATCGTATTACATAGAATCCTTCATCAGAAAAATTCTTTTTTTCTGGATCTTTTGTCACAGGGACCAATACTGCAACAAAACTTTTCTGTGTCTTCAATGCAAATGGTAATAAAGCTGCTTACTGAGCTGGCATTGGGGGCCCAAATGCTGGTGGCACACACCAAGGGGCACCAGACCTAACAGTGTGGGAATTTGGGGTTCACACGGGAACCCCCAGTCTTTAAATTGGCTCCTTACTCATTTAACACATCAACTTGTGACAGTCAACACTGGCTTAATCTTTCTACTTCATCTCCTTTTTATGCCAAGGAGGAATTGTTACAGCACTTAATACTAAAATTAGACAACCCTTAAAAACCCTCATGACGAGGTGGAGCTGATAAGCACAGAAAGAGTGGTTTAGCTAGTCATCCCAGTCACTTTCTTGCTCTCTTTCGTTCTCTACTGAATTATGCTCAACAGTGTACTTTCTTGTTCCGTAATCCTTTCCCAGAATTGGGTGTTTGAACACACCCTTCCCAGAAAGTCTTGCTAAATGCTGTACTGCTGCTACAGTACCTTCTGAGAACTGTTAGCCAAGTACTGGTGACCTAGCCAGTCTTACAGAAGAAGGCACTGAAGTTGCTTATGTGTTCTATTTAAGCCAACCCTCAAGCTGGGTCCACTGTTTGTGGTGGAAGCATAATGCAACGGCTAGGTTTTTAACATCCACTGGGATCTTAGGGCACCTAACGCCAGTGCTTTGTGAACTGTACTGGCTGTCTGTCTGGGGAGAAGCAATGTTAAGGTATTGATATTGACATTCGGGGGCTTGAGCGGACTTGGTCTCCTCTACCTCTGCAATCATTTGTGCCTCCTTGCTCACCGTGATCCTTATAATAGATCGAGGGAGTGAGTAACATGTGACGCTTTCAGCCAATAAATTCACTCCTTTCATTAGTGCGTAAGATACTCTTATTTTGGTAAGTGTCTCAAGCTCAGTGCCCATGGCAAAAGATTATTCATCCATGCTGAAGAAACTCATTAGATTTCCCTTTAAAAGGTCACTTTTGGCCACCCTGATTGCCACGCGGTAGCGTGGTGCGCTGCCAGGCGAATGACCTGAATTTGGGGGTGAGCCCAGGTGGTCACATCGGGAGGCAGGGCAGGCTGAGGTAGCTGCCACATGGCAGTGTGCCTCAGCAGAGAAGGGTTGACGTCAAGCTCCAGTGCCACCATGATGCCCTGCGGCGAGGCCTGAGAGCCTGCTGCCTCTGGAGGAGGATGCGCTGAGTGTGTGCAAAGCTGACAGAAGGCTGTGCTCATGTGAGGGAGGTGGGAGAGACCAGAAAAATGAAAAAAAAAAAACACAGCTGTCTGAATGATAGCCTGTGCTCCTGTCTCCCCTGGGTCCTAGTGCCTACCATTACTGCATCCTGGTCCACACAAGGTGGACTTTCTCGGGGGAGGACAGCCCTCCCCAGAGACCCTCTGCCATGGAGTGCAAAGTCATTGTGGTAGCCAGTGGGCTGCAAAGGAAGGCCACAGACACAGGATCAAACAAGTTATACCCCTGGGACCAGGATATATCATTGACGATCGGACATGGCTGGGGAAAGAAAAATCTCTGGTAAAAAAAGGTCACTTTTGCCAGCCTGATAGCGCAGCGTTAGCACTACCATTCATGATGCACGTGACTCAGGTTTCAGGAATGACCCAGAGTCATCGAAGGGCTGGCTGGGCAGAGAGAGGATCAAGCATCGTAGAGAACAGGCACCTCCTCGGGGGCAGGTGGATCGTACTTCCCACTGTAACATCGCCACCTGGGTGGCCACAGGTGGTAGTGCAGTTTCAACTGTCACTGTGGGAGTGAGAGATGACAGTTGGCATCGACATGTATGGCCATGCATTGTGTATGCTCACATGTCACTACCTAAGAATCCTGTATTCCCTAAGGAGAGGGAGAATAAAGGATAACACCCTGCCAGTGTGCAGGATGAAACCACCGTCACTCTCTGTCCCCCAGAGTATTGATCAGCCTCTGTGTCAGGGATAAGCCAAGAAGTTGGGAGAAGGGGATCCTGGCCACCTCCCCCTGCTGACCCCACATCAGAAGGGAAAGTTTGGGGGAAGTGGAAACTTGGTAAGTACCAGAGGAAGTATGGGAGGTGGTTGGGAGTTCCCTAAGGCCGTCCGGAAGGGGGCTGCAGCAGAGAGAAGGGGTAAAAAAAACGGATCATTTTGGAACTGTTTAGGTAGAGGAACTCCCACCTCTTGATTTGTTGGTGGGGGAAATGTTATCTCTAGGTGGTGGATCTCTCCCATGTTATCCAATGGAGGAAGATGATGGTGTAGAAACTCTCCGAAAATGTTGTAAGAGGTGGAGAAGCTGAGTTCCTGTGGTTTCCTGCATAATTTAACCTATGATCTTATCGGTATAAAAGTAGGCTATGATCAGCTCTGTTAACTGGAAGGTAAAAGAGAAACTGTTTTAAGAAAATCATAGATTCTTACCGTAAGTGGTTACTGGCACAGAGCCAAGGACAAAACGTGACCAGCCTGGCAAGATGCACAAAAACAAGTGAGGAATGTGCGAGCAAGGAGGGAGGAGACAGACTGGATTTTGAATTCAGAAGTTTTTTTGTGCATCAGCCTATGAGGAGAGAGCTAGAAGAACCCATTTGTTGAGACTCGGAGTGCTGTAAAAAGCCGTGATAGATAAAGTAGTTTTGCTTGCATTCTTAGGGAGACAGAACAGCTCAGCTTTGCTTTGCTGTTCTCTGACCTGAAGTCTTCGCAGTTTGCTACCATGAGACTACTTTTATACTGAACGAGTAGATCCTCATGGTGTTCTAAAACACATGCACACACACACACACTCTTCTGAGACAATGATACTGGGACTGCCAAGATATATGTTGTAAGTTTACGGGTCTGGTCGGAGGGCCTCTTATAGATCTAAGAGTGTCACCTCATGCATTCTTAGGACAAGAGGACTACAAACCAAAAGCCAGCAGTTCTGTCATCCTAAGGATGCAAGAAGTGACACACTTTGATTCATATGAAGTACGCCAACCAGACTAATAAAATTAATTATAGATTGTATGACATTTTTTCTTTTAAAATTAATTTTCTTCTGAATGTTGACAGGGCAAGAGGTCAGCAAGAGGTCTGTTTCAGTGAATCAGCACGTGAGACTTTCATGTCATATGGAAATAAGAGTACATCACACACAATTGAAGGAAGCACTGTGATTGGTCGGGAGCATTACATGACACTCCCGCAATCTATAATGAACACAACTGTGGACAAAACATTCTCAGTAGCAGCCCCTGTCTGCTGGAATGCATGTAATCAACAAGACATGACTGGGTCTGTGGTTGTGCTGTGATAACCACATGCTCTGGGGTGTGGACACGAAGCCAACAGCCAAATGACTTTAACTCCTGATAGTGTGGTTTGCACAGCACAACCACACACCCAGAAGTGTCTTATTAAGCTGTTTATTGTTGAATGTTGCAAAGACACAATGAGTATTATTTACTAGTAATCCAAAACTGATCATACTAATCTGACCATTAAAGCTGCAGATGGAACAGAAATTTGTAGATCATCCTTTTACAAATATTTGGGTATATATTTGAATGATTCCTTGAAATTTCATCTGCACGTTGGAAAAACTGTCTGTAAAATTAAAGAGTTTATTATCATTATGTTTGCTTGCACGCATGTGCAAGAAACATTATTCGACAGCTTAGGAGAGAAGCGGGTTGTGGAGGTGCGGCAGTGTGGCGGCCAATGGCAGCACTGCATTAGTGGGCTAGGCAGTGTGCACCCAATGCAGGCCCAGTGTCTTGATGACACTGCTTCTGCAGAAGTGCCACCAACTTGGAATGATTTGGCTGCTACAATGAGGGGCCGCCTCATCATTGCAGCGTCAGCAATTCTGCTGCAATGAGGGAGCGACCCGTCATAGCAGGGTGGTACCTTGCCTGGTGTAACATTTCTGTGAACATGGCGGTGGCTCCATGCCACCGCCTCACATTCCCATGTAAGTCGACAGGGGTGCCCAATCCCCCTGTCGGCATGCCAATGACCCAAATCATTTGCAGACAGGGTAGCCCACTCCCGTCAGCATAATGTCCCCCCCATTTGTTGTGTGCTGAGGGGGTGCCCAATACCCCTTGGCATCATGCCCCCCAAACAGTCTTCATTTGCCAATGGGGGGACCAATCCCCGTCAGCTTAAGTCCCCCCTTCCCCAAAACACAGGCAGCACACTGGGAGCCTGAAAAAAACAAACCCTTCCCAAGACGTCCTTTTTATTATTTTGGCCCCTGAAATAAAGTAAACGGTCCCTCGCGGTCTGTCATGCCCCTTCCCCTAATCCGCACCCCAGCTCCCCACACCCCCCTCACCCCATACTTACCTCTGGAGCCCTATGCGATGCTCTTCGGTGGACTGGGAACAAGTCTGCACTCTTCAAAGCTGACCGCGAACCGAAGAAATGCCGGTAAGCTGTATAATGGCATAAACAGGGTTTTTTCAACTTATGTGGATATCTTACCCATTTTTTGGAATTTTGCCACCAAATTTTCAACATGGGGTTATTGGGACCCCTCCTCATTAATACAGTCACTGTCATGGTGTTATTCAGTCCAGAAAGGTGATTCCACGGTCATTGCACGGAATCACCTTTTGGGACCAATTAATGAAACGACAGTACCACTGCTCATGAAGTGGGCTCTCAAAAATCCTATGTTGCAAATTTGGTAAAAAAAATCCACAAAATGACTGTTTTATGAGCGTGCATTGCACAGTTTCCACGCTCCCTTGTAATTTCGTGAATTTGTAGTATTTTCACTCCAGATTTTCAACATTTGTATTTTTCCACACCTCCTTATGATCAGTGCAGCTGTCATTTTTCACATCCTGGCCAAAATGTGTTTTTGCACTTCCGGCACATAATAACGCGGTCACTGTGGAAAGTCAGTGTTCGGGACAAATTAAGAAAATAACAGCAACACTGTTCATGAGCAGAGGTGCTAAAATACCTATGTTGAACATTTAGTGACAAAAGTCCAAGAAATGACTGTGTTACGAGTGTACGTTTCGTAGTTCCCACACACCCTCATAATTTTGTACATTTGTAATATTTTCACTCTAGATTTTCAACATTGGCATATTTTCACACCTCCTTATTAACAGTACAGCTGTCATTTTTCATATCCTGCCCAAAATATGCATTTACACATCTGGCGCAGAATAGCGCAGTCACTGTGGGAAATTAATGTTCGGGACAGATTAAGAAAATCATAGTGACAGTGTTCATGAGCAGAGGTCACAAAATGCCTGTGTTGAAAATTTGGTGAAATAATTCCTCTAAATGACTGTGTTATGTGCATGTGTTGCGCAGTTTCCATGTATGCTCGGAAGTTCGAGCATTTTTATGTTTGCTTGCACGCATGTGCAAGAAACATAGTGCATTCTTCGGAGATTTCGGAGGTGTGTCACCTCCTCCTCCAATTCAGTCAGTGTGCTGGCAGGCACGACCCCTGTAAGCCAATGCATTCTGGAGCTGTCTATGACACGCTCCAAAATGCAATGCCATACAGTTGAAAGGGAGCTACGCAGGTGAGCAGCGATAAGATAAGGCTGCTCATGCGCAGCTCTCCCCACCACACACACACACACACACCTTGCCCAGCCAGGCGTCGCGCGCTTCCACACGCATTGTATAGCCGACGGGTGCCCAATCCC
The DNA here is from genome assembly GCA_016271365.2 of Neoceratodus forsteri. Taxonomy (NCBI): domain Eukaryota; kingdom Metazoa; phylum Chordata; order Ceratodontiformes; family Ceratodontidae; genus Neoceratodus; species Neoceratodus forsteri. Next base: position 71,873,435 of record JADMNL010000033.1, read on the forward strand.
CATCAGCTGTGCTGCGTTCCCCGCCCCAAAGGCTTCCGAAAATGCCACACTGGGTGCCCACCCCAAGCGTGGCAACTAACCTCTATAGCTGGCAGGGATCCCAATCCCCGTCTGCTGCACTGTCTCCCCGAGTAGTAAGTGCCACGCTGGGCCCACCCAGCGTGGCAATCTATTCACTTAGGCCGACGGGGTGCCCAATCCCCGTCGGCTGAACGCCCCAACGCCCTTGTGCCATGCTGGGAGCCCACCCCAGCGTGGCAAACGTCCCACGAGTCGCTTTTACCTGTAAAGAAAAACAGTCCCACGGGCGAGTCTCCCGCCCCTACCACAACCCGCACCCACCACTGCGCACCCAGCCTCCCCACACCCCTCACCCCATACTTACCTCCGGACTCTGGTGCGACGATCTTCGGTGGACCGGGAACACGTCTGCACTCTTCAAAGCCGACCGCGAACTGAGGAAATGCTGGTAAGCTGTATAATGGGCTAGATGAGGGGGTTCAACTTTGTTGCATATCTCAGGCAGTTTTTGAATTTTTGCACCAAATTTTCAACATGGGGTTTTTGGGACCCCTTCTCCTGAATGATATCACTGTCATGGCATTATTCAGGCCTGAAGGGTGATTTCAAGCAGTGACTGTGCAGTGACTGTGAAATCACCCTCGGGCATGAATCAATCATGACAATGTATCAATCATGAGAAGGGGTCCCAAAACTCATGTTGAAATATCAAAATCCCAAAATGACTGTTTCTGGCGTCGTTGCGCGGTTCCTACGCAGGCTCGTAAGTTCGCAAATTTTCAATATTTTCACTCCAGATTTTCAACATTGCCATTTTACCACACCTTCTTATGAGCAGTACAGCTGTCATTTTCACATCTCACCCAAAATGTGTTTCCGCCCATGTAGCGCACAATGGCGCAGTCGAGTATTGAAATCAATGTCAGGATAAATTAAGAAAATCACAGTGACACTGTTCATGAGCAAAGGTCTTAAAATGGCTATGTTGAAAATTTGGTAAAAATTCCAAAAATGACTTTTACGGCGTCGTTGTACAGTTCCATGCGCCGTTAGTTCGCAAATTTTCAATATTTTCACTCCAGATTTTCAACATTGCCATTGTACCACACCTTCTTATGAGTAGTACAGCTGTCATTTTTCACATCTCACCCAAAACCTGTTTCCGCCCATGTAGCGCACAATGGCGCAGTCGGTGTTCAAAATCAATGTACAGGACAAATTAAGAAAGTCACAGTGACACTGTTCATGAGCAGAGGTCTTAAAATGGCTATGTTGAAAATTTGGTGAAAAAATTCCTAAAAATGATTTACGAGCGTGTTGCACAGTTCCTATGCATGCTCGTGGAAGTTTGTAAATTTAATATTTTCACCCAGATTTTCAACATGTCCATTTTATTAAACTTCCTTATGAACAGTACAGCTGCAATTTTTATATGTCACCCAAAATGTGTTTTCGCACATGTAGCGCACAATGGTGCTGTTGGTGTGTGAAAGCAATGTTTAGGACAGATTAAAAAATCACAGTTACACTGTTCATGAGCAGAGGTCTTAAAATGGCTATGTTGAAAATTTGGTACGAAAATCCATAAAATGACTGTGTTACAGTGAGCATTGCGCAGTTTCCACGCACCCTCGTTAGTTCATGACTTTGTAATATTTTCAGTCCAGATTTTCACCAGTGACATTTTCCACACTTCCTTATAAACAGTACAGCTGCCATTTTTCACAACATGGCTGAAGTGTGTTTTCACACTTTCAGTGCAGAGATGCGTGGTCGCTGTGGGAAATCATTGTTCGGCACAGATAAAGAAAATCACAGTGACACTGTTCATGATCGGAGGCACCAAAATGCCTGAGTTGACAATCTGCTAGAAATCCCCAACTAATTATATTACGGTGTGCGTTGCACAGTTTCTATGTACGCCGTGACTTCACCATTTTTTAAATATTTTTACTACACATTTGCAATGTAGCCATTTTTACACCTCCCATGAAAGAGTATAGCTGTCATTTTTACATCCTGTTGAATATTTTGCACCTGTGGTGCTAAATGTCAGAGTCACTGTGCATAAGCAGCCTAACAAACTGATATTCCCCTGTTCATGAGGTGGGGTCAGTCAAACAAACATGTTGAAAATTTGGAGGAAAATACCAACAAATGCCTGAGGTATTAGGGTTTTCAACTATAATGCCCAACCCTATAGAGAATGACAGGAATCAGGGTGTGACTTGGGATTCTTGCCTGTGATGCTCATACCATTCCACACTCTGCAGTCAGTGAGAGGCATCGAGGTATGCCTTGGACTCTTCAGCCCCAAACTTCACCCCATTCTCTTATATCGCACCCATCTCACCATATTTCCTAATGAAATGGGGTGTGCATAAGGGCCAAAGACCACAAGGAACACCGTGACACTTGTCAGTCTCTGCAGGGTGGGGTGTGGTGAAATGGCGTGGCCGTTATGCCTGACGACCCAAACGCACACCCCAATGCCTGTCACTCTCTGCAGGGTGGTGGTGGGGTTGGCTTCAGTTCAATACTTCACTGCCATTCCTATTACGCAGCTCTGTAACTTCTACACTACCACTGCCAATGCCAGCAAGCAAACATTCGGCATTGACAAATGCTTGTTAATATTTTCACTACAGATTTTCAACATAGCCATCTCTTCACACCTCCCTATGAATGATAGAGCTGTCATTCTTCACATCCTGCCCGATCTGTGGTTTTGTACATCTCGCACAGAATGGCACAGTTGGTGTGGGAACTCAAAGTTTGGGACACAGTAACCAAATCACAGTGCCACTGTTCATAAGAAGAGGTCCCAAATGCTTTCATGAGGTATGGGTCACAAAAAGGCCATGTTGAAAATTTGTAGTGCCAATACCAACAAACACCCAGGGCGTTAGGGTTTTTAACCATAACGTCTCAACCTGTACAGACTGATAGGCATCGGGGTGTGCCTTGGGATTGCCAACTGTAATGCTCATGCTATTCCACCCCCACCTCCCCACTCTGCAGCCAGTGACAGGCATTGAGGTGTGCCTTGAACTCTTCGGCCCCAGAGTTCACCCCATTCTCCTATACTGCACCCATTTCAGCGTATGTCCTTATGGAATGGGGTGACTGTAAAGCCGAACACCTCAAGGCACACCTCAACACTTGTCGGTGTCTGCAGGATAAGATGAGGTGAAATGGCATGAACGTTGTGGGCGACAACCCAAACACATACTCCAATGCCTGTCCCTCTCTGCAGGGTGGAGGTAGGGTTGGCTTGAAGTTCAATACATCACTGCCATTCCTATTCTGCATCTGTCTAACTCCTGCATTCCCAGTGCTAATAGCAGCAAGCAGACATTCTGCACTGACAAATGCTTGTTTTTTATAGAAACAGGACTAGTTTTAGTCTTTCTATATAAAAGCAATTGGTTAATTCTCTGTTCTTATCGCACATTGATTACAGGGATTATATATATATATATATATATATATATATATATATATATATATATATATATATATATATATATATATATATAAATAAAGACAACTGATACAGTCCCGGTGGTGCTTGATCCATTGTATCACAGCGCCCTTAGCTTTGTTACCGGGCTTCCATGGAGGAGACACCACTGCAGCTTATATGCAGCAATCCTTGTCTTCCCAAGGACAGACCCATTGGTTGTTTTTTTTCTATAGATTTTTTTTTAAAATATCCCCTGCTTACCTGCTGGAATTTGTACCTCCAAAACGCATTTGTACTTATGCACTGAGATCAAATAATTTGCCGCAATTTTCTCTATCTAAACGCAAAACTAACTACGGCAATATGACTTTAGCAAGTACTGTCACACAAGCTTGGTTTCTATTCAGAAAAAAATGTATTTAATATCAGTTGTGTACTATGCAAGTTTAAAAAAATCATAGAAGTTTTTTTATACACAGATGTGATTGTTATGGATTAATAACTGAAAATTGTCTTAATGTTGCTTGCATGTCTTATTGATGATGCTGTGTATTTGTATGTACTGTATGTTTTGTTACCTGTTTATGGATGCAATTGTAAATGACAGTTCACTGTCTATTGCCTTCAAATAAATGTGATTTTATATTTATTTATTGATTTATTGAAAATGTTTCACAAGGAAAAGCACACTGAGCAAGAGCTGCTCGTCTCCCATTGCGACCTGGGGGGAGGGGGTACAGTGGGGAAGAGGACAAGGGTAGTCCAGATCCAGATATATATACATACAATTACAATACAGTTGAAAATATCTGACAGAAATAGTTGGATGTAGATGCAAATTTACCCTGACTGATAGTATAGTAGCAATCACATGGGGAAGTCATGCTTTATACCTTGAAAACATATAATTAGATAATACAGCTGGCATATGTTTGACAGGAATAAGTGAGTGTGGATTAATACATATACCCTAATAGTCGAGAGTAACAGTTACAATGAGGAAATCCTGCTAAGGTATTGGGTTGTGGTATATAATGAGATAGGGGTAAGTGTAAGCTAGCTAGCTCAAATGCTGGGATCAAGTGCAGTAGTTGGGTGTGGTTAGCGAAGTGGCACCATTTGAGCCTACTGGGAGAAAAAATATCGGAGTGTCTGAGGCAGAAAGACTGGAGAGATAGCTGCAGGAGCAGTTTACTGAGCAGTAGTTGGCAAGGGCATAGGATAGTGAGTGGATAGAGGAAGAGTGGTGAATTTTAGAAGGGAAAGAGTTCTAGAGTTGAGGGAAGCAGTGAGAGAAGGCAGCCTGGCCAGCTTGGGTCTGACGTCTGGGGAGTAACAGGAGCCGGGAGTCTAGGAACCTCAGAGCATAGGTGGGTGCCAGAGGGGGCGATAGTATGGAGGTCAGATACACTGGGAAGGTATCAAACCAGTTCTTCGAGATAAACTTGGCACAGTGTATTAGGCAGTGGTTCTCAAGGAGGAGAGCAAGGCGAGCTAGCTTGCAGCGGTGGAGTGCGGATGTCAACAGCGAACTGGCAGAAAGCATTAAAAGGGTATCCAGTTTGGATAAAACTGACTTGTGGGCGGCACTGTAAACCATATTACAATAATTGAAGGAGGGAAGTATCATCTTCTGGATAAGCTCACGACGGACCAGATGGGGAGGCTAGAACGGTTCCGATATAAAGCTCTGAGCTTGGGGCGGAGTTTTGTTAGTATAGAGTCAGCATGGACTGCGAAGGTGAGGTGGCAGTCAAGCCAAACTCCAAGATACTGGAAGGAGGTGACGTCCTCCAGCTCTGACCCAAGGGTGTGGAAAATTGGGAGGGAGGGGAGCCTGGCTAGTTGTTGGGATGTACCAAAAGTCATAGTTACACTTTTTTTAGCATTTAGAGAGAGCTGGTGAGAGTTGAACCACAGCTGGACTTTGTTAAAATCCACCTGGAGGGTAGAGGCAACTGAGGCTGGGGAGGAGCCAGAAGAAAATAGGACAATATCATCAACATACATGTGGATCGAGGAGGCAGAACAAGTTTGGGGCAGGTTGTTTAGAAAAATAGAGAATAGGATAAGCCCAAGCACCGATCCTTGGGGGATACTGGTGGACATGGGGAGGGATATGGCATCCGCAATCCTGACAGATTGAGTGTGGTCTGTAAAATAGGCACTGAACCAGGCAGTAGCAGATGTGGAGAGACCACAGTCAGAGAGACTAAATAGTAACAGAGTGTGGGAGACTGTATGGAAGGCCTTGGCCAGATCGATGAACATGGCAAAGGTGACGAGACCTCTGTCCATTCCAGATTGATGGTGTCAGTGAGCTTTAGTAAAAATGAGGCAGTGGAGTGATCTTTCCTGAATCCGGACTGGTAGTGTGTGAAGAAATTTGAGTCAGTGAGATAGGAGGTTAGTTGGCTAAGCACTAAGTGTTCTTGCAGCTTCGCCAGAGCAGGGAGGAGGGAGATTGGCCAATAGTTTGAGGTGCAGGAGGAGGCACCCCTTTGTGGAGAGGGATGACAATGGCATGCTTCCAGGACAGAGAGACAGATGCAGTGGCAAAGGATAGATTTAGAAGGTAGGCAATAGGGGTGGCTATGGCAGAGGCCAAGAGGAACAGAAGTTTGGGGTCTTGTCCATCCGGGGAATTACCATTTGAGGGGCTTAATGTTAGCAGAGCATCTACAGCTTCATCCGGAGAGATTTCCCTAAAGGAGAAAATACCTGTATTTTGAGGTAGTTTTTGCCCTGTAGATGGTGGAGATGGTGACATGGGGGGTAAGCAGGAAAGGAGCGAGGAAGCGCAGGTGGAGAAATATAAGTTAAACTCAGCAGTGACTGAGATAGGATCCAAGAGTGTGGAGCTGTTTACACTAAGGAGAAGCGAGGGCTTGGCTGCTGGGCATGAGAAGAGGGTGTGTATGACCTTCCAGAATTTGGAGGGGCTATTAAGGTTAGATTGGAGGGAGGATCTAAAGTATCTAAAGATATCCCGGCATATCTTCACAAGGTCGCAGGATGAGAGACCCATGCACCTGAGAATTCACAATATACTATGATATGACACACCCTGTAGTGTATTACTGCTTTTGCACGACAAAAAAAACAGGACTTGAGACAGCCATAATTTTCAGTTCCACAGAATTTATCAGAGAAAAAAATAGTCCAAACTTTAAGTTAACAGCTTTAAAAAGTTAACAATTAAATAGTTAAATTTACCTTTGGAATGCCTGGTATGCGATGACTCTCAGCCATCTAAGGTAGCTTCTCTGAAGAGAGTGACAGTGTAGTGATCTATTTGTTTATGTTATAAGAGGTATCTGACTGGAACTTTTTTCCTGTTATGTGCCAGGATTTACAACAGCTCACCTCCAAGGCAGCATCTTTATTGTTTAAGACCAGTGTATTATACCTCATAATTTACACTGAGCACCCCCATGCTTTATAAAAACCAAAGGACTCAAAACAATTATGTCTTTGAACAATCATGTCTTTAATAATGCAGCATGTAATATTTATCTATCTGTGTTAAATAATTGTCATTGGTTATGCATGTGTTGCTTATACTGTACACTGTGAGGTGCCATGAATCTTTGAACGGCACCAGAAAAATAACTTTGCTGTATCTTTTTAACGTTTTCCTTATTAGTTTCATTTCCATTACCTTTGTCCAAACTTGTTACTAGTTGTTGCTTTGTGTAAGTTGCCTAATTTTTGACTGCATTGCTTGTTTGCCCTTCTTTTCTGTAAGCCCCTCACCTGGGGTCACACTGGGAAACAAGCCTTGATTCAGTGTACCTCTCCCAGTCACCAGTTTACAAGTAAACAAGCATTTGTCAATGCCGAATGTTGTCTCGCTGGCATTGGCATTGGTAGTGCCAGAGATAGAGACGCATAACAGGAATGGCAGTGAAGTATTAAAACGATGCCAACCACACCCACACCCTGTAGAGACCGACAGGCATTGGGGTGTGCCTTTGGGTCGTCAGCTATAATGCTCATGCCATTTCGCCTCACCCTACCCTGCAGATACTGACAAGTGTTGAGAGCAAGATGGCTGCGCTGCTGCTCCACTCCGTTCTGCTCTTTGCTGCTCTAGGTTTTCTTTTTGACGCTGGCACATTTAATAGAAATTTTAATTAAACTTTGCAGCGAATTATAGAATTGCAAGATAATGATTCGGCGATATATTAATTTTGCCTGGTTTCTGGAAGCCTTCTGAAATCCTTCTGTCTATACAGGCAGCCGGTTCCGTTTGGTGGTTGGCATTCGGTTCGAGCCAAGAAGGAGTAAGCTGTTCCGTTTTCTTTTTCCCACTTTATGCTGAGTATGGGGGAGTTCAAAAACTGGAAACAAACCACCCAAAAGAACAAGAACTTATGTGGGACTGACCCACATGACAAACACAATGAGTGCTGAAATGCTCATTTTTCTTTATTACAGGTATGCCATCCTCGACTGGGGGAAAGAGGGCTAGTGTCAATTGTGAATTTGTTTGAAATACTACGCTCAGTAGAGCGATTCTGTTCTCTTTTCCTAGGTTGGCCATGGACTTAAATCATGAGTAAAAAACAAAGGTGGATGTGGCCTCCTGGGGCACAGAGTCATTAAGAAGGTGTTGGGAGAGCAGATCTGTGCTGCGGATGGGGTGAAATCGGAGCACGGGCCTGGAGGCCAGATGAGAGCAAACACTGAGACATTAAGACATGTAGGATGACAGACTTAGTTTCATTCACTGTCTGGACTTACGGTATCTTCTATTTGGACCCAACTTGGGGTTTTTAATTATTGTAAGAAATAGTTTGGAAACTAAAGAGTCTTATTGCCAGGTAGTGCTGCCCCCACCTTCCCCCTTTTAACATAGATACTGCATTAGTGACTTCAAAAAGAGTAGCTATGCAATTTTATTTCAATTACAGTTCTACTTGGAGTTTGGAGATAAGTGTGTGTGGAAATTTAACAAGATAAGAACAAGATTAACAGGGGCGATCTCAGTATGTAACTGGAACTCTTTAGTTTTAATTTGGCTCCATAAGATTTCTTATTTCTCGTAAAGAGCTAGAAAGTTTAAGGCAGATGAATGTCCTAAGCTTAATTGAACTATTTTCTGACCACTTGTGTAACTGTGGCACCTAACTGGTGTCTGGCTGAGGAAGATCGGTTCACCTCAAAGTTGTTCTTTTGTCACCGAAGGGCTAGGTGGGGCACATCTGTAAAAACACTTTGTGTTATAGACATGCACACCAAAACGGATAGTATGGAATAAAGAAATGCTTAGTAACCAAGTTTGCATATAAAGGTACAGGACCTCTTTCAGTTTTCTGTGTATTGTTAGCTCTGAGAGTTCTTGAGCGTTTTATTTCTGAAAACTGGTAGCTAGAATCTATTATAGATAATAAGGTAGGCAGCCATGGAGTAAACTTATAGAGCAATTGGGTGACATATCATAGGACTTAGGATTGGGTGGTGTCCCTGGAAATGCAAAGGTTTACTGGACAAAGTATTTAATTACAAAAATCCGATTGGTTGTTTGTGTGTAAAAACATAATGTGGGTATTGTGGAGGGGCCTTGTCCCGGTCCCAAGGGGATATTTTTGAAGCTGCACTGTTGTTGGCCTGGTTGACACAGCTTGGCAATACGATGGGATACAGGATGGCAATGATTGGAAAAGGGCCTGGCAAGTTATAGTGATAGTACATGGCTAGTTTACATCTACCTCTTTAGATTATAACTCAAAATAAAGAATTTTTTATAAAACCTATTCCATTTAGGACAGCATTACCTTTATTGAGATGAATTTATTATTGACAGTTTGTGCTAGTCGGAAAGTGAATGTTTAAAGTGAATATTTATATTTATATGTATAGAATGTATAGATTGCTAGATGTAGACTGCTTGACTGTAATATTGTTTTTATTATGTGTATGTATGTATTTTGTTTTAAGAATATTGTAATGGCTTAAAGAGCCGACAATTAATCAACTTGACTTGACAAGTGTTGAGGTGTGCTTTGGGGACTTTGGGCATTATACTTAGCCCATTCCATAAGGAAATACGCTGGGGTGGGTGCAGTATAGGAGAATGGGGTGAACTTTGTGGCTGAACAGTGCAAGGCACACCATAATGCCTGTCACTGGCTGCAGGGTGGGGGTGGGGGTGTAATGGCATTAGTATTACAGCCTATAATCCCAAGTCACACCCCTGACACCTCTCAGTTTCTACAGGGTGGGGTGCTACAGTTGGAAACCCTAACACTATAGGTGTGTGTTGGTATTTTCACTCCAAATTTTCAACATGGGCTTGTGAGCCCACCTCATGAAAAGTGGCACTATCAGTTTGTTAGCTGAAAGGTGGTTTTACACAGTGGCTATGCCATTTGGCAACACAGGGATGAAAACACTTGTTGGGCAGTATGTGAAAAATGACAACTGTAGTGTTCATGAGGAGATGTAAAAAAATGGAAACGTTGAAAATCTGGAGTGAAACTATGAAAAACTGGTGAAGTTATGAGCATGCATAGAAACTGTACAACACACGTCCATAACCCAATTATTTTTGGGATTTTTGTAACCATATCTTTATCATAGGCATTGTGCTACCTCTCCTCTTGAACAGTGGCACTGTGATTCTGTTAATGTGTCCAAAATGTTGATTTTGCACAGTGACCACGCCATTGTGCACCACAGGTGCGAAAACACATTTAGGGCAGGATGTGAAAAATGAAAGCTGTACTGTTCATAAGGAGGTGTGAAAAAATGGCAGTGTTGAAAATCTGGCATGACAATATTGTAAATTTGCGAAGTTACAAGGGTGCGTGGAAACTGCGCAATGCACGCTTGTAACACAGTCATTTTATGGAAGTTTGTCACCAAATTTCAACATAGGCATTTTAGGACTTCTTCTCATGAACAGTGTCACTGTCATTTCCTGAAACCGTCCCAAAAACTGATTTCGCGCAGCAACCGCGCTATTCTGCACTGGATGTGTGAAAACACATTTTGACCAGGATATGTAAAATGACAACTGTACTGTTCATAAGGAGGTGTGGAACAATGCCAATTTTGAAAATCTGGAGTGAAAATATTATAAATTCATGAAGTTATGAGCGTGCATGAAAACTGTGCAATGCATACTCGTAAAACAGCAATTTTTGGGATTTTTTCCACCAAATTTGCAACATAGGCTTTTTGAGAGCCCCCCTCATGAACAGTGGCACTGTCATTTTGTTAATCAGTCCCAAAATGTGATTCTATGCACTGACCGCAAAATCACATTTTGGGACCAAATAATGCCATGACAGTGACAGAATTCATGTGAAGGTGTCCCAATAACCCCATGTTGAAAATTTGGTGTAAAAATTCCACAAAATGCCTGAGATATGCACCAAAGTTGAAAAAACCCTATTTATGCCATTATACAGCTTACCAGCATTTCCTCAGTTCGCGGTTGGCTTTGAAGAGTGCAGACATGTTCCCAGTCCACCAAATATCGTCACGTCACACTCCGGAGGTAAGTATGGGGTGGGGGGGTGTGGGGAGGCATAGTATGCAGAGGGTGGGTGCAGGTTAGGGAGGGGCAGGGAGACTGCGAGGACTGTTTTATTTGTTACAGGTTTAAAAAGTAAAATAACATCATGGGACAGGTTTTTTTCAGGCACTTGGCATGCTGGGGTGGGCTCCCAACACGCCAGCTAAGTGTTTTTGGAGTTCTGTGACGGAGGTTGGGTACCACTGTCGGCACATTTTGAAGGGGAGGACATGAGCCAAGGGGATTGGGCACCCTCGGCACACAACAAAAGCGGGGGAGAGACATTATGCAGATGGGATTAGGCCCCCGTCGGCATAGAAAAACTGTTGAGGCGCATGATACCGAGGGGATTAGGCACCCCCTTGGCATACATTTTAAATGGGAGGGGGATCATTATGCTGATGGGGATTGGGCTCCCCCATCGGCATTCTGACAGGAAGTGGCGGCAGTGTTGCGTGCATGTCGGGAGGTATGTTGTGGTCACGCTGCATGAAAGCTTCACTCTCATTGCAGTGGACCTTTTGTTAGATCTGGTGGCCACATTCCAAATTGCTGATGTGGCACCTGCATGCTGCCTGATTGGGGAATGAGGAACATACCTACTGATGCATGCCCTGCATTCGCCCAACAGTGATCACACCTCCATATCTGCTACTACTGCAAGATGTTGGCTGGCGCACAAGCACGAGCCAACATAAATAAAATTAACCTTATTGTGCTGTTAGCTAAAGCTCTCCCACTACTGCCTCTTAGCACTAGCGAGGTGTCTTATTGCACCCCCGCACCACTAGAGGGCTCTTCTATTAGAACCTTTCACTACTAGATGACTCTTCCATCACAGCCTCTCACCATCAGAGGGCTCTTCGACTGCAGCCCCTCACCACTAGAGGGTTAGTCTACTGAACTCCTTTACCACTAGAAAGGTCTTACACTATAGCCTTTCACCACTAGAGGGCTAGCCCATTACAAACTCTCACCACTAGAGGGCTCTCCCATTATAGCCTCTCACTGTGAGAGAGCTCTTTCAGTGCATCCATTCACCAACAGAGGGCTCCAACACTGTACCCCTTCACCACTAGAGGGCTCTTCCATTACACCTTCTTACCACTAGATGGCTCTTACTTGTACACTGTAGCTGCCCACCACGTGAGGTCCAATCTCAACAATTGCTTTCTCAGATACAACCCTGCTAACTGGTTGACTGGTCTTTCCTGGGTTTATACCTCTCCCACTCCAGGGGGCAAACAAACTACTGTGTGGGGAGTGACCTTTTGCCAAGCATACTGACAAAGATCCAGGGGGCTGCTGTTACCAGGATATGACTTTGGGTTTTAACATTTAGAGTATTTCTAAAGGGCAAAAATCATGCTGTGCAGTAATGCAAAACACAGTCCCCATGCTATTTGGAGCAATGTAAATTCTAGATGTTAACAGAAGAGTGCTGTAGAAGATATGGGTGTAGATGGCTTCATAAATTATTTCATGATGATGGCCCATCGCTTCCTACAGAACCATGTAACTATGGATCAGGAACAGAGTAAAAAGGTGTGTCTCCTTACAGCAGAGAGACTATCTTAGTACTCAAATGTCATGGCTATCAGTTTCTAACAGGTAATCACACAGCTTGGTTATATCACTGCACAGTAGAACAGTAGACCAGTTGTATAAGGAAGGACAGACTGGCTGTGACCCAGTTCTGATTCTGATCTTTTTCCACAAGGTTTCAATTTACTCTGATTCACAAAAACAAAAAGAAGGAAAAGAAAAAGCACGTACATTTTCTGCACTTGGCCAGAAATGGGTTAGTGTTGATGAAGACTGGGTAAAATGACACATTCAGGTTGGCCCCAACCCCTCCATAATAAGATTTTTATTTAATGTTATTCAGTGTTTAAAATAGTTATTTTACAACTTTTAACCCACTAACAAATTTTGAACAGGAAAAAAAAACTGCACATTGTCCAAGCTGGGTCAGAACCAGGTCACTTGCAAATACAAAACTGGTTCAAAGGATCAGACTGGGTCAGTCGAACCAGAGTTGAGTCACAATTTACTCTGCTTTCCTGGGGGTCCTAATCTGCCACCGATACAGTTTTCCCATCCCTAGCTTGCAGACAGTATAACCTAGTGGTTACAGCACAGAGCTGTGAATCAGGAGACCAAAGTCTGAATCCAGTAACCACCACTTACACACTGTGTGACCCTGAGCAAGTCATTAACCTCCAAGTGATTAATATAGAAACAAAAAAACATAAGACAATGACGACAGAAAAAAACTGCAGTCTCTCACTGATCTATTTCTCTGCATTTTAAATCTTCTTGTGTGACAAATGGCAACATCACTCTTTCCTAACATTGGTGCCCAGTGACTGATTCAGTTTGAAAGCACATAAAAAGCTCTTTCAGATGAGGTAAACGGTACCCCAATAGCTGGAAGCACTCCAGAGATATAGATGACTGAATCTGTTCAACATAGAAACATAGAAATTGTAGGAAGATAAAGGCAGCAAGGCCTATCCAGTCTGCCTGTAGCTCTACACTTGTCTATGTCCTCCGACCCTGTCTGATCAGTGACTTTTCATCTCTACATCCCACCTACAAGGTTCCCTTATTCCTGTAAGCCCCCCCCCAGCCCAGCGCTTTTGTAAGGTGGGCGGGGGCCTTCCGCTGTCCTGGGGGTACCCGCACCTGGTGACCCCGCATGGGTGCCCAAGTACCAGCCCCCCCCGATCCTGCATTCTACATGAACCCTAGGGCCCAGTCTTTTGTCCCAGAAGTCCGTCCCACTGTTTCTGTGTTGGGGCCCAATCTAGGCAGTGTTTTGGATAGTCAAAGAGGCCACCTGGCTTGTCCTCCTCCACCAGAGAGTGAGTTAGCTGCAGTTCCAGCCCCCACCCCTGTTCCTGATCTAACCCTGGATAATGTAGAGGTACCGGGTCAGCCCGGGCGCGGTAGACTATGAACCTAAGGGAAAAATAAAAAAACAGTGAATCGGTGCCAATGCCTGACGACGCCCTGCCTAGACGATTGGGCCAACCTCAACAGTCAACTATAAAGCTCACATACGACACTCTGGGTGAGTCCACAAACCTGCCCATCTATGCTGTCCACAAGTCACTGGTTCCTGTTCTCTGTCCCCCATCATGTTGCCCTAGGGAGGCCGTGTGGAAGTGTAGGTGCACACCCTCTCTTAACAGTATATAGTCCATTGATGTGGCTGGACCTGATGCAAGCCTTGCTGTGACTGTGATTATTGTTGGTGCTAGTTGGGAACCAGGTGTCTAGCTAGAAAAGTGAATGCTACTGGTTATGGGTTCCTAAAAAGAGAAAAGGCAGCTCTACCCCTCCCCCCCCCTCCAAAAAGCAAAAGAGGAGGAAGACTGCCTGCAGGGAGGGAGGCTTTGGCTACCCCTCCTCGATGGCAGGAAGAAGAAAGGGGTGGAGAAAGGCAGAGCTGGTGGGAGAGAGAGAGAGAGAGAGAGAGGAAGAGTTGGAGGGGGGAGAGAGAGAGTGTTTTGGGAGAGAAAGGAGGGAGAGCAGGGAGGAGGAGCAGGAGGAAAGGGAATCCCAGGCCTCCCAAAGGAAACCAGAGGGCTGTTTTGGTGGTTTTGCCTGGCAAAGGCTCTGAGGCTACATCCCTCTCCACCCCCTTCTCTCCCCCTGTCAAGCATAAAGAACAGGAAGGAAACAGGCAGCCACTGGGGCTGTGCAGGAGGGCCCCTCAGGTTGGTTGCTCAAAAGTACTGGGGCAGACGGTTTGGCCTGAAGGTACTGCGACCTCCAGCCTGGGGCGTCTGGGAGGCTGATGCATCAGGGACAGATCTCCCTGCCAGGGGAGAAGCTGGGGAGACTAAAAAGGCACCAGGGGGAGTTAAACTGCTGTGCTCCCCCCCTTTGCAAAGATCAGAGGAACCGTGGTGAGAAGGACAAACAGGCCTGCCTGGTAAAAGCCAAATACAGAGGCCTGCGGCCAAAGCTGGAAAAGCCAGACAGGCGAAGAACTACAACACCCATTTCATGGGAGATGACGTGCTGTGGACCGCTGGTGTCGTCGCCCTCTCTGGGCACTGTGAGTACCCCGAGATGCAGCTCAGGGGAGACCATTGTTTTCTTTGCCAGGAGGGTCAGGAGGGAACCATCCTCTATACCAGTTTATTTTGGTTTTTCTTGGAACTTGTGTGAGAATGTAAGGGCCCCAACTGTAAACAGCAGGCCTGCAGACTAAGGGACTGTGAGGTACCCACTAACTGTGACTGGTCTGGGTGCACCCAGGGGAAAGGGGGGAAATGGGGATAAGTGAATGTTTGGTAACCAGGAGGTTTTGGAGGAGTAGCCCCCACCTCCTTTGTATTAGCTTGTAGTATTAAACCGGATATTTATTATTCATCTGTTTCACCTGCTGTGTGTGTAAAACTATTGTGGGGAGTGATTGTGGGTCTGGGGGGTCATCACAGGCAGTCGTTAGAGGGAAGACCATTATTTATCCTGGGGAAACGTTCTAACCTGTTCTTCCCACAGGCGGCGACACAGGGGCCCCAGGTGGAGGCACTAAGGCACCACAGAAACTACTGGTAAGGACTCAGGCCCGGCCCCTCGGGGAGGTACTGCCAAGCCCCCTGAGACCACCGGTGCAGCCCAGGTGAGTGGGATCATCGGAGGGATGTTACATTCCTATCCCAGGGATGTTTAAATCCCTCCACTGTTCTCGTTCCCACCACCTCCTGCAGCAGACTATTCCATGTGTTCATCACCCTCTCAGTGAAGAAAAGCTTCCTCACATTACCCTTTAATCTGCTGCCTGCCAATTTCATATCATGCCCCCTTGTTCTTGTACTTGTACTTCCCCTGTATTGGAAGATGTCTCCCCCTGCACCTTATTTATGCCTTTAAGATACTTGATTGTTTCTATCATGTCCCCCCCCCAGCGAGTGCATATTGAGGTCCTTTAACTCATTCACGTCACAAGAGCTCTTTGAGACTTCCACCACTTGTGCCCTGTATACTCTTAGCACTGTATCCTGGGTCTTTCTAAGCAAAATCAAGCCATAAGCAGCATGCTACAAACAAATGTGAATACCTCTTGAACCGTAAGTGCTACACATAAAGTACGAGTGGCAAAGTCGTTCAGCACAACATTACCTTTCCAATGGTGATATGCAATCAATTGTAATTAGTTTTTATTTTATATTAGCTGAAATACTGATTTTTTTCAAGGTGCTTAGGTGAGGCATGAGAGACAAATATCAACCATGCACACCATACTTTAAACAAATGCAAATAAATCCTAAAGTATAGGTGGTAGACACAAAGTATCAGTGGCAGAATTGTTCAGCACAAAATTACCTTTCTAATGGTGCTATGCAATCATCTGTAATCCATTTAGTTTTTATTTTATAGGAGCTGAGATACCAAACAACTGTGTTTTTTTTTTCTCAGATTAATTCAATGTACTTAGGTAAGGCTTGAGAGACAAATGTCAGCTATGGACACCATACCTTAAATAAATGTGAATAACTCCTAAAGTATACATGATAGACACAAAGTATCAGTGGCAAAATTGTTCGGCACACAATTACCTTTCTACTGGTGCTATGTAAGCAATTTGGTTTGTTTAATATTTATGTAAAAACTGCTGACTTCCTCAGACGTTTCTAGGCCTGAGTGAAAGTCAGCTGAGTACGTCTATAGGCGTTATTGTCCTGAGTGGCTATGCTTTCAGATGCCACCTATAGGCATATCTAGGCCTGAATGAGTTAATCTCTCCTCATATGTTTTTTGATGCAAGCCCTGAACCATCTTAGTTGCCCTTCTGTGGACTGCCTCTACCCTGTCAATGTCTTTACAAAGGTGCGGCCTCCAGAACTGCACACAGTACTCCAGATGCGGCCTCCAGAAATGCATACGGTACTCCAGTTGTGGCCTCCAGAACTGCACATGGTACTACAGATGTGGCCTCACTAGTGTCTTTTTTTGCCTGGTCCTCAAAGTTCAGCCCAACTCCATCCACCGGCCCTCCCATGCTCAGGATTACCCCCCTGGGCGGGGCCGCTGGGTGGGCACCCCACAATGGACACTGGGTAGGCGAGACCTGGCTTACCCCCGGGGTCTGGTCCAGAGCAGTGAACCCCCCCTCCTGTTGGACAAGGGTAGGCAGTGGGGATGGCAGCGAAGCCAGCATCATGTGTGGGGGCCGACATTTTTTCCTTTTTGCTGCAAGGATCCCCGGGGGCGGGGATGTGCAATGATGACCAGCATCCATCCCACCCCCTGACATGTGGCACCAGCTGTGGCAGTACCCAAAACCTCCGCCAGACGTCTGCAATGCACTGGACACTCAACCCCCCCCGAAGGAGAGCAGTCTCTAGGATGCTCAATCCTCCCCCAGCCAGCCCTCTGACTCAGAGTTTGTCCCCAAACCCAGAATGTCGGCGCCGCAAGCGGACACCTTGTCACTGTGCTGGCAGGCTGGCTGCCTCACTAGTGTCTTATACAATGGCATCACCACCTCCCACCTTCTGCTAATGATACCTCTTCTTATTCACCCCAGCATACCACTGGCCCTCCCTGCAGCCTTTGTGCTCTGTTGGACACCTTTAGGTCATCAGAAATGATGGCTGCTAGGTCCCTTTCTTCCCTGGTGATTGTCAGCAGCTCTCCCCCAATCCTGTAACTCTCCCCAGGGTTCCTTTGTCCCAGGTGCATCATTTTTCACTTCTTAGAATTAAACATTAGTTGCCACTCTTCTGATCATTTTTCAAGCTTCCCCAGGTCCCTCCTCATTCTTATCACCCCCTCTGGAATATCCACCCATTATATGCTATTATATTATACTACAAATAAGCATTGGGAGAGAACATTGTGATGTCATCAAGGAACAAGCTGTGCTTGACTCGATGTAGTTAACGTTTCTCTAGAATTCAGTCTTAGAAAAGTTGCTCAGACAATCCCCAGTGTCCAAACACCACAGATTCTATCTACACAGAAACATAGACAATGACAACAGAAAAAGACCAATGGTCCATCCAGTCTGTCCCTATTACCTTATCATACAGCAGGATCTATTGCCTCTGTGGGGTTTTCACTTACATTATTCCCCCTTTTGTTATCTCTGTTTCCACCCCCCACTTTCCGCTGAGTAGCTACTATCCCCTTGACTGTATCCCAGCTGTATTTGAAGCCATTTATGGGTTTGTCACCCGCCACCCCTGCTGGCAGACCATTCCGTGTCTCAATAATTTTTTCTGTAAAATGATACTTCCTCACATCCTATTTATGTTGGCCTGTATGCATGCAGAAGCAACATCTCATGGTAGTAGCACATTTCAGAGGTGTGTCAGTATTGTGGCCAATGCAGGGGACGTTTTAGCAGGTGTGTCCTTCAGCTACCAATCAGTGAGCATGCTGGCAATAACAGAAAACTTCTAAGATTGCCAAAAAGTTGAAAGAAATCTGCCGTTGCAATCAGGTGCAGTTCCTTCATTGCAGCGGCAGATGAGAAGACTCCGGCTATGCGCATTACAGTGCACAGTAATGCGTCTGGCCGGAGTTATGAGCAACATGTTTGCTCAGTGTGCCTTTCCTGATGAAACATTTCAGAGGAAAGCTGTCTTCAATTCTGGCTCCGGCCCCGCAAGGCTTACCCCCGGTAATGGAGCCCCCCCCCCGTGTCTGCCATACTCCGGTAGCGGACGTTTCCTTTAAAATAAAGTACTTTGTGGCATGAGAAAAATGCTGCTTTTTATGTAAAAAGTTAAACCCGGTGGCAAGCCTTGTGGGGGCAGGAACCAGAATTGAAGACAGTGTTCCTATAAATAATGTAGCTGCAGAGTAACTTTCCACAATGGTGGCTCTTACTGCCCGCCACACAGTCCCTCAAAGTTGACATCGGGGGTGCCCAATCCACTTGTCGGCATGTATTTCCCCCCCAATTAAATGTGGTACACTGGGAGCCCACCCCAGTGTGCCAAGCATGGTGGCTCCTGCTGCCCACCACACACTCCCAAAAAGCTGACACTGGGGTGCCCAATCCCCGTGTTGGCATGTATCCCCCCAAAGTGATACACTGGGAGCTCACCCCAGTGTGCTGAAAGTTTTTTTTATTTTCTTCCAACACCGAGATGACCACTCCCAGTGTCAGATGGGCCCCTTCCCCCCCCAAGCCCCTCTTCTTCATGATTTGCCGATGTCAAGGTGCCCAGTCCCCATTTTGGCATGCCCCTCCCACTATTGTGGCACACTGGGAGCCCGCCCCAGTGTGCCCACATTAATAAAAAAATTTTCCCTGTGAAAGAAGAAAGCCATCCTTCACCGTTTTTTTTTGTACCTGCAAAAAAGGAAATGGTCCATCGTTGTGTCACCTTCCCCCTCCCCCATCCCAACCCTCTCTCTGTGCACCCACCTCTCCGCACCCCCCCTCACCCCATTCTTAGCTCTGGAGGTCTGGCGCTGACATTTTCTGTGGACCGGGACACATCTGCACTCTGCAAAACCAAACCGCAAAATGAAGAATCAAAGGTAAGCCGTATAATGGGACTCAATGGGGAGGGGGGTCAACTTAGGTTGATATCCCTGCCATGTTTTGGAATTTTGGCCCCAAATTTTTAACATGGGGTTCTTGAGACCCCCACCTCATGAACATCAACACTGTCATTTCGTTTCTCAGTCCCGAAAGGTGATTTTGCGGTCACTGTACGGAATCACCTTTTGGAACTGATTAACAAAATGACAGTGCCACTGTTCATGAGGGAGGTCCCATAAAGCTCATGTTGCAAATTTAGTGAAAAAATTAATAACAATGATCACAAGTATAAGTGCATTTAGTTTACGCACATTCAGAATTTTCACCAGCTTAATATTTTCACCCAGATTTTCAACATTGCCATTTTTTTTTATACCTATGAATAGTACAGCTGTCATTTTTCACATCCTTCCCAAAATGTGTTTTTGCACCTGTGGCACAGAATGGGGCGGTCACGGTGGGAAATCAGCTTTTGGGGCAGAGCCACACAGTCACATTGTCACTGTTCATAAGGGAAGCTCCCAAAATACCCATGTTGAAAATTTGGCAGAAAAATTCCAAAAAATGATTGCGTTACAGGTGTGCATTGCGTAGTTTCTATGCACGCTCATAACTTTGCCAAATTTTCATATTTTCACTCCAGATTTTCAACATTGTCATTCTTTCACACCTCCTCATGAACAGTACAGCTGTCATTTTTCACATCCTGCCCAAAATGTGTTTCTGCACCTGTGGTGCCGAATGGCGCAGTTGCTGTGCGAAATCACCTTTCAGGATTGAGTAACGAAATGATAGTGACACTGTTCATGAGGTGGGGTTCCAAAAAGCCCATGTTGAAAATTTCAGTTTGTCGGCTGTATTGCTCAGGGCATTCCACTTCACCCCCCCCATACTGCAGCCATTGACAGGCATTGAGGTGTGCCTTGGGGTCTTTGGCCCTAACATTCACCCTATTCTCCTATGCTGCACCAATCTCAGCTTATTTCCTTAAGGAATGGGGTGAGTGTAAGGGCCGAAGTTCCCAAGGCTTACTGCGACACCTGTTGCTGTGTGCAGGGTGGGGTGAGGTGGAATGGCATACGTGTTCTGGACGATGACCAAAAGGCACACCCCCAACGCCTTTCAGTCTCTGCAGGGGAAGGTGGGGATTGCCGTTGGTTCAATACTTCACTGCATTCCTATTATGCATCTCTCTAACTCCTGCACTACCAATGCCAGCAAGCCAACATTCGGCATTGACAAATGCTTGTTAAACCTTCCCCCTGTTAACCTCCACTCGTGACCTCTTGTCCTATCATCTCTGTTCCTGGTAAATAGTTCCCCACATTTTAGTCTACTAATTCCTTTCAGGAACTTAAAGATCATATCACCCCCTTCTCTTCTGGTTTCAAGGGATCATGTTCCATGCCTTTAACCGATCATCATAGTGTCTGCCTTCCTGGCCCTGAATCATCTTAGTTATCCTGTGTTGTACCTTCTCTAGCCTCTCCCTGTCTTTTTAGGTGGCAGCTCCAGAACTTGGCACAGTACTCCAGGTGGCCTCACCAGTGACCTATTCAGTGGTAACAGCACTTCCTCCTACCTTCTACTGTCAAACCCTCTCCTGATGCACCCGGCATCCTGCTAGCCTTGCTTCAGGCCTTGTTACATTGTCTGGTTTGTTGGTACGGGGTCACAATCTTGAATGAAAAACAGCCCAGGTCAAAAAACGTGCAAGAAAAACAGCAAAAACAAATATTTTGCCCACCAAAAACAACGAATGCTATAACAGCTCCACATAAAATATCTGGCTACACTATGTGTTTGGGAGGGGGCACCACACCCCCATACCCACCCTCATGCAGGTATTCACCTCCTGAACCCCCCCATCTAAATATAATCACCTCCAGGGTAGGCAACTCGTGGACGGGAAGGAACTGCGGGGAGGGGGGAATCCTTGGGTAGGGAAGGGGAGGTGGAACCCAGCCCTGAGTCGGGAGGGGGAGACAAAATAAAGTAAGTCTTTGTAACAACAACAAAAAAATTATCCCCCCCGCCCGCAGGACTCAAACCCCTGTGCAGTTTCCTGCTAACCTCTGCTGCCTGTGCCCCTACCCTCCATGCCACGGCAGCTCAGGTCAGCAACACCTCACAGCAGACTCTTTCTCCCTGTCCCCAAACAGCTAAAGGGATAGCACTAAACTTTACTTGTGCTATCTTTGCTATATAGCTGTCTTTTGTTTCCATGTGTGACACTCACGATTTTCACCTGTTTTCATTTACATTTTAACCGGTACTGGTTTGTTTAAGGAGTCCTTAATGATGACTCCTAGGTTACTTTCCCTGATGTTGTGTTCAGGATCCCCCAATCCAATACTCTGTTCTGGGATTTTGTTCCTTAAGTGTATAACTTTGTACTTTTTGGCACCGAATTTCAGCTGACAGACTCTGGACCAATTTTCCTGCCTTTCAGATCTCTCTGCAGCTCTCTTGTCCCCTCCACATTGTCAGTCCCACCACTGAGTTTAGTGTCATCTGTGAATAGACACAACTTACTTTGGATTCGCTCCTCTTTGTCGCTGATGAACACATTGAAGAGGACTGGGCCCAGAACAGATCCCTTTGGTGCACCACTGGTGACCTCTCTTTCCTCTGATCTGACCTCATTCACCACAACCCTATGCTGCCGCCCTCCAACCAACTCCTTACCCTCCAAACTATTTCTTTAGCTGTTCCCAGATCCCCTATTTACTTCAGCAGCCTTCAATATGACACTAAGTTGAGTACCTTACTGAAGTCGAAGTAGGGTAAAAGTACAGCATGGCCCTTACTAACTACCTTGCTTGCCCTGTCAAAGAATACTGTCAGGTTGGTCTGATCTTTAACGAGTGTCTCCATCAGTTTCCCTACCATAGAAGTAAGGCTGAATGGGCTATAGTTTCCCTCCTCTGAAGTCTAGCATTTCAACTTTAGATGAGGGCTTGCAGGTGTCCAGGGCCACCTCTAACCATATAGTACTGTAGTTGCTGGACCCCAGGAGTTCCCCGACCCATACTCCGCCTGCTCTTTCTGAATTGGTGAGTACCACAACTAGAATGGATGATGGTCTAGTGGGATCCCTGACCTGCTGTGCCACCATGCAGTCCTGCAAGATATCAAGCAGGGTCTAACTTCTGGCACTCGTGCCCACGGGGATGTTCCTGTGGATGTCTGGCAGATTGAGATCTCCCACTATTACAGCCTTCACTTTTGCTACCCCCTCCCTACTGTAGTATCCAGCTCCTCATCTCGCTCTCCTCTGTGTCCCTGTGGCCTGTACAGAACGCCACCCCATGCAAAGCTTCCGACCTGGCAACAATGTAAACTAAACCACAGTGATTCTACCTCCCCTTCCACCCAATGGTAGCATCCTCTTCTGCCTCAATCCCTTCGCTGATGTAGATGGCCAGCCTTCCACCTCTGGTGGTAGTAAATGGGGTGCACTCTGAGGGAGGGTGACAAGTGGGGTGCCACAGGGATCACTACTGGTATGGGGTCATCTTTAATGTTTTTATTAGCGACATTACAGAGGTGCTAGAAAAGAAAGTATGCCTCTTTGCAGACGACACTAAAATCTGTAATGGGGTAGACACTCGGGGTGTGTGTGGAAAAAAATGAAGTGATCTAGAAAAGTTAGAGGAGTGGTCAAGGGTGTGGCAGCTAGATTTCGATGTGAAGAAGTGTAAAATCATGCACTTGGGGCACAGAAACCCAGGGACAGAGTACAAAATGGAGGAGGGTAGTATTGACCACCACCAAACAGGAAAGGGACCTGGGAATAATCATATCTGATGACCTAAAGTTGGCCAGACAGTGTGACAACATAGAAACATAGACTTTGACGGCAGATGAGGACAGCTTGGCCCATCTAGTCTGCCCATTTCCCTACCTACAGGATAGGCCGTAGATCCTAGTTAACCAACAGCCTATTTCTTCCTACCCCCACAAGAATTGTCTTATGTCTGTCCCATGCATTCTTGAATTCTCCCACAGTTTTAGACCCCACAACCTCCTCAGGAAGGCTGTTCCATGCATCCACTACCCTCTCTGTGAAATAATACTCTCACATTGCCCCTGAACTGCCCTCCTTCTATCTTTAAATTGTGTCCCCTTGTTCTTGCAAGTCTCTTTTCCAGAAAGATGCTACCCTCTTGGACTTTGTTGATTTCACTGAGGTACTTAAAAGTTTCTATCATGTCCCCCCTCTCCCTTCTTTCCTCAAGGGTATACATATTAAGCTCCTTTAGTCTCTCCGCATCGACTTCTCTTGCAGACCCTGCACCATTTTAGTTGCCCTCCTCTGGACTACCTCTATCCTGTCTATGTCCTTGCGGAGATGGGGTCTCCAGAACTGGACACAGTACTCCAGAGGGGTCTCACCAACTGTCTGTACAGAGGGATAACAACTTCCTGTTTTCTGCTGCTGATGCCTCACCATACATCCCAGTATACCCCAGCCCTCCTACTGCCTTTCTCACATTGCTTGCTAACCTTAAGGTCATCTGATATGATTACCCCAGGTCCCTTTCCTTTTTGTTGTTGTTACTACCTCCCACCCATTGTGTATTCTTCCCTGGGTTCTCGTTTCCCAGGTGCATTATTTGCACTTCTTTGCATTGAATCCTAGCTGCCATACTTCTGACCATTCCTCCAACCTTGCCAAGTCCCTTTTCATCCTTTCCGCCTCCTTGTGTATCAACCCTGTTGCAGATCTTTGTGTCATCTGCAAAAAGGCATCTTTTCCTTCCAGTCCTCTGCAATGTCACCAAGAGACATTAAAAGGACTGGACCCAATCTGGTACCCCACTAGTAACCTCTCTTTCTTCAGAGTGGACTCCATTTACAATTACCTTCTGTGTCCTGTTGTGCAGCCAATGTTTTACCCAGGCTACCACCCTGGGACCCACTCCCAGGCTGGTTAATTTGACTATTAATCTTTTGTGTGGGACTGTGTCAAATGCCTTGCTAAAGTCTAGGTAGGCCGTGTCCACAGCCCCTCCCTGGTCTACTACTTTGGTCACCCAGTCAAAGAAATCTATTAGATTCATCTGACATGACCTTCCCACTGTGAATCCAGGCTGCCTTGGGTTCTGTGCTCCACTGGCCTCTAGGTACTCAACTATTCTTTCCTTCAGAAGTGACTCCATCACTTTCCCTGCCACAGAGGTCAGACTGACAGGTCTGTAGTTTCCTGACTCTGTCTTGGTCCCACTTTGGTGAAGGGGAATCACATCCGCCTTCCTCCAGTCCTCGGGTACCACACCATCTTCCCATGATTTATTAAAAAGAGTAGCCAGTGGTTTCACTAGTTCCTCCCTTAATTCTTTTAGAATTCTGGTGAATTCCATCAGGACCCATTGCTTTGTCCACCTTCAGTTTTAGGAGTTCTTGCAGAACCCTTTCTTCCGTGAAAGGACTGGGATCGACCCCTATCAAGAGTGCTTCTGTTAATTGGATTAGGCACTTCTCCTCCTCTTTGTGAATTCTGAGCAGAAATATTCGTTCAGTATCCCTGCTTTTCACTGTCCCCTCTGCCCACCCACCGCTCATTCTATTCAGCCTCACTATCCCTCCCTTTGTCTTTCTCGCTGCTGATGTACCTATAAAGGTTTTATCCCTTCTTAACTGAGTTGGCTATCTTTTCCTCAGTTTGGGCCTTTGCTATTCTGACTTCCTCCCTGCTTCCTTCTGCCTTAACTGGTACAGCTCTGTCCTGCTCCTTCTGTGTTTCTTGTACTCCGAATGCTATCTTTTCTTCCTGACTTTCACAGCCACCTCTTTTGAGAACCATAGTGGCTTTTTCTTTTGTTTTGATTTGTTTATTTGCTTCACACAGAGGCTTGTTGCCTCTGTGATGGCAGTTTTGATGATTCCCCATTGTTGCTCCACACCTCCTTCTAGCCTATTTGCTAGTGCTTTTCTGAGGCACTCTCCCATCTTGCCAAAGTCAGCTCTCCTAAAGTCCAGTACCCTCACTTTTGTATGGCTTGACTCTGTAACTGAGTTTAACGTGAACCACACTGTTTGATGGTCACTTGTCCCCAGATGGCAACCCACTTCTAGATCTGAGATCTCACTGCCCCGCTTGAGAGCACGAGGTCTAAGATTGCTCCCTCACGAGTGGTTCTGAAACTAGCTGTCTAATGCCTGCCACCTGTAGGGCATCAAGAATGGCCTGCTCTT
Organism: Neoceratodus forsteri; assembly: GCA_016271365.2. Classification (NCBI taxonomy): domain Eukaryota; kingdom Metazoa; phylum Chordata; order Ceratodontiformes; family Ceratodontidae; genus Neoceratodus; species Neoceratodus forsteri. The sequence continues at coordinate 71,899,166 of JADMNL010000033.1, forward strand.
GGATGTGGCTGCAGCAAATGTGTCTAGTTAACATCTGCATATTCCAGGTCTCCCATCAATAGTATCTCCTTTCTCTGCCATTCTAAGAATGCCTTCTATCATATCCTTGTCCATTCCATCCCCTGACATGGGGGTCTGTACACAACCCTGTGCGGATTGTGGTGCCCTTTCCAGTCTCCAAGGTGACCCACAGTGCCTCCGCTCCTCCCTGTTTACTCTTTTGTTCAGTTGCTTTTATCCCTTCCTTTACATAGAGAGCTACTCCTCCCCCTCTTCTCCCCTGCCTGTCTCTCCTATAGGATATGTACCCTGGTATGTTAACATCCCAGTCATGGTTCTCTGTGTACCATGTTTCTGTGACTGCTACGATATCCAGGCATCCCTCTTCCATCAAGGCCACCAGTTCAGGGAGCTTGTTGCCCAGACTACGGGCATTGGTACTCATTACCCTCCATTTCCTGATGGCCTTACTCTTCTGGCAAGGCAGTGGGGAGAGCTAGTGGGATGCAAGGGTGCATAGGGAGGGACATCACCGGCAGAAAGAGAAAGGTGGTGTTACTGCTGTAGAGATCAGGCCTCACCTAGAATACTGTGTCCAGTTCTGGAAACCACATCTCTGGAAGGCATACCCCTCAACCTTTTATCACCCAAATGTGTGACAAGATGTGTGACAACTGGACAAAATGTGAGATACATCATCAAACATGACATTGCAAGCTCAGAATACTGTGGAAATAAGTGCACTAATGTTTATAATATTTTTGGATAACCTAGCATCTTATATTATTATACATTTCTACTTAAAAGTCTCAGTGGTCAGTGTGGAATGTCACCTTCTCAATGTGGGACAGAGGGTTTATAAGGGATAAAATCAGTGATGCACCTTGTAATGCATGACAGTTGAGAGGTATGCTGCAAGGACTTAGACAGAGTAGAGGTGGTCCAGAGGAGGGTGACTAAAATGGTGCAGGGTCTGCATCACAAGCCCTGTGAGGAGAGACAGAAAGACCTCAATATGTACAAGCCAGAAGAGAGGCAGGAGAGGGGGGTATATGACAGAAACATTCAAATACCTCACAGGTATAAATAAAGTTCAAATGGGAAGCATTTTTCAGAAAAAAAGATGCTGAAGAACAGGGGGACATGCTATGAAGCTGGGGGGACTCAGGGGAGATGTGAGGAAGTACTTCTTCACAGAAAGAGTAGAAGATATCTGGAACAGCCTCCCGGCAGAGGTGGTGGGAATAAAAACAGTAACGGGCTTTAAGAATGCATTAGACAGGCATAAGGGAACCTTAGACGTAGGGAAAGAAGGGAGGGAGGTAAATCCAGAGATCAAGTAGAATGTGTGGTGTTATAGTAGGAAAGGAAAACGGGCAGACTAGGTGGGCCAAGTGGTCCTTATCTGCCATCAATATCTAAGTCTATATGTTTTTAAATGTCCCTCTATCATGCCTATATAAGGTGTATCAGGGATTGCTATGCCCAAGTTATTGTTTACACTAGCCCATGTTTCTGTAACGACCACTAGATCCAACCCAGAGTCTTTCCTTCCATCTATTCTTCCATGAACACCTTACCTCCATCCCTGGGATAGTCCTGTCCAGATTCCTCACTGTTTCTCCCTCCACAGTGGAATCCCCAGTCCCTGCCTACCTGCAGCTGGTTTAAACATCTGCCAATGTAGATGTCAAACATTTGTCCTAATGCAGTAGTCCCCTCTTATGTCAGGTGAAGGCCATCACTTTTGACGAGCCTTCTGTCCCAGAACCTACTCTCCAATTCCATATAAAGTAGTGTCCCTATTTCTGACACCACACCTTCAACCACCCAATCAACTGCTCAATCTCCACCTCCCTTACGCTGTTCTTCCCATTCTCCCTAACCCAGAAAGGAAAGACCTCAAAAGGCTATGGAAGTGGAATGCTTCTTCCATCTGCCCCAGCCTCTAGAAGTCCCTCTTCACTGTCTATACAGGCTGATTTGCAAGACAAATGGTACCGAGGTGTTCCAGCAGTCCCTGCCCCCCCTCCAGTATCCTCCCTATCTTATCCCAGTTTGGAATGGCTGATGCTCCAAACAGGCATCTGACCATCCCCCTCACTTACCCCCCACCTACCCCCTCACCACCCATTTAACAATAGGTCTCCTATCACTAGAATCCTCTTTGTTGGCTTCCCCCACCTTGCCCTTGGGTGTCATCATGTCTCCCTTCCTGTCAGCACTAACTGACCATTGGTTACCCTGCCCGAGTCAGGCACCTGTCCTTCTTCAGGGGTGAAAAACGGTTTGCCATTGGTATCTCATGTGAACTCATGATTGTTGTGTGGCTGTCCCTGCCACCAGATCTCCTCCCCCTCACCCCACCACCCTCTCAGCCAGTGGGTCTCTGAGGACAGGGGGTGTAAAGGACACAAGCTTAGTTGAGTCCCGCTGAATATTTCCTTCCTATTGATGTCAAATGGGCATGGAACTCCCTGAAGGTCCTGCAAATAGGACAGTGTTCCCTTCTCAAAAAAAATAACCTTGGACAAGAATGTCCCGCAATCCCTACAGCTAACTACCTCCCCACTCACCCAGTGCTCCATTCCAGTCAGATAAGTGCCTTTGCCGTAAACCTCAGGTTAAGTTACTTAGTAGTACGTGATATTAGGCTAAGACGTCTGCACGTACAGCATCCTCTTACATTGACTCCTATGACAAAGAACAAAGAAATTCTTTATAATAATTGCACAAGTACAGTCTCCAGAAAAAAACATAATAGAAGGAAAGTTTAGAAATACTTAGCTTCTCAGAAGATTCCAAATGCCGTCTGACTTCTCTTGTTTTATTCTGAACAACTAAATGCTATGGACTGATGTCATAAGATTCCAAACATGATGTTCTTTGCAACACAGAAACATTTTTTCGTTTTCAAAATTTGAACAAATACAAAGCACATTTAAAACAAAAATGGATTTCCAGAAAGTAAGGATATATAATTCAATGACAGCAGTAGAGAGGAATCCAAGTTTTAGCAAGTGTCAGATGACGCTCAACAAAAGGAAGACCAGAAATACCAACAAAACTCAGTAAAACTGCAGATGGAGAGGTCCGATAACCAAGTCCTCGAAAGAACAAAAGTAACCCTGCAGGAACACCTTGGCTATACAAAGCTACTGCTGACCTCCACTCACACTCCATGCAGGAAAATCAGCAATCATGTGGTTCCAAACAACCCGCAAAATTTCAGCCTCCGGCTGGCCAGAAGGCAGTGAAAAGAGACAGCAGCAAACAAGTACTTTTCAGCAACAAAATCATCAAAGAAATGTCAACATATGATAATAAAAATAATCAGTTCAAAAGTTTTTTTAGACAAAAATAAATATTTCTGCTGAAAGTAAAATTAATAGAGGAGTACAGGTTGATAGCAAATGCATGTAGCAGCCATCATCACAGTCAACATTCTAGAATCAGTTCTAGAATAGAATTCTGACCATGTTTGGGCCAGACTATTCTGCCTGGATTCCACAATCACATACATAGATACATAGACAGTGTCGGCAGATAAGGGCCTATGGCCCACCCAGTCTGCCCATTTAAGTTTGTAAGTTCAGTTTATGTTTTCCAGATGTCCATCTTATTATCAGGGCACATTATCCAGATAATCTTTTTACACTATCCACCTGGATATAGGTACCTGAACTAGGAAGCCAGACAGGAAAAGGCACTAGGTAGTCAAATCAGAATCTTAGGAAGGTATGCCACATTTTCACCAGATCCACAGGGTTATATGTCTATTTCTGTTGGCTTCACCATAGCAGACAGTAGGCACCAGTGAACCCTGCACTTGCTGGTTGCCCCTGGGTCAGTTCACTTCAGTTTTTAAATATTTTTTTTTTTTTTTTTTTTTTAATTATTCCCTTGTTGAAACAGCCGTTAAGGGCTCTGCAGCTCCTTCAGATGTGGCCTCTTATTCTTGTGATGTTTCTACTATAGATTGTGGGAGCATCCTCGACCAATCACAGCGCTTCCTTCAATTGCATGGGAGGTGCTCATAATCCCGCAAGTGTTTTATGCATTGAGCCACAATAGCAGGCTTCTCACTGACTGCTCACACCATCAGCATTCTGATAAAAAAAAAAAATACATTTTTTAAAAAAGGTTTGCAATCCATAATAAGTTAATGGATCATTCTGAGGGACTCTTATGGATCTAAGAGTGTCACATCTTGCGTTCTTAGGATCACAGAACTGCTCACCTTTGGTTTGCTAGCCCCTGGTCCTAAAAACATGCACGGCAACACTTATATCCGTAAGAGGCCCACCAACTGGACCCACAATCTTACAGACAATGTATAAAACAGCCAATGAGAATCAGCTCTGCAGAAATGGATGGGATGGGTAGAACAGGGACTGACATTGCCATCTCCCACTTACAATCATGAGCATGTCACTGGTTGTACTGAAAATAGAATGCTGTATATAACAGCTACAATACAATGCATGTGGCCAGGGCGGCTCAGATGGGAGAGAGGCTCACAACATGATTAATCTCTCGGGGGCGCCCAAACCCTAAAGCAGGTCCTAGGCTTCATGTCACTTTTTTCAGCAACTGACCTCTGTCTAGCACCTTTTGGTTGTGACAGACTGTTTTTTAAGAGGAAGCTTTCTGGCTTTAAATTTTTAGACACAGACAGATAAGTTTTGGGTGTTCGTTTTTCTGGATCTTCCCATTCTCAGCGAGAAGCAGCAGTGACAAAACAGGATACAGTGGTATTTGTCACCATAGATTCTGATTTATTTATAGGCACTACAGAAATAAACAAAAGTGAAATATATTTTGTGACGCCGATGATTAAGCAAAAAGGCATACCAGGGCACATCTCATGCCGGGATAATGTGATGCCTTGGGTGCGTTATAAGGCAGCTGGCTACTGGACGAGTGCCTTCAGCCACGTGAGAACTGGCACTGTCCCAGTGACACTCATCTTGAAGTGCCTTACTGCGAGTATAAAATTGATCCATTTGTGTTATTTACTGTCATTAGTAGGCAGTTTTGTGGGCACTAGTTTCACCTTTGAAGTTGTGCTGGGATAACATCATGGGTTAAACTGACTTTCCACCAGTCAGCTTTCAGCATTTTTTAAATCCACTTTATAATCTTTAATAATCAATGCCAACCCCTCCACTTACCCCAATGAGAATCATTCACACAGTCCTCAAGTAGAGCGCTAATGCAGTCTTGGTCTTTTGTACACAGAGGTGGGCAGGGAGTAATGGTTAGCTCAATACCTTAATGCCTACCATGTGAGGGGACATCGCATGTGACAAGGTAACATGTGCTACGCCTATCTGCAGCTCTCGCTGTGCCCATGCCAGTCCTGCACATTCACAGACTGCAAGCAACAACCAGCATGACTCAGAAAGAGAGCAACATGCCTGTGCTTTTTTTTGTGTCTACCATTTCGCTGATGAAAGCATGAAAAGGTGTGGGCTTTGAATTTCAAATGCCCCACGTCTGAGCTCTTTGTGTTTGTTTTTAGCTAGTATAGAGATTCTGAAGAACTGCAGATCAGCTTAGTGACTGTGACTGACTGCAGGGAATCCGACTTGTGCAACTGCTGTGACAGACATTGGGCGACACATCATCTTATGACGGAGGAAGTGAAACCCCCTTTCAAATTATAGCTGTGGATTTCAAATTTCAGTATCCATAGCAGTGACATTTATTGGGGGGGCTCTTGTTTGAATTTACTATGCTTTATGCCTCCTTGACACACAGCCTGCCCTGTTAGCTTCTTTCTCTCCCAGCCCCCCACTGTCCATGGGGCTTAGCTTCCGATCCTGCAGTGCCCCACAGTTTGCCCCCTGTGACAGAGCCCTTCAGGTTCCTCAAGTCCTGGAGGAGTTTAACTCAGGTCCATGTTGGGAGCCCAGAGAGCAGATGCAAGACCTACGAGGAGGGGAGGCTTCATTCTGCAGGCTGGGGGAGTTTCCAGTTTTCTTGTTCCCTCCCCTGGGCAACTCGGGCTAGGACTGGAGTGGGCATCAGCATGCAAGCATGATGATGTCCCCAGTCAGCAGGCATCCACCCACCCATTGCATCTCAACTTGCGCCACCACCACCTGTGGTCACCCAGGTAGAAGTATTGCAGCAAAGCATACTGACTTCCCTCCCTGGAGGAGGAGCTCATCCTCTGGGGCACTCAATCCTTCTCCCCCTAGCTGACCCCAATGACTCAAGCTCACTTCCGAACCCAGGTTGCCAGCATTGCCAATGACAGTCTATCATTGCGTGATCAGCCTTCGGGATGAAATGGCAATAGTGTTGCTGCTGTGCCAACAGGCCAGCTGAGGGGAGCCTTTAAATTAGGGATTTAGTCTCACCACAAGGAACTCATTAAAATGCTTAGTGCATGTTGTTTTTATGCCCACCATGGCTACTCTTGAGATAGTAAGAATGGTCTCATGCACTTTCTAAGAGTATGAGACTTGGGAGCTGAAGGGGAGTCATTCTGATACTCTACGAATCTAAGACAGACTACTCTTCTCACCACAAGAGTGGTCTCAGTTGCCATATTAATATATTATTGAACGAGGTTGATCAGTAATATATGAACAATTTAGGGTTGGCCTGTTGGCGCAGCACTAGCATGACCACTTCTGATGCCGATGGCCCGGGTTCAGGAATGAGCCAGAGTCATCAGAAGACTGGCTGGGTGAAGAAGATTGAGCATCCTCAGGGGCGCTCTCATCCTTGGGGCATTAGGGACCAGAGATTCCGCTGCACTACAGCCAACTGGGTGACCACAGGTGACAATGCAAGCTGGAGCTCATACTGAAGGGAGGGAGGATGTGCATGTATATTCGGCCTGGGCCCAATACCACATCTTAGGGGGGTGGTCAAGAAAAAGAGAAACATCCCTGGGCAAGCAGTATGACACTGCACCCACATAACCACTCATTACACCAACTGCTGACCGTAGTAAAAACTGCAATGGGAAATGATGCCCCTCAATGGCCCTTGCACTGGGGGTAAGCTAGGGAGGACCAGGCAATGGATGGTAAGTTTAGAGAAGGCGGGTGAAGGAGCATGATGTGGAGGGTCTGGTTGAGATGGGCTGCATGGGTGAATAAGGGAGATAAAAGCACAATAAATTAAAAATAAAATAATAAAGCATCTGTGTGGATGTTCTCCTCCCAGGGGAGGGGGCTGCGGAGCACTGCACAGAGAGCAACATCTGGTGTTGTGCAGAGCCGTAGCCAGCGAGGGTGACCACACATCAGCTGTCTCCACTTCAACAGCGTCGTCATGGTGCACATAACTGGGAAGAGACAGAAGAGGCCCAGAAAATGGGAAAATAGCACCCATCCTGGCCTGGCTTGATGACGACTGCCACGTTTCCCCACACCAGCAGTCCCCTAAGCACACTGGCACTACTCCCTCAGTTCTGCATGCCTCGGAGGATCCCCAGGAACTGTTGCTCCTTTCCTCTGGCCAGGAGAAAGGGCCCCTACCAGGGATGCAGGGATAGCCTGAGGAGCCATGCAGCAGTGATTGGCTGTGGAAGGTGATACTGGTGGGCAGAATGGGATGCTGTGTGGACCGCAAGGTATGGCAGGTCAAGGGGTGCAGGGAAGGAGCAAACAAAATTGAAAATAAAAATACAAAAAATGTGAAAACCCTCCTAGAATCTGTCCATTTTCAGGACACCTGGTTATGAAACACTCTTTTACAGAATAAGAGTACCTAGCATGCAAATAAAAGGAGTGGTCTAACTGGTTGAAAGCATTTCCTCAATCTATAACCTTGGACATATTTTATTTAACAGTTGATTTAACAAGAGTTACCCAACTGAAGAACAACATCTGAGTTTTTGTGTGGTTTTACTTCTATCCGACGTCTACAGCAGTGGGGCAATGAAGCAATGAGAGGTCAAGCGACGTCTTCAGGGCCACACAGTGAGAAAGCAGCTACTGAGAAATCAACTGCTGCTCTGCTGGATCCAAGTGCACTGTTTCAAACATATGTTTGAACTTTAAGAGGCTGCAATCAATTGGAGACCATCCCCAAACCAAATGTTTTAGTGGCACAAAAAGTATCATCTGGAGTATCCATGGATTCAATATCATGATGCACAATGTATGATGTGATATTGTGGCATGTTGTGATACTGTGGCATGTTGTGAGCTTGTGGCATGTTGTGATACTGTGGCATGTTGTGATACTGTGGCATGTTGTGATACTGTGGCATGTTGTGAGATCGTGGCATGTTGTGATACTGTGGTATGTTGTGAGATTGTGGCATGTTGTAAGATTGTGGCATGATTGATTGAGTTCTCATTTGTGTTGTTTCACCAAATGAGTCTTTCGTGGAATTGCTTTAGAGGCACTGCATGTCATTCCAAATGGTGCACTTTGCTCTCAGACACATCAAGGTTCAGTATTATATACTGTACTAGTCACATTAATGATATACTGTACAATTTACATGAAACTGTCACATCAATGAGTGTCTTTTAGAACAGGGTGGAATGAATGTGGAATGGCAGTTTTGCTTCCAAAATGCCTTGTGGAATTTCTTTCTTGATTGTTCAGAATTCCGAAAAGCATTCTCTGCATACCTCACAATACTATTTCATGGATTATGCAATCTGTGGAATATTATACTGGAAAAGATCCCTCTTAGCCAAGCAGAATGCAGAGTTACTGTCCTGTTACTCTGTGATGACATAATAATGGGATACTGGCTCTACATTCTGATTGGCTAAGTAGAATAATGGCACAGTGACTCTGCATTCTGATTGCCTGCTGCATGTTGTACATAGCCTATCAGATAGCAGACCTAGCCTGCTCTCCCATTTCAACACTCACCAGCCAATCAGAGACATCCAGCAATGGTACAGTGTCTATGAGAAATAGTTTTTGGCTTCTTACAGACATGCTGTAGTGCTACAGAAACAGATTTCAGAATGTTTTTGGAAAAAAATAAAAAGCATTTTCCAGGATAATCACAATAACACCATAATGGTCTAGGTTTCCTTGGTAATAACTGGACCAGGGGGGTTAATAAACACCTCAGTTTTTGGCCTGGGTGTTTATTTACCGCTGGTTCAGTATGCCCTTGTAAGCATAGCTCACCATGGGGTTATTGCTATATTATTCCACCATTTGTGGAAAATTAAATTACAGTTTAGATAAACTGCAGAATACAATTCCATCTTTTCAACATGTCAGAATTCCACTTCTGATGGTACAGAAGGGATATTTAAATTAAGGAGGGGAGGGACATAAGAGGTCATGGGCTTAGATTGGGGGGGAAGATATAGGGGGAAATGAGGAGACACTTTTCCACAGAGAGGGTTGTGGCAGAATGGAACACTCTGCCAGAGAAGGTGGTATCCTGTAAGACAGTGGGGATTCAAAGGGGATGGGTGGGGGATTATTGTGAAGGCAGGAGGGGCAGCTGCAAGGTAAGGGAGTAATATGTGCTCGCTGCACATTCGAGCAGACTTGATAGAACACATGGCCCATTTCTGTTGGCAAATTCATAGTTCATATGTATGCATGTTCTGTGAATTTTTTTAAATTCTGCAGAATTTTGGAAGAATTTTACAATTCTGTACATCACTAGTTTCTTTAGCATTTCTCAGTGTGTTGCATAAATGCTGCTGGATTCAGCACAAAGCCTTGCAAAATCTGTTGCATAAGAGTGAACCCCCAAAAATGCATTTCGAGGTGCAGTAACAAAATAATGCTTCTATGTCCATAAGGTGGGGTGCCAACATGGTCACCCTGAAAATGTGGGGTCAGTGTGACTCCAAATGGCCAAGTTAAGGCCAAATGTTAAAAAAAAAAATTCCTTCCCTCCTGCCCCATCAGCTGATCTCAGCTGTTTGATGTTGGCAGCTGAATCCCAATCCCACCACAATACCTTCTGATGCCTGCCTAATAATTTAAAAGTTACCCCCACATTTGCCCACTCTCTAGAACCCACGTCTCCTTCACCCTCTTCTCCCACTGGCACCCATCTCTTATAGTTGTAACCGGGGGTGGGTGCCCAACCCCAGATTCATTTATATTCCATGGCATGACTTCTTTGCTTATCTGACACTAGTCTTCTTAAAGATCATTGGAAACATAATACACACTTTGTTTTATTTTCACTAAGATATTTATTTAAAAAAGAATTTAAAGTGTACCACTAAATTGCGTCATTGTCACTGCTGTATCTGCTCACAGCTTTCAGAACCCCAACTTTCCATGGGAAATATCAGGGTGTCATTTTAGTCTCAGCGCAGTTTTCATACTGCTGATAACAGGTACTGTGAACAACTTGATGCATAAAAATGAATCCTGTCACTATAAATGTATATTGTATTTTTTTTTAAAGAAACATTACTCTTCATAAAATGCTTGGGGTAGAGAGAATTTAGGGCTAAGGACTGAAATGACATCAGAGTCTTGTGGGCCTCAGAGACAAAGCAGCACTACTTGCCATTGACTGCTAAGAGGTTTGTCTTCCTTGGAAAAAGAGAACTTTTCTTTCACTCCCCAGCAATGTTGGAATACACCTTATGGGCCACTATATAGGGGCTCTATTTTTAAAGGGACACTGTCAACCCTCGTTTGCATCATTATTTCTAGCTGAAATCCCACAATTTATGATTACGTACCTTATCTAAAAGTCATTGCTTTTCCTGGTTGTTTTACCTGCTTCATTTCCTGTAGAATTAAAATGCATGCTAATGGTATAATTACACCTGACCTTGTTTTTGCTTCAAATGCTTGATCTATTGCTATTGCATACTTCCCGAACATTTGAAATACCCCCAAACAGTGCAACCACTTATGATGTAATAGTCTCTCCTCTCTTCCATCTGCATCAAGAGTGGCTAGACTGTGTGGGGGTGTTCTGAGGTCCAGGAAAGATGCAGTGTGAGTTGATCAAGGAATGCAAGAAGCACGTTTTTGTGTAGTAACACCACTATGGTGGGCAGTCTGTTTTTTTAATTTTAAAAGGAAAAAAAGGAAGCAGAATCAAACTACCAGCTATAAAGCAATCACTACAGAATGTGACTAATCATAATATTTTTTTTTAAACTAGAGACCCTTTGAGGCCTATGAGGGTTGACAGAGTCCCTTTAAATGGTGCCCCTTGTTCCAGTATGACAGTGTTGCCAGAGCTTCAGGGGTTCACTTCAGAACCACTGGGGATGAGGCCCTTTGGGCCCATCTGAAATTTCAACCCTAGTCCCCAAAGCAGCAGGGCAGTTTTGCAACCTATTCCAGTAACAATGGAGGACATGAGCTAACCTGGCTGTGTGACGGCAGTAAGTTTCTGCATCACTGGAGTCTATGTGTGAGTCCACTAATTCCAAGCTGCAACTGGCAGTGTGCTGGGTGCATCGTGGTGGTGAGACACTCGGCTCTCACATGAGCATGGGAATGTCTGCCCCAGCATTCATGTACCACCTCCCATGCTGGTGAACGAAGAAGCAGTAATGTGGAGATCATTGAAGACAGCGGCTTACCCACCCTAGCTGCTGGAGGATGGGAGGAAGGGTGCAGTCCAGACAACTGCCAACGTTGGGGTAGGGAGACAGGGAGACCCAAGAGGGACAAAATGAACAAATTGAACAATAAAAAAAACTAACACAATGGAGCACATACAACAGCCAATCTAACGGGCCTCTAATTAAGGGCTTCCCATGTTTTTTTGACTCTCTGCTTTACTGAACTTTTTTTGCAATCACTGGGCATTTATCCAGCGATCCTGTGGTTTCTCCCCAGCCCCTGCTAGCCGACAGCTGGGGCTCTGTGTTTATGTAATTATAGCTTTTTGTGATTCATGGCATAACTGTAACACATTGCAGCTGCTTCCCATGTGAGTGCCAGTCACATGAAACCGAGGCCAATAACAATGAGATGGCATTGTGTTTTCAAGGTAAACACAGAACTATAGCATTGTTGACTTGAACAGAAAAACAAAAAGCCAGAGGGGTTGGGAATTTTGAAAGCTCTGCCTCGAGACAAAGTGCTATATGCTTCAAGGAGTTTTGTTTGTAACAGTCATCACCAGGCAGGGACTGTGTCTAGGATTCAAAAGCCTTTTTGGGGTATCCAGTCCAGGAACCCCAGGTACAGCCATGTGAGTCTTTAGCTCAGTGGTTAGTGCACCAGGATGGTATTCTGTGGGCCTGGGTTCAGTTCTCAGGAGGTCACATTATTTCATACTCACTGCAATCTGTGATTTAAATTGCTTAGCAGTGACTAATAACTACACCAGAAAACACACACAAAACATGTAATTGCCATCTTGATTATTTCTAGTTGCAGGATATGCAATACTAAAGAAAGGAAGTGTTTCCAGGAGCCCCAGGTCCAATCATCTGAGCCTTTAGCGCAGTGGTTAGAGCACCAGGAGGGTACTCTGGGGGCCTGGGTTCCATTCCCAGTATTTCACATTATTTCTTTCTCACTACAATTTGTGATTTAAATTGCATAGCAGTGATTACTGCCGCATCAAAAAACATCTAATTTACATAATAATTTAATAGTGAGCACTAAGACAGAAAATCCATGAAGAAGCAGTAGAACGAAACTTGGCAGAAATTGGCCTGGAGATGTTTGCACATCTCAGAAGTAACAAGCATTTGTCAATGCCGAATGTTGGCTTGCTGGTATTGGCAGTGCAGGAGTTAGAGAGATGCATCATAGGAATGGCAGTCAAGTATTGAACTGATGCCAACCCACCCCCACCCTGCAGAGAGTGACAAGCATTAGGGTGTCCCTTTGGGTGTTTGGTAGTGCCGTGCGGGAAAACATGCTGGGCAGGATGTGAAAAATGACAGCTGCACAGCTCATATGAGGTAAAAAGCCAGTGTTGAAAATGCATGTAAATATACCAAATTTAAAGTTAAGGGTGCATGGGAAATATGCAACACACGCTTGCAACACTGCCATTTTATGGGCGTTCGGCACCAAATTTTCAACATAGGCATTTGAGCACCTCTGCTCATGTACAGTGTGTCTGTTATTTCCTCAAAGTATCCCAAGAAGTGATTTCGCATAGCGACCATGCCATTCTGCGCCGGAAGTGCAAAATCACAGTTTGGGCAGGATATGTGAAATGACGGCAGTACTGTTCATCAAGAGGTGTGGAAAAATGGCAATGGTGAAAATCCAGAGTGAAAATATCACAAACACACGACAGTACGAGCGTGCGTGCAATCTGCCAATGCACACTCGTAACACAGTCATTTTATGGAGTATCATCACCAAATTTTCAACTTAGGCATTTTAGGACCTCTGCTCATGAACTGTGTCACTGTCATTTTCATAATCTGGCCCAAACACTGATTTCCCACAGCTACTGCGCTATTGTGCGCCGGACATGCGGAAGCACATTTTGGGCAGGATGTGGAAAATGACAGCAGTACTGTTCAGAAGGAGGTGTACAAAAATGACAATGCTGAAAATCTGGTGTTAAAATATTGCCAATGCATGAAGTTACGAGCCTGCATAGCAACTGCACAACGCACACTTGTAAAACAGGCATTTGTTGGATTTTTCCCACCAAATTTGGAACATAGGATTTTTAAGAGGCCACCTCATGAACACTGGCACTGTCATTTTGTTAATGGGTACCGAAAGGTGATTTCATGCAGTGACTGCGAAATCATCTTTCAAGGCCGATTAACGCCATGACAGTGATAGAATTCATGAGGAGGGGCCCCAAAAACCCCACGTTGAAAATTTGGTGTCAAAATTCCAAGAAATGCCTGAGATATGCAGCAAAGTTGAAAAAACCCTATTCATTCCATTAAATAGCTTACTGGCATTTCCTCAGTTCAGGTTGGCTTTGAAGAGTGCAGACATGTTCCCGCGTCCACCAAGATCATTGCGCCGACTCCAGAGGTAGGTATGGGGTGAGGGAGTAAGGGTGCAGTGGGTGGGTGCGGTGGGGAGGGGGCATCGAGACTACAAGGGACAGTTTTCGTTTACAGGGTGAAATAAAAACAGGGAAACCATCAAGGACAGTTTCTTTTCCAGGGTGTTGGCATGCTGGGTGGGCTCCCAGCATGCCACCCTAACTGTTTGGGGGTGTCAGTAGCCAATGAGGATTGGGCACCCTTGTCAGCACACAACATGGGGAAAAGTAATGCCGATGGGGATTGGGCACCTGTCGGCAAACAAAGAAAGCAGGGGGCATAGGCGAGGGGATTCGGCACCTCTCGACATTCAACAATTGGGGTGATGTGGCGGGGAGTGGCTCCCCATCGGCACACAAAGACAGCGGGGAGCTGCCAGCCGAGGGGAATTGGGCACCCCCCTCTGCATTCAACATTTGGGGGAGTTATGTCGATGGGGAGTAGGCTCCCCAGTCAGCACACAAAGACAGCGGGGGGTTACCAACAGGGGAATTGGGCACCCCTGATGTTGGCAGGTGTGAGCCGGCCACCCATTCGCCAACCATGCTCATAATGGCGGCGAGCACGGCAAGCAAAGGACCGCTGCGTATGACGAGCTTTGCTTGGATTGCAGCAGACCTTTGCTTAGATGTGCTCACCCCATTATGTATGCATGGCGTGGTGCCGGCATGCAGGCTGATTGGGGAATGAGGGACGCACCTACTGGTGTGTGCCCTGCATTCGCCCAACAGCGGCCGCGCCCCCAAATCTGCACTACCACAAGTAGAAAACACAGCTTACTGTTAAATATCCATTTCTGTAAAATGTATTTACCATACACTGATGTTCTGCTCACACTGCTGAGCTTTTTCAAGGGGATTTTACTTCAACATATTAATGTAATAGCTTCCGCATTCTCTATTAAGCTTGTTATAACATTACCACCTTTGTCTGCACAAAGTTTCAAAATGTAGTTTATCAAAGTTTTTACATTACTTCTCAATCGGACACTTTATCCTTATAGTTTTGTTTGCATCTGCACACACACCATTACTGAAACTTTGCAAACTAAACTATACACTTAATAGAGAAAGTGGTAGTTGTTACACTTAAGATGTTACTAAAGTAAAGTCCCTTTGAAAAAGCTGAATAGTGTGAGCAAAACATTGGGGTACAGTAACTAAACTTTACAGAAGTGAATATTCAGCAGTGACCTGTGTTTTCTTCTTGAAATAAAATTTAAAGCTACCTCCACCATTTTTACTTCTGAGACTTACAAAAGTTGACCCTACTTTTTTTTTTTTTTTTTTTTTTTTACACAAAAAATTCCAGACACCTTCCTTATTAATTGGTGTTAACATGTTCTAGTTCCACCAATATTTGAGTATTTTATAAATATCTTAAGTTAGTTTTTTTCTCAAGAAAAAAAGATGGCCGTCACTTTGGGCTCAGAAATACCATTTTAAATCTGGCAAGGGTTAGGATCAAGAAAAAAATAAAAACCTTATGGTGCTCAGCATAGGAGGTACCTACAAAAGTAGATTTGAAAGGTATGCTAATTTTTGTTTTTACTTGTAGCTGAAACTAGCTCTTTTGGAAGACATTTTTTCATTGTACTGCTGCTTTACAAAAAAGAACCACCTAGGATTTTGTGGATTCTATAACTGAGAAAAAACATCCACCTTAAGAAAAAAAAAACAACATTTGAGTGGAATCTAAATGAATTGTAATAACAGATCGGTAATCAAAGCAGCAGTATTTTATTAGTTATCATGACGTTCTTTTCAGCAATAATATATTTCTGGCAATAACATCAACATACCAGTTTCTCTTTTCATTTTTTCTTTGTATTCCTAAACTGAGGTACATGATTGTGAAAGTTTTAAAAGTTATTGCTCCTTTGCTATGCCTACTGTGAAAACATTAAACACTGTGGTGTGGCACGGTGCTGTTTACCACCAGAAACAGGTGCTACTCCTCATTCTAGATCCATAGTATAAATCCAGTATGTAGAATACAAAGGTATCCTCCACTGAAGAGATTTTTAAATATTGTTAGTGTCAGCCATCTTTAATGGCTTGAGTCATTGAATTACAAATACAGTTATAAAACTTTTTTTTTTATATTTGACGGAGTTAAAAATATACAGGCTACAATGTCAGAAATAGTTTTTTTACCAAAAAAAAACTATAACATGAAAAATGTTGCACATAAACAAATACTGCTTCTTTAGGATGTAATTATATTATTTATATGTGCAAATATACACACAGGACTAGATATAAAAACAGATTCAGTGAAAGATCCTTTTAGAACCTTCCTTAATCTGAATTCAAAAACTGGCTCTGATTAGAACCTTAAACATTCTGCTCTTTGATACTCCAGACTAAGGACTGGCAAACCGGTCCAGATTCATTTCTCTTTGTGAGACTGCAGGAAGATTCTTTTGGCAGTAAAGGGATATTATGGGTGGTATTTATCACCACAATTAAATTTGTCATAGAAATAGAAAAAGTCTGTGGAGATGCAGAGCTGGAAAATGTGGACTGTGGTCTCGTGGTTAGAGCATTGGTGTGGGAACCAGGAGCTGACAGGTTCAAACCTCACTTCAGCCAAATACTCACTTATGTTTATGTGCACCTGAACTCTATTACCTGGTTATTGATGACTGGTTTTGGATTGTAATCCAATTGTATTTCCATGAACCACAGAACTCAATTACTGAGGACTCGAATACTCAGAAGTCGAGTTGCCTGGTGCATGTACTAAGGGCAAAGTGTATAAACTAAGCTTTTGCCATTTTAAGTGCTTGAAGGATCAGTATAGTGCACTAATCCCATTTACAAGTTACCAACTATTGAAAACTTGGGAACTGGTGCATTTGTATCAATGGACTTAACTTGTATTCCAGTTCGTTCCTGGAGCATCGATATTAGTGTTTACATGCACTTAATACTTAATTAATAAGTAACTGATTACTCAGTAATTGAGCTAAATGGTGCACATAATTGGGGTAACTGCGAAAGTCACTTAACCTCCCAGTGCTCCAGTCCACCCAGTTACAAAAATGAGTAGAAGCAGGACTTAAGGAGATTTCAGTCCCAGTGTTGAGAGAGAGAGAGAGAGAGAGAGAGAACCAAAGAGATAGCAGGAGATGGATGGAGGCAAAGTGGGATGGAGAAGGAAATGGAGGTTAGGGAGAACCCCTTCTGAAAAATCCATCTTTGGATCAGACATCCTGGTGAATTATTAGCTGGTCTCTAACCTGCCCTTTTTGGGCAAGGTCATTCAGAAGGTGCCAGCATTGCAGCTGAAAGTGCACCTCATTGCCTTTGACATCTATAAACCACTCAAGTCTGGATTTAGGTCTGATCAGAGCATAGAGACCACATTGGTCAGGGGGTGCATAATGATCTTCTCTGGGCGAGGGATAGAGGGGAGCAATCAGTTCTCATCCTCCTTGATCTCTCCTCAGTTTCTGACATTGTGGACTGTGGGCTGCTGCTTTATCGGCTATGGGAGTATGTGGGACTTGCCAGAAAGTCATCTGCTGGTTTGAGTCCTTTCTCAAAACAAGGACAAGACACAGGACACAGAGGGTGGTGTTGGGGACTTTCTCCAACAACCACAGCTGTGAGGTGGCCATATCATTTTGTAATGATAACCATGACTGGGAGATGGCCATACCTGGCTACAACATATTCAGAAGAGACAGAGCAGGCAGGAAGGGAGGAGGAGTGGCACTGTATGTGAAAAATGACATAAGGGCCACACAGATCCAGGAGGAACAAAATGGGGGAGAGATACTGTGGGTTAAGCTGGAAAGGAAAATGGGGCCAGCCATCCGCACAGGTGTGGTCTATAGACCACCAGCCCAGGAGGAAGAAACAGATAGGAGTTGATGCTAGCCATCCAAAGGATGGCAGACAAGGGTGAGGTAGTACTGGTTGGAGACTCAATATACCAGACGGACTGGAGCATCCCAGCAGCAGCATCAACTAGGAGCAGATTTATCCTGGACTCCTTCAGGGTGCCTCCTCAAGCAACTGGTCATGGAACCAACTCGGCAGAAGGCAATACTGGACCTTGTGCTCACAAACAGGGACAGTGTGATGGGGGGTAACAGTGGGGAGCACCTGGGTAACAGTGACCACCAGTCATTGTGGTTTGAAATCACAGAAAGAGCAGAACCAAACCACACAAAACACGTATCCTGGATTTTAGGGGGCAGACTTTGGGAAAATGGGGAGATGCTTGAAAGAGGCATTAAGGGAATGGGACAGGAATCAGGATTGAGGAACAGTGGCAGTATTTAAATGGGGATTATAAGAACAACAGAATTATGCATTAAGCAGGTTAGCAAGAGGAAAAGAAAGAGGAGACCATTATGGTTTCCAAAGAGGTAGCAAAGAAAGGAAAGCCAAAAGATTGCATTCAGACAATACAAAAGACACAGGCAGAAGGGGATAGGGAGAAGTACCAGGAGAAACAAAGGGAGGCAGGGAAGTCAATAAGGGAAGCCAAAGCTCAGACAGAAGAACACATTGCAAAATCAGTGGTTAAAGGACAAAACCTTTACAGGTACATAAGTGAAAAAGAAGGACAAAGGGAGGGATAGTGAGACTGAAGGGGAGGATGGGAGCCGATGGAGGATGACAACAGTAAAGCTGACATATTGAACAGGTATTTCTGCTCAGTCTTTACTAAAGGAAGAGGGTAATGGGTCTGAAGGGAGTACAAGGGTGAGAATGGTGCAGAAATGGACACAAGTCCCTTACACGAGAAAGGGTCCTGAAGGAACTGGAAGTAATAAGAGCTGATAAAGCAATGGCCAGATGGGGTGCACCCCAGGTCCTTAAAGAACTAAGAGAGGTGGTGGCTGAACCTCTGGCTATCCTGTTCAGCCAATCACTGGAAACAGGGAGGTACCCAAAGACTGGAGGACAGCAGATGTAGTCCCCTTATACAAAAGTGGGAACAAAGAGGAAGCAGGGAACTACAGACCAGTCAGCCTCACCTCAGTAGTGGGGAAGATCATGGAAGCACTACTGAAGGAGAGATTGGTGGAACATCTGGTGTCAATGGACTACAGGACCCAAGGCAGCATGGTTTCACCAGGGGGAGGTCATGTCAGACCAACCTCATTGAATTTTTTGACTGGGTGACTAGGGAGGTGGATCAGGGGAGGGCAGTGGACATGGCCTATCTGGACTTCAGCAAGGCCTTTGACACTGTGCCACATAGAAGACTATTACACAAACTGGGGAATATGGGTGTGGGCAGGACAGTAGTGTGGTGGGTAGGTAACTGGCTGGGTGGCAGGACACAGAGGGTGGTGGTAAATGGCTGTCACTCCACAGAGGGAAGAGTGATCAGTGGGGTACCACAGGGATCAGTGCTGGGACGGTCCTATTCAACATCTTCATCAGTGACATTGCACAGGATATAGAAGGCAGAATTTCACTGTTCGCTGATAACACAAAGCTCTGTAACAGAGTAGACACACCAGAGGGTGTAGACAGAATGAGAAGGACCTGCAGAAACTTGAAGAATGGTCAAGAGTTTGGCAGTTGAAATTCAATGCAAAGAAGTGCAAGATAATGCATATGGGCACAAAACCCTGGCACAATATATCAGTTGGGGTGAGGATATAGCATGCACCAAGCAGGAAAGGATCTTGGGGTTGTCATCTCTGATGACCTCAAGGTAGGAAACAGTGTGACAAGGCATCAGGTAAAGAAATAGGATGCTGGGATGTATAGGCAGGGGCATCACCAGCAGGAAAAGGGAGGTCATAATTCCGCTATACAAGACACTAGTGAGGCCCCACCTGGAGTACAGTGTACAGTTCTGGAGACCATACCACGTAAGGACATAGACAGGGTAGAGAAGGTTCAGAGGAGGGCAACAAAGATGGTGCATGGATTGCATCACAAGTCCTATGAAGACAGGTTGAAGGAACTGAACATGTACTCCCTGGAGGAGAGGAGGAGAGAGGGGATATGATAGAGACATACAAGTATCTTACAGGGAGGAACAGGGCAGGAAAACACTATTGTAAGCGAAAAAGATGTTTCTAGGACTAGAGGGCATGGATGAAGTTGGAGGGAGGACGATTCAGAGGAAACATGAGAAAGAATTTCTTCACAGAACGGGTGGTGGACAAGTGGAACACCCTGCCAGAGGAAGTGGTGGGGGCTGAAACAATCACGGGATTTAAGAATGCATGGGATAGACATAAAGGAATTCTAGAGGTCAGGGGTAAGGGGAAATAGACTTCTAGGAAAACAAACTGAACTTACAAGCTCAAATGGGCAGACTAGGTGGGCCATAGGCCCTTATCTGCCGACACGGTCTATGTATCTATGTATCTATGTATCAGGTTACATCATGTTTTGTAAGGATAAGGCACAGAGGCAAGAGGGAAGGGTTGCTGTATATGTAAGAGAAGGTATAAAGGCTACAGAAATACAAGGAGACAGTGGTGAAATGGAAGGACTGGAAATTATTTGGGTTGGCTTAGAAATTGGGTCCAGGGCCTTTATACATGAGCAGGTGGTGTACAGTCCACCAACACAGGGAGAGGAACTGGACAGAGTTTTGGGGGAGGCCATAGGCAAAATGGCAAGCAAAGAGGAAGTAGTAATCATCTGTGACTTTAATCTGCCAGATGCGGACTGGAATATCTTTCACTGGGTAACTAGGGAAGTAGAAGAGGGGTGGGGCCTGGATGTGGATGTGGCCTATCTGGACTTCAGTAAGGTCTTTGACACTGCACCACACAAGAGACCGATAAAGAAACTTAGCAGCCTGGTTGGGGGGGGGGGGATTAGGAGAGAATGGGTTGTACTGGCAGCAATTGAAGCCAATCAGAGGACAGGAGAGTGACCAATGGAGTGCTGCAGGGATTGGTACTAGGAGTCATCCTCTTCAGTGTCTTCATAAGTGACATTGCTAAGGAACTGGAGGGGAAGGTGTCTCTCTTTGCAGATGACACAAAAATCTGCAACAGGGTGAACACCTAGGAAGGGGTGAAGAGCATATAAAGGGATCCGGAGAAACTAGAGGAGTGGTCTAGGGGTTGGCAGCTGGGTTTGAATGCTAAAAAGTGCAAAATCATGCACCTGGGGTGGGGTAACTCAGGGACTGTGTATGGGGGGGTACTTACAGTTATCAAGCAAGACAGGGACCTTAGGGTGACCATAGCTAATTATCTCAAGGTGGCAGGGCATTGTGACAGGGCAGTAGGAAAGGCAAGCTGGATGCTGAGATGCATAGGAAAGAGGATCTCTAGCAGAAGAAGGGAGGTAGTGTTTCCTCTGTATTGTTCACTGGTGAGGCCTTACCTGGAGTACTGCATCCATTTCTGGCAGGCACACCTCTGCAAGGACAGACAGGTTGGAAGCTTCTGAAATGGTGAGGGATTTGCACGAGAAGAGACTGCATGTGCTCAGCGTGTGTGGTTTCAGAGAGATAGTAGAAGGGAGGCAATGGAGGGAGAGTAGTTTCAGGGTAGTGTTCCAGGAAAAGATGTACAAAGTTGGATGACTTTGCTTTGTGAATTAATATGGAAAGTTTGCCAAATTTGTGAAGAGTGCAGTATCGACTTTGTGGACGTTTTACAGGCGAAAAGGACACTTTATTAAGCAGTCATGCAAATTCACCCCGGTTGCAGCTTCCTGATTTTCCAGTGCCGCTACCCAGGAAAACTCATTGCAAAAGTGTTGAAGTGGGCAATATTGGTGACGTTTTTCTCAATGATGAATTTCATCACTTTGATGGAACTTTGCTGGTGAAATAAAAACCTCGCAACATCTCTAGTCTGATGGCAGACTGGATGGACATTGGGTCTTCAACTGGCCTGACCATCCTATATTTCAGTGTTTGTGTAGTCTGACAAACCTTCCCCAGTGGGGTGGACTTGAGCCCTTGGATATTAAATGACTTACCCACCCACACAAGAGCAGCATGCGTGTGGCAGTCTTGCTGGTAGCGGGAGGAAGGTTGCTGCTGATGGCAATGGAAAAGCCTTGTTATGGGCATTTGGAGGCTGCAAACAGCATTAGGGGATTCCTCCCACCCTAACAGAAGCTAAGACAGGTTAGGGAAGCACCACTTTTGGGCCCGCAAGTTGATGGGAAATGTTTGTTTGGAGCCAGGAGTGAGTTGGGAGATGGGGGGAGGGACTTGTGCAGTTGATTGGGGTTGGTTTTTGGGATCTGAGAGTGAGTTAGGAGGTGGTTGTGACTCACTCTGTGGGAGGGAGCTATCATCACAATGGAATACTGAACCAATCAGAGAGTAGGTTCCACAGTACTGATGGCATCACAATTGCCTAGTGCAGGATTAAAGCCAGTAGTTTAAGTCCAAGAGAAACAGTTAAATTTTTAAACACATAGCCAATTTAAAAGATAAACTAGTAAACTGATGTATGACTTGACTATGAAATTATGTGACTCAAAATACACAGTTTATCATCACTTGTGAGGGTGCAGGACTTATAAAACTCACCTGTGGCTCCACCACTTGTGAGTTATGGTGCTGCCTCCTCGTCCTTGAAGGTAAATTGCATATTCTGAGTAGGGCCATAGGATGTCCCCTATGTACATGTATTAGAGTTGTGCTGAATGTGAAATTCTGCCGGTGGAATTTGTGCGGAATGGCAATTCCACTCCTGAAATGCTTTTTGTAATTTCTTTTTGTATTCCACAGCATTCAAAAAGGCATTTCAGTGTAAACAGTAGAATAACTTTCCATGTATCATGTAAACACTGGAATCATTTTTTGTGCATTGCAGAATGAGAATCCGTGAAAACTCTTACACATTTGAAATTCCAGACTTCCTCTACCAATGAAATTCTATGGGATTAGGTGGAATATTCTGAATTCTGTGGAATTCTTCTTTTTCTGGAATTTGAAAGGTCCGCACAGCACTAATACAGACTCTGTACGATGTTGCTTATGGTGTAAAAGTGTCAGATCGTGCAGTTTGCATGAGGGGACTGTAAAGTGATGCTGGGTGGCTCTTTGTACTGGAACTGCACAATGAGATGTTCCTGTACCATTAGAGGCATCTCACAGAGCATCTATAAACTTATTATAGCATATGGTCACCCCCTGTTGTGTGGGTGTAGCCACCTCACCTCCCCGAATGTCTAGGGGCTCCCGAGGTTACAAGAGGGGAAGGGGGGCCTACCCCAAAGGAACCCAAACTAGAACATCAGCAACCAGGAAAAAAATGGTTTTCTCTTACCATGGCCCGGATCCTACTGCAGATAAAATGAATACTGCTACCCCTCATGACTTCTTTGGAGACTTAGGATGGAACAGGAGACCACTTCTTTCTCTTTCTCTTTCTTCTAGAAGTCCCCCACCAGCATCCCGGCACTGGAAGCCTCAGGTCTCAAACAAGCTGAAAACTTTAAAATTCCCCCAAAGAAATCTGGTTAAAAATTCATTAAAGACTCAGCATTTCATCAATTAATTAAACTTTTAAAAACACTCTCAAGCACTTGAAATCCAGCAGCCAAACCAATTTATTGCTCCTGGGATCCCGATGATTTGCCAGGACCCAGGGGTTCCCATTACTTGTTTAAAACATGTTTTACATCCAGCTCCATGGAGCACAACTATTCACAGATTGGGGAGCATACACTGGGAGACAAGGTGTCTTGGGCAGCATTCCACTTCAGGCAGCTGATGAAACCTTGGATGATATGCCTGAAGCCTCCCAAAACCTGCACTGGATCCTCAGAGCCAAACCTACCCTCTTTCACTGGTAAGCTTGTCACTGACTTATCCTTTTTCCTTTTCTCTACCCCTGTTCAGGCTCTAGCCTTGTGGAGAAGCTAAATGCTTTTCCCACCTGGTCCCTTGCCACAGGATCACAGGAATTTTTCCCTCTCTGACCAGTCCTTTGATTGTTTTTTCTTCCTTAAATGAATTCTTCTCTGGGCATAGCCATTTAGCCGCTGGTCTCCTTTCTCTAGCTTTTGGGGGGGGGGGGGACTCAGCAATACCTATAACCTGCATCCCTTTCAGTCATCACTCCTGTGCTTGATTTAAGCATGCCGGGTCTGGAGTGCTTCCCAAGGCCTGTCCTTTGACCTGCAGCCTACCCAAGCAGCTTGCACCCAGCACCTCAGGACCTGCCCCTCCAAGCAGGCCCCTTAAATGGGTGGGAAATCTCTGGCACCCCCCTTTACAGATGTGGATCACCCTGCCATGCCGGGAATTGAGGGGGGAGCTGCCACCACTCTTCCCCTGGAGAAATCCTGCCACAAAACCTCCAGCCCTGGCTGTTCAAGACTGCTTCCTACGGGCCTAGAACCCCACCAAACTACCTCCTATGGGCACTCTCACTACCCCATCTCCCCTGGAGCCCCATTTACCCCACTCAATGCTTGCAAACTATCTGAGGCCATCCCCATGAAGCACCCATTGCTGGCACCACATCACTGGAGTCACTGCTCTACCTCCCACTTACGAAGGGGGTGGTCCCCCCTAAAATCAGGACCGACGAGCTCCTGCCTGCCTGTCCTGCGATCTCTCAGCCAGCCTATCTCCCCCAGAACCACCCAAGCTGAACCCTTTTATGGACCATGAGACTGCCCCTAGTGGCAGTCTGACAACACCACCCAGCATTGTGCCTTCCCCCAAATACCTATCAAACCCTTAAACCAGGGGGAGAGGCACAAGAGCTGGGTCCCTAGTGATAAATGTAAGCCCCTCTCAAAGAGTGGGAGCTTACATATGGAAAGCCATACACAGCATATTCATGTTGTTGGACAGTTTAAAGGTCATGAAAAGTCTGTACTACAACAACTTTTCTGCTTTGTACTGCCTGTGCTCTGCAGTTCCTTAGCACAGCTGAGAGTTTAAATGCTAAGTGGGAGAGATGGCAGTGATATGAGCTGTCTTAGATTACCAAGCATTTGTCAATGCCGAATGTTGTCTCACTGGCATTGACATTGGTAGTGCAGGAGTTAGAGAGATGCATAATAGGATTGGCAGTGAAGTACTGAACTGACGCCAACCCCAACCCCACCCTGCAGAGACTGACAGGTGTTAGGGTGTATCTTTGGGTCATCAGCTATAACGCTCATGCCATTTTACCTCACCCTACCCTGTAGACACTGACAAGTGTCGTGGTGTGCTTTGGGGTCTCTGGGTCTTATACTTACCCCATTCCATAAGGAAATATGCTGAGGTGGGTGCAGTATAGGAGAATGGGGTGAACTTTGGGGCCGAACACTCCAAGGCACACCTCGATGCCTATCACTGGCTGCAGGAAGGGGGTGGGGGTGGAATGGCGGGTGCCTTACAGCTGATGATCCCAAGTTACACCTCTGACGCCTGTCAGTCTCTACAGGGTGGGGAGTTACAGCTGGAAACCCTAACGCCATAGGTGTATGTTGGTATTTTCACACCAAATTATCAACATGGGCTTTTTGTGACCCCACCTCATGAAGAGCAGCACTATCAGTTTGTTAGCCGAAAGGTGATTTTGCACAGCGACTGCGCCATTTTGCGCCACAGGTACAGAAACACATTTTGGGCAGGATGTGAAAAATGACAACCGTATTGTTCATGAGGAGGTGTAAAAAAATGACAGTGTTGAAACTCTGGAGTGAAAATATGCAAAATTGGTGAAGGCATGAGCATGCACAGAAACTGCTCAACGCACATCCGTAACCCAATTAGTTTTGGGATTTTTTTAACCACATTTTCAACATAGGCATTTTGGGACCTCCCCTCATGAACAGTGGCACTGTGATTTTGTTAATATGTCCCAAAAGTTGATTTCCCACAGCGACCACGCAATTGCATGCCACAGGTGTGAAAACACATTTCGGGCAGGATGTGAAAAATGACAGCTGTACTGTTCATAAGAAGGTGTGAAAAAAATGTCAGTGTTGAAAACCTGGCATGAAAATATTGCAAATTTGCGGAGTTACAAGGTTGCATGGAAACTACACAACGCATGCTTGTAACACCGTCATTTTATGGACTTTTGTCACCAAATTTTCAACATAGGCATTTTAGGTCCTCTGCTCATGAACAGTGGCACTGTCATTTTGTTAATCTGTCCCTAAAACTGATTTCCTACAGGAACTGTGCTATTCTGCACAGGAAGTGCGAGAACACATTTCTGCCAGGATACCTAAAATGGTAGCTGTACTGTTTATAAGGAGGTGTGGAAAAATGGCAAGGTTGAAAATCTGGAGTGAAAATATTACAAATTCACGAAGTTACGAGTGAGTGTGGAAATGCACAACGTATGCTCATAAAGCAGTAATTTTTGGGATTTTTTTCACCAAATTTGTAATATAGGCCTTTTGAGACCCCACCTCATGAACAGTGGGACTGTTGTTTCGTTAATCGGTCCTGAAAGGTGATTCCACTCAGTGACTGTGAAATCACCTTTTGGGACTGAATAATGCCATGACAGTGACTAAATTCATGAGGAGGGGTCCCAATAACCTAATGTTGAAAATTTGGTGCCAAAATTCCCCAAAATGGCCGAGATATGCACCAAAGTTGAAAAAAAACCCTATTTATGCCATTATACAGCTTATCGGTTTTCTTCAGTTTGTTGTCGGCTTTGAAGAGTGCAGACATGTTCCCAGTCCACCGAAGATCATCACACTGAGCTCCGGAGGTAAGTATGGAGTGAGGGGGGTTTTAACAGGGACATTTGGCATGCTGGGGTGGGCTCCCAGCATTCCACTTGAGTGTTTTGGGGGGGGTGCTGTAGCCGACGGAGATTGGGTACCTCGGCCAGCAGACAATTGTGTTAAAGGACGAGCCGAGGATTAGCACCCCTCGGCACACAACAACAAATGGGGATATTATGCCGACAGGGAGTGGGCCTCTGTCAGCAAATTAAACTGGGAAGGGGGACTGAAGCCAATGGGATTGGGCCTCCTGTCAGCAAAGAAAGACTGTTGGAGGCCGATGATGGAGGTTAAACCTCGCACACACTCTCTGAATGGGAGGGGGCCATTATGCCGACGGGGAGTGGGCTCCCCCATCAGCAAATGAAGTGGGTCGGGGCATGACAGGGGGATTGGGCACCCCTGAAGTCCAGCGGCGGCTATCAGTGCCGCCATATTTGGTGAAAGATTTCTCCAGTAAAGGCACGTCGGGAGACATGTTATTATGCTGCTGCATGAGGAGCTTGGCTGTCATTGCAGCTGCACTTTTTTGTTAGATCTGGTAGCCACTTTACATATAGCTGGTGTCAGCGCCTGCATGCTGGCTTATTGGGGAATGAGGGACGCACCTACTGATGCATGCCTTGCATTCACCCACAGTGATCGCACCTCCAGATCTGCTACTGCTGCAATATGTTGGCTAGCGTGCAAGCGTGAGCCAACATAAAAATCTGCTTCTACTGCAATATGTTGGCTGGTGCACAAGCGTGAGCCAACATAAGAAGGCAGATCACTGTGAGGTGGAGGAGGCTAAGGAACTGTGCCTCCCTTCACTGACATGATCTGTTGCTCCAAAATATTACTGCCCTGAGTGACTGCTTAGATTTTCATGGGGGTGGGCAACATGTCTCCCGTGGCTGGATGGAGCTGGTGAGTAGATAAAACACCAGTTTAGGTACCCTCTTATGCCTCCGCTGGTGAACTCATCTTGCTAGGTGACTTCAGTGTCAATTGACTCTCCCCTGGCCTTCAGACCAACCACTCACAAGGCTGAGTTCCTTAATCTCACACAGATTATCACTGAACCTACCTGCCTCGTCCCCCGCTCTCACAACTGTTTCTTGCTGGACACTTTCAACAACAACTGCATGATGTTCTGTGTCAGAAAGATCCAGCATCCACCCTCTACCCCAAAATACATCTGGACCTGGTCAGTCTGGTCACTCAACAGCTTTACTCTCTAGAAAGCCCTTGCTGCTGCAGACTGGACAGCCATACCCTCCACCACTGATAATGACATTGCCTCTCCCTCTTTCACTCCAAAGTCTCCTCAGTTTGGGACAAGCACACCCTGCTCAGAAAATCCTGGGTCAAAACTCACCATCACCCCTGGATTACCTCTGATATCATTGACCAATGCAAGTCCCACAGTCTTGCCCAGGCATGTTACAAATTATCTCACTCCCCTTCCTGAACATCTCTTATACTGGACTATAAATAACTCCTGTAAAAAGCCAAGGCCAGTCTTCAGAACAACCTTGATGTCCCTTCAAAGCTCTGGAAGGTAATTCACTCCCTCTTCAACCCTCCCACCCACTCCACCTTTCTGGTCCTTCTGGTAAATGGTTCACCAGTGTTGGATCCCTTCTGTGTTGCTGCTCATTTCAGTGAGTTCTTCACCACTTGTACTCTCCTTTCCTCTAACCCCCCAGCCTCCACTTCACATTCTTTCTCCTCTCCCCTCCAAGGGCTTCCTCTTTCCTCCTGTTACTACGCAGGAAACCGTGACGGCCCTTTACTCCCTTAACCTGCACAAATCCAGCCCTTCCATCCTAAGTTACTCCATGGGCCCGATTTTAGAAGGTTGAATCAGGACTTGCATCAAGCCCTGCGGCAACCGTAAAGTTTGCCACAGCTGCACCAAATTGCAGTACCTTTGGCACAGTTGCAACATTTTACTCAGTTTATGGCAGTTTGCACCAAAGCTTTGGTGTAAGCCCCATAAAATTGCACCCCCCATAGACACAAAGTTAGACCAGAGGGGAGCTGGTCTAGCTCCCTGCATTTGGCGCAAGGGACTTGTGGAAGGGCTTTTGTGGCAGGCAGCTTCCAAAATTGCACTTGCCAGACTGTTAGCCACAAGTTGCCACTTGCATCCCACTCACTGCCTCAAGTCTTTTTGTGGTGATCTAACAATGCTGCAGAATTTGGTCCCATGTCTCCGCTCCGCTCCTGCCATAGCATCTCCTCTGACTCACTTGCTCAACCTCCCCTTCTCTCTCAGTGCTGTCCCTCAGTCCTAGAAGCTGGCCAAAGTTATTCCACTCCACAAAATGGGGGATCCTCCATAACATTGGGCCAATCCATCTCCTCTGTTCCCTTGCTAAGCTGCAAGAGAAGCTTGTCTACACCAGAAACTCTAATTTCCTATCCTCCACTGATTTCCTCTCCCCATTCCAGTCTGGCTTCTGGAAGCATCACTCCACCATCTCCTCCTCATTGCATGTAACTGATTTTATCTTCTCAGGGATGGAGCAGGGGCATATAACTGCTCCCATTTTCATTGATCTGATCAAAGCCTTTGACTTGGTGTCCCACACACTACTCAATGATAAGCTGAGTTCTGCTGGCCTCAGCTCTTGCTGTTGACTGGTTCCATTCTTACCTCTTGGTCCATCTGCAGTCAGTACAGGTTGGTAGCCCCCTGTCACCTCTACTTCCCAACCAGGTGGAGGTCCCACAGGGCTTCATCCTGGGGTCCATCCTGTTCTCTGTCTTCCTAAGTGATCTCCCCTTAACTCAGGGCAACTCGTATATGTATGCAGTCATCTACACCTCTGGTCACTCCACCACACCCGTAGAAGGGTTGTTCCAACATGACTTCCACAACGTCCTGTGCGGGTTCCAATCAAACCAACTCCATGTCAATGCAAACCTCCCCAAAAAAAAAAAATCTGAGTCTATGACTTTTGGCACAATCCAGAAATTGGCCAGACTGACGACTCTGGCTATCTTCTCCATCTTGGATGGTACTCCTCTAGAAGTGGTTCAATCTTTCAAGTACCCCAGTGTATGGCTAGACAGCAAACTTGACCTCTGCCCCATCAATGCCATACATGACAAGCTTTGCCCTAAACTTGGTGCCTTGTACCACAATATAGACTGCCTGTCTCCTCAGGTCTAATATGAGCTTATTACCAAAATAATGCTCCTTGTCTTTGACTATGCAGACCTGGTCTATGGTGCTGCTCCCTCAACCTTTGTGGCCAGACTGAACACCCTCTGCAACTCCTTCTGCTACTCTGTGACCAACTCCCACTCTTGTACTCGTCATTGCTCACTTTATTCTACTTTAGCTATTCTCCCGCTACCCTCACGTCACCAGTCCCACTCTGCCTCATTACTATCCAAATACTGGTTTGGATCCCTTCCCTCTCTCCTCTTATCACTTCTCTCCCGACCTCCCCCTCCCCCACCTCCAGCTCCCTGCACTCTACGGATCCATGCACCTTCACCATTCCTCATCCCTGCTCCATTGCTGTGCAATCTTCCTTTTCCTATTGGCTGTCATCACTTTGGAACCAACTACCCTCTTCTCTCCACTTCACCGCCTCCCCAGGCTCCCTCAGGTATCTGCTGAAAATCCTTCCCATCCCCAGTAACTGCTTTCCCTCTACTTGACTGTTCCCCTTGTATTTGCCTAGTACCCTGGTGTAGGGGTGGCTGAAATGCCCTATTTTGTTGCTTTTACCCTGACTGCTCATTTTTGAACTTACTCTTGCAATTAATTTGTGTTCTCTGATTGCTCTGTATTGTAACTGTGAATTGTGTCTGTGCTATGTATTTTGTATCTCCTATTCCTTTCCAATGGGTCACACATAGAAACAAGCCTTGACTCAGTGCGTCTTTTCCAGTCACCAATTTTCAATGAAATAAATAAGGGTAAGACGAGTTAAAAAACAAATAAGAAAGAAACCTGTTCCACTTGTTTTCTCAGTTTAATAATGCAGGGAGCTGGTAGGGGGAGTTGGGAGCAGAGCATGCACTGGTTTAAGAAAACTGATCACTGCCACAACATATATGAACGGAGCACTCCCAACCAATCAGAGTGCTCCTTTATTTTA
This sequence comes from Neoceratodus forsteri, assembly GCA_016271365.2. NCBI lineage: Eukaryota > Metazoa > Chordata > Ceratodontiformes > Ceratodontidae > Neoceratodus > Neoceratodus forsteri. Next base: position 71,929,841 of record JADMNL010000033.1, read on the forward strand.
CATATGAGACCCTTTTATTCAGTGTTTCAGGCACAACTGCCCTGGAAACAGGTGTGTTTGGGTTATTTATTTAAATATTTAATATATTACTGATCAAGCTCGATCAATCATACATTAATACAGACAATGAGATCACTCTTCCAGTTGTAAGAGTGGTCTCACTTACATTCTTTGTTTATCAGAACTGCTCACCTTCAATTCATGGTTCTCATACCCTAAGAAAGCATGTGAGACCACTCTTACAGCCACAAGAGTGGTCTCATCAGCCATATTAATATATAAGTCACCTGAGTTAGCAAGAGTAATTTATGAGTTTTCCAATTGTTTTTTTTTATTTTAAAACATCAATGTAATACTCACCCCATGCCACCGAAATGGAATGCTCTACTCTCTAGCCGCAGCATGATATGACAACTGTATACAGGATAAGATGTCCTACTGTTCTGGATGCAAATTGGCTGAAATCATGTATGTGCTTGGTAATATTATTGAATGGATGCCAGAGGTGGGTGGGGGGTTGCAATGCCCTTGAACCTGGGTTCACTGTTGCAAATAATGGGCAGACTGGATGGGGCAGTAAGCCTTTACATGCCGGCACAGTCTATGTATCTACACTGTAGACTGGATTCTACAGTATTTTGTACTTTATTTGGTCTGAGTAAAAAAAAAAAAAAATTAGAGAGTAGGAAAGAAAGAGCTTTTAAAGTACAAAGCTTGGCAAATACCACTCACAACAGACAAGAAAAAAATCCCTTTCTGCCCTGAAGAAAAAGAAGACATTTTATTCATGGAACAACTCGTTTGTTTGCTCTGGCACTAACAAAGTGCTTATCAGTGTGAGCCATGTACCTAACTTCAGGGCTGAATTTCATAAGGGCCCTTCCTGCTTACCAAATCCAAAACCAGCAGGACAATTTCAGTCAGAACACTGCAGCAAAATAATAAAGCATCAGATTTTCTAACAGAGCTGGCGTGGCGTCCAGGCAGCTTACATGCAGAATCATGTTCCCTCCTGTTAAGTAATCTTGGCATTGCTCAGTGCCAGTGGTCAGGTGTTGCAGCAAGGCTTCCTGCAGCTTTGCTGTGCATAGCACGGGGTTTGTCATTTGTTTCCACAATGGATGGCTATCAGCCCTGTCCCCATACACCACAGCCATCTCTGACCTCCTCCAGCCAGGGGCCAGTCCCCCACCAGCAGGGCCAGGGAGGTGAGGGCTGCCCCCTGAGCATAGATATCTAGAGTGCCCCGGGCCGGATGGCAGAGGGGTCTGCGACCGCATGGGTGGGGCTTCATGAGCCCATCCCCATGCTTTTTCCACCTTGATTTTCTCCCTCACCATTGCTGGGGTGTTCACATCAGTGCATGTGTGGAGGCATGCATGCACCGCAAAAATCCTTGCCCCTTCCTCCTTTTGTGCTGCTCCCTAACCATCCCACCACAAGGCCTCATCCTGGTGGCAGTCATGAGGCAGAGCCGGCAATGCTCCCTCCCCGGGATAGAAGAGCAGTTGTCAGACACTCTTCCCTCTCCCTCCCCCCTCCCGATCAGCCCACAGTAACCTGAGATTGCTTCCCATCCCAGGTCAACAGTGTGGCAGGCAGTAGCACTACTGATGCACTTCCCCTTACAAAAGCTGCACACTTGTATTTCTATAACGGACTGGGCCAGCTTGCAGTCAACGTTTTTTGCAGCATTTGTACATCGGGTCAGATATGTGCTCTGCTGCATGATCATCTGCGTCACTGAAAAAATAGGCAGTATAGCATTGTGGTTTAGGGCTCAGAGTTGCAAACCTGGAGACCTGGGTTTGAATCCCACATCCTCCACTTGCATACTGTGTGACCCTGAGCAAGTCACTTAACTTCCTTGTGCTCCCAGGTTGCACCTGGAAACAAGCTCTGGCTTAGTGTGCCTTTCCTGGTTAAACAATTTCCCCTTTCCCATTAGTCTACCAGAAACAAGTTTGATGGAAGTTGTGGGAGAGGGAAAGGCAGCTGAAGACTAATTCCTTTGGACCACTGCCCTGCAAGATGCTAATGTTTGTTGTAAAACGTTCCCTGCATATCTAGAACTGCATTGTCAAAGCTGAATCAACAGCATCTATTTGACTTTCTGCGTCAGCATATATCACTAGTGGATCCAGCTATAAAAGGAAAAGAACCCCCTCCTCCCTCCACATTGGGACAGCCAAGAGCAGTTATTTCACTTGACCTGCGTTTTAGAACAAACCATTTACATGCTCTGGGGAGGAAAAGGAAAGGTATGCAAAGGAAGTTGGTTTTATATATCGCTTTATATATGTGCACTGCTTCCAAAAGTTCTTCACTTTCCATGAGAGGTGTGGGAAAAGAATTTTACTGCCCATGAATAGATTCACACAGCACACAGATGGGGGGAGAAAGGGAGATATAGAGACAGTGGGGGAGAGAGAGAGAGAGAGAGAGAGGCGAGAGACAGAGAGAGAGAGGGATATGGAGGGTTAAGAACAGGGAGGTTGCCTGACTTGCTCAGGGTCACACAGTGTATAAATATCAGTTAAGTGGGATCAACATGCAGGGTCTCCAGCTTCACATTGATACACTCTAATTACCTGGCCAAGGCAATCCCCTCTTACCAAAAATGCTGCAGGCCCTTCAGAAGGTAAGGAGCATGGATTCTACTTCCACATCAAACCTGATACTCCGCATATTATTGTTTCACATCTTTCCAGCATTTTATTCCCAATATATTGTATTTATTTGTTTTTTGTTAATGGGAAGGTGGGCTACAACAGGCATCCTATTTTTTGACACATCCCCTGAGACAGAGTGTATATAAGGCAGAAGCAGTACCCTTTCATATAGCTGTACTTCCAAAATAGCATAGAAACATAAATGTTAGGGACATTTACAGAGTGGCCAAAGCAAGAACAAAAATTAAACAAATGATGTTAGAAAAACTGAAATGAACTTTTGTGACAGTTGGTTGATTCATTTCACCCTTTTTGCCCATGTGACTGTCCTTTAAATGAATCTCGGTGTCCTTTGAAGCAGACAGGTGAGACAGCAACAGGAACTCCCTCCCTTTGTTTGACCTGGGGATAATGCCAAGATGACCATGCACTCCCCGACTCAACTCACTTCTCACCCTCTCCCTTCCACAAACATTGTTTTACTAATAAAAACTTACTATCTTCTGGCACCGTTCCAGGTGCCAACTGAGTCATTTTAAGGAAACTGACTGGAGGAATGAGGGAAAGGTGGAGGAGGGTGACATTAGCCCCATTTATACCAAACAAGCTGTTACACACTGGTGTGGTTTGCACTGGTGTGGTTTACACTAGTGTAACCCCACCCTTCCTGCCCTGTCTAGGGGCATACTTTTAACTTTGCAAGTGGTGCGGACAAAAAGGGAGGGCACCCTCAAGCACTAACATTTGAGACCTGTGTACTTCAGGAAAAGCAGGAAAAAAGCTGGCCTCCTTCCTGCTTGACATCTTCAATAGCTGTGGATGCTACTTTCTCTCTCGATAGTTGATTTTATCTTTCCTCCCTAAAGCTGTCCACCGGACCAGGACCGCCCTCTGCACCTTGGCTGTCTCAGAAGCCTTTGCGGCCCCAACCAGGCGGGATGGATAATGCCACTGGAATGCAATTCATGGAAGAATAATTAGACTGCAAATACAGGGGGAAAAGAAGGATTTCATTTCATTTGCTTCCCACCTCTTAGTCAAATAATGCACAAACCACTATTTCCTCCCCAAACTGGCTTTTGTTTTGCACCTGTACTACAAATGATTCCAGCGATACGGAGGTCACATACTTCATTAAAAATAGATAAAGCAGCTCCATGGGGCTATTCAACTTTTTTTACAGATAGTGGCTGGATGAAATAAGGCAGCAGAAACAATGGATTCAGGCAGACACAAGCAGGGATTCTCCTCTGCCTACTAGCTCTCTCAGGTGCTGTACCCGAGACCTACTTAAACTCAGATCCCTGCAATCTCCTGGCTTCTTTGGAGTTGGTAAGCCAACCTTCTCTTTTTCCTTGAGTCACTCTCTTTCATATTTGCACTGGTCATCCCCTCTAACTCTGGAGCGGGAAAGCAACATGCCTTCCCCGCCTGGAACCTTGGGTGCTGGCCCAAGCCACAGGGGCATCCAGGAATTTTCCTGATGGCCAAGGCCTGAACCTTCTACATCAGTTGGCACTATTCCTGGTGCTAAGGCAACACCTGCCTCTGTCACTCGGCTCTGCCTCAGTACCTGCCTTACCACACACGGCCCAAATCCACTCTTGGGATTCCACTAGTCTTACTTCCTTGGGGGTCCTTCCAGGTACACATTCCTACTTTCGCTGCCTGAGCTTGAATTAAGCTCCAGCATGGGGGATACCCTCCAAGGTCTGCCATTTTTGGCCTGTGCCCCACCCGGATCTCAATGTACCAGTGCCCCAGGACCTGCCCCTCCAAACAGACCCCATGTCTTGGGTGAAAGGCCCCCTGGCTCCCTCTACTCCCCAAGGCTTCCGTGCCACACCAGGTATGAGTGGAACCACTACCACCAGTTTCCCTCCTGGGAGGGCCCTGCCACTGCCCTCCCAGCCCTGGTGACCTGGGGTACTACACACATGGGCTTTCTAAGGGCTCCTACTCTCTCCTGGCCTGCTAAGCCTCCTACTGCCCTAGCCCCCAATGACGCAGGACCTGGCTACCTAGTCCCCCATGGAGCTCCATACCCCAACTCCTCATCGCCCATGACATGTGGAAAAGCCATCCTGACTGTACTCTTTTTGGTGGGTTCCCCCACCGTCCCTACTCTACTGCCGAGCTCCCTTACTTGCCCACCTCATCTGCTCCTAACTCTGTGCTTCCAGTCTCCCCCCTCCAGCCCTAATGCCCAGGCTGGAAAGGCCCAGATACTTTCTGTCAGTCCCCTTATATACCCTCTTAACCTACTCTCTGGCACTTGCACTGGTCATTCCCCCTTTAACTCTGGAGCAGGAAAACAACAGACTTTCCCTGCCTGGATCCCAGAGTGCTGGCCCAAGAGCAGGGCATCCAGGAATTTTCCTGAAGACCCAGGCCCAACCCTCCTACATCAGTTGGCACTATTTCTGGTGCTAAGGCAACACCTGCCGCTGTCACTCGGCGGTTCTGCCTCAGTACCTGCCTTACCACACATGGCCCAAACCCACTCCAGGGATTCCACTGGTCTTACTTCCTTGGGGGTCCTTCCAGGTCTACATCCCTACTTTCACCACCTGAGCTTGAATTAAGCTCCAGCATGGGGGCTACCCTCCAAGGTCTGCTATTTTTGGCCTGTGATCCACCCGGACCTCAATGTACCAGTGCCCCAAGACCTGTCCCTCCAATCAGACCCCATGTCTTGGTTGAAAGGCTTCCTGGCTCTCTCTACCCCCCCCCCCAGGCTGCCCTGCCACACCAAGTACGAGGGGAATCACTGCCACTGGTTCCCCTCCTGGGAGGGCCCTGCCACTGCCCTCCCAGCCCTGGCAACCTGGGGTACTACACACATGGGCTTTCTAAGGGTCCTACTCTCTCCTGGTCTGTTAGGCCTCCTACTGCCCTAGCCCCCAACGACGCAGGACCTGGCTACCTAGTCCCCCATGGAGCTCCTTACCCCCACTCCTCATCACCCATGACACATGGAAAAGCCGTCCTGACTGTACTCTTTTTGGTGGGTTTCCCCACCGTCCTTACTGGAGCGCTGAGCTCCCTTACTTGCCCACCTCATCTGTTCCTAACTGTATGCTTCCAGCCTCCCCCCTCCAGCCCCAGGCCTAATGTCTGGGCTGGAAAAGCCCAGATGTTTCCTGTTAGTCCCCTTATATACCTTCTGAACCTACTCTCTGCTGCCCCCTTGAGGAGTCCAGAACAAAATCCCCCAGAGCACTAAACCCATTTCCTAGCTTGGGGAAGGGGGGGTAGCAGTGGGAAAGGGATGCCTAAAATTGGGAATAAAAGCCCCTCTTTTACAGGGAGCTTACACTGGTGTGGTTTGCACTGGTGTGGTTCTCACTGGTGTGGTTCACACTAGTGTCAGTCTGCACCTGGTTGTTTTTGAAGTAAGTGGTGTACACCACTTAAGGATCCCAGCTTCCACACTGGTGTCTTGTGAACTGAAAATGTGGGACCCGTCCTGCAAGCAGGGTCCTCTACATTGCAGGGCTAAACTACCATTAGGCAGTGATGTGTGAAGTGGACACCCTTCAGGGTTTTAAATAATTGATTAGCAGTTTTTTTCTTGGGACAATACTAACTGTTCAGAAGTATTTATACAGATTTTCTAGAAGTGTTATGTTTGTTAAACACAGTGAGGCAGGTGCTATGCATTTTCACAATGTTTTAGCACTTTTATGAGCAAAACGCTAATCAATTTTTAGAGTTAAATAAAACCCTGCCCTTTACACTACACTTTAAAACACCCACAACAGGTCAGCTGCTCTGTCTGGCAGAGGAAGCAGAACAGCTACACTGGTTTGATGTCTACAGTTTGTGCAAGCAAATGTAAACTGGTGTGGCAAACCACATACACCGGTGTAGAGATGGCCAGTGTGAACTAAAGACTCATTCACATGATCTACTGTGTGCCACCGTCAGTTGCTCACAGTGGCCAGAACGCTGCCCTTGCCCATGTGTGAACCTTACTGTTTTTGCAGTTTTACGTTGCATGGTGTTGCCGTTATGATCCCTCTTTTCTGGGTTTGTGGAGTGTTGTCGGTGGTTTCCTGTGTCATCTGAACAGTTAGACCACCTACACCACCACAAATCCCCATTCACCCAATGCTGATGTGAACAATGCTGAAATCACCAGAAAGTTAAATGAGCAGCAGCAAGACCGTTGCAATGTGAACGCAGCTCTCTGGCGCTTTGGAAGAAATTTTCTGACTGATTAGAAAGGAGCCGCTGTGGCAAGGCACAGTGTGAATGAGCCTTAAGGATGATTTGAATTTGTCAGCTCAGATCTGATTTTAGGATTTAGGATTTTAGGAGCTTCTAAATCCTAAACAGATTCCATTTCAAATCCAAAAAGAAAGTAAAAATTGGATTTGGGATTTGGATTTGAAATCCTAAATCCTAAATGCCTGTGTAAAATAGATTTTAGGATTCAGTTTAGGATGTCGGCTTTTCAGACGAAAATCTGAAATTCCTAAATCCGAAAATCGGATTGGAATCGGAAGAATTTGATTCCATTTGGCGGATTCCGAGTATCTCTAGTTTAAATGGGGCTATTGACTGGGGTGGGTAAAAGGTGGTGGAGGAATACCACTTACCCCTGTTGCTAGCCTGCTGGATCCCCATACTAAGGACCCAATGTGGCTTCGACCAAAGTGCTGAAACTGCATCAAAGACCGACCCTGAAGTGAAGCAAAACCAAATTGGTCAGTTTTGAACTTTATCCACTCTTAATGTGGACCCAAACCATAATGAGCTGTGAGAACTGTGCATGCTTCACTTTTGAAAACAAATGTAGACAAGATGCTGAACATTACAGATTTTTCACATCAGGGTAGAGTACGGGGAGCATACCACCATTACGTTACTTACTACAACGTTTTACACACAAGTAAAGTGCAGAAGTGTCAGAAAAATTCCACACCAGCTTTTCTCAGCTATGAAGAGGAACAATGCGGAAATGCTCATAACTTTTCTGGGTTCTCAACTGACCTGCCAGCACAGATGTAGAGCTACTACTTGTGGAGCTGATGACCTGGGTTCAGGAGCAAACCAGGGTTGTTGGAGGGTCAACGCGGGCGGGGCAGGATTGAGTATCTGTAGGACTGCTGTCTTTCTCCAGAGAGGGAGGGAGGGAGGGCTGTTGTACTTGGTGTTTTACTAATCACTAGCTGCAGCTGACAGTTCGGCATGCAGGAAATGTAATCTAGGGGTGGGGAGAGTGGCGGTTGCTGACCATGTAGGCATGCCTAGGTGGCATTGCATGTCTGCCCTCTCTGGGGAACATAGCAGGAGGAGAAAATATGGCTGGTCAGTATGTCGGGACCGACCCCTCAGACTCTGCATCTAGCTCTATAGTGCACCTCCTGTCTAAGGATCCATTTTGTAGTCGGGGGGGGGCTACCATTGCCACAGGGGAGAAGCTATGGAGAAGACAGGAGCTGGATGGTAAGTCTATATGGGGCTTGTTGACAGTGATGGGGTGGGTCAGCCCCTGATGATGGGGCCAGCCTGAGGTGGCATAAACAGCACACACTGCAAAAAAAAAAAAATTTTCCTAGTTCTGTAACATCCATAGTTTCTTTTAGGAACGACTGTTGTACGCATAATTCTTAAAATATTTTCTGGGGCGTTGAAGAATACTCATTTTATTTTACACATTGTTCACTCTGCTGCGCTGCCTATAAGCTCACATCTTCGGCTGTTTACTCTGAAGGGTTTAGTGTTACCAGTTTTCCCTATAGAAACCATGGCAGCTAAAAGTTTAGTTCATGACGAACAAATGTTATGGCTTGCTACAGACAACAAGCTTCTGTCGCTGTGATGATGTTTTCTGCATTTATAGTCCATGGAGTTTACTGTGACACTGGTTAGTATGTAAGCAATAATACCCAACAGGGTGGGCGGTATTGTGCTATGCCGGACCTCACTGGGGCATAATGAGGCCCCATGCCACAGGCAGAGGGCCTTATAGCCTCTGGAAGGTGCGGTATAGCACAATACCACCCACCCTGGAGGGTATTATTGCACTTAGAAAATGGGCCATTGTATTGTATATGTATATGTTTGAAAAAAATGTTTTTTATGCAAATGTTTATGTTGTCATGTTAAAATAGTTCCTCCACCTGCAGAGTACTGTGTTTTTTTTATTGAGCTAAGGACTGTTGTCCTAATGGAGTCTCTGTAGTTGTTCCTATGTTCCTGGTTGTCATGGCTACCCCCAGCCCCCCACACACACCTAGTGCTTGAAAACATTTGCAAGCTGCATCCTTTGTTTTGATGTCTCTGAATTCAGCTTTTTTTTTTTTGTTTTTGTTTCCAGTTTTCTCTCACCCCAAGCCATGGCATACACATGCATATGCATGCGTGGATGCACACGCCGGGATCCGGTGGCCCCTTCTGCCCCTCCCCAGACGCATGTTACCTTTTCTTGTTGCCTGCACATCCCACCGGATCTCCACCCAGTGGAAGTGGGACTACAGAGGAGCTGGCGTCCACCCCTTGGAGGGGAGAGCTGCAGCTCAGTCCTGCTCCAACCCCCTCAAGCTGTCTCCCAGTGACCTGAGGTTGTTCTTGAACCTGGGTTGCCAGCATAGCATGAGGTAAGGCGCCAGCGCCTCAGCCCTAAGTGCCACCAGGCCGGCTCCACGAATTCAGATTAAAAAAAAAAAAAAAAACAGGTGCTGCATGCAATCATTGGTAATATGTTTACTTACTGCCTATTTGGTCTGTGGGTGGAGTTTTTGCAATTTACAAATGGCTGCATAGTAGTCTAAGGTTAAAAAACAATCTTAAACCTGGTGGAGACATCCTTCTTATTTGTAATTTCCTAGTGAGCTTTTCATTAGCGCTCTCCAACCGCACCACTCTTCAGAGGGTTGTAGATATTTAGCTGTGGACTGCAAAGAAAACAAACTGTCCTTAGTGCTTTTATACAAAAAAAAAAAAAGCTGTAGGTCAGTTCACACATGCACACGCACACACGCACACGCACAACTGCTTAAAAAGATTTGCAGGGTATGGGGAACAGCAGGAGTGGGATAGTGTGCTTTTTTGTTTTATTTTTATTTTTATTTTATTTCCAGATCACTCTCACTTCAGTGAGAGAAAGAGGCGCTGGCTTGTGGAGAACTAACTTTGCTGCATATCAGGTGAACTAGTTGAGCGAGAGAGCACTATTTCCAGTAGCGCTACTGAGTATGACAAGAGCAGTACTTTCTTCATTTTCCATACCGCAGGTGGACATCCATCTTCATTATGGAAAAGGAAGACAGTACCGCTGCCCTCATATACATTAGCACTACCAGAGACAGAACCCTCTTGCTCCTGCTCAACAGAATCCAGTCGGACTGCCTTCTAGTTTTTCGCTTAGTTTGTTCATCTTTCTGTTATGCCTACTATTTATTTATTTAAAAATTAAAAAAAATAAGACAGACTCAGGAGGGAGAGGGTTTGGCCAGTCACCACTAACTCGCTAAGTGAGGCAAAAAAATGGCAGCAGATCAAATCTGAAAATTCTAACTGCCCACATGATTTTAGTTATCAGGTCAGTTTGGGCTGGCACTTTTAATACCTGGGCTCTGTTGTCTGATAGACGCCCACCTTGCCAGGGGTATCAGCCAATCAGAGCCTGGGAATTTCTTAGCCCATTTCCCAAATTTAGGATAGTACATGGGCATTCATACACAACAGGGCTGTATGTCCACTGAGGAGTTGAGATGACATCATAGAGACCTCGCAAGTAAAGCTTGCTAGGTCCCTGATGTCATCTCAACCCTGAGATGGAAACATGTGATGAGTGGTGTTTTGGTTACCCAAATATTAATTTTTATAGTACTGTATGTGTGTGTATATATATATATATATATTTGTATGGGTAAATGAAACAGAATTGGCTGTAGTATTTCTGTTCTTAGTGAAAACAAGGGGAAGCATTACGTTTAAAATCTAAAATGCAAACTACAGTATGAATGGCAGATCGTTTCAGCTAAGGGGGGCAGGGGAGTATCATGAGGAGGAACTGCTGAGATAAACTTCAAAGCGAAAAGTTGTTGCAGTACAGTAGTAATGTTACTACAACACAGCAACAGCATTTGGTGACCTTTGAACTGCCCTACAACAAGAAAATTGTGTGTATAGAAAGCCATGCACAATAGGGCTTAAACATATACTATGTTCCTGTGTGCTTCTCTTTGTGCTTACATGCTGCTGGAAGCAACAGCATTTATGAGGTTATTGTTGTGGTGTGAGGGTGCAATGTAGCAGCCGTCTGGTGGTATATGGATGATCTTCTTGTGAATGGTGGCGTGAGCCTGGCAGTGTTTACATGAGCATACATGTTCACTCTGAAATTGTGTCCTGGCATACGTTTGCAGGACCACAAGTGGTTACACTACTGCTGCCCTGGCAGTCCAGCTCTGGGATAGTAATTCTGCTATGAGGTGTGCTCTTTGTGACTAGTGGTAGGTGAACTTTTCCCTTGCATGCAAAGATCATGAAATTGTGTCAAAATCTGGCATCGTTTTGCCACTGCATGTTTGTTCATATAGCATAATTCTCCCTAATTTATGCATTTTTAAAATTACGTGTTCTTAAAAAATGTACAGTTTCAGCAAATAGCACCATTTTTTTTAAAGCTGCACATTTTTAAGATGTACAGTTTTAACCAAAAACTGACCATTTTATACACACTGTTTTAGTTCGAGAACTTGTGCGAAGCTAAGTGAAATTTGGGCAATTTAATGAAAAGAGCACACAACGGATTTTTCTAATTTCACTCAGCACTATTTGTGACCCTCCCCAGTGAATTCAGTACTGCATCAAGCAATGTTAACCTGCATGAGGAAGTGATCCAACTGACGTTTAAAATACAATGCTCAATACTTCCTAGTGAGTGCACAATTTAAGAGCAGTGGAACTGAACATCGGGTTCCACCTTAAAAACGGGGCCCTTCCTTTAAAGACCCCATACCTTTTTATAATACAGAGTAAATAATTACCCTGATGCGCTGGTCCACATTCCCTCTTTCATTAAACTAGTTCTGCTGCAGTGGCCCATGAAAGTGGAATACCGCTGCCCAGATAACCACTGCACGGTGCATCAGCATACAGTCACTGCATTTCCAAGATCTACCTCGGTTTCCTTTAAAATGAGTGAAACAGTGTGTGCCTGAAGGACGCTATCTCAAATCACATTCTATTCTCACTATTGTTTTGCAGGTAATGTACCACTGAGTGCATTTCATATATCGTGTAACATGCTACTTGCAGAGAAATCAAAAACAGATTCTAATACAATATGCTTTACTCTGGTCACAAATGCATTGCCATGGCAACAAGTTCAACCTGAGTTATTCATCCTACTGGTAAACATATTTCAACTTGTAGCCTTCAGACACAATGAAATGGCTCACCTACTTTTGCTGTGGCCTTCTTGCTGTATTCTATAATCAAGGATTATCCCTCCATGACCCCTTCAATGATGTTTTCAGCTCTCGTTAAGCACTGGTGGTTCACTGAAGCGCAGACAAAGATTGCATGCTTGCCGGAGGACGCTCTGTATAGGTTTGCAGAACAGCTGCTAGAGAGGCCTGCAAGGTCTAGACAAGCTCGGGAAATCAGCCGCATAGACTGAAAAGCATGTAGGCTGAAAATGTAATCCTCAGCTGGGCCCCCTCTGTTAAAGTCTCAAAATCCCTGAAACTAGCACAAACAGTACCGAAAGGTCAGCCTCAAGGAATGTCACTGAGATGTCTCATTCATAGAGGCATAGAATATTGCGTGCAGAAGGTCATGTTCTCTTACAAGTCTGCTCCTCCATCTGTGCCTCGTACTTGTTTTGTCCCCTCTTAAAGCTCTGTGTGGTTTTAGCATTAATCATCATCTCAGGCAGCTTGTTCCATCCCTCTACCACCCTTTCTGTAAAGTAGTACTTCCTGGCATTCTTCCTGAATTTATCCTCCTCCCCGGCTAATTTGCAGCCACTCCTTCTGGTGCTCTTATTCTTGCTGGGTCTGAACAACTCCCTAAAGTCCACCTTGTTACTACCTCTCATATATTTGAAAGTCTCTAGCATATCCCTCTGACTCTGCTAGTCTCCAGCGAGTACATGCTTATGATCACCAGCTGCTGCTCACACACATTCCATCACTGTCCCTGAATCATCTCCTTTGCAGCGCTTTTCTGCACCATCTCTACCCTTACAGAAATACAAGTGCTCAGCATGTGTGCAGCATGTATTCTGCATGCTTAATAAGCATGCAGCAGGCATACTGCCCACATGCTGTACACTTGTTTTTCCATAAGGGTAGTTTGTTCATGTCCTTCCTCAGATAGGGATTCCAGAACTGGATCTGGTACTCCAGGTGTGGCCATGCCAGGGACAGGTTCTGTAGGGGGCAGTATAACGTCCTTTCTCCTGCTACTGATCCTCTTTGTTATGCAGCCCAGCGTTTTGTTTTCCCACTGCCTTACTGCATCATGCAGTACACTGCACATGGATGCATAATGTGTCCACATTGGCTGAAAACCATGTCCAAGCCTATCTTTTTCATGTTAGTTTGTGTGTTGCCATTGGGGCATCATGAAATTAGAATCTATTTTTGGGGGGGCAAAGTTACATTTTGGTATAGCAGGAACAGTCAATTTTATGTCTATGGCAGTAGACCATCAAGTACTAGTGGCTGGGAATTACAGATGGGAGGGCACATTCCACCCTTGTCCCAGAGTCTGAGGAATGATGATACGGCTGGTGGTATAGCTGGCCTGGCAGTATAGTCTAGAGGTTAGAGTAATGAGCTGTGAACGAGTTGGTACATCAAGTAGATCTGGGTTTGATTCCCCCACTTACAAAATTTGTGACCCTACGCAAATCACTTAACGTCTTCAATGCCTCTGGGTCACCTCTAAAAACAGGCAATGTGCCTAGTGGGTCTTATTTGGTTACTAAAGAATAATCAGTGATAACCCTGAGGTATGCATGCCATTGTCCTCAGTCTTAATTTTCAGCTTCATAGTTGTGTTTTGCTTCTCTCTTTCTCCCTCTCCCCCCGATATCCTTTTAAGAGCACCATATTGTGCTCACTTTGCACCCTTAACTCGCCACTACTACCGTTGATCAGATGTGTTTTTCCTCCTATAAAATAGATGGGAGGACCAGTTCGGATAACATTCTGAGTCTTCCATAACCAGTTCCATTTTCTGGAAAAGAACATTTTCTGAACCCATTTTCAAGTTCTGAAATGTTTTGCTGAATTAGCCGGAGTATCTTTGTGGATCTCGGTGAGCAGTACACTTCCCCAGCAGGTCTTTCTTGCTTACGATAACAAAGCAGCACGGAAAAACAGTTTCCTCAAGATGTGAGCTGCTGGAAAAAACACAGTCTTATAATGCTGAGCAACTGTAATAGCAGAGAGACCCCTGTTGGTGATAACTGAGATTACAGTGTATGAAAGTCAAAGGAGTTCTCTAACCTCCCTGTTAAGGGAATGTTTCTTGGGCTGAATGGTTACAGCTGCTGTGGGGCTCAGGATCCCAGGTTGTATTCTCAACAAGGACTGGGGGATGTCTGCCCAAGTACAGGAGACAGCCATAACAGTCCAGATCTCCAAAATAAAGTCTAGCAGTGCAGAACAAACTCAATAAAGCCCTGTACAGACTATAGCACTTAAAATGGTTAAGGGATCTTAAACCATTTTAAGTCACGGTAGCTTGCTTTGCACCCACACTACTAGCGAGGTCTAGCATGGTTTCTTAACCCATTACTAAAACCCCACTCAGATGTAGGCTTTAACACAGTTTTCAAAAAGGTTAAGTCCTTAGTTGGATTACTGTAGTAGTGTGGACACCAACTGTGTCTCTCCCCCACCACTGCAGTTTTTCCCAGCACCCACAATCCACTGGGGGAGTATCATATAAGCACGGTTACCATTACCAGCACAGTACTCGCGAATGTGTGAATGGATTAAAGCAGTTTTAAGACTGTTAACATGGTGTTAGAGGTGTGGATGCTACAGCGTAGTAAAGCTTTAAACCATTTTTAAAACCATTTTATGTTAGTGTGCTGCAATCTGTACAGGGGGTAAGTCATTCTTTTTTCCCTTGTGGACCAGGCAATGCAGTTTTTCTACCTTTTGTCCACCATACCTTTCCCCGGGGCTCAAAGGTCATGCAGTGGTACCCAACCTTGGCTACAAGTGACACACAGGTGGTGAATTCTTCCATGTCACACTCATTAATTAGCCACTGGGGCTCCGGAGAGCAACTCCATCACTGCCTTAACAGACAGGGAGCGTGTCACTTCCACGATGTGCCCATCCTCGCCCCATGCCAAGGGAGTGAGAGACCTGAGGAGGTTCCCTGAACTTAGTCCCCCACATGAAAGTGCCAGGCTCTGCTGCCAGTCTACTAAGTCAGCCACCAGTGAGCCATTTCTGAATCACACTGTCATGTTCAGAGCCATTTCATACAATGTGTATCTTATGATAAATAGCTCTGTGACACCATGAGTTCAATACACAGTCACAACAGACTAGCAGTAAGTGGTTGCTATGGCCACTCAGTGCCAGTTGCATGTTTGTGATTCATGAATCAATGCTCAAAGGGGGTCGCTATTCCACATACGTTCTCTAACTCCATTGCGAGAGTGTGGGGGAAGGTCACCTTACACACACACAGCCTGCAGTGCAAACCATAATGACTGGTGATCCTCCCTGTCAGTTGCAGAGCTTTGCGACACACACGTGCCTACTTAAGGCATGTAGTAGGGATATAGCAACTCTGGAAGCAAAGGTGCAGAAGCTGACAGGGCATGGAAATCAATTTGGGATCAAGTAGTAACAACACTTCTGCAGTAGGAAAAGGACCATCAAAGGGGTTACCCACTGGATGCCAGTGACTACTGTAAGACCAGGTGAGGGTAGGCTTGCCACTAGGGAATGAGGGACAGCTGCAGAACAGGAATTCCAAAGGCCCCTTAGACCACCTAAAGGGTGAGGTTCAGGCAGCTGGGGAAACAGATGCTGATGGCAGGAAAAAAAAAACATTGGTCCATCCATTATACCCACAGCACTCTAACTTACCCTGAGGTGTTCTGTGAATATGGTATTTTAGCACACACTAGCCACCGTCTTGCTCCCAGTCTTTACTCCCCCGAGTGACTATCAGACCTTTTGCTCTGTCCCAGCTGCATTTGAAACCATTGATGGTTCTGGCACCTACCACCTCAGTTGGATGACTGTTCCATGGACCAGCCGCTCTCTCTGTAAAATAAGACTTTTTCATGGCCCTCCTGAATTGCCCCTCCCCCCGCCAGTTTCCCGCTCATGTCCCCATGTTTTTGATTCACCAGTCATGATGAACAGTTCCTCGCAGTTCACCTTGTTCACTCATTTCAGAAACATGACATCACCATCATATCTCCTCTCTCTCATCTCTCCTCTAATAGGTACATGTTCAGTGACCGCAGCCGGTCCTTGTATGATCTGTCCTAAATCATTTTGGTCATCCTATGCTGTACCATCTCCAGCCTGTCCTTATCTTTCCTGTGGTGAAAAGCATTTAGTGGTAATGGCAGTATTCGAAATCTCTATGCATGGTATAGCACCATATGGCTGACACAGTGCCATGCACATCCTTTCAGAGGTGTCACTAAACAGATGCTAGTGGGTCCATCTAACATCAGTGGCAACCCCATGTGCAGTCCAGCTTAATCACAGAGGGATTTCCCCGCTCACACCACAGACAAAGACAGAGTTTTGTGTATAGGCCCAAAGTCCGTAGTAATGGGGGAGGCGGGTTTTTTGCACCGCATTTTGCACCTCCGCATTTTTCTACTGTGTATTAGGCCAAGTATGCTTAGCATTTCCCTGGTCTCTGTGTTACCCCCTCATCACCAACTTTCTTGTGGACTTACCAGTTGCCTATCACTTGCCAAGGCCCACACATGGTGGTGGGAGGAGTGATCTCCCATGCCAGTCATGTTGGGTTCCTCCCTTGAAACATGCCAGTTGTTATGTGCCCTGTCATTAGGGTGCCAATCCCACAAGTTGTTGATCGAGTTTCATGCGAGGGGCTGTGCCCCCGCACCCCCATACTTAGGATTCTAACCCGGGAGACCTCGGGGAGAATGACTTGTGGGTTTGGTGCCTTAATGATGGGCACACAATGACCGGCACTCCAAGGGTGTGCAGTGGTCATGTTATGCCTGCAGAGTGGGTTAGAGAGGGAATTTTCCTTTGGTGTTTCTTCAAGGGTATCAGTGGGCAATGACACACATGCATGCAAGCACTCATTGGTATGCATGCATGCATGCATGCCGGCGTCTGCCACCAGCCTTTCTACTTCTGGTGCGCTTGCGTGCACTACCATCTAGTGTTCTCCTGCAGTAGCAGTAAGACACAGATTCCTCCCACCCCAAGGAATGAGGGCTGTGCCTGAGACACTCAGTGCTCCCTCTCAGTGGCCCCTGATGACCGTATGTGTTGCTGAACCAGGTCACTGGTGTCAAGAGCGATTTACCCATGCCGCAGTGACAGTCATCACAGAGACATCCCCGACAGTGACAGCCGCAGTGCCGACTGTCAGCATTGCAGTGTCAGGGATGCCTCTGTGTATCCATTGGGGGGCTGCACCCCCACAAACCACTGGTCTCTAGGATTCTAACTCCGAGTCAGAGTTGGACGGGGGGGGGGGCAAACTCCCAGTGAGGCAGTCCTGATCGCCATACAGACCACCACAGTGACTGGCAGATTTTGCCCGATTCCTGTCACTGTGGTGGTCTTCGCGATTAGGGAGTCACTGTGGCAACGGTACGTGGTCAAGAGCGGTAGCTCTACTGGAGCACTGACAGGCTGGCTTTCTCTAAGTCGATTTCATCATCATTTTGCTTCACTGGAAATAGCTTGCAGTTTAAAATTACATTCCAATATTTATTTTCTTCTTTAAATGGGAACAATCAGCACTAAGGGCTCCACACTCAAATGTGGGTCTGGTTCCAGTGTGCAGTCGGTGGGCAAAACATTTGGGTTTACTTATTGTTTGCTGTAGTATAGTAGACTATATCAAATTCATTTTGCTTAGCTGAAGGCAGACATCTTCTGTTACTACAAATCCCAGATTCCCCTGCAGCTGACATCAGAGCAGTAGGCAGCAGTGGCAAATGCAATAACCTACAGTGCATGTTAGAGCTTTTATAATCTCTGATCAGATGTTTTCTGGTTCCTGCTTTTCTCCAGGGGCTAAGTACAGTCTTATGTGACTTTACATAGCCCAGGGAGGACAGTGGGACCAGCAAACAAAAGATCTGAGTTTATATAAACTCTAACATGCACTGCAGACTATTGAATGTCTCACTGCTGCCTACTGCTCTGGTGTCAGCTGCAGGGGATTCTGGGATTTGTAGTAACAGAAGATGTCAGCCTAGAAGCAAGCAACATTTATTTAATACAGTCTACTATACTACAGTGAGTAGACCAAGATGTTTTTGCCTGCAGAGTGCACACTGGGACCAGCCCCACATTTGAGTGTGGAGCCCTTGGTGCTGACTGTTCCCCTTTAAATCAACAAAAGATTAAACGTTCTGAATGTTCTGATGAGGCTAAGATAACCATAAGAACATTTCATGACTTACCAGAACTCTTCAGACCCTTCATCTAGGGACACAGCTCATCCCAACATTTTATTACCTCCTAATTACCCCCAAAATTAAAAGTACCAGGCCAGAGCCGCACACCTCTAGCAAATTAGACCTTGGGGGTAAGGGGGTTACCATCACCCCACATATTCTGGGCAGGCTATGTGCCTGCCCACATAACTGTTTGCTTTTGTCCTTTCCCTATCTCATATGTTTTCTGTTATTCCACTTCTATGGTGCCTTTCCGACAATGAACTCAGGCACCAGACCTTACATCAATCAACATAACATAAAACTGGTGCCAAGAATGAAACCTCCAGATTCCATTTAATAGTAGTCACTGCTTAAAGAGTTAACATTGTCTTCCCGGGGAAAGAACATTACATTTCACCATTCTGTTTTCAAGGCTGGCCCAGAAAGGGACAACATGTACAAATTCCTGTGATACAGAGACCCTGGCAAAGGTTCATACAGCTGTACAAATGCCCACATTCTTAAGTAACTTAACGTGCAGCTCAGTGCTATGCATTCAAACCTTTGCCCTGCCACCTTTCTTATCAGTGATTGTAGTAAGAAAGAAATAATGTGACCTACTGGGAATTGAACCAAGGTCCCCATAACACCATCCTGGTGCTATAACCACTGAGCTACAATCTTACGTGCTTGGACCTGGGGATCCTAGATGCACTTCCTTTCTCTGGTACTGTAACTATGAATAATCAAGATGACATTTAGATGTTTTATGGTTTCATTTGGGTGGCCAGGAACTCTGCCACTCTTTCGACTAGCTGTGCCATAAATTAATGGGACCCAATGAAATTAGGAATCTTGAGCTGATGGCAAAAGCACCCAATGGAAGTCAAAGGATCCCATACAGTATTTAATTCAATTTCATTTATTTGTTTTGCTCAAAATGAAAGCTCCATTGAGCAATGTTTATTTGGAAGGAGGTCCTAGTTTAGACAGTGAGATAATACAAAGTAACACAGTCAGAAACTCATCCAAGATACGCACATGGCACAAAAATGTAACAGACACACAGCACAATAATTATGACTATAATAACATACCTCAGATGCAGTCTGAAAGGTATAAGTAAGAGAATAACATTTCTGTGTGATTTGCAACATGTTCCAGGAGGTGGGGGCTGGGCAGCCGAGGGTCATTTTGCCATAGCAAGATAGATTTGCTATTTCTACTGCTTGTGACCAATGTTGTTATTTAAAACTGCACTTATTATTTGCACTTTTCTTATACTACCCTGTATTTACTGTCCACTTCTCCTTAGATGTGCCCAAAGTCTGTACCCGCTTTCGTCAACTGGCCATTAGTTACACCCTCCCTACCATTTGGAACAAGCTTCAGTTGTCCCTTAAATTGAGCACCCTCATTGCTCTAAGGGCATTCAAAACTCAAATAACCAATCTGATTAATGAGGTTTGTCACTGCAATTACTCCAGTAGAGCTCACCTTCTTCCTTAGCTTACCTCTAAACCATCACTCTTGTATGCTTGTCTCAGATGCTAGCCTGTTTTCTCCTCTCTGCCATTTGCCCATTATACCAAACTCTCATTAGTACTACAGTATGTCTAATGATGATTCTTCTCCTGTTGCTTTCTATATACGTATATATTTACTGTTTTGTCCAACATCAATCTATGTTTACCTTGTAGTACCACTGTACTTATTCCTATTTATGTTGTTTATGTACATACTAGCCTCATGTATTGATTACAGGTTTCCCAGTACTGGCTGTTCACCCCTGCCCTGTATAGCTCAAATGATATATTTTGCTAAATAGTGTCTGTTAATTAATTTTGTAGTCCCATATTGACCATATGTATGGTTTGTTATTGGTGAAAAAGGGTCCTCCTTATAAATGAGCTTGCTCAATGTATTTATCCCTTCACAGTAAACTTGAACTTGAACTATTGATGCACTGTGTATCCGTGACTTGTACCCTCCAAGGCCGTGCCTGAAAATAAGCATTTCTGTGTCTAATCCACCTACCCAGTTATCGAGAACTAAATAAAATAAAAATAAATAGATGGCTTGGAGCATCAAGAAGGATCACATTATTTTTTCCAAGGTTGTACTGTGCCAAGGATCTCTTTAAAAAGTATATAGCCCAGGAAACTTCCAGGTGTTGGGATCCTTGCTATTCAGAAATGTGCTCCAGCTGTGCTAGCAGGTCACTAAACAAGAACAACACAGGGACAGTGCTGCACTAACAGAAAAGGGCACCAAGTCAAGGAATAGTGCTGCAAAAAGTTATTTTTTTCAATGTGGAGACACAGAGAGCACCAAGTACCCCCCCCCCCAACACACACACTTTGCCTCGCTCTGAGGCTTCAGGTCACTAAATATCCCTGCTCACACACTAACCATTCCACTGTACCATGTGGTAGAACTTATCCATGAGAAAAGCGGATTACTCAATATTCACCATCCGATTTCTAATATGTGGGAGACCTGACTCATCATTAGCAGAGAGTCCACACACAGCTTAGCTTTTCTGTCCTCTGCAATAAACTTGAATACTTATCATTAGGGCTGCGCAGAATGCAGATTTTCCCTATTGGAACGTCTAACAGTCCCTTGGGCAAACACCACTAATAGGGATAATTATTTCACAGTATGTTCAGTTAAAAGTTGAAAGAAACTACCTGAAGAGTTAATTGACAAAAACACCTTACAGAGTTCTAAAAAGGGTCTCGATAAACAGTTACTTTCTGGTAAAACATAGATTTAAGTGACCCACTTGTGTGGGTGGACAATCTCGATGGGCTATCATTAGCCTCCTTTTGTTCTTCCAACCCAGTAAACCCAGAAAACCCAGTAAGTGGTGCAGAACGGCAATTCTGCTTCTCAAATATTTTTTGGATTTTCCTTTTTATTTCCATGGAATACCAAAAAGCATTTCTGTGTAAACCATGAAATAATTTCCCTCGGATCACGGAAACTGCAGAATAATATTGGGCATATTGCACAAAAAGGATCCATACTTTAAAACATTTTGCATGCGGAATTCTTCTACGGACAGAATTCTTCCGAATTTCCTGAAATTGCATGGAATTCCATTCCATTGCAATTTCCCTCATCCCACACAACCCTACTGGTCATCCTGCAATTTGGACTTGACTGCGTACAAGATTGCCATTTCAGCCTCTGCATGTTGTTTGTGGGGCCTTTTGCACATTGCAGTCCATTCTTAAAGCTCAGCCATCTTAAATTCCTTCCTGGTAATTTGCATATATTACCTATGATGCTTGCATTATCAGGCATGTGTAATCTTGGGCATATTTAAAGAGCAGCTGATGCCTTTGGGAAAACCGTGGAAAACAAAAATTCCCACAAAAACAAGGTCTGTATCCCTTAGAGTTCATCTGCCTCTATAGCTTATTTCCTACTTGAAGATGTAATGCTCTGTTGTGAGATGACAGTCTACTGCCATGGAAATAGCTGTGATGTCACAAGCAGAGTGTTATATCAGGTCGGGAAGAATTTAATAGGAGCTGATGAACCCAAGAGAAATCTAAGCTGCTTGGTGTCGAAATATTATGTTTTTCAAAGCTGTTCTCTTTAAAATGTGACAGTATTACTAATATGCTTTTTTATTTTAGGATTTCTAGCCAGAAAAGACACACAAAGCCGAAGTCTATTTTAGGTACGACCCAGACGCACAGGGAAGTTAGGTGGCATGATCAGTGTCACACAGTATGCAGTTGGGAGTTGTGGGTTTCAAACCCAGGTCTCTTAAGATCTTCATGTTCATAGCTTTGTACTCTAACCTCTACACTGTGCTGCTTCAATTAAGAGTAGCCTACACCCCACTATGCTTTGGCACTGAAAGTTTGCTTTTTTTTTTTTTTTTTTTTTTACAGAAAAGCATGGACAGCTTGGCTAACCAATTCTCAAATGTTAACATTTGATAAGTTAATAGGGCCTCTGATGGGTCTCATGGTGAGACTCCGAGTGCGATATTTGGTTGAGAGGACTGTGAAGCGAAACTGAGCAGTTCTGTCTGCCCAAACCTCATGACAGGAGTTCCTTATACCATAAGAGACATGTCAAGGTGTGAGGTTGCAGTAAAGGATTCAAGGCATAAACTAAGGTGTAAAGCAGTGTGAGAACAGAAGAAACAAGACCTGATCACCACTTTTATGTGGTTTAGTACCCATTCCTGCATCATACTGCCTCTTTTGGGTCATTTGGGCATTTAGAACATTGTCGTGAGCAATCCTGAAATATTTTGCTAATCTGTTCCTTAAGTGGAACACATAATAAGCTACGGTGGGTTTTTCCTTTCAGGGTTTCCCTTTTCCCAACTTTCCTCAATAAGATCAAGCAGGACTCTTGGTTGGTGCCCACACAATAACTCAAAATGTGAAAGGCCTGTAGAGGTTTGAGGCACCTCCTGATATGCAAACAACAAGTATGATAAAAAGGTGTCACAATTTTTGCCTTTGTCACTAATATATTAGAGTAGCATCTTTTTTTTAGGGTCTGATTCATTCACTCTGTAAGCCCATCCACCTGTGGATGATAAGGGGATGTGCACACAACAGTCAGGCCAAGGAGTTGGTATAGTTCTTGCAACAGCTGAGAGGAAAGGTTTGTACCCTGGTTAGTTAATATTACTTGCGGGATATCCACCTTGCTAAATATTTTGGCTAGTTCATCTGCTGTCTTTTTAGCAGTGATGCTTCTTAGGGGGAAGAGCCTCAGGGTATCTGGTTGCATAACCAACCACCACAAGAATGAAGTTGTTACCCATTTTACACCTTTCTAAGGATCCTTAGGGGACGGGACATCAACTATGAGGATTTTTAACAGAAGTATGTTATTCGTCCTAGTCACATTATCAATCTTCTGGCATTGTTCACAAGACCTACAATATCTTTTTAACCTGCTGATGTACAAGATGCCAGTAGAAACGCTGCACTAGTCAACTAAGTGTGCATTCTTAGCCCAAATGCCCAGAAAAAGGGAAACTGTGTGCCAACTGGATCAGCTTTCCCTGATACTGCTTTGGTATCACCAATGGGTCATACATTTCGCCAGTTCTGTTATTTGTACACACCCTGTACAGTAAGTTATTTTGTATCACATACACAGGTTTATCTGACTCAGTATGATTTCTCCCTTGATTAGAGACTGCAAACTGTCATCACCCTTTTGTAATGCCCCAAAGTCCTCACAGTCCCAGTTCACAGGTATCTCAGGTTCTGGAATCTTTTCCTTACTTCTTCTCCTGCCCTTCTCTCACCTGACTTCTCCTCATGTTTTCTTTAATCTGGTGTTATGTCCATACAGTTCATAATCATTATAAGGGTAAATGTCCCCTTGCTCTGGATCTTTTTCCATTTTTGCTTTGCTCTGAGATCTTATCATTACTGTTGTTAAGTCACTATCACTAGCGAATGTTCCTAGCACTAGTTCCTCAAATCCTAGTAAATCACGCCACAAGACAACTGGTACTGTAGTGTAGGAACAATCCCGACTCTTGCAGTGACTGTCTTTCCTTTTATAGCCATGGATAGGGAGTGGTTGGGCAGTATTTCTTCTCCCCGTGGACACACATAACATTTGTGCTGGGACCTCACTGACATTTACTGTCCACAATATCCACCCTCACCAGGGTTTGCCTCCTACTGGAGTCTATTAATCCTGGCAAAATGGGGTTCCCAATGACTACATCTGTGACATAATGCTCAAAGTTTGCCAGGGGCAAAGTTACTTTAATATGGTTTGGGTTTTGCATTGGGAGCACTTCCATTTTTTTTTTTTGGTATGCCATAACTATGGCAACAACTTTACTGCGACTGACACTACAGCGACAACAGCGTCAGGTTGCTGTGGTGTCGGTGTGGGACCCCAGCACTGCTTTCTGGGGGTATCACACTCCCTCCCCAAAGCAACTATGACTCAGAGTTGATAAATTTAGTAGTGGAGGGTGCGAGGGGCAGAGTCGCCCACATGGTGGGTTCAGGGAACAAAGCTCCCCTGAAGAAAACACAGTCTGAAGTGACTCTTTATGCTGACCGCAAATGTGGTCAACATAAAGGAGTCGCTGTAGTGTCACTCGACAACAAAATTGTCGACCGACTGTCATGGATCCCATTTTTTTATGTCCCTTTTCCCCACAAGCATAGCAAGTTCAGGTTTCTGTTTCTAGGAAGGGGTTCGTGGTTTAACCTCTGCTTTATGGCCCACAGTGTGTAAAGGATTATGGAGAGATCTTACTGAGCTGAAGTCTGCTTTTGCTGCTGTTGACTTTCTGACTAGGTAATAGTCCTCCAAGTAATATGGCCTTCTCCCTTGTGTTCAGGCAGGATGTCCAGGAACTGTTTGATCACTAGGATATCCAACACCAAATGGTGTTTTGGTCTGGTTGGATCCATTTAATTGTACAAAGGTCTCTTGAGGGTGATTTGCAGGATAGTGTCTCAGGGTCCTAAACATCTGGCAATACTATAACTTTCTTCTGTGATGTCATAGCTCCTTAGGATGGTACTTTTCATGCTGATCATAGTTTATCAGCAGTTGGGCATCCACCTGGCTTCAGGTCTTTTGCGCTTTTTTGATCAGATGGGGGCCAATCATACCACCCTCTGGGTCCTGGGCCAGTAACAGATGATTGCCACTCCTTCAGACATTGTCAGGTACGACTCACTATCTCCATCTAGTCCCAGTTTTGTCAGTAGCTAGCAGTATAGCCTACAGGTTAGAGTAACGAGCTGTGAATGGGCTTGGTACATCCAGTAGACCTGGGTTTGACTCCCTCAACCTCAACTTGCATAATGTGTGACTCTGAGCAAGTCACTTAACCTCCCCAGTACTCCAGGGTCACCTCTGAGAACAGGCACTTGTGCCTAGTAGGCCTTACCTGGTTACCAAAATAATTAAAACAAACAAAAAAAAATATATATGTGTGTGTGAGTGTGTGTCTGTGTGTCTCCTAATGGAAGGTGTGTGTGGGGGAAGGGCTAATGATTCTTTCTTGCCCAAGACAAGAGGGAGTACTAGTTCCTCTGATGATATTCACCAGTTCCTCTCAACACTTGTTTTGCATTTCAAGCTCTTGTTTTCTTTCTTGGTCTGACCTCAGTTGCCTGGTTGTCAGCCATGTTAACAGCTCTGTAAGTCCTTCAGGAGGTAAATCCTTCTATTATTTCTCCTCTTCATTTTCTTTTGTTACCTCCATAGTAATATCAGAAGACAAGGTCTCTTTAGGGTGCACGACTCTCTCCTCCTCATCTGCCCCTCTTCTCAGAGACATACTGTGAGTGGTCACTCTTGGAACAGCCGGTGTATCTCTTCCATGGCCCCGGGCACTGCGCTTCATGTGCACTGTCTTTTACTATGCAACAGTACCTTTCCTAGTATTGCACCACGAGGATCCACTCCTCGAACCTAGGACCTAGGTGTATCCCACTCTCACATCAACTGTCAAGATGTAGGATTGCAGTAAAGAACACTGAGACTTGAAGCAAAGTTTAAGGCAGTGTGTACTGCTTTTATTACAAAGGAAACTAACAACAAACAGCAAAAAAGAAGAACAAAACAAAACAGAATCAAAGAATATACACAGGAGGTGAGAAGCCTTCAGCAATGTCAGTCTCTTAACAGCAGAAAACAGACAGCAACTCCTTCCCTTTCACTGTGCCCAAGCTAACTAACTTGAGTCCACACTAGGAGCCTTTTTTGTATACCCAGCTGCGGTCCTAATGGCTGCTTGTCATACCCATCAAGCAGTTATGATGAGTATTAATGACTCCAGTTAATTACATTATACCCAGTGATTTAAATTTGACAAAACATTCCAGCATAAAAAATGCATATATGCATTCTAGTTCTACTACTGACATATTCCTATGTGATAACATTTCATGGAATGTGCAAAGGCCCAAATACAAAACTCAAACTGAATTTTGTTCATATTCATGGAGGGGAAACCTCTGGCACCGCCTGTTTTGTCAGTTACCTGTGATCCAGATATCCCGTCAAGTACACAGTGGAACTGGCTGGTCAGCCCGATAGGAGTGAAGGAGGAACATGGAAGAGTACCAGGAGAGGAACTGGAAAGGTAAGACAGAAATGAGAAAGGCCCTTGTAGCCACCCCCCCCCAAAAAAAAAAAAGAGAAAATAAAAAGGAATAGCTGTGCCACTTTAAAATATAGCCTTGCAACAGTTATATGCAGGCACTGTCTCAAGATAAACTTAAGAGCATTCTGTTTACACTGGGTTCAATCAGATGTAGAACCATTTGTAAACTACTTCTTTAACTAAACAGGTGGGTATAGTAGGGAACAAAAATTAAAAAAGGATGCATTTAAAAATGTTACAGCACAGGCTAGCTCTGTATATCTCGGTCGGCTTGTACCACCACTTCTGACAACGAGCCTGCGTAAGACAGTTTTACAAGCGCTGGCTAGCACTTTACTGGCAGTATTTTACAAGTTCTGGCAACAACAAGTGCTTAGTATCAGCTGTGGGACTGTAGCCTATTAAGGCCTAATGCAGGCATGCATCGCCCAGTCCCTTACGACAGCTGTGCATGGCTATGCTATACCTGTAGTCAAATGCAGGGTAATTTGCAAGCAGAGTTATGATCTGCTTCTATGTGCAGCATGGTTCCAAAGCCAGACCACCCAGGCTGCATCTCTTTAACTCAGGCACTGAATTGCACACCTGAAAAGGAACAAAAACAAGCATTTGTCAATGCTGAATGTTTGCTTGCTGGCATTAGCACTGGAAGTGCAGGAGTTAGACAGATGCAGAATAGGAATGGCAGTGAAGTATTGAACTGACGCCAACCCAACCCCCACCTTGCAGAGATGGACAGGCATTGGGGTGTACCTTTGGGTTGTCACCCATAACGCTCATGCCATTTCACCTCACCCTACCATGCAGATACCGACAAGTGTCGAGGTGTGCCTTGGGGTGTTCGGGCTTTACACTCACCCCACTCCATAAGGAAATGTGCTGAAATGAGTGCAGTATAGGAGAATGGGGTGAACGTTGGGGCTGAAGAGTCCAAGGCACACCTCAATGCCTATCACTGGCTGCAGCAGGGGTTGGGGGTGGAATGGCATGAGCATTACTGTCGACAATCCCAAGTCACACCCCTGACGCCTCTCAGTCCCTACAGGGTAGGACCTTATGGTCAGAAACCCTAATGCCCTGGGTGTTTCTTGGTATTTTCCTTACAGGTTTTCAACATGGACTTTTTGTGACCCCACTGCATGAACAGTGACACTATCAGTTCCTTAGCGGAAAGGTGATTTTGCACAGCGACTGCGCCATTTGGCGTCACAGGTACAAAAACACATTTCGGGCAGTATGTGAAAAATTACAGCTGTACTGTTCATGAGGAGGTGTGAAAAACCGGTAATGTTGAAAATTTAGAGTGAAAATATAAAAAAATTGGTGAAGTCACGAGCATGCATAGAAACTGCGCAACTCACACCCGTAATGCAATTATTTGGGGAATTTTTTACACTAGATTTTCAACATAGGCATTTTGGGGCCTCTGCTCATGAACAGTGGCACTGTGATTTTCTTACTCTGTCCCGAACGTTGATTTCGCACAGCGACCACACCCGTTGTGTGCCACAGGTGCGAAAAAATATTTTGGGCAGGATGTAAACAATTACAGCTGTGCTGTTCATAAGGAGGTGTGCAAAAATGACAATGTTTAAAATGTGGAGTAAAATTAAAAAAAATTGGTGACGTTACGAGCGTGTGTAGAAACTACGTAATGCACGCTGGTAATGCAATAATTTTTTGGAATTTGTTCACCAAATTTACAACATGGGCTTTTTGGGACCTCTCTTTATGAACACTGTCACTGTGATTTTCTTAATGTGTCCCGAACGTTGATTTTGTAGGGTGACCAGGCCATTGTGTGCCAGATGTGTGAAAAAAATGACAGCTGTACTGTTTATAAGGAGGTGTGGAAAAATGGCAATGTTGAAAATCTGGAATGAAAATGTTAAAATTCTCGCAGTTAAGCGCATGCGTGGGAACTGCGCAATCTCATAACACAGTCATTTTTTGGAAAATTTTCACCAACTTTGCAACACAGGCTTTTTGGGAGCCCAGCTCATGAACAGTGACACTGTCATTTCGTTACTCGGTCCTGGAAGGTGATTCCATGCAGTGACCACAAAATCATCTTTCAGGACCAAATAATGACATGACAGTGACTGAGTTCATGAGGTGGGGTCCCAAGAACCACATGTTGAAAATGTGGTGCCAAAAAGTCCTAAACATGGCTGAGATATCCACTAGTTGAACCCCCCATTTACACCATTATACAGCTTACCAGCATTTCTTCAGTTTGTGGTCAGCTTTGAAGAATGCAGACATGTTCCTGCTCCCACCGAAGATCGCAGTGCTGGACTTCAGAGGTAGTATGGGAATTGGGGGTGCGGGAAGGTTAAGGTGCGCGCAGAGGGTGGAGTGCGTGTTGGAGAGGTGACCTGACGCTAGGAACTGTTTCTTTGTTTCAGGTTATTTAAAAAAAAAAGAACACTGCGGACCGTTTTCTTTTTTTTTTTTTTTTTTTTTTTACAGGTGTAAGGAACAGTTTGGAGGGTGATGTTAGCCACACTGGGGTGGGCTCCCAGTGTGGCACACAATGGGGGTGGGGTGACACGCTCCCACTGTGCCACACAATCTTGGGGGGGGTGAAACATTCTGACAGGGAGATTGGGCACTCCTTCGGCAAGCGTGTCTATGTTTTGGGGGATAATGCCGCAGGGGGATTGGGCACCCCCTTGGCAGATTGGGGACAGGGCACTGAAGCGGACAGGGATTGGGTATCCCATCAGCAAGCATATCTTTGGTTGGGGGTGGTGATGCCGAGGGGGATTGGTCACCCCCCTCAGGAGACAAAAACAGCAAAGGGGCACATATATGCCGACGGGGATTGGACTCCCCATCGGCAAATGAACTAGGGAGGGGGCATGTGAGAGGCAGATGGAGACAGCCTTCGCCATGCTTATTGAAATGTTACACCAGGCAAGGCATGCCCTGCAGTGAGGGGGCGCTCCCTCATTGCAGTGGCAAAATTGTTTCAAGTTGTTGCCATGCTTTTGGGCTGCTGTCATCAACAGTGTGCTCATTTATTGGTGCCACAGAGACAAGCCACAAAAAGCAGTGGCGGCACTGGCCACAACACTGCCTCGCCTCCACAACCTGCTACTCCAGCAAGCTGTCACAACATGTTTCTTGTGCATGTGCACAAGCAAACATAAAAATGAAGCAGAAAAAGAGATATGGGCAGATAATAATGAAATAAGAGAATGGGAACGTCCAGCTGGACAAAAGGTTAGAAACAAGCAAAGAAAAGAGAGAAAGATGTTGAAAAGTAAGCAAATTGGGGGGGGGGGGGCAACATGGTGACAGGGGCAACAAACACAGTCTCTTCATAAGACACCCTCTGGAGGACCTGTTATTATAAATCACTCGAGTGTAGCTTGAGTGGTTTAGGTCCTGTCCACACTAGGGCTCCTGTAACATTACAGGCATAAAAAAAAAAAAAATTTACAGGAGCCCCTAAACACGGTTTGCGTCCACATGGGTAACATTTTCAAACTGTGTTAGAAAACCGTTTTTAAAACCTGATTGTAACAGGTCTTTAGCATGATTTTCTAAATGGTTTGAAACTGAACACAGTACCTGACTAGTGAGGACAGGAGTCAGTACCGTGTTCACTTGCTACTGCCTATGTTGGTCCTCCGGCACAGTTCAGAAACCACGCTTCCCTGACATGGAATCTCCCTCCAGTGTGGACAGACTTCAACTGTTTTTAAAAATGGTTTGGCTGCAGTGCGAATGCAATAGCACGGTAAGCACTGAACTGTTTTTATAAATGTTACAGCACAACTGTGTTCAGTGTGGACAGGGCCTTATAATAAGTTTAAAGTCTTTTTTCAATTTTATTGTGCCATCCTTCTCACTGGCACTGAGGTGGAGGGCTTCCCCCAGTGGTCCTGCATGAGAGCACCTGCTTTTAGTTTTTATTTATTTCATTTTTTTTGACCAGGAAAGGAGAGCTATTTGCCTTTTTCAGCATTGTTCCAGGGTGGATGGCATACAAATGCAAACTGACATACTGACTATGATAAAGCTGCTGGTAGTATTTTAAGTTAATGTGGAGAATTTGGCCAGGACACCGGGGACATTCCCTACTCTTTTTGAGAGGTGCCACGGGATCTGTAACATCCACCTGAACAACCACCAGAACAGGCAGATGGAACTTTGGTTTAATGTCTCATCTAAAAGCATCACCTCAGGAGTGTACCCCCCCCCCCCAAATGCTGCACTACCATGTCAGTATTGGTATTTACTCCAAGTTCCTGGTGTGGGGGCTAGAACCAACAGCCTACTGATCTTCTGGCCTCAGAGGCAAGTGTGCTACAGAAGATAAGACGTACAGTGGAGCTGCATGCTGATTGGCTGAAATCACATCAAAGATTCATAATCTCCAATAAATGATCTGGAAAGTAATCTTATCCACCCATCTCCCCAATTCCAAGTATTATTGGAATAAAAACCTAGCCAAAATGGGAGGGGATAATGACCTGGCAACTTAACCATTAACACTTTACTTGCTATACCTAAAAGACCTAAACAAACATGCCCCACTAAAACAGATCAGAGTTAAAGGTCAGGAAGCCAGATGGCTCACCCGGACCTCAGAAAACTCATGAGGAGTAGAGATGCAGCTTAGGGGCCCTTCAAATCTATTGGCCAGGCCTCTGATTGGCAAAAATTCAGAGAAATTTGGAACACGTGTAAACTTGAGCTAAAAAGAGCCAAAACTTGCCACCTCCGAGAACTACAGGATAACAACCTATCAGACCCCAAAAAATTCTGGATTCAAACCAACAATCTAATCAAGAGCCGAAACACTCAGGAAAGTGGTGATATAGTGGCAAAAGGTAACTGCCATAAGACCCTGCAATCTACCGCCAAGGCATTTAACACATTCTTCACTGAACTGGACAAGTTCAAAACATACACTCCTGGGCCACCCTCAACCCCCACAGCCCTGGAAAATTGAACCTCAACATCCCAGAATTCAGCTTCCAACTGATCACCAAAAAAGAGGTCCTGAAGTTACTAAAGGGGATCAAATCCTACCGATCCACTGGTCATGACAAACTTGAGCCAAAGCCCCTCCACTTCACGCCACCAGCCATAGCAAAACCAGTAGCATGGCTGTTTAATCGATCTCTCCTTGAAGGGCAAGTGCCCTCACTACGGAAAGTTATCCTTGTCTCCCCCATACACAAGGGGGGGGCCCTTGTGAACAGGTTGAGAACTACTACCCAATATCTCTCCTGTCAGTCCTTAGCAAAGTGCTTGAGAGGATTGTCTACAACCAAATAATAGAATATATAGAGAGGCACGGCATTTTCCCCATGCAATGATATGGATTTTGGAAGAACCATGGCGTGGATACAATGCTGATAGCTCTCACCACAGAAATATTCTCAGTGTCAGATAACGGGATGCTCACTAGTGCGATCTTTATTGACCTCACCAAAGCATTTGACCTTCTGGACCATCAACTCCTCCTAGCTAAACTGAAATGGACTGGCCTTGACAGCCACACGGTTCAGTGGTTCACTTCCTACCTTCAGGGCAGATCCAAACTAGTGAGATGGCGGGGTCCTGTATTGGATAAGTGTCTGGTCCTGGATGGGGTTCCCCAAGGATCTATCCTGGGGCCTCCACTCTTCTCATTGTTCATCAGTGAGCTGCCTAACTATTGCAGCGGGGCAAAGATCACCCTATACGCAGATGATGCTGTACTATACAGGTCCTCCAGCGATGCAACTATCCTAAACAATCTCCTAAAAAAATGACCTCCTAACACTGGAGAGTTGAATAAACAATAACAAAATGGTGCTCAATGGGAGAAAAAACAATGCTATGTTGTTTGGTCCATAAAAAAACTGGGCCCAGACAGGTCTAATATGCTAGATCTCTCACTAGCCAGTGGGTCCAAGATTGGTGTGGTTGAGTCCCTGAAGTACCTTGGGGTCACCCCAGATCAAGACTGCACCTTCACAGCTCACATCATCCAGCTCAACAGGACCCTGAACCATAAACTTGGCCTCCTATGTCGCCTCAGTCCTTACCTCACTCTAACCTCCAGGCGCAAGATTGCACAGGGTATCCTCTTACCCATCCTACTATACAGCTCATCTGTACTGCCCTTGGCCAAAAACAC
Source organism: Neoceratodus forsteri (assembly GCA_016271365.2). Taxonomy (NCBI): domain Eukaryota; kingdom Metazoa; phylum Chordata; order Ceratodontiformes; family Ceratodontidae; genus Neoceratodus; species Neoceratodus forsteri. Next base: position 71,962,402 of record JADMNL010000033.1, read on the forward strand.
TGAGCTGCAGAAATTAAGAACCATGTACAACAGGATAAGCAGGTTTTCGGCTGGGGCCCCCGTGAGAGAACACCACTGTTGAGTCCTCCAAACCCTAGCCTGGCCCACCCTGGATGACAGGTAAAATACTCATCATGAAACAAACAAACAAACATGATGTACTTTACACAGAAATCAAGTAGCAACCCAGAAGTTGCATAACTTAGTGAGAAGAGCAGTTTTAGAAACTCAGTTGAGCAATACAGCTTACACATCATGTAATTACCACAACCTGTAGAACATGATGAAGCCATAGGAACTACCCTTCATGGTAAAATAAATTTGCACTACAGGAACTGTCTTTGTGCTACTGTGAAATGCTTTATTATAAGGATCTGAGATGTGATACAAAGTGTTAATTACTTCCATTGCTTAACCCCTAAAGATGTTTGGCAGCCAACCAAGAAGTTCTCTCTGTCCAGTATTCTTTTTATGTTGTCTTGCATGCAGGCACAAGCAATATCTTGTGGTAGTACCACATTGAGAGGTGTGTCAGTGTTGGCAAATTCAGGGCACGCTTTAGTAGGTGTGTCCCTCATCCCCCAATTAGCGAGCAACCTAGCGCTGATGTGGAAATTATGGAAAGTGCCACCAAGTTGAAAGAAATCTGCCTCTGCAATCAGAGACAAGCTCGTCATGCAGCAGCAGATGACACGCCTCCCCAACGTGCCTTTCTTGGTGAAACTTTTTAATAAACATGGCGGCTCCTGCCATCCGCCACACACAGTCCCCATACCAACATCGGGGGTGGCCAAACAATCCCCCATGTTGGCATGTTCCCTCACCCCACATACTTTTCTTTGTCAACGGGGCCCAATCCTTATCGGCATCAGCTCCCCCAAACTCATGGGGCACACTGGGAGCCCCTCCAGTGTGCCCAATACCCATCAAAACTCATGGGGCACAGTAGGAGCCCACCCCAGTGTGTCCAACATTCCCACCGAAAGTCATGGAGCACACTGGGAGCCCACCCCAGTGTGCCCAATATTTTTTTTAGTTCACCTGTAAAGAAAGAAAACTGTGCCTCAATGTCTGTTTTTTGTTTTTCCCTGTAAAAAGAAAATGGTCCCTTGTAGTCCTGGGAGCCCCTTCCCCCAACTTGCACCCACCCTCTGCACAACTTCCTCCCCTCACCCCATACTTACCTCCTGAGGTCCGGCACTGCAATCATCTGTGGAGCGAGACACGTCTGGACTCTTCAAACCCAAACTGTAAAATGAAGAAATGCTGGTAAGTTATATAATAGCATTAATTGGGGGGATCTCAGCCATTTTTTTTTTTAATTTTAGCTCCAAATCTTCAAAATGGGGTTCTTGGAACCCCACCTCATAAACGCATGTTCTGTCATCTCATTATTCAGTCCCAAAAGGTGATTTTATGGTCACTGCATGGAATCACCTTTCGGGACTGATTAATGAAATGACAGTGCCACTGTTCATTAGTTGTGGTCCCAAAAAGTCTATGTTGAAAATTTGGTGAAGAAATTCCAAAAAATGACTGCGTCATGAGCGTGTGTTGCATAGTTTCCACGCACGCTCCTATCTTCGACAGGTTTTAATATTTTCACTCCAGATTTTCAACATTGCCATTTTTTCCACACCTCCTTATGAACAGTACAGCTGTCATTTTTCACATTCTGCCCAAAATGTGTTTTCGCACACATCTGGCGCACAATGGCACGGTCACTGTGGGAAATCAACTTTATGAACAGATTAACAAAATCACAGTGCCACTGTTCATGAGCAGAGGTCCCCAGATTCCTTTGTTGAAAATTTGGTTAAATAAATCCCAAAAATAATTGCATTATGGGTGGCATTGCGCAGTTTCTATGCATGCTCGTGACTTCACCAATTTTTCATATTTCACTCCAGATTTTCAACATTGCCATTTTTTTACCCTGCCTCATGACCAGTACAGCTGTCATTTTTCACAGCCTAACCAAAACGTGTTTTTTTTTTTTGCACCTATGGCGACAAATGGCGCAATCGCTGTGCAAAATCACCTTTTGGCTAATGAACTGATCGTGCCACTGTTCATGTGGTGGGATTACGAAACGCCCATGTTGAAAATTTGGAGCTAAAATGCCAACAAATGTCTGGGGCATTAGGGTTTCCAACTGTAATACCCCAACCTATAGAGACTGACAGGCATCAGGGGTGTGACCTGGGATCACTGGCTGTAATGTTCACACCATTCCACCTCCATCCCCACCATCACCCTGCAGCCAGTGACAAGCATCAAGCTGTGTCCTGGAGTCTTTGGTCCCAAAGTTCACCCCATTCTCCTGTACTGAATCCATCTCAGCATATTTCCTTATGGAATGGGGTGAGCGTAAGGCTTGGAGACCCCAAGGCACACTGCGACAGTTGTCGGTGTCTGCAGGGTAGGGTGAGGTGAAATGGCATGAGCATTATGGCCGATGACCCAAAGGCACACCCCAACACTTGTCAGTCTTCGCAGGTTGGGGGTGGGGTTGACGTCAGTTCAATACTTCACTGTCATTCCTATTATGCATCCCTCTAACTCCTGCACTACCAATGCCAATGCCAGCAAGACAACATTCTGCATTGACAAATGCTTGTTATGAAGCAGCATGTTTTCTTGCTTTTTTGTCATTACTGTAAGGTTTTTTGGCAAGCCAAAGTTGATATAACTAAATCTTGAGGAGATTTATGGCGTGCTTGCCAGTGGAAAGACATCGCAACTTGATCAAATGCTTTTCTGAGATTTCCTAACCTAAATATCTGGTGGGATCTGTTTGCAGAAGAAATACAAGCCCTCCAAATTAGTCTCATGTACGTCCTGTATAACTGCGCTAAGATGCAAGATCAGCAGCAGTGAATCAAAAATGTCAGATGTTGGGAATGATTGGAAAGGTTCCCATATATGGCAGTCCATACCCCTCCCCCCCCATGGTACTGTGACCTTTGGATTGCAGAGAATGCCTTTGGTCAGTGATGTTGATGCGAGTCTAAAATGAGTCACCAGGGATGAAGTGACCACTCTGTCCTTGCTGGTAAGGCGCAGTCCCACTTGCATGAGCAGAATTAGGAAACACAGGAAGGCTATAAACTGGTGTTTATAAAGCACATCCTGTACACAGAACATGCGCTGAAGTGTTTTAAAGTAAGACCAAGTAGAATCCACACATGTGCTCCCTGCCTGCACCACACACAAAGGAACATACGCTGTTAGTGCAAAAACATATCTTGAAGCAGCAGTATTTGTAACTCAGCAAACATTTTTTTAATATGTTTTTTTATAGCACAGATGCACGTTTGAAATCCTTAGATTCATAATCTGTATAATTAATTTCTTCAGTAATTTAAGATATAACTTTTATAGTTATTTTTATAATTAATGACTGAAGCCATTAAGGATGGCTGCCGCATACATTATTTAAAAATCTATTCCATTGAGGGTATTGTTTGGTTATAAATACTAGATGCATACTGTGGATGTATTTCGATGGCCCTAGCACATGTTTCTGGTGGTAAATAGCACTACAACCCACCAAGAGGGAGGCAGTATAGCGCAGTGGTTTAAGGCTCTGAGCTGCAAATCTGGAGCCCTGGGTTTGAATCCCACAGCCCCCACTTGTATACTGTGTGACCCTGAGCAAGTCACTTAACTTCCCTGTGCTCCCAGGTTGCACCTGTAAACAAGCTTTCAGCTTAGTGTGTCTCACATGGTTAAACAATTGGAAAAAAAAAAAGATGTTTAATTTTTAATGGTGGTCATTGCAAGGGAGCAAGAACTTATAAAAACTTCAGAATCCCATATCTCAGTTCAGAAATGAAAGGAAATGCAAAGAAAAATTGGTATGGTGGTAGCTGGCCCATCGGCACAGAGTGCCTTTCCTCTCACCATGTCGGTGACTCGAGCTCAGGTCATGGGGGGTTGGCATCGGGGAGGGAGGGCTGGGAGTGGATCATGCAGCTGCCTGGCAGCTCTTTTCTCCTGGATTGAGGTTGTGGGTCAACTCAGTTTTTGGTTGTCACCAGGTGGAGGCCTGCTGGTAGAGCTGGTGCACAAGCGGCAGACTGAGGTCAGTGGAGGGGAAGCAGTGGTTCTGGGATGCATGCACACCCCCACATGCATTTCCCATGCTGCTACAACTAGGGGAACTCAGGGAGAAAAGGAAAAACAGTTGGCTCTGGCTCCATGACTTTCTGCCTGCTGGCCCTCTGCTCCGCATTGCCACCCATCTGGAAGCGCAATACTTGATGTGCATCTCTGAGTGGGGGGAGGACAGCCCTACCCCTCCTGGCACCACCACAGGAGACAATCTATGGGGGTTTCAGGGTCCTGGATATGGCTGAGGTAGAATGCTGGATGGAGGGCCAGGAACAGGATTGGCAAGCCTGCCCGAACTGACCAGAGAGGAGAAAGCTATATGGAAAAAATTGGTATGGTGATGTTTTTGTCCAAAATACATTATTGTTAAAATAATACAGACTCCGAGGGGTGTCTCTTATGGTATAAGAGACTCTTCTTGTGAGGTCTGGACAAACAGAACCAGTCAGCTTTGCTTTGTGGTCCTCTCACCCCAACATCATGCTCCAAGTCTCTTATACCCAAACAGACACTCTGTGGATGCCCTATTAAAGAGCTACTGGACTGCCTGAAACTAATATTAGTTTTTGAAAGCAGTCAGCTATTATCTTTTATATCTGAGGTGCTTTTTTCTTTTCCCTTTGGTTAACTAGAAAATTTCTTTACTGGATGTTAGTAGGTGTGGCTTGTAGAACAGCACTCTACCAAGCAGCTGACATATCTAATTTTGTTCCTCCCATTACATCATCAGCATTGTGGCCTCACTGACTGTGACATCACAGCGGCTCACAAAGAGCTACTGAGTAGCTGCCTGGTCAGTCACCTGTGATGTTAGTGAGGTCACAGCGCTGATAATGAAGGAATGGAACTGGATATGTCAGCTGCCAGGCAGAATGCTATTCCATACATCCAGTATAACACTGTCACATAGAAAACGTTTTAACGAGCAAAAGGAAAATGAAAAATCCTTCAGAAATAAAAAGTTAAGACTGTCTCCTTTTTAATATGTGTAACATTCTCCTGTCTTATACTTTTGGCTGTACTAGCTATTTAACTTATAAAAAACAAGCATTTGTCAATCCTGAATGTTTGCTTGCTGGTATTAGCATTGGAAGGGCAGGAGTTAGACAGATGCAGAATAGGAATGGCAGTGAAGTATTGAACTTCAAGCCAACCCCACCTCCACCCTGCAGAGACGGACAGGCATTGGGATATGCCTTTGGGTCATTACCCATAACACTCAAGCCATTCCACCACACCCTACCCTGCAGACACCGACAAGTGTTGAGGTGTGCCTTGGTGTTCGGCTTTACAGTCACCCCATTCCATAAGGACATACGCTGAAATGGGTGCAGTATAGAAGAATGGGGTGAACTCTGTGGCTGAGGAGTCCAAGGCACACCTCGATGCCTGTCACTGGCTGCAGGGTGGGGGTGGAATGGCATGAGCATTACAGCTGGCAAGCCAAAGGCACAGCCCTAATGCCTATCAGTCTGTACAGGATGGGACGTTATGGTTAGAAATCCCTAACACCTTGGGCGTTTTTTGGTATTTGCACTACAAATTTTCAACATGACCTTTTTTCGATCCCCACCTGATGAAAGCATTTGGGGCCTCTGCTCATGAACATTGGCACTATGATTTTGTTAATCTGTCCCGAACGTTGATATCCCACAGCGACTGTGCCATTCTGCGCCAGATGTGCGAAACCACAGTTTGAGCAGGATATGAAAATGATAGCTGCACCATTCATAAGGAGGTGTGAAGAGATGGACATTTTGGAAATCTGGAGTGAAAATATAAAAAATTCTCAAAGTTACGATCGTGCGTGAAAACTGTGCAATGCACACTCGTAACACAGTCATTTTATTTTTAATTCTTTCACTAAATTTTCAACATAGGCATTCTGGGACCTCTGCTCATGAACAATGTTACTATGATTTTCTTAATCTGTCCTAAACATTGATTTCCAGCCATTGTGCGTTGGATGTTCGAAACCACATTTTGGGCAGGATGTGAAAAATGACAGCTGTACTGTTCATAAGGAGGTGTGCAAAAATAGCAATGTTGAAAATCTGGAGTAAAAATATTAAAAATTCTCGAAGTTATGAATGTGCATGGAAACTGCGCAATGCATGCTCATAACAGTTATTTTGTGGAATTTTGTCACCAAATTTTCCACATAGGCATTTTGGGACACCTGCTCATGAACACTGTCACTGTGATTTTCTTAATCTGTCCCAAACATTGATTTCGCACAGTGACCACATCATTGTGCGCCGGATGTGTGAAAACACATTTCAGTCAGGATGCGAACAATAACAGCTTACTGTTCATAAGGAGGTTTATAAAAAAAGTAATGTGGAAAATCTGGAGTAAAAATCTCAAAAATTCTCAAAGTTACGCACACTCACAACACAGTAATTTTTTTGAATTTTTTCACCAAATCTGCAACATATGCTTTTTGGGAGCCCACTTCATGAACAGTGGCACTGTCATTTCGTTAATTGGTCCCAAAAGATGATTCTGCCCAGTGACTGTAAAATCACCTTTTGGGACCGAATAACGCCTTGACAGTGACTGAATTCATGACGAGGGATCCCAAGAACCCTATGTTGAAAGTTTGGTGCCAAAAGTCAAAAAAATGGGCGCGATATCCACATAAGTTGAAAAAAAAAACAATATGCCATTATACAGCTTACCGTCATTTCTTCAGTTCACGGTTGGCTTTGAAGAGTGCAGACGTGTTCCTGGTCCACCGAAGATCATCACGTCCGGCTCCGAAGCTGAGTATGGGGTGAGGGGTTGGGAGTTGTGGGGAGGTGAGGTGCGCAGAGGGTGGGTGTGGGTTGGGGGAGGGGGCCCGACAGTGAGGGACTGTTTTCTTTGTTTCAGGGGATAATACAAAAGACATCAGGGGAAGGTTTTTTTTTTTTGCAGGTTTCCTTTGGGCACACTGGGGTGGGCTCCCACTGTGCCACCTGCTTTTTGGAGAGGGGGGGACTTAAGCCAATGGGCACTGGGACCCCCATAAATATAGAAAACCTGTTTGGGTGAGCATGATGCCAAGGGGGATTGGGCCCCCCTCTCAGCACACAACAAATGGAGCGGGCATTATGCCAATGGGGATTGGGCTCCCCATCGACAAATGAACTGGGGTGGGGGCATGACGACAGGGGGATTGGGCACCCCCCATTGGCTTTTATGGGGAACTGTGAGCGGATGGCCACAGTCACCATGTTTTTGTGAAATTTTACACCTGGCAAAGTACTGCCCTGCAATGACGTGTCACTCCCTCACTGCAGTGGTTAATTTGTTTCAAGTTGGTGGCATGCTGGCTGAATGAGTGTCAGCAGCAGCAGCAGCATGCCACCGCATTGGAAAATGAAGGCCAAGCCCAAGATTGCAGTGGTGGCACTGGCTGCCACAGTGCTGCACCTCCAAAACCTGCTTCTCTCCAAAGCTGCCACATAAAGTTTCTTGCGCATGCGCGCAAGCAAACTAAAAATGACATGATGACTTACGAATGCTGCTGCATTAATATAACGAGGAACACAGGTGAGCTTGGTGCCTCCAAGTCAGAAAGACCAAGAAAAACCCTTTAAACAAGGTAATGTGCTCCCCTGAATGTGTTAGCAGTCTGGAGTATCTGTGTCTAAAACAGCCCTGTATTAAGTCATGGCATCGGCAATTTCATGAAACATTGCGATAGCAAGCAATGTCATGGTTGGGGAAACTGTCTGATGTCAAGCATAGCTTCACCAGCCATGACGTCACTTTAGTCTTAAGGCTCCATGAAATGGCGACTGCTGTTATTTAATTTAAGTTTTGGTTAGATAGCAGTATCTCCAGCTGATATCAACAGTTTACCAATATCGCATATGAAGAAGCTTGTTATGGGCTATTAGCCTGTGATAGACCCTGCTCAGCAACAGTTTGTTCCCCTTTAATTAATTTATAGTACTTTGAAATGGATTTTCTTTACTATTTAATGAGTGTGGTGCATACCTTGTCACTCTCAAAATGACTGCTTTTATTTTTTTAATCACTTACATTTTATTGGAATTTTCCTTTCCATAACATATGTAGGGCCTCATATTCAGAGTCAGCCATCTGGCGTGCACATGGGGGCGCTGCGAAAAAAAATAGGGCCATCTGGCTCTGGCACCATATTCATAGGACAGTGCAATCCAAACTGACTGGGCTATCCATGTGAATATTGGGCCATGGTAGCAGGTGCACAGCCAGCAATCACCATGCTTTGCGCCATGCTACCAGGGCAGCTGGTCGAAGACTGCCCACAAGGGTAAAACATGGCACATTTTGGTTAGGGCTACAATCCCTATGAGTGATATTCAGCTTAAACATGCAGATGAACCCATCGAGCGTGCATGGTGCTACTGGGTCATTTGCATGCCCATTATGGGCTCATCTGCCTGCCACTGCAGCAGCCGTGTGCCCCAGGCCAGGTCCCCCCTCCCCAGCCCCAATCCCCATCCAATGTAAGAGAAAAAAAAAGAACCCTTGTGGTCCAATGGTTCCCTCTCCAGCCCCAGTCCCCATAAAATGTAAAAATAAAATAATCCTGATGGTCTAAAGGTTTCCTCTCTGGCCCCGATCCCCTTAAAATGTAAAAATAAAATAACCCTGTTGGTCCAGCAATTCTCTTCCCAGCTCAGATCCCCATAAAGAGTAAAAATAAAATAACCCTGGTGGTCCAGCAGTTCCCTCCCCAGCCACGATCCCCATCCATGTTACAAAAAGTAACCCTGATGGTCCAGAGGTTCCCCTTCCCTAACCCTGACCAGCCAGTTTCTTGCAAACTCCATCCCTGGTGGTCTAATTTAGTTTAGTTTAGTTTATTAGTCTAGGAATTAATACCTTTGAGCCAGGGCTCTTTTACAAAGGTTCCACTTCACAAAGAACATTTAACAAAGCACGATACACATTACAGGTAAAACCAGACAGGAAAGTTACATCATAAATTTGCTATTAACAGTTTAAGGCAGTAACGTTTTTAAGTTTCATAGAAAACAAGCTATAACAGGTTCAAGCGAGTAGACAATTTCTAGGTTAAGGAAACTTCCAGGAGAGGGTGATCATTAGGTGCCAAAAAGGAGGCTAGAGAGAGGGAAAGGTGGTGAGCGGAGAGTAAGTGAGAGGGACAGGAAAAAGGGGGGAGTGAGTTTGGGTGGGAGACAGGAAGTAGTAGAGGTACCAGAGGGTTCATTAGTCAGGGAGGAAGAGGCCTCAGATGTGAGGATGGACATGAGGAGTAGTAGTCTTTATCTAGCGCAATCATAGTGCTAGTGGTGGTGAGGTGGGCATAGAGCATGGATTTGAAAGCTTCAAGTGAGGTTGAGGATACAGTAGGTGGACTAAGTGTATTGAACCATGTCGGGGCCCTGTGTGCGAAAGATCTTTGTCCCTGTGCAGTCTGGCATCTCGGAACCAGGAAAGGTTGGCGTTCAGATCTGGTGGAGGGTCATGAGCCAGGATTCAGTCGGAGTAGGTCTTGAATACATAATGGAGTCAGTCCCAAGATAGATTTTTTGCCATTGTGCAGGTGAGATAAATAAGACGATTTGATAGGTTTAACCAGCCTGATTCATAGTACAGATCACATGTGTGAGTCGGTCTTTGAGCCCCCATGAGGAGCCGGCAGGCCTTATTTAGAGTGATTGAGATACCCCTTAGAGCAGTGGAGGTAGCTGAGCCATAAATAGTAAGGCTACAGTCAATGATTGAGATTATGGAACTCTGTATAGCTATTCTCAATGCCGCTTGATTTAGAAATTGACGGTTACTGGAATAGTATTCAAGGCGTTGGTTCACTGTTTTCTGAGTGTTGTCAATGTGGGTTAAAGGTGAGCCCTTGGTCAAAAGTGATGCTAAGGTATTTGAAAGTATTTACTTGGTCCAGTGTAATTCTCTGCAGAGGTTTGTATGGTGAGTGGAGTATGCCTATTTTTGTTTTGGTGATTGGAGAAGAGCATGGCTTTTGTTTTATTGTGGTTTAGCACAAGTTTACTATCCAGGAACCACCTTTCAACACTAGAGAAGCAAAGTTGCAGGCTTTTTAGTAGGAGTTTGGATCCTTGTGGGAAGAGAGAATTACAGCATCATCAGCGTATAAGATTATTTTCTCCTGGCAGATATCTGGGAGGGAGTTAAGGAACAGGCTAAAGAGGAGCGGTCCAAGAATTGATCCCTGTGGTACACCCGAGAGAACTGGTTTGAAGTCGGAGAGTTCATTAGAGATTTTTACAGCCTGTGACCGATTGGACAGGTAACTTTTTACCCAAGCACAAGGACCTTCGGCCAGGCCTAGGCTAGAAAGTAGGGAGGTAAGTAGGCCATGATGGACTGTGTCGAAAGCTTTTGTAAGATCGATAAAGACTGCACCTGTTTGGCACCCTTTGTCCAGGGCTGAGTGGACTTCTCCAGAGAAATCAAGTAAGGCTGTTGTTGTACTATGTCCTTTCCTAAAGCCGTGCTGTTGATTACAGAGTAGATTGTATTTGTCCAGGTAATCAGAGAGTTGGTCTGCCACTATTCGTTCAAGTGCTTTGGAGAGGGGAGGGAGTATTGATATTGGTCGATAGTTTCCTGTTGAGGTTTTGTCCCCCCCTTTGTGCACTGGCGTAACTATGGCAGATTTCCATTTGTTGGGAAATTGACTTTGGCAAAGTGACAGATTAAGAATTTTTGCAAGGGGGTGAATTACTTCATCCAGGGTGAGAAACAGGATTTTCAGATCTAGCGTGTCACTACTTGTTCTGGATTTGGAGCAGGCCTTCTTATGTACTTGTGTGCTTCGTGCACTTTGATTTTCTTGAAGTAAAATTGTGGTTTGTCACGAGGGGTGTTTTGTGATACTAGGCTAGGCACAGGTAAGTCCGAGAAGAAATCTGGGGGGAGGACCCCACTAAGGTCTGTGAATGTCTTATTAAGCGCATCTGCAATAGACTTTGGGTCAAGAGTGGTGCATCCATCAACTTTCATAATGGTAGGTGATGATTTTGATTGTTTACCCATTATGTTTCGGATGTTGTCCCAAAAAGCTCTTCCATCACCCCAGGTGGATTCAAGGGCATTTTTGAAATAGGCGCTCTTCATTTGCCTAATTTGTGAGGTACATCTATTTCGTGCCTGCTTGTATTTTAGGGTATCATGAGGTGAGCCAGTGTCTCTGGCAACTGCCCAGAGGTGGTCCCCAACCTTGAGCTCGGCAAGTAGTTTGGCAGTAATCCATGGATTTGATAGCTTGATTTTATTTTTACTGGGGCGTATAAGTTGCATGCAGAGTTGAAAGATTTAATGAAGTATTCTAGTGCGGTATTAATATCAGTTGATTCAAGGATTGGTGTCCAGTCCTGTTGTAGGAGATGGGTTTTCAACTTGATAAGATTCCCATAAGGCAATACTCTGCTTGTTATAACTTTGGGGGTGGCTTGAGAAATTTATTAGACCAGGTACAGGACACTGGGGAGTGGTCACTGAGGGAGTCAGGAGGACTTTAATGTTTTTATCCGTCAGGGTGATTTGTGAGAACCCAGTCAATAAGGGTGCTTGTACCAGTTTTGTAATTTTTCCGGGTGGGGGAGGTTACCATCTGAGTCAGGTTTGCTGCTAGGATGTCATCTTTGTAAGAGCCAGTGTCAGAGGCGAGCCAGTTTATGTTGAAATCCGCGAGGAGGAGGAGGAGCTCATTTTCAGAGGACTGCAGACTAACAAAATCAAGTACAGACTTAATACTGGCATGGTGGAAATAATGGATCCCTCCTTGCAGATAGTGCCCTACCACCCTGCCCCCTGACCCAACACTGAGAGTCAGCGACTGGCACAGCCCTCCACTCAACTCCATGGCCGGCCGCAGACTGAACTCTCCTGGCACTTATACTGAGTGTGAGAATAAAACCTCTATCATTGTGAACAATACTGTGCTTCACAAGGTGACCATGGCTTTTAAGAGTCTACGTAGATTTGCTCCTGGAGCACCCACCACTGCAGCACGTACAATAGCCTTGGTCCCCTTTCCCCCGCCAATATGAGAGAGTTCAAATTAATTTCCCTGGTGTAGTACAAATGCATGCAAGGTCTTTATCCTAATTACTAGTGCAGCCTCTTCAAAAGACCACCTCAGTCTAAATATGTGAGATATACTACCAATCTCCTCTTCCATATTCCTGGGGTGGGCAGATCAGATGGTTCAAAATAATGTAGCATAGATGTGCCTATTATCTGGAATTCACTGCCACTGAATTACCAAGACTTTGGCAATATATGTGGCTTCAAAAGGGCTGTATTCCAGCACCACCATAGCACATGCAAATACTACCACACGTGACTGTCACTCAGATACCCTGTCAACATTTCCCCTTCATGCTACAGCCTACACTTAGGTACAGTATATCCCCTCTGCAAACAAATAATCCACTGGACTCTTTTCTCATGATCCCTTTGCTTGCTACTATCCAGTCACTTTCCTTGTAAATATGTGCATACTAATGTTTACGTTCTACTCTGTTTCTACTGTCAACTTACTTGCACATGTGATGTTGATATGTGTGTGACAGAAATGTAATTGTTTCACTGCTATAACCAATCCCCAAGAACAAGCTTGAAAAATAGGTGTTACACTTACTGTAAATGTGGCTATCTTGGTGCACGAAACCAATAATTCAACAAATGAATAGTGCACAGTACCTGCATTTTCTCACTGCTGCACCTGTCGTCTCTGTATCCTTGTGTTTCCCTATCCCATGTTGCAGCTGGAGGTGAGTTGTGTATTTGATCTCTGCTTTCATGCTTGACTTAAATAAATTGAAGTCAATAAATAAACCCCCTTTTTGAATCCTTTTAACATTGTTCCCTTCCTCTTTGCCAGGTGGCACCTGGAAATGAGGTTCATGCTCATTGTTCTCCCGTGGCTTCACATTCTAACTAATCTCTCACTATAGTGAAACCCACTGTAATGGATTGCTCCTCTAGTGAATGCATGGAGTAGCTCTCATTGTTTCCTAAGTAAAAGGTATATTATTATAAATTACTAACATGATTTCAACCAGTCAGCACACAGAGCTACTGTAACGTTATTCTGTGTGCAGTGTACTGTCATGCAGGAGCTTTAGAAGGGAGCGATCCACTTCAGCTCAAGGGGCTGAACAGCACAACAAAATTGAAAAAATAAAATACAAAGGCTCTAAACTTATTATAAATCACTCTAGATAAACTAGATATATTTATAATAAGATGCAAGGGCCTCTGAGGGATGTCTCTTTTGGTATCAGAAACTCCTCTAATGAGGTTTGGGCAGGCAGAACCACTCAGCTTCGCTTTGCGGTCTTCTCGCCCAAACCTCATGCTCGGAGTCCATTATACCATAAGAGACATCCCTTGGAGACCCTATTAACTTACAACAAATCACCACATTGCATTCTAGGTATACTGAGCAACTCGACTGGCTCTGGTGGTATCCATTATAAAGAGGGACCACTGTAAATAAATTGTATGTACTTGCATTCTTAGGGGTCCAGAACTAATCGGTTCAGTTCTCAGTTGTCATACCCCAAGAATAGGCATGAGACCATTCCTATAGTTGAAAGACTGTGTATTATTAGGCCAATTAATTAAGCAATAATACATGACAAGGTGTGCAATATTGTGGGATAATGTTCCACCCCAGGTATGTTGTAAGGCAGGAGGCCATAGGCCAAGTCACTTTAACCACCTGAGAAGGGATGATATGGCATGGTATCACACACCTTGGAGTATATTATTGCAATTGTAATAACTGGTGAGCATTTTTTCCCCAAAGGGAAACCCAGTATGTAATTTACCATTAAAAAGGAGTGTTTATAACGGCAAACACGCGCTGGGTTTCCCTCGCTGTGCACATGTGCCTGCTGCTGCCGCCGTTCCCTCCCTCACTGCCAGACACTTCACAGCCTTTATCACTCTGTGATAAATACATTTTAAAATTAAAACAAACTCACCTCTCAACAGAGGACCTTTTCAATCCTGGAATCACTTATTTAACCATTAAAAAATCCAGAAAGGTTTCTTCAGCCACTTGGCTGCAGCTTGTACTCCATCCCAATCAGACCGCGGCTGAACAGCAACGTTTTAAATATTTCATATAATTACTGTAGTGAAAACAAAATGCTCCCTGGCAATTATATGAAATAAAACATGTGGTGCTGTGTAAACGCCAATTTTACACACACCCTCGGTGACGGGTGTTTCAATAGACACCTCAAGCTTCGCTCTCAAGGTTTATGTAGCAATCAACACCGCAGGTGTGTGTAAAATTCTCACTAAACACACCACCGCATGTATTATTCTATCTATGAAATAGATCCATTTTGATTTTGTTGACTGATGGCATGGCCTGCTTTCAGACTGGGATTATGCACTGAGATATTATCCTGGCTGAATGTGGTCTCAACCAATCAGATTTTAAGGATTTTGACCATCAAGTTCATAACATCTGTTTTACTGTATTAGAAAACACATCTCTCAACATGTAAAGGAACAGTGCACGTTACAGTGAAAACACAGAACACAGGGACATATAAAGTGTTGGTAGAAAGGACTAGTAGGTCCATCTAAGCTGCTGCCTTTTCCCTGCTTATTTCTACACCCTGGACCCTGTTTGATCAGTGGTGCCCGTACCTCCACACTTACCTCTGCTTCTAATACCCATGTGCCTGTCCCACATGTTTGAAGCTCCCCACTGTCTTCAGCATATCATCTCTTCTGGCGTATTGTTCTAGGCATCTACAACCCTTTCTGTGAAGAAGTATTTCCTCATATCCCTCTTAAACTCCCCCACCCCCAAGCTTCATAGAATGCCCCCATGTACTAGTGCTCCCGTCCTTTGAAAGAGGCTTCCCTCTTGCATTTTGTTCAGCCCCATGAACTATCTATACTGTAGGTCTCAATCACGTCCCCTCTGTCTACTCTCCTCTTCTCCAGGGAGTAAACATTGAGCTGACACAGTCTCCCCTCCTATGGCTTCTTGAGTAGACCCTGCACCATTTTAATAGCCCTTCTGTGGACTGCCTCCACCTAGCAATGTCCTTGCGGAGGTATGGCCTCAAGAACTGGCTGCAATACTCCAGGTGGGGTCTCACCAGTGAGTGATGCAGAGGCAACTCCACTAAAAAAGTTTGAAACTATACCTTTTTTTGTTCTGTTTTAGATTGCTATTTGTCTCTTGTCTTGTAATGTACCCTTCTTTCCTCATTTTGAGTCTGCTTTAGTATTTGTTTAGATGAGAGACTATTATAAGGATCACTCCTTTTACTTGGGATTATGCCCAGGTCTGTATCCGTAATTTCAGTTGTTTTTGATATCAGCTGTTTAACATCACCTTACTAAAGTGAAGCAACATGCAAGAGACACTGTCCCCACATCATGCAGGACAATAAGTGTTTAGAAGCAGCGGAAAATATAAATGAAAAAAATGTAATGTACTATGCAAATTGCAATCTGAAAAACAATGAACTTCCCTTACGTTACCCCATTGGTTTCCCTTTTGCTATTTTTCTTTACAGATACACACCTCCAGAAAATTCCCTGATTACTTCTCTTGACTTCCTGGTCGATATTTCATTTTTGACATGTTCTGATTGTACTGCACCAGTAACAAAATCAGTAGTGCTCCATTTGGCAATCCAGTTGACTGAAATGGTTGTAAAAGCAAGGCAGTCTTTACAGTGTGATGTCTGGGCAGCTGTTTTACTTTAATATTATTAACAGCCCAAATACAGGCCAGAAATAAAGATATTGGAGATGTCAGAATTTCTTTTTCCACCACAGAAGTTTAAAAAAATGCCCAGCTGCAGGGGAAAATTATTGTGGAATGTGTGAGGACAATTCTGCAATTTCTCATTTGTAAGAAATAAAAACACTTTGGCCCAGATATTCAAAGGGTTGCGAGCGCCTTACTTGTTGAGCTAGCGCAAACCCACTGATCTGCCGTGATACTCAAATGGGAATTGTGCCTGGCACAAATCCTGATGAGCCGGAGCGTATCAGTAATGTTTGCGGTGCAGGTGGGGCGCGTGCCAATGCATACTCTGCACATCCCGATATTCAGCCCGGGATGTGCTGAGTCCATGCATGCGCAACCCTTACGTGCGCCGCACAAGGTTGATCCCCCCAAAAAAAGGAATAATGGCTGGCCACCTGAGCTCCAGCTGCACCTCCGTGGCGGCGCCCCCCCCATGCCCGATCACGGGCATCTGTTCAAAAAATCATGTCCAATATCCCTGGTGGTCCAGTGGACCGCTCGCAGCCCGATCGCGGGCCTAAGTATAAATAAAATAAATTTCTATATCCCTGGTGGTCCAGTGGACCGCTGTCAGCCTGATCGCGGGCTTCAGTATCAACACAATCAATTCCTATGTCCCTGGTGGTCCAGTAGACCACTTTCAGCCCGATCGCAGGCATTTGTAATAAAAAAGAATTATGTCCAATATCCCTGGTGGTCTAGCGGTACCCCCTTTCACATCCATTCACATATCTGGAATGTGTGGTACGGTACGGGCTGCACACCCATTGGCTCACGCTGTGGACCAATGGGCATACAGCCCTACCTATGGTGTCAGTCAGCGGGCAGCGGGGTGGCAGGTGGTTGGGCTGCTGCCGCCCGCCGCTGACCTTTGTGGGAGCGGGGCGGTGGGGCTCAGTAGGTGGGTGGGGAGCGGGGTACCGCTAAACCACCACGGATATTGGAAGTAATTCTTTTTTTTTATTACAAATGCCTGCGATCAGGCTGACAGCAGTCCACTGGACCACCAGGGATATAGAATTCATTTTATTTATACTGAAGCCCGCGATTGGGCAGACAGCGGTCCACTGGACCACCAGGGATATAGGATTAATTTTATTTATACTGAAGCCCGCGATCGGGCAGACAGCGGTCCACTGGACCAACAGGGATATAAGACGCAATTTCTATTTACTGAAGCCCGCGATCGGGCTGTGGAGCACATTGCCGCACAGTGCAGGGGGTGTCGGTCCCTGACGACTGCTGCCTGGCAGGGCGCCAGGCACAAGTCGCCAGGGATCAGCGCACCTGCATGCAAATGGGGCCATACTGACATGCAAATGGCCCCATTTGCGCCTTGCATACATTATGGCCTCATTTGCATGTGCACTTTTGAATATCGTGGTTGCTGCACATAGCGCAATGGAACTTGCGCTAGTGCATCCCTCTGCTCCACTCTTGCCACTTGCGTCGGCACAGTGCCACTGCACCATGCACACTGCGGGTGGCCAGGGTGCGATATTCAATGATGCTGTGCCATGGCGCAGCTCCGTTGAATATCACCCTGTCAACACCCCTGCGCAGCCAAGTTGAGCTGCACCCAGACTTGCGCCATAGCCTGGCACAGTTTGAATATCTGGGCCTTTATATACAGTTAGCCATGCTGACATCCAGTAATTTTAGGGATAAATGCAACTTTCTGTTACTATTGTAGGAGTATTTTTCAAGAAAAATGTTCATACATCACCGCCCTTGCAAAGTTTATAATTTTTCCAACTATTGTTTTTTTCCCCCAACAGTTAACAAAGACTGCAATGGATCGGGGGTGGCAATTTTGCACAGCTTTGATAAACACTGGTGAAAAAATGGTGTGCCTGAGCAGGGCAGAGTTGAAATGTACAGTTCCTATTTCAAAATGTATGGAAATTTGGCAACCTTGGATACTGCAGGTAATGACACTAAACCATTCTTTTGTACCATAGCATGCATTAGGATTGATTAGCAGAATCACATTTGTAATAAGTAAGAAAGATCACATACATTCAATGTTGTTTCCTTGTTTATTGTTCCTGTAATCATTATACAGTGTATGGTTAGACCCTGTTGTGTACGGATTTACAGACACTCCAAAATAATGTTGTGGTACAGGTTAAAGATCATGAAAAGTTGCTATGGTATCATTCTGATGTCTCAACGATAGCATGGCTTTTCAGCCTTGACAGGCCACCTGATTGGACGAAGATGCACTGTGAACCAAAAAACTCAGGGCAAAATGGTGGGATCGCCTTAGCAAGTGGTTCACTGAGATAGTTTGGACATGGACTGCTACAGATGGCTCTGTGTTACCAAACTGTACTAATTTATCCATTTTCTTATTTTATTTTAAATAAGCATTCTAGCCACGAATCATATCTTGATGTGAATGGAGGGTCAGGAGTGGAAATGACTGTTCGTCAGCAAGTGACTTGGCAGCAGATGGATGTGCCAGAGCAAGTGAGAACATGAACTCAAGGTATAAAACCTTGTAAAATAAAATCTCAGGGAAACCATACACTATATAAAACAGTGTATGGGTAAGCATAGACAGCTAAGGCTGTGTTTCCATCTTGGATATGTGATGCTATCACTGAGCTCTCAAGCTTTGTTTTCAAGGTCTGTCTGATGTCATCACATCCCTTCAGTGCAAACACAGCCTTACTGTGTATGGTCACCTATACACTATTCTATATACAGTATATAACATAGCTTGTAACATGGCAAAGATCACTAACAGTATAGCAAGCCAAGTAATAGGTCAGAAAGCATCACATGGCATAGTTTAGAGACGGCATTAATTTAGCAATAATGCCGTCCTCAAACTGAAGTACCGATGTGTGCCACAGAGTGCAGAATCAGCAGTAGTGAACCAGTGGAACACAGGCAGCCCAGTGGAAGTGCCTATCTGTCCCACCCACTCACCCGAGTGCCCGAGAGTATCGCACATAAGATGGCAGTCCAAGAAGTAGGAAAATGAGTCCGTGTGATAGACAAGTGAGGTCATGGGTGAGACAGCAAAGTTGTGCACCGTTCAGGGTAAAGTTATTCACGATGCAAGTCAGAGGCACAGTGCAGCATGGAACGGACCGGGGGCAATTTTGATGGAAATAAGTACTGCAGGAGTGACAGAGTGGTGTTCAGAACTGTACTCTGCCTTCATGTATGAAGATAACTGACATATTCTATGACACTTATTGCATATCCCATACAGTATGTCTACGGTAATATACCACATACTAGTTATATATCTGTTTTAATTGTCATGAATTGCATTATATATGTGTTATGTATGTGTTGCCTTCCCATTATCAGGTACTTTGGGTTATAGAAAGGTACAGTACCAGAGAAAGTAACTTTACTTTTACTACCTTACCATTATCCTTTAGGTAGGTATTTCTTTAGCAGTTGATCATGTGGGGGGGGGGGGTTAATAAATATTAGTGCAGGGTGGAGTTTGCAAATTCTGATGGAACAGAATTCCATGGAATTCTTGAAAAGTTTGTCTTATTCTATAGAATACTGTTGGAAATAGAATTCCGAAATTTCAAAAGTGGAATTTAAACTGCAGATCAGCCGTGGATTAGGTTTCCGCAAACTGCAGAACACAAATCTGCAGTTTACGTAATCCATGGTTTTAAATTAGGAGTTTCAAAATTCTGCAGAATTTGTTGAAAACTTCCGAAAAGCATTTTGAAGCAGAATTGCCATTCTGCCTGAATTGCATCGACAGAATCCCGCATTCCCCATAACGCTAATAAACACACATGTTTTTGCATTGTACTTTAAACAGGTGGTTCAGGAAGAGTATTCCTGAAAAGTTATTTCAAACAAGGGATTGGGTTTACCTGTAGTAGGTGATAGCAGTTGAGCAATATCCATGAATTAGTCCAAAACATAGAAATAAAGAAATTGCTGACAGAAAACAACTGCATAGCACACCCTGTCTACCCATGTGTTCTCTGCCTATTCTGCCTCCTCAGACCCTATCTGGTCCCCAGCAATCCTTCTGCCTCCCTGCCCCTTTTCTATTATACCCTTATGATTATCCAGTGCATGCTTGAACCCCACCAATGTTCTATCCTCCACATTTTCACTGTCAGCCACATCTTCCTTAAACCCCCCAGCTTCCTTGCATGCCCCTTGGTCCTGGTGTTCTTTTTAATTTGAAAGATACTCCCCACCTTCACCCTGTTTGTTCACCCCTTTGAGGAACTCATGTCACCTCTCTCTCTTCTCTTCCTTGGGTGTACAAGTTGAAATCCCACAGTCTTTCCTCATAGAGCTTCCCGTGCAAACCCTATACCATTTTAGTTACCCTCCTCTGGACCACCTCTACCCTGCCTGTCTTTTCTGAGGTGTGGTCTCCAAAACTGGACAAAGTACTTCAGGTGGGGTCACACCATCCAGTGACACAGCGGCAACACCACCTACCTCTTTTGGTTGGAGATACTCCTCTCTTTGCACCCCAGTATCCCTCTAGCCCTGCCTTTTACCTTGCCACACTGTCCTGCCACCTTAAGGACCTTTGATATGATAACCCCAAAGGTCTCTGTCCTGTCTATTGACTGTCAGTACCTCGCCCATCCTATACTCCGTACCAGGGTTCTTATGCCCTAGGTGCATGATTTTGCATTTTTTGGCATTGAACCCCAACTGCCATGTTTTTGACCACTCCTTGAGTTTTCCCAGGATCGCTGCACATTTTCTCTACCCCCTCCTGAGTGTTCACCCTATTACAGATTTTGGTGTCATATGCAAAAAAGGCATACCGTGCCCTTCAATTCTTCTGCAACGTCTCCTGTGAACACATTGAAGAGGACTAGTCCTAGTACTGAGCCCTGTGGTATCCCCCGGTCACACCAATCTTTTTTTTTTTTATCTTTTTACCTACGGTCGCAGCCTGTGGGGCGTCTCTCAGGCATCCTGATCTATTCCTGCCTGCCTGAGGTACTCCCATCCCGAGCCTCCTCTCTCCTCCCCCTCCCTGCAGCCAGTACCCCTGGCTTGACCCCTGTGGGGTGGGGCCGCCCCTCCTCTTTGTGTGCTCTTAGAAGCTGGCCAAGCTGCAGATGAGGGCCTGGGCAGAGGAACTGGAAGGCTGGGTGGGTAGGATCCGGCAGCGGGCATGGGGATCAGGTGCCGTCGCCTACCCCACGGAGCCGGTGTTTTCCCTGTTCTGGAGAATGCCCTCCCTCCCTGAGCATGGCATGCAATGATGCCATGGTGCATGGCAACCCTGCCAGCATCACCACGTTCTCCCCAAGTCCTTGCTGGTCCTACATCCTGCAGTGCCCCTGATCTCCATTGGGGGGCCGCTAGGACGCTGGACATCCCATAAACCTTCCCCCTCCCCCGGAGAGGACAGCAGTCTGACAGATGCTTGATCCTCTTCCTCCCCCTGCTGACCCCTGGCACCCGAGCTCGTTCCTGAATTCGGGTCACTGGCATGGCGTGAGGTGTGGCATCCAGTCCAGTCCAGTGAGAGTTGTTAACCAACACCTTCAGTTTCCTATCCAGTAACCTTTTCTAAAATAATTAATCATTAGATTCCATTCCTTGGCTGGACAACTTCTTAATCAGCCTCTTGCGTGGTAAACTGTCAAAGGCCTTGCTAAAGCCCTGATAGGCCATGTGCACTGCCCTCACCTGATCTTTTTGCCCAATACTGTATCAAGGCAGGCAGCAGCCATTTCATGGACTCTCTGGATAAAAAGTGATGTCATAGCTGGGGAAGCAGTATGCTTAACAACACTATATATGATGAAGGAATTACTACAATTACATTTCTAGATTTCCAAATTCTGTGATTGCACTGCTGACTACTACAGAATTAAGGTTCCAGATTTTACTGGGATTCTGCTACCTTGCACTTGTTATGTGCATAAATATTTAGAATGACATTGAACCATATATATACAGCAAATTAAATTATGCAAAATGAAAGCAGCAGAGGAAATAAATGCCCTCTATGTTGCTTTAGACTGCTCCTGTGAAGGGCAGGGGTAGTGTAATCTGTCTGGGTTCCATTTAGAACTAGTTCAAATCAGAACCCAAAAAGGTTATAAAAAGCTTTGGTTTTTGAACCTCTTTTCTAACAAAGTGATTTGCATATTGGTGCATATTAATTATTTGAAAATTACATGGTAACAGGTCATTTTTATTTCTAACCACTGGAGTTATTAAAAAAAATTATGGTAAAAAAAATCTCGTAGAACTTAGCTATTCCTAAACTTTTATTTCTAAAGTTTAGAACTGGCTAGGTTATCGGAAGTTCTTCTTTTTTTTTTTTTTAATCGATTCTCTCTGTCCAGTACCAAGCAGGGGATAGGCTGAAATGTAATAAGTGATTTTTCCGTTTTCTGCCAAACCCTGTCATTTGGCATCAGAAGGACTCAAATCTCATATCAATTCTCTAAAATGTGAATTTCAAGACATTTCATTCTTGATTAATAATGAGATTTGCTGACAAACTGGCTCTTTGTCGCTTAGACTTCCTCTGTTTCTGTTGCCTTCCTGCTTTGAAGTCATACTCCTCTGCTGTGACATCAAAACCCGTTGCCATGGAAATCATTCTTTTGCCCCTCCCATCTATTTTGGCCGGCCTGATTCTGCCTTACTACCACTCCCAGTCCTGTCGCCCACCAGCTCTGGGGCTTACCGCTGCCTTGCAGTGCCTAATGGATTCCGCCATGTGGCAGAGCCTCCTGGGTTCCCCAGGCCTGGGAGGAGACTAATGGAGGTGGCAGCAAGCAGCCCAGTAGGCAATGTTGAGCCTGCAGGAGAGTGTGGTGTCATTCTGCAAGGGTCTTGGCCTTTTGTGCCCTTTTTCTCCCTTCCCCTCAGGTGCCTCATGGGTGAGGACTAAGCAGACACACACATGCGCAGGGGACCCAGTCAGGGGCCCTCCCTCTTCTGGCTCTATTTACACTGCCACCCGTGGTCACCCAGGTGGAAGTGTCACAGTGGAGCTCACAGACCTGCCTCCCTAGAGAAGGAGAGCATCCTGTGGGATGTTTAGTCTTCCTCCTCCCGGCTGACCCTCCCTGATAGACCATAGTCCATACTGGAACCCAGATCCAGCATGGCAGCAGGTGAGGCATAAGCACCGCAGCCCTCCATGCCACTGAGCCGACACCATTCCTTTTTTCCCCACCTTGTGTAGATTCCCTAGTCACTCTGGCCAGCCCCTATCTGGTCTGGTCCCCATGGCCCTGTTACCTACCTAGGACTTATTTTTTCTGCTGACATCCTGCCACAGGACCTGATGGAAGATGTCAATGTTGACAATGCAGGGTCTGCAAGGGGCCGGACTGTCACCGCACAGCGACTGGAGGGGTTTTCCTCCATGTTTTCCCTTGGGACCCACACATGTACCATAATATGATGTGGGTGTTCTGTCTCCATGGAGGTGCCCTCAGCATCTGGGTGTGGAGTCCCCCTCCCTTGCTCTCCCATGGCGTTGCTACCTAGATTCCTCTAGGTGGCAATCAAGCAGCCGGACAGACATTACCCCATATCAAGGAAAGGACGGCTGTCCTAAGGATGTGCAATCTTCCTTCCCCTAGTCAGTCCCAAAGAATACCGGGCCCATTGTCGAACCTGGGTGGCCAGTGCGGCAGGTGGTGAGGCTGTCAATGCCATCGCCCACCATGCCACTGGGCCAGCTGATGGAAATCATTTTACTGTCAGAAGCAGAGGATTTGTGACCTCGGAGCAGGAACAGCAGCTGCAACAAATAGGCCTGTTTTTTTTAAACAAATTTCACAGGGTCAATCTTGATCGTAGGCAACACCTGCAGCATCCTAAATGCTGCAAAGCATGTGAATGTTGTTTTCAAATGTTTCAGTCTGTATATGGCAAATGTGCCTTCTTTAAGATAAATAACATGGGCATCATATGTTGACGCAGCCAGCATTATAAGGCATCTGAATTACGAGAAGCTGCGTCATTTACATATGCAAGTTAGACCGCATTGTAGGTGGCCTTACTTATGGCTGCAAGTGCTGGAGATATGGGAAATCATGGTGCACATCCCCGATGCACTTTTGAAAATCCAGGCCTTAAAATCTTAAGAGCAAAGAGCCTGTTCTCATGAAAATTTCATCAGTAATAAAAAACTACAACGTCAACGTCCCTAGATTTACATTTTGAGGGAATTTTGTGTAACTGAGTTCTGCTGATACCAACTGTGACTTTTTATGTTGTCTTGCATGTGCGCAAGCAACATCTTGTGGTAGTAGCACAGTGAGAATTGTGTCAGTGTTGGCGAATGCAGGGCACGCTTTAGTAGGTGTGTCCCTCATTCCACAATTAGCCAGAATGCTAGCACTGACGCAAAAATGATGTAAACTTGAAAGAAATCTGCCGCTGCAATCAGAGATAAGCTTGTCTTGCAGTGGCAGAGATGACAAGCCTCCCGTACTTGCTTTTCCCGGTGAAACATTTCAATAAACATAGCGGTGGCAGGACTCCCCAAACTAGCCGACACTGGGGATGCAGTCTCCATGTAGGCATGTCCCCCACATTGTGTGGCACACTGGGAGCCCACCCCAGTGTACCACCGCTCACACAAAGCCGACCATGTTGGCATGTTCCTTCCCCAACCCCCATTGTGTGGCACAGTGGGAGACCACCCCAGTATGCCCCAAAATCCATCCCACAATGTCCGGTTCCATTTTTTTTTTTTACCTGAAAAAAAGGAAATGGTCCGTCGTTGTCTGTAGCAGCCCCCTCCCCCAATCAGCACCCACCCTCTGTGCACCCTACCTCCCCACACACATACTCTTTCACCCCATTCTTACCTCTGGAGGTCTGGCGCTGTGATCTTTGGTGGAGCGGGAACATGTTTGGACTCTTCAAAGCCAAACTGCAAAATGAAGAAATGCTGGTAAGCTGCATAATGTCATCAATGGGGGAGGAGGTTAACTTAGGTAGATATCTCAGCCATTTTTTTGAATTTTGGCTCCACATTTTCAACGTGGAGTTCTTGGGACACCACCTCATGAACACATGCAGTGTCATCTCTTTATTCGGTCCCGAAAGGTGATTTTGTGGTCACTGTGCAGAATCACCTTTTGGGACTAATTAATGAAACTAGAGTACCACTGTTCATGAGGTGGGGTCCCAAAAAGCCTATGTTGCAAATTTGGTGAAAAATTCCCAAAACGTGACAGCGTGCATTGCGCAGTTTTCCATGCCGCGCTAATCACAACAATTCTTAATATTTTCACTCCAGATTTTCAACATTGCCATTTTTCACACCTCCTTATGAACAGTACAGCTGTCATTTTTCACATCCTGCCCAAATGTGTTTTTACATATCTGGCGCACAATTACAAGGTCGCTGTGCAGAATCACCCTTCGGCTAACAAACCTATAGTGCCACTGTTCATGAGGTGGGGTCACAAAAAACAGATGTTGCAAATTTGTAGTGCAAATACCAACAAATGCCCAGGGCATTAGGGTTTCCAACCATAATGCCCACCCTGTAGAGACTGACAGGTGTCAGGGATGTGACTTGGGATTGTTGGCTATAACGCTCATGCCATTCCACCCCCACCCTGCAGCCAGTGACAGGCATCGAGATGTGCCTTGGACTCCTCGGCCCCATTGTTCACCCCATTCTCCTATACTGCACCTATCTCAGTGTATTTCCTTGTGGAATGGGGTGAGTGTAAAGCCCGACGTCCCCAAAGCACACTACGACACTTGTTGGTGTCTGCAGGGTAGGGTGAGGTGAAATGGCATGAGCGTTATGGCCGACAACCCAAAGGCATACCCCAATGCTTGTCAGTCTCTGCAGGGTGGGGGTGGTATTTGCGCCAGTTCAGTACTTCACTGCCATTCCTATTATGCATCTCTCTAACTCCTGCACTATCAATGCCAGTGCCAGCAAGACAACATTTGGCTTTGACAAATGCTTGTTTTTTTGTTTGTTTTTTTTTAAGCCAGAAAATCAATAGCTTCCAAGTGTGAAATCCTAACTGGGTCCAAGGTAACCAAGAGAACTGCCGCTGTTTCCTACTAGGTGAAGGCTGATCTCAAGCCATTGTGTTCTTTTATCTCACACACGTTTCAGAAAATATCTTGTTTCACAGCACCCTGGCACTGGTCCACTTGATGACTGCTGACCTAGTTCTTCTTTGTACTCTGAGCACAGCTTGTTTCGAAACAAAAAGCCACTCCCAGGGCAGGGATTGCAGCACAAAATGTTTCAACCTGAATCTGCCAAACTGACGACTTTCTGGGGGCAGGGGTTGCCTTTCGCAGGAAGGCTTGCACTGAAACAGGACTGGCCAGCAAGTTGGCTTTATTACTTTGCCTATAGTATGAAAATATCACAGACTTTGTATAATCATTTATAACCGCTCCCTTTAGAGCTCCTGGAACTATTCGTCATAATGTTGCATAGTGATACAGTATGCATGTTTTTAGAAACAGCTCCTCCTATCCCGAGCAGGTCCTGTCTTCCGTTTGTCCATGCTCTGTTCCTGTTGCAGCTAAAAGGCACAAACATACATACATGGTAACATAATTTCAAGAGCTAGTGCACTGCCTAAAACTGTGAGGGGACTGCTGATGGGAAAAGGGTCCGGAAAGGGGAGCCTAATGAGCTCACCCCCCTAGTTGTGGGTAAAGGCAGTGGGGAAGCGGCATAGGGAGGGATAATGGGGGGAAGAATGGGGTAGGGAAGGGGAGGAGACAGGCTGGAGGGTGGTCTCACTGAATGCAAGAAGCCTAAGGAATAGAACAGCGGAGTTACAGGCTCTCATGGCGGTGGAGGGGGTGGACATTGCAGCCATCATGGAAACGTGGGTCACCCAGTACCAGGACTGGGATATGATGATCCCGGGGTTCAGGCTATTCAGAAAGGATTGGGCTAAGGGGAATGGGGGGGGTGGTGATCTATGTAAGAGAAGGGAATAAAGTGCGAAAGGGAAGAAGGGGAGGAAGGGAGGACAGAAGCACTATGGATGCAGTTCCAAGATGCAAAGAATAGGACACTGAGGATGGGGATGGTGTATAGGACACCAGCACAGGGGAGTGACCTGGATAAGGAATTAGCTGAACAAATTAGGAAGGTCTGTAGGAAGGGGAGCACAGTGGTGGTGGGGGACTTCAACCTACAGGGGGTAGAGTGGAGCACCCCATCCACCACGAGTGCAAGGGAGTGGGTCCTGTTAGAAACATATCAAGACAGCTTCCTGACACAGCTGGCCCAGGGGCCGACTCAGTTAGAAAGGACTCTGGACCTTGCACTGGATAATGGGGAAGTTGTAAGGAATCTGGACATGGAGGAACCACTAGCCTCGAGTGACCACTATTCGGTGTGGTTCATGCTCAACATGGGGAGGGAAACAAGGGGTACGGGTATATGGGTGATTGAGTTCAGGGGGGCAGACTTTAAGAAAATGGGGGAAATTTGGGGAAGGCACCTGGCAGGTATGCAACTACACATGGATGCAGACCAGAAATAGGACACCATAAAGGAAGGGCTGATGGAAGCTATGGAGGCTTGCACTAGGAAGAAAAGCAAGAAGGGAAAGGCAAAGAAACCCAGTTGGCTGACACAGGAGGTTATGGAAGGGGTGAGGGCCAAGAGGGCTGCATTTTGAAAGTACAGGAAATAGGGGAGAGGTCAAGATAAGGATATATACATGGAGAAGTCCAGGGAGGTTACCAGACTGGTCAGGGTGGCCAAGGCATCCTGGGAGCTGAGACTGGTGCAGGGAATCAAAAGTGGAGAAAAGGACTTCTTCCACTACATCGGAGAGAGAAGAAGGAGCAAGGATCGGCTGGTGAGGATTAAGGAGAATGGAGCATAGCAGGCAAAGGTACTGAAAGAATACTTCTGCTCTATATTCACGCAGGATAAGGGGGGAGCAAATACTCCAGGTGAGGGGTGGGTGGGTGGCGAAGGGAGAAGACAACAGATGTAGGGATTGCAGAGAGCAGGGTACTAGATGGGTTGAGGGAATTAAGGGTGGACAAAGCACCTGGAACTGATGGCATTCATCCTAGGGTACTAAGGGAGTTGGCAGAGGACCTGGCAGAGCCACTGGCTGACCAGTTCAATATCTCCCTGGACACGGGACGTGTACCACAGGACTGGAGAATGACCCATGTGGTGCCCATCCACAAAAGTGGCCTAAAGGATGAACCAGGAAACATAGGATAGTGAGCCTCACATCGATTGTGGGAAAGCCCATGGAGACCATCTTAAAAGAGAGGCTAGTGAGCTTCTTGGAGGAAAATGGTCTCCAGGATAGTCAACAGCATGGGTTTGTAGTGGGCAGATCCTGCTAGACAAACCTTGTAGAGTACTACGACTGGATGATGTGGGAACTGGACAAGGGCCATGTAGTGGATGTCCTGGATTTAGACTTCAGCAAGGCCTATGATTCAGTACCGCATGGGAGGTTGTGGGGTAAACTGGAATATGTGGGGGCAGGACCAAAAATAGTGAAATGGATCACAAATTGACTAAAGGGAAGGCAGCAAAGGATGGTGGTGGGTGACCTCTTGCCACCAAGAGATGACGAGCAGGGTACCACAGGGATCGGTACTGGGACCGGTGCTGTTTGGGATTTTTACTGCAGATATCTCACACAGGATCTGGAGCAGGATCAGTCTGTTCACAGACAATACCAAGATGGGAGCACTGGCTGATGATGTAGAGGGGTGGAAGGGGTTGCAGGTGGACCTGACTAAGCTGCAGGAGTGGGCGGAAACATGGCAGTTGGGGTTCAATGCCAAAAAGTGCAAGGTTCTGCATTTCGGAGTCAGGAACCAGGAGAGGGATTATCACTTGAATGGGGTACAGCTGGGGAGCTCCACAGAGGAGAAGTACCTAGGAGTGGTCATTACGGGGAGCATGAACAACTCTGCTCAGTGCAGGAAGGTGGCAGCAAAAGCCAACAAAATGCGGGTGTGTGTTGCAAGAGGGATCTCCTCCAAAAGGAGGGAGGTTATCCTGCCCCTGTGTAGGTCATTGGTCAGGTCCCACCTGGAGTACTGCACGCAGTACTCATGCCCATTCCTGAAGAAGGACATCAGATTGTTGGAGGGGGTGCAGCGAAGAGCCACAAAGATGATCCAGGGATTAGTGAGCAAGCCCCACGAGTACAGGCAGGGAGAGCTGAATATGTATTTGCTGGAGGAAAGGAGGGTAGGGAGGATATGTTCGAGACCTTTAATTATCTGAAGGGGATAAACGAGACCAACACAGAAGGGATTGTCCAGATGAGAAGGGGGAGGGACACGAGAGGGACTGAGACTGGGGGGGAGATTCAGAAGGGAGACGAGGAGACAGTTTTTCACTGAAAGAGTGGTGGACAAATGGAACATCTTACCAGACGACAGTGTCCTATAAGACAGTGGGCAGTTTCAAGAGGGGTTGGGACAGGGTAAGGGGGAAGGGATACTGGAAGAGGGGGGTGGGAGGGGCAGCTGCAAGATGAGGTGTTAGACTGGGAGGCCTGTTTCTGCTGGCAATTTTGTATGTTCATATTCATTTTCAAAAGCAGTCAACTATTACCTTTATCTGAGTTATCTCTTTGGTTAATTAGAAGATTTTTTTTACCTGATGTTGATAGGTGTAATATGTGGAATAGCACTCTACCTGTTGGCTGACATGGCTAGCTCTGTTCCACCCTTTGCATCATCAGAATTGTGACCTCACCGACTGTGACATCACAGCTGCTTGTGAAAAGCCACTCAGTAGCTACCAGGCTAGTCATCTGTGATGTCACTGTGAGTGAGTTTACAGTGCTGATGATGTGGGAGAAATAGAATTAGATATGTCAACTGCCAGGCAGAGTGCTGTTCCACACAGCCAGAGTAATACAAGCACAGAAAATTTACTAATGGGTAAAAGGAAAACGAAAACGTTTCAGAAATAGAAAGTTACAACTGACTACTTAACACTTGTAACATGTTCCTGTCTGCTGTTTTTGGTTCTACTAACTCTTTAAGGTTGGAAGAGGCACACGATTCTTAAAGTCTGCCTCTGCCTGTTACATGTCTTAATTTATAAGGATATTTCTCTTCAGAATACCCTCCCAACTGTACTACAGATCGTATTCCGTGATCCCATTAGTAAGCATAAATTGTTCAGGCTTGCCTTGAAGGCCTGTACTGTCTTCATGTCCTCTTTCTCCAATGTAGACTGTTCGATAGGTTCATCTCTGTTTGGGAGAAGAAATAACTCCTAATGTTACCCCTGAATGTATCACCTTGAGCTTCAGTGGTGCCCCCACCCACCCACCAACCCACCCACCTGGGTCCTACTAGAGCCCACTGATCAAACATGTCTAATTTTGACCTTGTTGATACCCTTGTGTAGGCAGAAGATTGAAATCATCCCCCCACATTCCGCAGCCTCCTTTTCTCCATGTTAAGCAAGTTAAGGGACTCCAGTCTCTCCTCGTGTCTTTTTGGGGCTGGAAGCATAGCCTAGAGGTTAGATTAATGAGCTGTGAATGAGGTTGGTACATCCAGCAGACCTGGCTTGGATTCACACAATCTCTACTTGCATACTGTGTGACTCTGTATCAATTAAACCTCCCCAGAGCTCCTGGGTCACCCCTGAAAACAGGCACTTGTGCTTAGTGGGCCTTACCCGGTTATCAAAGAATTTAAAAACAAAAAATCTTTTGCTCACCATAGCCTTGATCAACTTGGTGTCCCTTCACAGCATCCTCACTACAAGAAAAGGTTGGCAGGTAATATGGGAAGTGGCACTGAAGTCAGAAAGTTTCCTGCGTAGCTGGCTGCTGCACCTGTAACCTCCCCCCAAAACATCCATAACACACTAACCCACTGTGTAGCTTGCTCACTAGCACGGATGCTAGAGCCATCACAGACAGCTGCTGTTGTTTGGTCACCAGTCCTGATACTGCCTCCCGACCATCCCAACGCTGGGGGTAGTCACATTGGCCCTCCATGCTAGCACACCATATCCACTGCACTGGAAGTGGCATCACAGGGGGACTCACAAGGGGGTACACACAGGCTCAGGAATATTCATGAGTGGCCTGCCCACTTGATTCATAATCTACCCACAGCTGCCAGCTACTGCCGGGGTCGAGAAAGCTGCATCCCATGGTAGGTGTGTAGTGCCCAAAGATGCAGTGCATGCAGTGGTAGAATGGCCAATCCTGAATCCAGCCCACTGAACTGTAGACAACAGATTTCCTGGTGTGTCTTGGGAAAGGGAGTTGGATACAGTAATTAACAAGGAAATCATAGTTGGTGTATACAAAACTATATAATAGGCAGTGCAAATCGTATAGAAATAAAACACTCTCCTGACTGACGAGAACAAAAGTTCAAAACAGTAGCTCTCTTCACTTACTGTATAAATGAAAGCATCAACTGGTAGTAACCTGTAAAGTGGGGGGGGGGGGGCTGCAAACATGAGGATGCCTTGGGTACTCAAAACTTGATGCCACAGACTAACAGGGACTAATCTTTTATCTTGTATTTGTTTAGAAACAGTTCTAGTTAGAATCCTAAAAGGACCTAAAAGGCTTTTAAACCTAGTGATGTGCATAGATTTGAATATCAATTATACTCTAATTACAGGCTAATTACTTTATGTTTGATAATTGCTGGTTTGAAAACTGAAAGGCTGAAAGATGTTTATGCGGTTTGAAGGTTCTACTTACTGCTGCCTCAGATAAGAACTTGCAAACCCGGAATCACAACACAGGCCAGCCTGTTGCGGTGGCATAACGCTACTGCTCGCAGACCCCTCACGAAACTCGTTGACAGCAAAGCATTGGGGCAAGCGGGTCACAATATCTGTTAGCAATGCTCTGGGGCCACCTCATAATAAAGACTAAGCTTAGCTTTTCTTTGAATTCCTGTGAAGTCATTTATTTGCTGCAATATCATCCCAGTAAATTTTGTGGAGGAAGCAGGCACGTTATTGACAGTGGTGTAGATAGGAAAATAACATTTGCAAGCCAAAATCCTTTGGTACTTTTTTCTGCTCCCCTCCGTCACTGTAGATATGCTTATATTTGTTACCCAGACCACTTGTAAACACCATGTTCTACTTTAGGAACTACATAATAATCTAAAAAAATACAGCAGCACTTAGTTTTAAGCGTTTAAGATTATGTTTCACAGAAGACTGTACAGAGTCCTGGGAGAACAGTATTTGATCGGAGCTTATTAAAGCTGTAACAGACTATTGAATCTCCCACTGCTGCAAGCCTGCTCGGATGTCAGCTGCAGAGGATTCTGGGATTTGAAGTTACAGAAAATGTCAGCTTGGAAGTTAACAAAATCAGCCTTATAAAATATGCTATTTACACACCCACCCCCCCCCTTGCATACTCATTTCCCCCCTTAGCATTACATCTCACTGGAGACACCCTTGAGTCTGTCCATTCTTTTAAATACCTGAGCTTTACATTGGAGTCCTCGCTGTCCCTCAATATACATGCCTCCAATGTCACTAGATCTTTGAACTAGAAACTAGGCCTCCTTTATTGCATCCGCCCCTTTCTCTCCGCGGCCTCTTGCCACAAAATTGCCTCTTCATCTCTTCTTCCTCGCCTAATGTATGGTGCTCCCCTTCTGCTCTCTACCAACTCCTCTACTCTGTCTCTCCTCTCCTCTCCAAGGCTTACCATAGAATTGGCAAGTTTGCCTTGGTGGGTTAATGCCCGTCATCACCACTGTGATGTACTGTCCTCACTGGGCTGGTTGCCCCGTGAATCCAAACTCAAGTATTCCTCTATGAGCTTCGTGCATAAACTTGTCCACAAATTCACCCCTCCCTGCCTCTGGGAGACCATACGTCTAAGACATGCTCCTCGTGCCCTTAGATCTGCCTCTCTACCCCCCCTTCTCATAAAGCCAAAATTGCACCTAGCTGTTGCCCGTAAGTCCTTCTCCTTTGCAGCAGTATCTGACTGGAACTCCCCGCCTCTCTCCATCCTGTCCTGCTCCTCTCTCCCCAAGTTCCAGTTGAATTTACATGCCGTACTCTCAGGCTCTGTATCTTGCTCCTGCCTCTGCTAATTGCCTCACCTCGTCTCACTCTGCCCTTCTCCTCTCTCCTCCTCCTCCATCCTACCTTTGAACCTTTCTCCCTCTTCTCACTCCTCCTCCTCCTACCTGCCCCATCCCCTCCTTCCTACTTTTCCCTCCCTGCTCCTTTTCTTACTATGCCATTTGCTTACTTCCCTTGATCCCATTATTAATTCCCCTCTGCTCTATGACTGTATCCCATGAACACAAATGTATTTATCTGTGCACCTATGTACATAGTGTTGATTGTAAATACTGTTTTATGCCTGGTTATTTTAATGCATAATTGTTTTCCTTGCTTTCTTGTACTATATGCCTATTCTTGTATTCTTAATTATGTATATCTGCTTTAACTGTATGAGCTGTATTTTGCTTGTCTCAGTGTACCATTCTGTAATTGCTTGTTTCCCCCCCTGGTCGATCCTGAAAAAGGGACTGTATTTGTCTTAGTTGACTTACCCGGTTACCAAAACTCAAATAAATAAATAAATACTATACTGCAGTAAACAGTGAAAAAAAGTTCTCGCTCAGGGCTCACTCAAAGTGTAAATTGGGACCAGCCCCACACTTGTGTATGGGGCTCTTAATGCTGACTACTTCCCTTTAAAGGTAGAAGTGTGTGAGGGGGGACATGATAGAAACTTTCAAGTACCTCAAGGGAATCAACAAAATCCAAGAGGTAGCATCTTTCAGAAAGAGAGGTGCAAGAACAAGGGGCACAGTTTGAAATAGAGGGGGACTGACTCAGAAACAGCGTGAGGAAGTATTTTCTGAGTGATGAACACATGGAATGGCCTTCCTGAGGAGGTTGTGGGGTCAAAAACAGTGGGGGAATTCAAGAGTGCATGGGAGAGTCATAAGGCAATTATAGCGGGGGGTAGGGGGAAGTAGGCTGTTGGTTAACTAGGATCTGCAGCTTATCCATTAGGTAGGGAAATGGGCAGACTGGGTGGGCCAAGCGGTCCTTATCTGCTGTCAAAGTCTATGTATCTATGAAAAAAAGAGCAGTAGTTTCAAGGGACGGTTGCAGAGAAGACTGGATGGACTTTATAGGATGCATTTTCGTAGCTGTTTCCTTGCAGCAAGCCCCACTTGCATCAAGTATAAGTCACAGGACTTGCAGTACGGAACTGGGATTTTCCCTCCCTGTGTTGAATTGATGCCTGCCAGACCCCATTTCCATGGTCTACTATGCAACAATGTTGGGAGCTCTTGTGTGCCTTGCCTTGGGTCGTATCCACACTGTACACTCACTATTGTAAATGACTGGAAAATAGGGTGCACTTGCAGCCCTTGGACTCGGTACACCAGCAGCATCAAAGTGCATGGCTGCAAGATTAACCACAGGCAGTGCACCTGCTTTGAAAAATCTGGCCTTGTGTCTTTATCTCCTTTTTACCTTCCTACATTCATTTGTTTTGAAAACATTCTAGAATGCTGAGTCATACTGCCCACAAAAACATCCAAAACGTGTGGCATCAGCGGAATTTATGCAAGAGTGGTTTTGATCAATTCCATGTGATAGGTTTTGTTTATGGCAATGTCTGCAGATGTTGCATGTGATAATGTGACTTCCATGCCGTTAGGAAGGATCTCATGCAAACATTTTTGGTTTCCAAGATTTTATTTTTTTTCACCACGTCCACTGCAGGGTAGTCTGCTTTCTCTTATCAGCTCCCTCTGCTTTGGTCTGGTTACCTCCTCTCCTCCATCAGGGTTGGAATGTGGCATGGGAGGACCACCTGAAAAGTTGGTATTAGGGGCCCACCTGGAAAATGAATGGGGAAGGGGGCCACAGGCAACACACCTCATATAACTTCTCAATGTCAGTGACTCAGCAGATTGCATGCTCGCCTGTGAGGCCAGAAGACTGGAAGGCTGTGGGTTCTAGCCCCACACCAGCAACTTGGGGGTAAATTCCAGTACTAATACTGTTGCACAGCATGAGAGGGATGCTGCACTCCTGAAGTGCTGTTTTTCAGATGAGATGTTAAACTGAGGTCCCATCTGCCTGTTCTGGTGGTTGTTCAGGTGGAAGTTTAGGATCCCATGGCACTTTTGGAAAAGAGTAAAGGAATCCCGGTGTCCGATAAATTTTCTCCTTTTACCAAAATACCACCAACACCTTAATCTGGTTAAAAATGTCAGTTTGCATCTGTATCTCCCTCGGATGAAGTTAAAAATAGGCAGACTCATCTAGCCCTCCTTTCCCGGTAAAAAAACAACAACTAAGTATCAGCATTAAACTTATATTTTGTACACTGCCTCTATGTTTTTAGCTTATATTTACTTACAGTGATCAGAAAGCCACTTTTAATGGGAAAATAGTGTAACCTTCTCTTCTGCTTTATACTCCTGTAACCCACTCTGTTGCTGCTGTACTTTCTCAGTTGAGGCTGGCACCAAATGTTAACCCTCTCTTAGTGTCAGCAAGGGTGGGCATGACCCAGGGGACCCTCTGTGTCTAGGGTGAGGTGGACTGGCTGCCAGAAGGGTCTCCGTGCACTAGATTCACTCTGTATACATGTTTCCCTGAATATGGGGTGAGCTCAGGTCGGACCTCTCTGCCTGGCAGCAAGTATCAAACTGCAAGGGTGGTTTAAACAGTAATCACACTTTATTGAACGTTTATAGTTATACACTATAGGGGGGAACCAAGTCCATGGACGCTTTCATGGTTTGCACTTTATAGACAGGTTCAATCCTGGCCCTTGGCATGAGTCAGGACATGGCTCTTTTTGTAGTAGGGTCACCCTTCCCCTCACATCAAGAGCCATACAACCCCTCCTTTTCCTCCATTCACACACCAGTGGGTGAGGTTATACCATGGGACAGAGTCTGTTCTACTCGACATGACTCTACCAGTTTCTCCCACTAGGTTAAAGCTTTGGGATTACACTTTTACACACTCTTGTAACATGATAGCATCTAGTCAGTGGGCAATGCAGGAGACATCACTTTTGCAGGAACTCCTCTCTCAGATTTCGGTTTGCTGATAGCATCTAGCAGTTCCCTGGTCCTGTGGACTACTGCCATTTGTCTGGCCATTCTCCCCACTGGAACGATGAGGCCACCCCTGCACCTGGTGCCTCACATCAACCTCTGATCTCTCACTGGCAGGCGTGCTTGGCACAGCGCGGCAGTGCATATGCAAGCCTGTCCTCTGGCAGAAGCTGGCTATTGCCCCACTCCTCTGCCACAGACAACAGCTCTGGTACCCATCCCAGCTCCAGATCTCCTGTACACTAGGTAGCCGTATTTCCTACCTTCATCCTCAGTTCAGTCTCTCTCACCAGGTCTCTGTCCATCAGCAGCTCAGCTGGCAGTATCTCTCAAGCACAGGACTGCAAGCAACCCCCAAATGTTGAACACTCCACCTGTGCCACAAGGCTGTCAGACACTCCCCTTGAGAGGGAGCACCTCAGGGTTCCCAGCTGGCGCACCTTCCCAGTGTGTCCTCTGCATACTCCCAGGTTTTAACAGTGACCTACTTTAAGTGACCCCAGATCCCTTCACTGGGATCTCCACTGCTGTCTTCTGCCTGCCACTGGAGGCTACTAAGTGACTGGATACCACGATAAGCTGTTCTCAAATGCTGCATCCATCAGCAGCTATGAGATGTGAGTCCTTCACCCCCCTTGGACATTCTGGCAAGTGACCAGAGCAAGTGACCTCAAGGGCACTCTGGCACCCTTCTTACTGGCACTACATAGTGAACTGGATTCTCTAGTCAGCCACTGTAAAACAGTAGGCTCTGGGCCTAGTATTCCTATAATCCATCTACATCCTCTAGTGGCAGGAGGGGGTTGATACGATAGATTATCTATCTAACGATTTGCCTAGTTTAAAAGATGAAAAGATGGGAACAAGTCCAATGTGGGGGGGAGGCACTAGGAATTTCAAGGTATCTTGGTGGGCCAGTCCATCACTGCCCTCCATCTGCTCATACTCTTCCGCTGACCTGAAAGTCCACCTACATGACCACACCACTCAAGTTTGCTCCTATGCCTAATTTCAGTTCTCTCTTGCGTGGTGTGTTATGCTGAGTTTACTGCTTTTCACTCTGTGTCACTTGATACATATACGCATATAATTTTTTTATTTTTCCAAACTGTGTGCATTCCTACTTCAACGTTATTTATTTCTGTTTGCTGTTGTATTTTGCCCTGCAATATTTTGCTTAGTTGTTATATAGCTGAAAT
Organism: Neoceratodus forsteri; assembly: GCA_016271365.2. Lineage (NCBI taxonomy): Eukaryota > Metazoa > Chordata > Ceratodontiformes > Ceratodontidae > Neoceratodus > Neoceratodus forsteri. The sequence goes on from JADMNL010000033.1 coordinate 71,999,557, forward strand.
AGTTTGCCTGTACAGCTGAAACTTGTTTTGCTTACTATGCAAATGCTACTGTAAGTACTACTAAAATATGTATTTTTCATTGTATTCTAAATCCTCCCCATAAACCCTTCCACAGAATGCCTCTGAAAATCAGAATCTCTCAATACAGTAGGCCCTCCCTGGTGAAATGTTTCTAAATAAATAAAATAAATACAGTAGGTAGTGTCAGCGTGATTCAATTGAATGCACTCTTACTTCTAAGAGGGAGGATTGTGGGTAGGCCTGTGCAAAGAATTAAATGTGTTGGCAAATTGTGGCAAATTTGCCTGCTATACAGGAGTTTTTGCAAAGAGTTCCGTTCATGATTCGCTACAATTGTCCAAATTTTACTACATCAGTTGATACAGTTTACCTCTCTGTGGCACATTTTCACCATGAGGTGTGTCCGTTTGTGTATGAAAATCACTGTAAGGTAGCGTAAGCAGGTGTGCAAATTTCCCAATTTGCATAGCAAAATATCATGCTAAGTGATGCAGTTTGCAGTGAATGCCATGAACTGCAGAGTTTAAAAACTTTGCACAGAGCTAGTTGTGAGTACAACTTCCACTGTGGGGACTCGGACTCATACCTAATGCTGACGCTGCAATGTGGTGCATATGGGGGCATGCTGACCACTGGAGGTGTCCATCCTTTGGGTACGCATGCACACACTGGTAGTGTGGCCCATCAGGCACCTAAAAGAAGCAAGCAAAACCAGAAGGAATCTGCTCCACACAACCTCATGAAGCAAGCCAACATAGAAAGTGATAGTAAAAGACGTCCCAGTGGCCCATCCAGTCTGCTTACCCTACCTACATTGCAAAGGCCCTAGTGGCCATCCTTCCATCATACTTCCACTACCCTCTTACTATGACCATGCACCTGTCCCGTACCACTCTGCCTACATGCAGTGGTTCTACTCATCCTCTCTTTAAAGGTGCCTTGAAACAGTATTTGCCCCTCTGCCCACTTCCGTACTTAACTGCCAGATCACTATTCTTTTTTTTAAATATGGTTTTTAATTAGGTTTGTACAAACAAAACACACATTTTGTATTTTAAATGAGTGTTCATGCGCACCACAACATTATATCTATGGTCACAAGACATTTACCTTTTGATATTAATTATGTCCATTCTCTAGCTTCTCACTGTAAAATTCTATAGACATCTTCACAGATCACTAAATGATATAAAATCAGAGTATTATTGCAACTGTTATAACAACAACAACCCCAGCCCCCTCAGTGAGAGCAGCGCACCCCATTCTCCGCCGTAACCTTGTTCCAAGGGTACAAAAGATGCATCAGTTTGCATTGTATGTATTACCCATCATTTTCATTTGGCATTACATTTTGTCATTTTATCGTGCAAGATCACTGTACATTTTTCCATTTGATAAATGGTCAGCACAATGTGTCTCTTCTAGTGAAGGAATTATTCTGGTCATCCAACATCTGGTGATGGGCTTTTTGGCTGCCAGGAAATAGATTGGAAACAGGGTTCATCCACAAGGCAGACTGTAAGGTGGCATAACAGACTACAGTACCATTTCTGCTGTTAATTCGATTCCCTCCCATAAGCATTCCTGCAATGTAAGTTGTGCTGTGCACCAAAATGGAGTTTGCAGGGGGCTTACCCCAAAATATGACCTAATTTAGCTATCCTATCAAACTGCTATTCTTGTTATTGCTGCTCTTGTTGTGATTACAAGGTCTAGCTTGCCTAATCACAGTCATAGAGCAAATGACCTGGAAAAGGGACAGAGTCGGGGTAGTGTAGGGTAACTTCGTGGAGTTGGGAAGGGGTCTTAAGCAGGTAGTGTACACAGTGCTTTCTCCAAGGTGTTACCAGGGTATGGCCAGGGAGACACAAGGGCACTTCACACAAGGGCATTTAATGACCAGCTGAAAGCATGGTGCATGGAGGAGGGCTTCAGCTGCAATGGGGACTGGGGACCAGCCTGGGAGAATATGGGCTTCTACAGTATAAGGGAGATGGCCTGCATCCTTCGGGGAAGGGAACTGCAGTCCTTGGTGGGAAGTTTAAATGCTACTTGGATGAGCATTGAAACTAGCCAGGGAAGGCAGCAAAACAAAGGAAGACAACAATTGTGCACCCCCCCCCAGATAATGGAGCATCAGTTAGGAAGGGCCCAAAGGGGGAAAACTCCCCTTGGGTAGGGACACAGAAAAGGCAGGGATTGGGACAAGGCTGAACAAAAGGGGCATAAAAACCTAGATAAACAAGGGTAAAGGATTGAAAGAGTTAAGGAATGGAAATTAAAAAGGCAGGAGGAGCATCATGGAAAAACAGTCAGGAATAGGAGGGGAAAGCAGGCCAGCGGGCAGGGTGGAAGGAACATGCGAGAGTCATGTGCGCCAATACAAGAAAGAAGTCTTGGAAACACAATTCCAGACCTCAACATCCTCATGGTGGAGGCCGATCTGGCTCTAGTGGCCACTATGGAGTCATGGTGCACTGAGCACCATGACTGGGACATGGCCATACCGGGCTACTCTATGTTCAGGAAAGACAGGCCAGGGAGGAGGGGTTTTATAGAGAGAGAGGGAATCAAGGCTATGGAGACAGAGAGGCACCAGGAAGAAAAGGAAGGGCTGGAGATGCTGTGGGTCACTCTTGAGACAAGCTCTGGGGGGCTGCTGTCCATACGGGGGGTAGTGCACCGGGAAAGGAGTTGTGCAAGGGTACTTGGGGAAGCCACTATAAACATGGCAAGTATGGAGAAGGTGCTGCTAGTTGGTGACTTTAGTCTGTCAGATGTGGAGTGGAGCCTTCCAGCTGCAGCTTCCACATGGAGTATGGTCATCCTGGACTCCCTACAAGGGGCTTTTCTTAGGCAACTAATTACAGAACCCACTAGGAAGGGGGCAGTTTTGAACCTATGAACCTGGTGCTTACAAACAGTAACAACATTGCAGATGTCACAGTGGGCAGTCCCTTGGCCACAAGGGAGCACCGTACAGGGTGGTTAAAGATTAAGACAGGAACAGAGGATAACTACATGAAGACGAGTGTCCTGGACATTAGGAGAGAAGATTTTAAAGAAAAGGGGAACTGCCTGGGGGGGGGGAGGATTTACCAGGAAGGGGTGAGGCACAGTGGCCAAAAATAAGGGAAGGTACAACTAAACCAACTAAGCTTTGTGAGAAGGAAGTGAGTAAAGGTAGAAGGAAAACAAGACTGGTATGGTTCTCTAAGGAAGAGGCAATGGTGGTAAAGGAAAAGGGTGGTATACAGCAGGTATAAGGCAATACAGAGGGAGGGGAAAATGGAGGTATAACCACAGGAAGCAAGCAAGGAGTTGGGGGGGAGAAAAGACACAGACAGAAGAAAGAATCACCAAAGGGGTCACTAAGGTGGATAAGACTTTCTTCAGATATATGAGTAGGAAGAGGAAAGGAATGGGAAGGATAGTGAGGATTAGAAGGGCGAGGGTTGGGGGGAAGACAGTGCAGAGGAAGATCAAGAAAAAGTAGAAATCCTGAACAGGTGTTTCTGCCCAGATGTCAGTGAAGGGAAGGGGGGGTATTGACCACCAGGAAATAGCAAGAACGGGGGAGGGGAGAGGTGGACACAAGTCCATTTTAAGAGTAAAGAGTCCCGAAGAGACTTGCAGCTCTGAAGGTGGCTGATTAATAAGACTCAGAGGGTAGTGGTGAATGACATCCACTCTGGAGTAGGCAAAGTGACCAGTGGAGTACCACAGGGATCAGTACTGGGCCCAGTCCTTTTCAGTGTCTTTATTAGCGACATTGCAGCAGGACTGGAAGGAAAAGTATGTTTGTTCACAGATGACGCAAAACTCTGCAACAGACTGGACACACATGGGGGGTTAAATAGAATGAGGGGTGATCTAAAAAGGCTGGAGGACTAGTCAAGGGACTGGCAGCTGGATTTCAACACTAAAAAGTGCAAAATAATGCACAAGGGGTGCAGAAACCCAGGGCAACATACCAAATTGGGGGGGCACTAAGTAACTCAAAGCAGGAAAGGGACCTGGGGTAATCATTACAGATGACCTAAAGGTTGTGTGACACTGTGACAAGACAGTGGGGAAGACTAGCAGAATGCTGGGATGCATAGGCAGGGGCATCACCAGCAGAAGGAAGGAGGGGAATAATACCCCGTTTAGATCACTGGTGAGACCACATCTCAAATACTGTGTCCAGTTTAGGAGGCCCCAACTTAGAAAGGACATTGATAGGGTGGAGGCAGTCTAGAGGAGGGCAACCAAAATGGTGCAGGGCATGCAGCAGAAACCCTATGAGGAAAGACTTAGGGAATTAAATATATACTTACTGTAGGATAGGAGAAGGAGTGGGGGGATATGATTGAAACATTCTCACAGGGAAGAACAAGGTACACGAAGGCAGCATTTTCCAGAGAAAAAGATACTCAAGAATGAGAGGACACAGTATGAAGTTAGAAGAGATGAGGTTCAGAGGAAATGGGAGGAAACACTTTTTTACAGAAAGGGTGGTAGAAGCATGAAAAAGCCTTCCAGTGGAGGTGGTGGGGGCAAAAATGGTTACAGGATTCAAGAATGCATGGGATAGACACAAAGAGATCTTAGAAATAAAGGGGGGGGGAGACCAGAGACTGAGTAGGGTTTGCAGTGAGCTATAGGTAGGGAAAATAGGGCAGACTAGGTGGACCAGGAGGCCTTATCTGCCAACAACTTCCATGTTTCTAAATGGGACCGACTCAGATACACCCAAAAATACTAAAGGAATTATGGGAGGTGCTAGCTGCACCACTGACAGCCTTATTCAGCAGTTCACTGGAAAAGGGTGTGGTTCCGGGGAGCAAAAGAAGAAGATCTGATATTCCTCTACATAGGAGTGGCAGCATGGAGGAGACTAGCAGCTATAGGTCAGTCATTCTTACCTCAGTGGAAGGGAAATTAATGGAAACAAACATACAGCAAAAGCTACACTTGTCCAAGAAAATAAAAAACAAATTGTATTGTTGCTTCTACTTCAATATTCCAAAGCAGTAATGGCAGCAAAAGAAATTAATGAAACCCTGCCAAAGGAAAGACTAGCAGAGTACCTTGATTCTGATATTGCAGGACCACTGGCAGCATGGATTCACGGGTGGGTGGGGTGGGGTGGGGAGATGATGCGATAAATCTGATTGATTACTTTGACTGGGTGATTAGAGAAATAGATCATAAGAAGGCAGTGGACATAGCCTATCTGTACTTTAGCGAGGTCTTCAACACTGTACCACTAAAGAAACTGAGCAGCCTAGAGGTGAAATCCAAAGTGGTGCATTGGGTTAGAAACTGGTTAATGGAGAGGCGATAGAGGGTGATGGTTTAGTGGCACTCACTCTAATAATGGGAGAGTGACCAGCAGGGTGCCACCAGGCTCAGTACTGGGACTGGACCTCTTCAATGTGCTCATAAGTGACATTACAGAGGAACTGGAAGGCAAGGTGTGTTTTTCTGCAGATCATATTAAAATCTCCAATAGGGTGGACACTCAGTAGGGGGGGTGGAAAGAATGCACATGGATCTCAGAAACTCAAAGGTTGTCAAGAGTATAGCAGATGGGGTTCAATGGCAAAAAGTACAGAATCATGCACCTAGGGCATAGGAACCTAGGATCTGAGTATAGGACGGGGGAGAAATACTGACAGGCACTAAAGAGGAAAGGGACCTTGAAAATTTTCATAACTGAGAACAAAGTGGCAGTGCTATGTGACAAAGCAGTGGGTAGGACTAGTGGGATCTCCACCAGGAGGAGGGAGGTAGTGTTGCCGCTGTATTGCTTGCTGGTGAGGCCCTCCCTCTGGAGTACCGTGTCCAGTTTTGGAGGCTGCACTTTAGAAATGACAAAGGAGGGCAACTAAAATGGTGCTGGGGTTGCACAAGAAGCCCTACGAGGAGACACTGAGGGATATCAACATGTACACCCTGGAAGAGAAGAGAGCAAAAGCTGACATGATAGAAACCTACATGCACCTCATGGGGTGAACAGGGTGGAGGAATGGAGTCTCTTTCAAATGAGTAAGAGCACCAGGACCAGGGGGCATGCAATGAAGCTAAAGAGGAGAAGTTTAAGAAGGATTTAAGGAAGTACTACTTCACTGAAAGGGTGGTAGATGCCTGTAACAGACTGCAAGTGGAAGTGGTGGAGGCACAAACAAGTGGGAGTCTTTAAGCATGCATGGAAATGACATAGCAGTATTTAGTAAATAGGCAGGGATGAGGGAGGGTCATTGCAGACCAGAGGCTCTGCAGAGACAGACTAGGCAGGGGACATTTGGGCAGACTGAGTGAGCCAAGTGGGCCTTTTTTGCCAACAAATTCAAATTCTGTATTGCTCATTGTGCTGCTGCCCTTGTTGTCATTTCTCTTTGATTGCAAATGGTGTGTGCCTGTTGTGCTTATTCAGCTGTACTGGATTTGTAATGCCAATCTTATTGTAACGTTGTTTAAATTGTACTCCCCCAGGTCATATCTGAAAAAAGGCATTTGTTGTACTGACCTGGTGAACAATATAGATAAATAAATAAGGAAAATAAATAAGTCATTAAAATGCTGTGGTCTGTATAACATTTTATGTCTAGACATGAGTTGGTAACATTTTATGTCTATGCATGAGTTGGTAACATTTTTATGTTTAGACATGAGTTGGTAACATTTTTATGTCTAGACATGAGTTGGTAACATTTTATGTCTAGACATGAGTTGATAACATTAGACATGAGTTGGTAACATTTTTACGTCTAGGCATGAGTTGATAACATTTTATGTCTAGACATGAGTTGATAGCATTTTATGTCTAGACATGAGTTGGTAACATTTTATGTCTGGGCATGAGTTGGTAATATTCTATGTCTGGGCATGAGTTGGTAACATTTTATGTCTAGACAGGAGCTGGTAACATTTTATGTCTGGACATGAGCTGGTAACATTTTATGTCTAGACGTGAGTTGGTAACATTTTATGTCTAGACGTGAGTTGGTAACATTAGGCATTAGTTGGTAACATTTTACGTCTGGGCATGAGCTGGTAACATTTTATGTCTAGACATGAGTTGGTAACATTTTATGTCTAAGCATGAGTTTGTAACATTTTATGTCTAGAAATGAGATGGTAACATTTTATGTCTATACACGAGTTGGGTGAAGCAAGCTTTGCCCAGTAAACCACAGATTTTAAATGGGTGGTGCTAGGGTGCTACACACCTGACTGTGATTGAACCCCCCACCAGGAATTGAGTGGAGACTGGGAGAGAGTGTGGTTAAGGGGTTAGAGCAGTATAGTGTGATGAATGAGATCCCAGGTTCGAATCCCACCTCTGCCACTGACTCACAGTGGCACCTTGATCAAGTCACTCAGTCTTTCTGTGGTTTACTGCTTCAGTACCTCCCAGTTATGACATTTTGTAGAGGCTGTGTGCAAAACAAAATAAACTGTAAAAACATGTGGTGAACAAGGTTTCTGGGTATTTGCAACCCTCAACCAGTCAGCATTCAGATCTGTACAGCTGTCTTTAAAATGTGAAGCAAATGGCCCGAATGTGGTGGCATTCATTAGGAGAAGCATTACACCATGGCCCCTTCTTTTCCCCACTTTTGGAGGTTACCTAGGTGGAAGCTAAAGATTCCATGGCACTTACCATAAGAGCAGGACATTTTCCCCAGTGTCCTTGCCAATATTCTGGCTGACACCAAAACAGGTAATGTACATGTTAACCCACCCCACAGGATACACCTGGAAGTAAGCTGTGAGAGTTCAATGTGCCTTTCCTGTTCAAAAATTACAATTAGATAATATGTCCAAACTTAAAGGTACTCCAGCATTATGGAGAACTTCAATATATGAGCCTAGGTTGAGGGGTACATTTCAGTGTACAGTGTGTCTAAGTATGCTGTGGTAGGAGGCAGCATAGAGTAGAGGTTGAGGGCACTGAGCTGGAGACCTGGGTTTGAATCCCATCAGCCCCACTTGCATACTGTGTGACCCTAAGTAAGTCACTTAACTTCCTTGTGCTCCCAGGTCACACCTGGAAACAAGCTCTGGCTTAGTGAGCCTTTTCTGGCTAAACAATTTCCCCTTTACCCTACAGTAGTGCAGGGTGGGTAAAAGAGGATGAGGGATAGGGGTTCTGACTCTCACAAGCAAATCAACTGATTTTCCATTACATTATTGAGTCACAATTTATTTTAAGTGTAATCATTAGTAAGTAATCATTAATTACATGCAACAGGGGTAATTACTCTGTAGTTACACATGTGTTACATGTAACTGCATTGCAATTACAAAGCAGTTACAGTGTAGTTACACTGTATCTACAGTGTAGTTAAGGAAACTGAAAGTGTTGTAAAATGTATGTCCCTGCTGTATGGCTTTCCATGTCATTAGAGCTTCTATAACTGTTAGACCTCAGGTAGGAAAGCCAAGAAAAAAAAAAAAAAAATGTCTTTTCATGATACATATTTTAACAAAGTAATGCAACCGTATGCCCCCCCCCCAAAAAAAAGCACCTTCCTGAAAACTTTGAAATTAAAGGGACTGCAGCCTTTAAAAAAACAGGCAGTGTTGCATGGATAAAAATAGAGATCATAACACTGGTGTGGAAGACTCTTTAAAGAAAACTGTATGTTAAAATCAGGAAAATATATGTATTACTACCAGTTTTGAGTTCTCATTTCATCCCACTGTTTTGTTTCTGCCTAGGCTGTGAGAGGAGTTTTTTCTAATTTTCCTTGGGTGTTTTATGACGTCTGGGGGCTGCCATTCAGGTTTGTTTTTATTGCATCTTCTCCAAGTTGGTCTACCCAGAGTGCCCTTTGGTTTGATGTCTAATAACCCCTACAGCAGGCCAGTGTCTTGTTACAGTGCCTTGCTTAGCCACAGCAGAGAAAGAACACAGCAGCCAGGATTCACACTGCTATACAATATACTATAGAAAGTTACATGTTTAAGCACATACACACCCCTAAGCAGAACACAGCTGGATAAGGTACCAATATTTAGGAAACGTGTCATACTTACCCAGAGTCTAGCAATGTGAATCCTGGTTGCTGTGTTCTTTCTCTGCTGTGGCTAAGCAAGACACTGTAACAAGACTCTGGCCTGCAGTAGGGGCTATTAGACATCAAAGAAAAGGGCACTCTAGGACGATTAACTTTGAGAAGATGCAATAAAATTAACCTGAATGGCAGCCTCCAGAGGTCATAAAACACCCAGGGGAAAATTAGAAAAAAATCCTCTCACAGCCTAGGCAGAAATAAATCACTGGGATGAAGTAAGAACTCAAAAATTAGTAGTAATACATATATTTTCCTGATTTTAACATGCAGTTTTCATTTAAAGTAACTGGAGCAACTAGACAAATTAGGATGATTTGATGACCCTGAGTTAAGAGCTCCCAGTTACTGTAAGTAGTCTTTTTTTAGTCTCCGAGCTTTGCCAGCTTTAGTTCATTCGTTACATATCATTTGAGTTTCAAGCCTTCTTCCTGCTGTCAAGCTGACCCACTTTCCTGACCTATTTTCTGAGGCATGGGGAAGTGCTAGGATTTAATCACAGGCCTTGTTATTGTTTTCAGTTGTAGAACTCTCTACGTGACCTGGTTGATCTGACACACTTAATATCAGGATCAGTTATGTATGTCAGTAGAAGAGAATTACTGTTTTTTCTAATCTAAAAATATTTAGCAGATTATTTCCAGTCTGTAAACTCTAACAGACATTTCTTTTGATGATGATAAATGTGTGTGTGTGTGTGTGTGTGTTGGGGGAGGAGGTTTACTCACTACTCCAAGTAACTTGCATGTAAAATATGTTCATACAGCACAGTGGGAAAAACCTGAAGGGGGAAGAACAGGCTCTAGAGAAAAAAAGACATCCCCCCAACCTACAAGACCATTTCTAAACTTTATGAATAAAATGGCACCTGTGAAGAACATTGCCTGAAATGGTTTTATGCACATGTGAATGTTAGCCAGGACACCGGGAAAAGTCCCAAACTCTTAGACAAGAGTATGATTCGATATTAGAAACTCCAGAATACTTTTTTCCTGGGCTGTCCTTTAGCAGTTGAGTTTGGGTAATTCTCAGCACCTAGATGGAAATGGCCTTGGTTAGCCAGACTTACACTTAGAACTTTAGTGTTACCGAGACTTTCCTGTTCAATGCAAGAATGATAACAGAAACATACTGACAGTTCTCTTTTCCTATTCGAAGTTTTACTTGTATCAGTCAAGGTGACAATATGTGAAGCCAAATGGTATCTCGTCAGGATTGCACTGCCGATACAATGTGGTCAGAAACCGCACTGTCGTAAAAGCACACAGAGAAACCACGAAGGTTTCTTTATATCTGCATGGTTTCTGACCACACTTGTTTGGGCACTGTGCGGTAATGAGCTTTTTCCCCAGCACAGAGTTTGTAATGGCTAATTTGATGTGGGACCATTAAAAGATGTATCTGGGAATATCTGTGACACACCTGCGGGTATTACTTACATCGGTGAGGACTATGGGCCAGATTCACAAAATGTTGTGGGACTAAGCCCACTCCACAAGTTAAGTTACAAACCAAAATCTCTGCAGCCGCAAAGATTTGTAGTCACGATCTGCCGCAGCTATGGGAGGTTACGCCTGGTTCTGCCGGGTGTAACATTTTTCCACAGCCACAGGGAAAGGACACCTGCAAGCTGCCATAAGTCATGGGGCCGGTTGCAAACCGACTTCACCTTTGTGAATACCACAGCTACAAGAAAAACTATGACTCCTTAAGTGGCAACCTATCTGTGCCAGGTTTTTCTGGTAGCTGCAGGATTTTCAGGGGCTTCTTGAAACTGGCCCTATGTCTACAGAATATTTAGGAAGTGGGCTGATGCAACCAGGGATTGTATTACATTTTTGGAACCTTTACAGCTTCCAGATGTGCCAGAGCAAACTTGGGTTAAAATGATGGCACAAACTGACAGACAGGAGGTGGTTGTGGCCACTAAACCTCTCAGGAATAATATGGCCCTGAGGAGAGACAGCATCCCAGTGAATTGTATAAAACATTACAACAGGACCTAGCTGATATTTTGACTGCTCTGTATAACAACATATTATCAGAGTGTACTGCAGGAACAACTGTGCTGCAGGGTATTATGATTTTATTACATAACAAGCATTTTTCAATGCCAAATGTTGTCTTGCTGACATTGGCATTGGTAGTGCATGAGTTAGACAGATGCGTAAAAGGAATGGCAGTGAATTACAGAAGTGACGTCAACCCCAGGCCACCCTGAAGAGACTGACAGACACTGAGGTGTGCCTTTGGGTGTTGGCCATAACGCTCATGCAATTTCACCTCACCCTACAGAGTCGCATTCTGCCTTGGGGTCCTCGGCCCTTACACTCACCCCATTCCATATGGAAATACATTCACTGACCTACGCAGCCAGTATAATGTTATGCTTATGTACCTGTATTAGTTTGGTTGTCGCCGTTCGCGCACTCTATTCCAGAGGAATTACCACCCTGTAGGGCTACGAAAGCAAGGAACTCTTGGAGAGGGTTCCGCCCCTAGAAGTGCCATGGGATGGTTCCCATGTAAAAAGGTACCTTAGGAATCCCCAAAAGAAATGTAGTACCATCCCCAAAAGGAGGCAACATGATGCGTATGAGCAAGCAGTAACAGTGATATAGAAGTAGTAACTGCAACATAGTAGTAGAGAAGAATAGTGATGGCTTATATGAGAGAAGGGGATCCCCTAAGGAGAGAGGGAACTGTGGGACATCCTCCACCTCCATCCAACAATGGGACCTACCTAAGGAAACTAGGGGAAACAACTATGTTAAGTAACTGTTATGACCTGAGGCAACGGAGGAGAGAAAAAAAACCCTATGAGGAGGAAATCTCTGGGGATCCAAGGCCTAGGTCGCCTTCCCTTCAGGCTTGGGAAAATGTATTTAGTGACGTCTCTGCAGCTGCAATTTGGAAAACCCAATTAAAGGGAGGTGGAAAATATTCTAATTTAGAGGAAGGCTCTCACTCAAACCCTCTAGCGGGAATGTCGTGGAAGGTTGCGAGAAAACTCTGCAACAATACGAGCATCCAAGGCACAGGAGGACAGCAACAACTGCTGAGGCACTCACCTGGCCTACCCGCCCTAAATCAAACCAAGTGAACCAGAGGCAGTTGTGGGGAGAATGCGGTGAAGGTGCCTTGCTAGGGAAGCCACTAAAGTCAATGGCCAACTGTTATAGTGGAACACTAGAGCTAAAAGAGATCGTCATAGAAACATAGAATTTGACGGCAGATAAGGACCGCTTGGCCCACCCAGTCTGCCCATTTCCCTACCTACTGGATAAGCTGCAGATCCTAGTTAACCAGCAGCCTACTTCTTCTTACCCCCACACCCTAGAATTGCCTTATGACTGTCCCATGCATGCTTGAATTCCACCACTGATTTTGACTCCACAACCTCCTCCGGAAGGCCGTTACATGCATCCACAACCCGCTCTGTGAAAAAATACTTCCTTAAATTACCTCTGAGCCACCCCCCTCTATCTTCAAATTGTGCCCTCTTGTTCTTGCGCACCTCTTTTTTTGAAAGATGCTACCCTCTTGGACTTTGTTGATTCCCTTGAGGTACTTGAAAGTTTCTATCATGTCCCCCCTCTCCCTCCTTTCCTCGAGGCTATACATATTAAGCTCCTTAAGTCTCTCTTCATATGTCTTCCGGTGCAGACCCTGCACCATTTTAGTTGCCCTCCTCTGGACAGCTTCCATCCTGTCTATGTCTTTGCGGAGATTGGGTCTCCAGAACTGCACACAGTACTCAGATGGGGTCTCACCAGCTGTCTGTACAGAGGGATAACTTCCTGTTTTCTACTGGTGATGCCTCTCCATGCATCCCAGTAACCCCCAACCCTCCTTGCTGCCCTCTCACATTGCTTGCCCACCTTTAGGTCATCTGATATGACTACCTCCAGGTCCCTTTCCATTTTTTGTTGTTAGTATCTCACCCCCATTGTGTACTCTTCCCTGGGTTTTGTTTCCCAGGTGCATTACCTTGCACTTCTTAGCATTGAATCTAAGCTGCCATACATTTGGCCATTCCTCTAACCTTGCCAAGTCCTTCTCATCCTTTCCACCCCACCCTGTGCATCAACTCTGTTGCAGATCTTAGTGTCATCTGCAAGAGGACATACTTTCCTTCCAGTCCTTCATGATGTAACATAAAGACATTGAAGAGGACCGATCCTAATACTGAACCCTCGGTACCCACTAGTAACCCTCCTTTCTTCTGAGTGGACTCCATTTACTATTACTCTCTGTGTCTATTCTCCAGCCAATTCTTTACCCAGGCTGTCATCTTGGGACCCACTCCCAGGCTGGCTGACTTGTATATTAATCTTTTGTGTGGGACTGTGTCAAATGCCTTGCTAAAGTCTAGGTAGGCCATGTCCACAGCCCCTCCCTGATCTACTACTTTGGTCACCCAGTCAAAGAAATCTATCAGATTTGTCTGGCATGACCTTCCCGCTGTGAATCCATGCTGCCTAGGGTCCTGTGCCCCTCTGGCCTCTAGATACTCGACAATTCTTTCCTTCAGAAGTGATTCCATCATTTTCCCTATCACTGAGGTTAAGCTAACAGGTCTGTAGTTTCCTGCTTCTGCCTTGCTCCCACTTTTGTGAAGGAGAATCACATCTGCCTTCCTCCAGTCCTCGGGTACCACCTCATCCTCCTATGATTTGTTAAAAAGGGTAGTCAGTGGTGTCACTAGTTCTACCCTTAGCTCTTTTAGAATTCTGGGATGAATCCCATCAGGCCCCATTGCTTTGTCCACCTTCAGTTTTAAGAGTTCTTTCAGAACCCCTTCTTCTGTAAATGGGCTGGTATCAACTTCTGTATCCAGAGTATTACTACTGTTTGTTTTATGTACCTCCCCCTCTTCATTTGTAAATACTGAGCAAAAATATTTGTTTAGTATCTCTGCCTTTTCACAGTCTCCTCTGCCCACCCTCCCTCCCTTTATTAAGCCTCACTATCCCTCCTTGGTCTTCCTTTGCTCCCTGATGTACCTATAAAGTTTTTATTCCCCTTCTTAACTGAGTTGGCTATCTTTTCCTCGGTTTGGGCCTTTGCTGTTCTGACTGCCTTCCCAGCCTCCTTTTGCTTTCATAACCACCCTTCACCGCTAGTCTTAAATTCTACACGAGGAGCTGCTGTCGCGTAGCAGGCAGCTAAAGCCAATCCCGGGGCGAGGACATTCCCAAGCTATGGGCCAGGTGAGAAGGATCCCACCCCAAGTTGGACACGCTCGATGATGCATACTAAATGCAGAGTGAGACCGTCGGCTGCAGGAACCTGTGCCAGATTAGAATGGCTGGCATGCCCCAGAATTGATTGAGAGCTGTAAAGCTGGTGAGCTGAATGAGCACGGCGTGCTGAGATCATAATGAGCATTGAATGCCGAGATCTTGCAAGGTCAGATGCAGATTGGGAGTAGTAGAATCCCAGATGAAGCAGAGGGGATGGCACTAGGCATAAAGCAATGGTTTGCGTAAGTGAGAAGCAATGGTTGCATAAGCAAGTGGGGACCTGATAGGTCAGTAAGCAGTAGTAGTAGTAGTAATAGGTGGACCTGCATAACAACTGTATAGCAAGTAAACAGCACTGAGTTAGGGGCAAGCCAGCCAGACATGAATAGCCAAATCAAGGTGACAAACTCAGGATTTTCGGCGGCGAAGACAGGATTTAGAACAAAATTAATTAACCACATAGGCCACGACCCCCCAAACACCTCCCAGTCCCCACCGTAGGACAAACAAGGAAGCGATGAAAGGCAGAGAACCACATGTAGATATAAAAGCTAGTTTAATAGCCTCAGCAGGAGCTTCAGCTAACCTCAGAGTAAACAAGGTAGAATAGGAATGGGTGTAAACAATGCAGCAGCAGGAAGCAAGTGGGCCTGTACAGCAGTAGTTAAATGAGTACAGTGTTAAAACACAGGCACTGGGTACAATAGTAATTAAAGTAAACAGTCAGCAGCAGTGGCTGATGTTGTAGGTAACTGAAAGCAGTAGCATGAGCTCTGAGTAGGTTTGCAGTTGCAGTGCAGTAAATTGAGATTGTAACTGAAAGCAAGCAGAATGAGCTCTGTTAGCTGTATGCTAGGAGTTTTAAAAATAAAAGCCCCCCCAAAAGAGGAAACCAAAACACAGCAAAATAGAAAACAGGGAAGGCCCCAGAAAAACAAGAAACAAAACACAGGGAAGCATACATCCGGAGGAAAGATACAAACCAGAAGCAGGAAAACAAACACTGAAGTCCAGCAGAGACACACACAGAAACAGCAGGCTGGGGGAGAGGGGGTTAGGCCCCAGCTAGCTCTGAGGACAAACCAACATAGCCTCCAGCTGCAAAGACAAAATGCTTCACAATGAGGCTGAGAAGAACTGCTTATATAGCTCAGGAAGTGGGAGTGGCTGGCTGCTTGATCACCAAACTACAGGCAAAGCCTTTCAATTGAGATGGGTGCAGTATAGGAGAATGGGGTGAACTTTGGGGCCGAAGAGTGCAAGGCACAGTTTGATGCCTGTCAGTGGCTGCAGGGTGGGGGTGGGGGTGGAATGGTGTGAGCATTAGAACCGACAATCTAAAGTCACACCCCTGACGCTGGTTAGTCTCTACAGGGTGGGGCGTTATGGTTAGAAACCCTAATGCCCCAGGCATTTGTTGGTATTTGCACTCAAAATTTTCAACATGGGCATTTTCTCACCCCACCTCAAGAAAGCATTTGGGACCTCTGTGCATGAACAGTGGCACTGTGATTTTGTTAATCTGTCCTGAACGTTGATGTCCCATAGTGATTGTGCCTTTCTGCGCCACTAGCTCAAAACCACATTTTGGGCAGGATGTGAGAAATGACAACTTTACTGTTCTTAAGGAGGTGTGCAAAAATGGCAATGTGGAAGATCTGGAGTGAAAATATTAAAAATTCTCCAAGTTATGAGTGTGCATGGAAACTGCGCACTGCATGCTCGTAACACAGTCATTCTGTGGAATTTTCTCACCAAATTTTCAACATAGGCATTTTGGGATCTCCACTCATGAACACTGTCAATGATTTTCTTAATCTGTCTCAAACATTGATTTCCTACAGCGACTGTGCCATTGTGCTCCGCATGTGGAAAATCACATTTCGTGCTGCATGTGAAAAACAACAACTGTACTGTTCTTAAGGAGGTGTGCAAAAATGGCAATGTTGAAAATCTGGAGTGAAAATATTAACAATTCTCAAACTTACCAGTGTGCGTGGAAACTGCACCACACACGCACTCATAAAATAGGTGTTTTGTGGAATTTTGTCACCAGATCTTCAACATATGCATTTTGGGACCTCCGCTCATGGACAGTGTCACTGTGATTTTCTTAATCTGTCCAGAACATTGATTTCGCACACCAACTGTGCCATTGTGCACCACATGTGCAAAAAACACATTTCGGGCAAGATGTGAAAAATGACAGCTGTACTGTTCATAAGGAGGTGTGGTAAAATGGCAATGTTGAAAATCTGGAGTGAAAATATTGAAAATTCTCGAAGTTACAAGCGTGTGTAGGGACTGCGCAACACATGCTCGTAATGCAGTCATTTTTTGGAATTTTGTCCATCAAATTTGCAACAGAGTTTTTGGGAGCTTACCTCATGAACTGTGACACTGTAATTTCATTAATTGGTCCCAAAAGGAGGTTCTGAACAGTGACCACGAAATCACCTTTCAGGACTGAATAACAAAATGACAGTGACTGAGTTCATGAGGCGGGGTCCCAAGAATCCCATGTTGAAATTTTGGTGAAAAAATTCCCCAAAATAGCCGAGATATCCACCAAAGTTGAAAAAACCCTATTTATGCCATCATACAGCTTACCGGCATTTCTTCAGTTCGCAGTCGACTTTGAAGAGTGCAGATGTGTTTCTGGTCCACGAAGATCGTTGCACCAGCCTCTGGAGGTAAGGCATGGGGTGGAGAGGGTGTGGGGGGTGGGTGTGCAGAGGGTGGGTGTGGGTTGGGGGGCACGAGACCCGCGAAGGACTGTTTTCTGTTTTTACAGGGAAAAAAAAAAACAACAACATGGAATGGCTTTGAGGCATGCTGGGGTGGGCTCCAAACATGCTGGCATACCTGGGTGTTTCTTTGGGGGCTGCTTGACTGAGGATTGGACACCCATCAGCCATACAGTGTGCTGGAGGGGGGCATGAGCACGCTGGGGTGGGCTCCCAGCTTGCCACCTGGTTTTTATTTAGGGGGGAGCTGGAGCCAACGGTGATTGGGCACCCCCCCGGCCACATGGTGTGCTTTTGGAGAGGCAGCATAAGCTGAGGGGGATTGGGCACCCCCTCAGCTCACAACAAATTTCTGGCAAAGGCAAATGCCTGCAGGGGGGTTGGGCACCCCCCGATGTCAGCTGTTATGGGGACTGTGAAAGGGGGATGGCTCTGCCATGTTTATTGAAATGTTACACCACGGAAGGCACGTCCTGCAATGAGGGGGCACTCCCTCATTGCAGAAACTAAATCTTTTCAAGGTGGTGGCATGCTTTTGCACTGCTGTCATAGACAGCATGCAATCTAATTCATGCCACAGAGCCCAGCCTGAAAAAGCAGTGGTGCCACTGGCCACTACAGGACTGCACCTCCAAAACCTGCTATTCCAAGTTACAGCAATATGTTTCTTGCTCATGAGCAAGACAACATAAAAAAGTGGATAAGAAAATCTTAAAAACTGGAAATCTCTCAGGGCAAGTCTACGAGAAACATATTAGGGCATTGAACATGTACTTGCTGAAGACCAGAAGGGGGGTGGGATATGATAGAAACCTTCAAATTCCTGAAAGGATAGCCATCCCGGTGGTGCTGAGGCACTGGATGACACACCTCATGCCACACTGGTGACCCGGGTTTGGGAACAAGCCCAGGCCACAGGGGGTCAGCAAGAGACAGAGAGGATTGAGCTTCTGGAGGACTGCTCTCCTCTCTCGGCGAGGGAGGGATTGCTGTCCCGCTCGTCGATCTCCCTCTGACGGTGGCCAGAGGAGATGTGAGTCAGGAGGCACATTGCTGATGTACACCATTGGTGGGGAGGGGGAGGAGAAAAAAGTGGTGGAAAATGGAGATGGAAGACTCCGTGATGGCTTTCCTGCACCTGTCCCGGCTTCTCCGAGCATCTGGATTTCACTCCAGGGGTGGGGGAAAGCCAGTGCCCCTTTGCCTCAGCCCTGTCATGGGGGGCGTCGAGTGGGGGATTGTAGGGGAAGTCAAGTGGAGAATGGAGAGCCAGAGACTGAGTCCCTCCGAGGGAGGGGACCTGAGCCACCTGCCAGGCTTCCAGGAGCAAAAACAAATAATAGAAAAACAAAAATTCCTGAAAGGAATAAACAGAGTGAACTATGAAGAATTATTTAGCAGGAACATTGGTTCAACATCATGAGGGCACGACTAGAAGCTGACAGCAGGAGGAAGGTTCAGAAGGGAGGTGAGAAAGTATTATATTACTAAAAGGGTGGTAGAACCTTGGAGCAGCTTGCTGGCCGAGGCGGTGGGAACTAAAACTATGGAGGGCTTCAAACAGGCTTGAGACAGAGCAAAAGGAACAGAGCTCACTTGTTTAGATGATACTGGGGAAAGGGATAGGAAAACTGATGAGGAGGGTTAGAACCCTGCATCAGCACTAGGTTGTGAGGTTATATAGGGCTGAATGGAGAGATTTGATGGGCCTTTGCTCTTTTTCTGTCATCACTGATTAAGTTTCCATGAATATGGATTTTAAAATACTGTTACAAATTCTGGGTAAAAGGCTGATGGAAGTAGCATTTACTCTGATCCTTCTCATTCAGACCTGTGCAAGTTCTGGAGAAAAATACAGGATAACCTGATTTTGATCCAGGAATTGGTAGAACAAGGGAAGCTAGAGATGGCCGGAGGCCTTATCCTGGCCTTGGTCCAGGAAAAGGCCTTTGACAGACTCAGTCAAGACTTTTTATTTGTCCATGTTGCATAAGTATGATGTTACACTTTTCCACTCCAATTTGTTTCCCAGCTGAAGTTTTTATATTGTGCTGGTACAATATTTTCTGTAGTCCATGGGACCAAGGGACAGGTCTGTCCTACAAGCAGGAGTCAGACAGGGATGCCTCATGAGCCCAGTCTTGTACCTCTTTGTCTGTGATCCAATACTGCGTACTATAAATCATGACCCCAATATAGAAGGAGTTGGTACGGTGCTTGGTGAACTGTCTCACAAGTCAGCAGCTTATGCTGATGATGTCTGATTACTTGTGAGAAATACAGATTCTGGTCCTAAGGTCATAGCTCATTTCGATGCTTTTGCTAAAGTATCTGGATCCAGATTAAACATGGGTGAGAGCTTGGGAATGGTTTTGGACTTAAGCCCCTCAGATATTACCCAGTCCGTAGGGGGTACATCCATTAAACCTGGTCCAATTAAAGTTTTGGGCTATGGTTTGGGGTTATGTATCTGGCAGCATTCAAGTGGGAACAAAGACTGAGAAGTGCTGAGGTCCAGGTGTCGAAACAGTGTCAATGGCCCATGACGAAACAAAGAGTATTTATGATCAAATCCTTTGTAATACCTCTGTTTTTGTATACCAGCTGCATTGTCCTTCCCCCCTCAGGAAGGGAAGTTAAACTCAATGGTACTTATTTTTAGACTACCTTGGTGGGAGTAGGTTGAATCCTATTAGAAGAGAGCATATGTACAGGGAAATCAAGGATAGGGAGTAAGTCTGACAAACCCTATTATCTTTTTCAGCTGTGCTTCTTTGAGCTTTAATGTTCATCCATTACTTACTGGGGTTAAATCTCAAGGCTTAGCACTATTTCATACAGCTTGTGAACCTGTAAACTGCGAGATATTAACCCTTAGTCCGCCAACAGAATTAGAGACGTATAGGAATTCTGGACTGATATTATCAGTCTGCGTCCCTTCAAGGGTTAAAAGGTCTGTCTTTCCCTGGAACACCCATAGGCACACATGTTTTCAGAAAATTAAAATCTGGCATTTTACTGTGATGATTGTTTGGGATACTCAGGAAAATTATTGTATAAACATATCATTTTATATTTTTGTTTTCTCTTTTTTTGAGCTCCAGAGTGGGGTCTCTCCAGCCATAGTTGCTAAGCAGCTGACTTACAACAGGATCCTCCCCCCCAAGATGTGGGACATAGTGTGACTCTGTTCCTATGGGAGACTAAAGCCATGTTTACATGTCAGCAGTGCTCAGAAATCTGCCCACGCTCCCTTCCCGCTGCGCTTGCCGCATTGATGTTTACACAGCGCGTCCTCTCTGCACTGCAGGTTGCTCTGAGGAGGGGGCTGTAAATTCACAGAGGAGTTGAGGGAGACAAGTCTTTTTATCAGAGTGAGTGCAGCAAAGTGTCTACACCACCATTTAATGTGCTTGCTGATCCCTCAACTGAGTCGGATAAAAAAACTGATCCGAATGGCACCTAAGGCGCTCTGAAAAGTGTCTACATGGCAGTATTTGCAGTGCATCGACTTCTGCGGATAGGTTGAAGAGCTGCAAATATGACAGTGTAAACAGGGCTTTAATGTAAAGGGTAATGCTAAGGAAAAGATCATTGAAGAAAAAGGGTGTTAGAGGCTGGACTGTAACCAAGAAGTAAAAACTATGGTAACGTCTCCACTTTGCATGCTCTTTCATTAAGCCATTTTGGCCTCTTTTGGCCACTAGTTTGTCTGCTCCTGAATTATAATGTATCACTTATTCTGGTTTAATCTAGAGGCCAGTTTCCACTGCCGCAATTACACTGACTCGACCGCTCAGATTGCTGTGGTGCAATTGCGACCATGTGTACACTTACCTGATTGTGATAAACTGTTCTCTGCTCCTATCCCCAAACCACTGCTTAGTTGTGAACACGTTCCTGAGTGAGCATAGGTGCTAGAACAGGGGGGGCCACTAGGGCCATGGTCCTACCACATTCATAAGTGGCCCTATCACTTTTTGCAATCATGTTAATGTATTTAATAGGGAGAATTTACTCCTTATATCCTTGCCCCTACCACTTCTCAAACTGTTCCAGCGCCAGTGGGTGTAACAGACATGTGGACAGGCTGCACTGCTTCCTCTGGCTCAAAGCTGATTGTCCAAGCTTCCTTGCATCCAGCCCACAGACTCATGGTACCTTTCCAGCCTGGCTTGCATCGGCGCCAATAAGGGCCATGTAAACAATAAGCAGGATTGGCGTGGGAGGTTGGGGCAGCACAGGAGCTGCCCAAGAATCAACACAGAGCAGCCATGTAAACGTGGCTTTAGGTGTTATGCATGGGGCATGGAATAAATGATCTCAAAGTGCACTGCTGGTATTGTCTGCATGCATGAAATGGTGCATCTGGCAAGCCAGATGTCAGTTTGTTCTACAGAAAAAGTTTATCCTGTTGAATGTAATGTTGAAAAGTGTACATAATTAACTATTGCATCAGAACGTGAATGCAATGTATTGCCTCAAAGCATCTTTGAAAACCTGTGGAGAGGATTTGAGTAGTTGGTTTAAGGACTGGAAGGCAGAGGAATATGGAGTTTGTGCTGTTGCGCTGTTGTTTCTTTCCTTCATCTATCCTTTTTTTGTTTGTTTGTTTGTGGGATTCTTCCTAGATCACAAAATGTTTTTTTTCTTTTTGTCTAATGTTTGGTTTGTATTTATGGAAGTGAACCAATGGGATGTATGTTATTTTTCTGATATTTCTTTTAATAAACATGCCACAACTCTTAAGAAAAGTGTTTTGGTTCTTTTACTTCTACCTGGATACCCACCAGGACTGCACCACAGATGGGCAGAAAGGTAATTGGTTTGACATCTCATCCAAAGGGCAGCATACCCCAACAGTACAGCATCCTCATAGCACTGCGCCCAAGTGCCAGCATGTATAGCAAGAGTTCAAGTCTTGGTTTGGGACCAGAACCCATGACCATCTATCCAGGAGGTGAATATGCTACCAACTGTGCCACACTGACACCTTACAGTTAAAAGTATTATGGTTAAAGAGTCCCAGACATGCTCAACTTTAAGAAAACCTCAAAACTGGCATAAGTAGGGCAGCCATGATCATGTTCAACATTTTTAATTAATTTATCTTGGAAGAGAGCATACCTCTCAACTGTCCCTGATTTTCAGGGATGTCCCTGATTTTGCCTCAAAATTTTCCTCTGTCCCTCGTAAAATTTGTGTTTTTGTAACAGGAAAGTGGGGATTAAAAGCACAAAATGATGTCAGACATTAAAGTTATAGACTTCTTCTTCTTCAGAAAATGCATCTTAACACAAATCCTTTCATTCTATCAGCTTCCTGAGAGAATAGTACCAATTTTTAGGATGTGTCCCTCATTTTGGGTCTTTGTCCCTGATTTTTTTAAGCCTTGTCCCTGATTCATGAGGCAAGAGGTTGAGAGGTATGGAAGAGAGTGTGGTTTTAAGGAGGCAGCATCCCAATTCCTTCCCTTCCACCTCCTGGTTTAGTGCTCCACCTCCATGCTGAGATGTTCTATGATGCAACTGTTAAGAAAGTACTGCAGCGCTCTCCCTTTAAGAAAGTACTGCAGTGCTCTCCCATTAAGAAAGTACTGCAGCACTCTCCCTTTAAGAAAGTACTGCAGCTCTCTCCCTCCAATTCAATGAACTACTTTTTTCAAGGACTTGCATAAGCAAGCCCATCTATGTGTCGTGATTATTCTTGCGAGAGCTGCCAAAATAAGAGGTGCTATTTAATGCTGACTGGCAAAGTCCTAGCTTTAAGTAAGGGATAGTGGTAACAAAGGATTAATGCATGCCTCAAGTTGTTAGGCAAGAGGCATAGCCTAGTGTCTCAAGGGCATAAATAAGGTACAGGAGGATAGCAACTTTCAGAAAAAGAGATGTTCTAGAACAAGGGGTCATGCCATGAGGCTGGAAGGGGGTAGATTAAGGGATAACGTGAGGAAGTATTTCTTCACGGAAATGGTGCTGGATGTATGGAACAGCCTCCCAGCGAAGGTGGTGGGGCTAACTTGGTAAGGGAATTTGAAAATGCATGGGATAGACATAGGGGAACCCTAGTAATGGGAAAGAGAATAAAGCCAGAAATAAAGTAGGGTCTGTGGTTTTTGCGGTAGGTAGGGAAAACAGGCAGATTGGGTGGGTCTAGCGGTCCTTATCTGCCATCAGTTTCTATGTTTCTAGTGCTGCAACCACCGAAGAAGTCAATTATTCATTCTGAAGCACACCCTGGAGTGGGTTATTCTACTTATAAAATGGGTTGTTTGTAAATAAAACGTGTAGCTCAGGTAAGGCGGGGAGTTGTAAAAGAATTGTCAATGGTCAGCCGGCCCGGTGGTGCACAGGGCAGAGGCACCTGGCATCTCACTTGTCACCATGCCAGTAACCCGAGTTTGGGAATGAGCTCGAGTTGCTGAGGGTTGCTGGGCGAGAGGGTTGAGAGTGGATCGAATACCCACCTGGCAGCTCTCCTCTCCTGGATTGCAGTGGTGAGTCAACTCAGTTCCTGGTCGCCACCAGGTGAAGAAATTGTGGTAGTGGTGCTATACCAGTAGCTAACTATGGTTGGGGAAGGGAGCCATGGTTCTGGGATGCCTGTGCACCTGTATGCCCGTGCATATCCCTTGCCACCGTGGCTGGGAGAAAAAGTGGAAAATGTTGGTCAGGAGGCTTCATGAAGCCCTGCCTGCTGGTCCTGGGTCTGCACAGTTGCCCAGGTGCTCGCTATGGTCTGATCTGGATTTCTGTACTGGTAGAGAGAATGGTCCTAATCTCTATGGACCTACCATGAGGGGGGATTTGTGGGAACTCATGGCCAAAGGCAAGTACTGGGTAAGATGTACGCCGGCTCAGGAGAGTGGGAACAGGGCTGCTAGGCTGCCACTTGGACCAAGGTAGCATACTACCTATATGGAAAAGAAAAACCAATGGTCATGTGAGATGTTTTGACCAATGAGGTTATGAAACTTTCATGACCTGTTTTATGACATGGGATACTGGGTTTAGGTCAGTTGGAAATTCTGCTTTACTTTTTCACTTTCCACTGCTGATAACAACCAATCAAATGCTTCAATGCTGGCATCACTGTCCTGTGTGCTTTGATTTTGTGCGTGTGCTCAGCTCTGACTGTGTGGGGAAAGGAGGAGTTCGCCATGTTAGAGCTGCAACACGTTCCAGGCATTCAGTAGCAGGTCGAGGGCTGTGCCTACAATATCAACTGGATTAAAGTAACTTATAAAATGGGTAGGCTATATCAAGCAATTTGATTGGCTAGTTACCCATGCATGAAATATGTTCCATGCATGGGTAAAAAAAAAAAAAAGGTCAGAGAAGCAGAACCGCATTTCCAAATGAAATCAGGAGCGTTAGAATGTTGGCATTTAAAATGCCGCCATCTTCTATTCACTCGCTAACGCTCCGTTGATTTCATTTTTAATTTATCAACATTTGAACAGCTGTGTGCCTTTTGAATAGAATGCAGTTTACAAATTCCCCGCTAAAGATTGTTGTTACTGTCCACAAATCTGTTTCCGGCAGTCAGAGTCAGCCCCTGTGAAGCAGCACTATTTCACGTCTTGTATGGCAGTCAGCCCCTGTTGCCCTCTAGTCTTTTTTTTTCCTACTGCTTGCTCCCAGGTAGTTTCCAGCGGCAATTGCTGTTTTCTACTGTGTGGGTCTCTTAATCTGATTAATCGAAATGCCCCTGTAAATTCAGAGAAAGGCTCAGTCAACAATGGAGGGGGAGTGAAGGAACGCATGAGAGCAGCACAAACATACAACTGCTGGCGGGAGGTACGTGGACTGGGGATAGCATACTTCAGTCGGCTTCAGCAGGCGTGTTTACAAAAAAAAAAAAAAAAAAAACAGGCTTCAGCATTTGTTTGCAAACTGTGCACACTACAATTATAGCAAACTGGAGTCACATAAATGCAAATCTAAACATGTTTCAGCACAGACTGCACAGTACACATAACTTGGAGGCAGAAATGCAAATCAGCTCATGAATAATATAACTCAGTGTCTGCAGAAGGACTATTTTAGCTTACATTAGCATCTTAAAGTCTTTTTTTCCACATGCAAGCAAGATTTTCTATCTGTAAAAATAAAAATAAATATAGGTGCCCATTTTATAAGCACAATAAGACATTCCAGGTGTGTGCATGTAACATATTTTACCGCACCCAGGGGCTAAAGGCACTCGGCCAAGGCCTCGTGCCTTATTACACCCCTGGCCGTGTGGTAAAATATGTTCCATGCACACCCTGTCATGTCTTATTGCTTACATAGCATTGCATTCCCAACTCATTACCAGTCAGAATGAGACAAGTTGCTTCAGACCTGCTTTTCAGAATGTTCTGTTTCAAATGAGACTGCTTTGCTTAAGCAATCCTTGTTATACAATGCCTCCCAAAACGGAATGTACAGATCACTGGGAGGTGAACTCATTTAAAACTCACTGCTGATTCTTATGTCAGAGCATTCTGCAGCTCAGATTACAGTTTATTGCCAGACAGATGCAAAATTCCTAAAATGTAATCTGCATTTCATGAGGATTTCAAGCACCGCTGTTTCTACCTTCACTACCCACCTGCTTCTCTCTGGGGATGTTTTTTTTACGTCATCAGATACAGTACACTGAATTGCTAATATTACTACATGCAGTACTGCCACTATTATGACTTTAGGGGTGTGGGGGTTTACATAGTTATATTGAATTGCTGTTACTGCTGTACACCTCCCCCCCCATATGACCCAAGGGAGGGTGGGTTTTTACATAGTTAGAAATGTTGAATTGCTGTTACTGCTGTTTACATCCCCACTTATGACCCGAGGGGTATGTGATGGAATTATTGAACTCAGGTGAAAGGGTTGCGTGAGAGGAAGGCACACGAGATGCTTATCTGGGGTTGTGTGTTATAACAGTTGCACAGCAAATTATGTCTCACAGATTCCTGCCTGGGGTATACCTCTTCTCCCACCTCACTCAACAGCGGGATGTCCACGTGATTCATTTGGTTACTACACCTTAAAGAACTGCTGCCCGCCTTTGGGAAAACTTTGGAATACATAATATTTAGACACAATTCAGCGTGCATTTCATATATCTTCTATGATCAAACTTATACTCGACTAAAACAGCAGAACACTAGGAGGCACTAAGCCTTGCAATATTCCTAAATGGAAAACATGTAAGCACATTTTTGATTCAGACTTTATCAACACTCCCAATACTAGCGATTCAAGATATAGGAGAGTTATACACGTGGATCTCAGAATTTTTTTTATCACATCTAGTGCAAGAAGTGTCCACATACAGGACATGTGGAGGAACTGGGCAACCACTTTGAACCCAAATGAACACACGCAGGCACAACATGAAGGAGAAAAAGATGAAACACTAGTGGGACCACATTTCTCTCAGTCTGATGCCTCCATCTCTGATCTCTCTGTCCTGGTTCTCAAAGAACACTTCAATAATACACAAGAAAGGTGGTCTTATGAGCTCGGTCTTGTTTATCTTCAGAATACTAACCATAATGGACTGAATGTAGACCTTGGTTTCAAGGCCCATTACAAAATTTAAACTGGCAATTGCCTTTCTCTTGCTTCAGTGCACGTACATTTCCTGTGCATATATTTATATACACTATCTCTTGCATTTTGGTCCTGATATTCAGAACTGCAGCTGGCAATGGCGCATGTGGTGGCGCATGTGCAACTCAGGGATATATTCAAAGGAGATGAGCAATGGCGCATCTCCTTTGAATATATCAGGTAATGCGCTCTGCGCAAATACGATGTGCTGGTGCATCCCCAAGACATGGCTGAATACCAGGAATGGGAATTGCACCAGTGCAACAGAGTTATGCTGTGCTCAAATTCCTGATATTCAGCTAACAATATGCAAATGAGGCCATAATACATGCAAGGCACAAATGGGGCCATTTGCATATCATTATGGCCCCATTTGCATGTGTTGTGTAGGGCAGGCCAACGAAATGCGCATGGCACCCTGCACACCATGTGGTGCTGCCAGAGGGGGTCTCATGGCACCCCCTGCCCTCCCCATAGCCCCGATCCCCAAAACAAAATAGTTGCATAAATCCCTGGTAGTCTAGTGGCCCACCCACCCTCCCATAGCACGATCGGGCTGAAATAACATATAATAAATACTCTGGTGGTCTAGTGGTTCCACCAACCTCCCGTAGCCCTGATCATCTGCAAAAGTGATGTAAATAGTTCCTTGGTGGTCCAGTGGCATCCCCCATCCACACAGGACCACCTGCCCAACAAGCCCCCCCCCCCATCATCGGTGGGCAGCAGCAAACCCACCCGCATATCTCCACGGCAGTCCGCCAAATTACAGCTTACAGTATCACCTGCAAGACCATTGGTTCACACTGTGGACCAATGGGCTTGCAGTGCATACTGTAATAGTAATTCACAAATATGTGAATGAAAGCGCATCGGGAATTGCACTGTGCAATTTCATCCTTTGAATATTGCCCCAGGACGCATTTCTGGGGTTGCGCTGGTGCAACTCAGTTATGCCAGGTGCAACCCCTTTGAATATCTGGCCCTTTATATATATTTTTAGTTGCCTCATACATGAACATGGTTTTACGTATATGTTTGATCATACTGTTTGTCTCCTATGTTCTTGCGGGATATGTGCATTTATGCAGCACAGATATATACATACATGACACACACACACACACACACACACACACACACACACACACACACACACAGAGTCTGGTTTCAGGGACCTCTTTGAACATAAGCTTTTAACAATTGTTAGGCCTCCTGCTGCCACCTTCCATCCATGGAGAGGAGTTTGCATCTCTAATATGCTTTACAGAGGAGGCAATTATAATAGTGAGCTATTACTAAGAGAAGCCATGTTTATTCTTTTTTTTGATACAACCAATCCGAAATTTGGTTTAAACGAATCTACAGAATGGCAACTATTGTTATGAATTGATGTTTACATATTTATTTACATGATGAGTTTTAGTATTGGTAGAATTCATTAGCAGATTATCTTTTTGACGTGTTTCGTTCTCCGTGAGGGTAATGACCCCCTATGCATCTATGACCTCTTTGGAGCTCATTTTGAACATTTAAAGTTTTTTTTGACTTGGTCCTCTGAAATGTTTAATAAGGTAAGATTGTTATAGGCCCTCCAACACCAAGATTTACAGTTCTTGGTGTCGCTAATTAGTGGGTCTGGCACTCAAGCCAGAGTAATTAGCCTGCGTATGATGTTTCGTCATGATGCCAGATTTGGGGGTGGAGTGCTTAGTACATAAAAATGGAGATTTCGGCCCATGTGTGTTACTCCCACCTAAGCTACCTGAGGAGACACAACTATGTAGGTAAGATCCCAACTCACGCTAGCATACATATGCTACACCGCTGCTGTTCAAGAGTAAAATGAAATTGATGTTAATCCTCACAGATTTAACAGTGTAATTCGTCTTGTTATTGAGGATATCCAATAGATTATTTCCCATTTTAGTAATGGAGAGTTTCTACATTGCAGGATGAAATTAGAGTTGAATTTCTAGAGCCATAAGGTGAGTTTGTACTTTGTTGAACAGGTTAGTGTGACCTGATTTCTGTTTTAAAAGGGTTTGTGATTGTTAGAATAATGAAGGAGCATTTGTCAGCGGTGTTTCTCAGATAACATGACAATTGAAGGTTATTTTGGCTAATTTTTGTTATTTAAAACGATTTTTCATGTTACCATTACAGACAGAAGAACAAGTGACGAACTGAAACCATTAGTGGAATTATTATCTGTATATCTAGGTATGTTTCAGAAACAGCAGTTATTTTATTTACTGAGTATTATGCAAGTTTCCTGTTACAGCATGTTTTAGGTTACCCTGCCTCGTTTTTGTTCTCTTTAGGAGATGGTGGGAGTCGAACTTCTTACACCTATGATAGGAAGAACTTGGATAGTTCAGCTTTGAATTAATTACATGTAAGGATCTTTGTGAGTCCTCTTCCTTTAATAAGCAAATGTTCAAATATTATTTATACTAATATGTTTTTGTACAATAAACTTTTTTGACATTAGTTTATCTTGTTTAACCTCAGATAACCAGTTTTCCTGATGAAGGGATTTTTCCCAAAACATAGAAATGAAATTCTATAACTGGATGTCACTTGTGAAATAATAAAAGTTGTTTGTGGCAATTAAATCTTGAGAAGAGATGGAATTTTTTGGGTGAGTGGGCTAGCGTACCAGTATTACTTGTTTTTTTTCATATATAGCGTAAGCAAATACTGGGCTTGGGCCTCTCCCTGAGGAACAGTTTACTAACTTTTATCTTTTTTGTATTGAGGTATTGGCTGTACTGGAAACTGCTTTGTTTCTGATGCTTCATAGCCACCTAATATTTCAAAGACTGTCTGTTTTTATCTCTGCACGTATCCAGTTAGTTACTTCCCTTTCAACAGAACTGCCCCACCCATGTGTAAACGTTTAGCAGCTCTATACAAAGTATTTGTTTGTTTTTCTGTAGAAACTGTCATGACCTGCAGAAGGGATCTGAGTAGCCTGAAAGCTTGCTTTCTGTAAATTTATTGTTGGTCCCCAATGAAAGGTATCAAATCACCAACTTTGTTAATATATCTGCTATAGATTTCTTCATTCTGTTATTTATTATTGAAGAAGTTCTCTCAAGATATCCCTTAGAGTTCTTCTGTCTCTTTAGCCTATTTCCTAATTGAAATCATCATGTTGTTTTGTGACATCACAGTGTGTTGCCATGGGAATAACTGTGATATCACAAACAGAGTACTATGACATCAGGTTGGGGAGAAGCAATAGGAACTGATGAACCCACAAGGAACAAATGTCCTGTTTCCATGCATGTGAACTTAGATACAAATAACGGGGATAAGAAATGCAGAGATAATGAGAAATGCAAGCTGCTTTGTGTCCAAATATTGTGTTTTTCAAAGTTCTCTTGGAGGCATCAGTGGCTCTTTAATGCAATGGGTTCCAGCCAATCAAAAGGCTGGAACATCATATAGCTGGCCCAGTAGGGAAGAGGGCTGAGGAGAGGCACCTTACCTTTTCTCACACCAGTGACCAATGTTCAGGAACCAGCACGGGTCACTGGGGGTAACCTGGCATGGGTGAGGAGTTGGACTGAGCTGCCGCTCAGCAGCTCTTCTCTCCCAGGGTGGGACATGAGGTTTCCCCGGCTTTTGGCTGCCACCAGGTGGAGGCTCAGTGGCAGCGGCAAGCCTGGGGGGGAACCTGGTGCTAGGCTGGGTGGGAGGAAGAGGCTGCCACCGGATCGTCAGAGTGCATATGTGCCTCTAAGCGCATGTGCATCCATGCACTGGGGTCTCGGGATATCGAGGAGAAAACAGAAAAGGGAGCACCGGGGCAGGTAGGATGATGCTCCTGAGCTAGGGGGGTGGAATGGGTCCTCTCAAGGGGAGAACATGAGTGGAGCCTGCCAAGTGCCCCAAAGGGAGAAAATCCTTATGGAAAGGCTGGAACATTGGCTTCAGTGTTATAATCATTGGTTGAAAAATAACATACATATTTTGGGGTAATTCCTTTCATTTATACATATGCAAATAATAACACATGAAAGAGTATGTGGTTGTACTATAATAACCACACACCCAGGTTGGGTTATGAGGCACGAGGCACAAGGCACAGCTGAGCACTTTAAAATACCTGGGGAGCCTAGCTGTTACAACAAAACTCACATCACGGAGTGCGTTACTCTGCTTATAAAATGATGAAAGAAAAACCCAGAATGCTCAACATGAAATACATTTTAACCAACCCTTGTGGTTGTGTAAACAATAAGACATGACATGATGCTGGTAGTGGGGCTTTGAGCACACACCGGAGGTGTAGTAAGGCTAAAGGATACTGGCTGAGTGCTCTTATGCCCCATGGTGTGCATTCATGGCACTACTACCTACACTCTGAAGTGTCTTATTGCACTTATAAAATGTGCTGTTAAGGTAGTTAATAAATAATACATGAAACTGTAATGGTACTGAACTGATCTGGTGAATTTATAGAACTACAGAATAAGAAAGAAAACAGTCCCCAGACTGGGGTGGGGTGTGGGGGTTATATAAAAAAAGTGTGGTAAATCTTGTGACATATTCTACATCTTTTTTAAAGCAGAGCTTACAGGTTGTGATGTGATTTTCATTTGATAGTTATGAAAGTGAAATGTTAGTTGGCAGAGTGATATGTGATGTCAGTGGGACAGGTGGTACTGGAACTTTGTTTGGGTGTTGGTAGTAACATGAGTAAGTATGGCTAGTAGCCAGTCAGAATGAAACATTATCAGAACCCATTTTATAAACTGTAATTACCTGCAGGACCATGTGACTGGATTCCACCAGTCACAGTGCAGGACTTTTCTTACCCACTTTATAAGCTAAATAAGACACTCCAGTTAAATGCATGAGGCTGGATTAACACACTTCATCAAAAAGCTCCCCACTATGTTCCTGTGTACAGAGGCACCTCCCTCTACCCCTACATTATGATGACCCACAACACTACTGCTTGATGTTGGAGGGCAGGTTAGCAAAAATGGGAAGCAAAATATATCATAATGAGAGGGTTTTAAGCCTGAGGTTCAATGGGCGAAGCAACCAGGTCACTCCCCCATCGAGCTTAAAAGGTCACTACATCCTGGGCTTTGCCAGGATTCTTTTTCATTGCGGCTGGAGGCACTGCCCTTCCTTGCTCATTTCGTTTCTTGTCCCGTTTGTTTCGTGGTTGTCTCCGGCCACCTGCCCTTTCATCGCCCTGCCCGCAGTCCTCTGAATTTCTGCACCTTGGCTCTCACTGTGGACGCCTCTGCCTGCTGGGACTGTGTGCTTCGGTGAGACTCGTTACTCTTCTCCCCCTTCCCCATCGTCTTCCTCTCTCTCCATGGGCGTTTACACCCACTCCAGTTTCCTGGTTCTTGCTTTCTCTCTGTCTGTGCTTCCCTCACTCTGCTTCCTTTCCCCCACCATGTTGCACCTCGAAAATTATGCTCTCCTATGCCCTCCGTTCCCCTTCAGCGCTGCCTGCTGTTAACCCTTGGAGCTGCTGCTCCATTCCTCCTGTCACTTTTGGTTTCCTCCACAGCCGTGTCTCCCGGCTTCTCCTGCTCATGCTTCCTGGCTCCTTGTGGGACTGCTTCCGGTAGCGATCGGCCCTTCCTGCCAGGGTATCCAGCCTTGTTGCTGCACAACCACTATTTGGCCAGGTCAGACAGTGCAGAGTCTGGTTGCTGCAGCCATAGTGAGTGGCATTTCCTTCCTATTGTATTACTCAAGCCTCTGCCTTTTGGTATGCCTCTCCACTGTCCCCCATTCTGTAGTGTTTCTCTCATTTGCCTCTCTGAAATACTTGTTCCACATGGGACGATTGATTTGACTTTTTCCCATGAGACTACAGTGCACATGTTCATGCTAATCTAGTCTGCTCAGTTACTGGCTGAACGCTTGTGCTTTGCTAGCCATTGTATTCTGTGCTTGCTGTAACATGTCTAATCAATTGTCTCCCAGTTTGCTCATTTGTCACACATCTTGTCACATAGTTTGGTGCTGCACCGTTGAGAGGTATGCATTTCAATGCATTTTGTCCCCACTGGCCTGACTTTGCTGGTTCAGCTTGGTCCTCATACTCCGGAGCTTTTTATTCTGTATAGGACTGCATCAGTTATTATATCTTCTGCTTCATTACCTTTCTGCCACTCCTGAGCTCCTAATCCATGTCCTCTTTCATTTGACCATCTTGGATCCTTGCCTGGCTCCTCCTGCAGGCAGCTACACAGCCTTCTGGTTTTGCAGT
Organism: Neoceratodus forsteri; assembly: GCA_016271365.2. Lineage (NCBI taxonomy): Eukaryota > Metazoa > Chordata > Ceratodontiformes > Ceratodontidae > Neoceratodus > Neoceratodus forsteri. Next base: position 72,032,491 of record JADMNL010000033.1, read on the forward strand.
GCTCCTAGTCTGCTTTGGTATTGAGCTTCTCTGTGCCCTGTGCTATCTGGCTCTTTGGTTTGCTGCTTGCTGTAATTTGGGTGTTGGGATCCTCTGTCCCCCCCCCCCCCGCAGCCCCAGATCTCCTTCTCCCATATCCATTTTGCAACCTTCCTCTCATGGCCTCCTGGGGTTCCTGCCCTTTGTACCGGCCCTCAAGGCTTCGATTCATTCATACTATCCTGTCTTATATTCAGTCATTCCAGCATTCGATTCTACTTCTCCTGCCCTATGCTCCTGCTCGATCCATGTCCTTCCCTGTGCCTCCTTGGTTCCGCCTGTGCATTTATTTTGGGGTTTTCCTATCCTACCATGCCTCGGCTGACTCAGTCTGGTCTGCTTGCCAGCCTCCATAGCATTACACTCTGGTGGACCCCATACGACCTCCTATGACTTGCCCTATTGCAGTTTGCTTTCCCACCAGCTGGGTCCTTTGCTATCCATTGCCATCCTTAGTCGTTCATTCCAGTTTCCTCATTTTCACGTTCTGTATCAGCCTTTATGAATGCCCTCCAATCGATCTTCCTTTTTTTTGGGCATACCCATCCTGACTCCTCGACCTGCAGCCATCCTGCCGCATGTTTCAGTTTCATAACGTCAGTCCTCATTCACTCATCCTTCCCATAATGTTTCTCTATCTCATCCAGCTCACCTTACTGCCATTCTCATCCTGTATTGGCTGGGTTCTACGCTACCCCATTGACCTATCTCCATCCTTTGTCCTTTCCTACCTTTCCATGGCTTCAATCCCTCATTGTACCTCACCCGTTTCCTAGTTTTACCTTCCTTGTTCTAGCACCTTTTCTAATACATCCTGGTGCCTTTTCTAGTACCAGCCATCACGGCTTCACTCCGCTCTGAGCTTTATTCCTTCTCATACATCATCCAGTTTTGCTCACTCCTCATCATACCTTGTACAGTTTTGATCCTCGATCACTCTATCTAAGTTGCCTCTGGTTCCAGCTCTCCCTTCTTGGCTTCTGAGTCTACCTCCTTTCGAGGAGCCTACTTCCTTTTACTTCCTTCGTACAAGTTCATTTTCAAGTTCATTCATGTCTCCTCCTCCTCTTCTACCAATTCCTACCAGACATCCAGGATTCACTCCACTCGTGGACTGCTATCGATATTCTTTTTGGGTGTACCTACCATAACTCCTATGTTACCTATCAACCACAGCCATACCGCCGCATGAATTGAGTTCATAACTCCAGTCATATCAGGTTCATAAATCCAGTCATTATTCACTTAGCATTACCTCAAGGTTTCTCTATTTATATCGCTTACCCGAACATTCCTATAATTGAATTCCATACTACCTCATCGACTACAACCTCAGTGTCTAATCGTTCTGAGTCTTAATCATTTACATCACATAGTCAAGCATGCTTCTTCAAATTCCATGTCTGCTCAGTCACTTCACTCAATCAAGCCAGTCCGCATTTTGCATCTGTCTCCTCATCAGCACATCTGAAATATCCTCATGAGCACATCTGGATACCCCTTGCTCCTCTGACTCATACACTACCTCCCATCCTTGCTCCTCTGATCTACTATCTCTCATTGACTACTCGAGCATACCCTCCTTGGGTCCCTGCTACCTCATGTTCCTTATTTAATCTGTGCTTCTTTGGAGTTTTCCCTATCCCGTCATCATCTTCCCTACTTATATCCCTCATCTATGAACTATTCTCTTTACCAACATATGTCCTCAAATCAAATGTTGTCAGCCTGAAGGGAAGGCAATCTAGGCTTTGGATCCCCAGAGGTTTCCTCCTCAAAGGGGGTCTTTCCTGTCCTCTGTGCCAATGGTCATAATATTAGTTAGAGTTAGTACTTTCTTCTCGTTAGTTAGTTAGTTAGGTTCCGCTGTTGGATGGAGGCAGATGGTGGCCCGGCTTTCCCCTCTCTCCTTAGGAAGCTAGTCCTTCTCTTTACAGAATTCATCCATCATCCTTGCCTCTTCGATGCTTGACATCTTTGGGTATTCTTTTTGGGCTTCTTCCTAACCTACCATTAGCTGATACATTCATTCCTGGCACCTGTGAGGGGGGGGAATGCTCTTCTAGGGTTCCTCGCATCATACCCCTACAGGGTGGTCAATCCCATGGATAGAGAGGTGGAAAGCCACAAAGTAAACCAAGTTACACAAGCATCATCTCATATTATCTCATTCAGTTGCATAAGCACATTGAATGGGAGGGCTTTAAGACTGAGGTTCAATGGGCGGAGCAACCACATCACTCCCACTTTGAGCTTAAAAGGTCACTACATCCTAGGCTTTGCCAGGATTCTTTTTCGTTGCCCACCATCCACCCCTCCTCCTCCAGTGGCTCATCTCTCTTCCCCTTGGGCTTCTTCCTAACCTACCTTTAGCCAATGTATTCATTCCCGGCACCTGTGGGGGGGGCGCCTCCTCTAGGGTTCCTCACATCGTAGCCCTACAGGGTGGTCAATCCCACAGATAGAGAGGTGGAAAGTCACAAAGTAAATCAAGTTACACAAGCATCATCTCATTATCTCATTCAGTTGCTTAAGCACATTGAAACTATATATTTTTTTAGTTTTGCCCTAGAGTGAGCGCAAAAAGTAATAGTGTTGTGTGTTCAGATTAAACAAAATGTTGCAGCATGTGGCATATGTTTGAAACACCCTATTCAACTGGAATCCTTTTAAGAAAAATCAAAAGAGATTTACTCTCATTTGATTTATCCCCCTGCGGATGGAATTTTGATCTAATTTACACTTAAAAGGAAATTCAGAACATTACATCATCATTTTTGAAATCAGCCCCACACAGCCTTGACATATTTTTTCCTTTGCAGTTGTTTTGCTTCTAATTTTCAAGACGCTCGACTTTATTACTGTAATGCACTTGAAAGCTTCTTTATCAGGGCACTTGGCAACCTTCCCAGACTGCCTCTGGCTCTCAGTAGTAAATTTATACACTGGAATATTTTTTTTCCTGTTTCTTGGCACATTCAAGCTGGAGTAAAACTATCTCAAATAGAATACGAATGGCATGTAGGGGTGAGCTCTTATTTTTTAGTTACTTTTGTCCTAATTTTTTTTAATTATTAACAAATAATCATAAAACCAGTTTCCCTTTTTATCCCTGAGTTGCATTCCAGTAGGCCAGACCTAGTAAAGAACAAACAGATAGTAATGTCAATGATGGCAGATCAGTCGTCTGTGTTTTATTCTGAGCACAATTAAGCTATTGTATTATGAAGGTCACTGTGTAGAAATCCAATGCCCCGTGTGACTAGTAAATACTACAGTTAAGAAATACTAACATGAAATATTCATCTCCACCATTGTTTTCTTATAACTTGTTCATAAAATGTGACGTGCGCTAAAGGTTGACTCTGGTTCATTTATAGCAGCAACACAATGAAACCGGGCAAAAAATGTGACCCTATGTTTTTTTCACTATTAAAGGTTCCAAGCATCTTCCAGTTTTATGTGATGGTAAATTATTCCACCAAAACTTGAGTATTTTATAATTTTTTTCTTCTCAAGAAAAAAAGATGGATGCCACATTTGGCTCAGAAATAACACTGTAGACCTGGCAAGGGTTAGGATTGAAGCAATAAAAAAAAAAAAAAAAAAAAAAAACTCGTAATACACAGCATAGGAAGTACATAAAAAAGCAGATTTGATGGGTATGTTAATATTCTTATTTAGTGTAGCTGAAACCAGCTCTTTTGGGAAAGCATTTTTCATTGCACTGCTGCTTTAAACAAAATCCCCATTGGCATCAACCCCTACTTACAGAACAAACCTAAATAAATGTGAGTAAGATGACACAACAGGGCACTGGCTGTCTGGGGGCCTTATTTTCAAAGAGCCTGACATGACCCAGGGGCTAAGTCCCTGTGTGCAACTCAAGGGTGAGGGAAAAAATTCACACCTCTGGAAAAATGCTATTTTCAGCATTTTATGCTCACAGGCGACATTTTCCTTTATATCTTGCCATTGCGGAAAATATGCTACATCTGGTAATGCAAGACAAAGCATTTATGCAACTGCTGAATTGATGATATGCAAGCCAGTGTAAATTGTGGAAAAGGTCACAAACATATCCTTTTAATTTATGTATTAGTTTTTGATGCCAGGTACGATACACTTAGGCCGGGATATTCAAAAGGGTTGCGCATGGTGCAACAGGGGTGCACCATATGAGCAACTTCACTGATACATAGTGTGATATTCAAATGGGGAAAGTGCCCGCATAATTCCAAGCGCCGGTGCATCAGTAATGTATGCGGCACAAGTGGGGGGGTGTGCCCATGCATACCCAGCACATCCTGATAGTCAGCTCAGGATGTGCTGAACATAGGCAGGCACAACCCTACATGGACCGCACACAGTTGTGCCAAAAAGAAAAGGAGCAACAGCTGGCCACCCACAGGTTGCAGGGTATTGAACAAACACAGGCTCAACTTCCAGGTAGAATTGTGTGGAATTTTCAAATTCCAGTTCCATCAGAATTCCATGGAATTTTGATAATTTAGACAAATTCTGCAGAATTCCATTGGGGTAATAATTCTGAAATTCTGAATATGGAATATTAACTGTGGACCTGCATTCCACAGGCCCCATCTGAAGTACTGCGTGCAGTACTGGAGGCCACACCTTCACAAGGACATTAACCAAATTGAGGCAGTCCAGAGAAGGGCAACCAAAATGGTGCAGGGACTGCATCAAAAGACATATGAGAACAGATTAATGGAGCTCAATATGTATACCCTAGAGCAAAGGAGGGAGAGAGGTGATATGATCGAAACATTCAAACATCTTAAGGGCATTAACAAGGTGAAAGAGTCTAACATGTTTCAGTACAAGAAACACAGCAGGACAAGAGGACACAGCATGAGATTAGAGGGAGGCCGATTAAGTGGTAATGTGAAGAAGTTCTTTTTCACAGAATGCATGGTGGATGCATGGAACGGCCTACCTCAGGAAGTGGTGGCTATGAATACAGTGCAGGGCTTCAAACAGGCATAGGATAGGCATAAGGGAGCAATACAGATGAGTATGAATAGATAGGCCACTGACAGCAAAGGATGATGGCACATTTATAAGGTAGAAAAAGAAATGGGCAGACTGGATGGGTCTTGCGGTCCTTATCTGCCGTCAACTTCTATGTTTCTATGTTTCACAGGTTATGTAAACTGCAGATTCACTTTCTGCAAAACTGCAACATAGTGTTCCTCTGAATATGCAGTCCATGAAATACTGTTTCCTGGTTTTCACAAAAATGCTTTAAAATGCTTTTTGGAATTCTAGGGGAATTAGAAAAGAAATGCCGAAAAGCATTCAGGAAGTGGAAATGTCATTCCATTAGCAGAATTCTGCATTCTGCACAGGTCTATGTCCAGGCATGACTAGCTTAGTCACTTTTTGTTACATTAGCTACAGAATGGCAAATTATGAGCTTGGAAGTTTAGTTTCAAGATGGCAGCACCCATGCAGAAATATGAGCTTTTCTGACCTCATAGTCACTGAAACCTCTAGAATGTAATGTTGGAACACTGTTGTAGGATTTGATTAGATCCAGTACCCATTTTTAGTTTTTATGCAAAGTCCCTTGACAGCTAAGAATGAACAGACTGGTTCAGTCAAGATTATTGACCATCTCCTTTCCACACCCAGTTCATTGCAGATACATCATGACCTGAGTGGGTGAATTCAGGGACTACATTTAAGGCCTGCTGATGATAAATCCTGTATCTGGTGGCATCTTCCCTCAGTAAAAGGAATCCACCCAACCTTAAATGCACCTCTAATGTGCAGGGGCCAGATTTTCAATCCCTCCCCCCCGACATCAGCACATATACAGGAAAAAGTGTCACAAGTAGGTCTTCATTTGCAGAGACACAGTTGTTCCTGCATGCACTGGATTTTCAAAGATGAAGCTGTTTTACGACTGGCTCCACAATTTATGACAGCTTGTGGCCATTTTGTGGTGCAGCTGTGCCAAAGTGTTACACCTGGTTAGACTAGGTGAAACATCCACTGCAGCTGCACCTGCTGCCTATGTGGGGCATAGGCTGATGATCAGAATGTCTGCAAGTGCAGAGATTGTTTTACCACCCCAGTGGCTGGAGAGTGGGGCTTAGTCCCAGAACAGCTCAAAATCCAGCTCTAGATCTCCATGCTGTTCTCTCTAGCCCATGACTGGTGTCTCCACTCTTTGAATATAGGCTGGGAAAACCTTAGCTGGCTCTTATTTAAACTGGGGGCAGGGAAGAACCAGTTCTAAAAAAGATCCTCCCCAAACCTGTTCTGTTCTAATATTTAGAATCAAAAAGAACTTACACTCAGAAAAACTCTCTAGTGTTTGCCCCTTGCCCCTAAAAAACCCTTTGGTGTTATATGCTGATATACTGTGGGAAAATGTGCCCCCCACAGTATAAGCATATAAATTATTATGCAAATAATTGCACATTACAAGATTCAAAAAGATGTTTTAAAAACAATAATCTCTGAGGACCTTTTTAACCTTAATTTTGCAATATTTTATGTTAATGTAGTAGAGTATATTTTGAATGCACATCCATGAATTTATTTAAAATTGCAGAAATGTATATAATTCATCACTTACTTATCATGAACTGGAAGCTGGAGTCCTCAAGTGTTGTGAAGATTCCAAAATGTCAAAAGTGTAAGGACCAAATTTTTTTTATTTATTTATTTTTTTTGAATTTTAGTTTTTGTTGACTGGGTAAGTGCACTAGACAAATCCTGCCTATTTTAAGGCTCGACCCAGGGAAGGGAGATACAGATGAATGCCAACTAACCTTGAAGCAGATTAAGCTGTTGGTGGTATTTTTAGTGAATGAGGGAAATTTGGACAGGGCACTGGGGAAATTCCCCTACTCCACCAGGGGGCTCTTCTTCCCGTGTGCAGGAATGGAGGAGGACAGTTTGAAGCCGGACCAAGGAGGAAGTGCTGATGTGGCAGGAGAGATGGCTGACCGCAGTTTGGAACAGAACTTTGAGGAGCCTATGGAGACAGAGGATATGGATTCAGTCCTTGCCTCACAAAGTATGGAGACTTTTATGGATATTTCTGGGTCAGTACAGAAATCTGAGGAGCATGTTAGCCCTACTGATTTTCTAGAGTATGTGCAGCTTCAATCTACAGAAATGAAAAAAATTACCTGGACAACAGGAGACAGTTGCAGAAGTTTTGAACCCTACTGTATTGGATTTGTTGCACGTGAAGAGGAGCGGCATCTACAGGCCCGTCGGATACTGCTGGCACAAATGGCTGACGCTTCTACAAAGGATGCATCGATATCACAGGCATTAACAGATACCGAGATGAAAATGACAAAGCTGAATACATCTCAGAAACTGCAAAATATTGCTCCCCCAGACTTGGGATTTGAGCGGCAGGTTAGTGACAATGACTATATGACTAACTCAGTGAAAATGTCTGTGGGGAACATGTCAAGAATGGCAACCGTAGGTGCGCAACCCAGCCTAAGACAGCCCACAGTAACATCAGATAGCTTACCTGATCTTGATGCACTCACTGGAGGTGAAAATATGCAAGGTACAGAGAAACAAAAAATAGATTTACAGCTTGGTCTTAGTTGGGATGAAGCAGTAACATTAGAAATTGGACAAGATGAAACCTGGTCAGCCGAAAAGCTTTACTTCATAGCAGGCTGGGAAAGAAACCTTACAAATGGCAATGGGTCTCGGGGACTTCCCCGTCTGAACATTTGAGGACGAGGAGACTAAGCAGGCTGAGGTTCCTGCAACTACTCATCACGGAGAGACCCCTTCACCTCTGGAACTCCCAGAGGAGTTGTTGTTAACCCAAAATCCTATCTTAAACATACCAGGATCATCGACAACTTTGTTGCCGCATAACCCTGATGAAAAATGTATGGTTGCTATCACTCAAACATATTTAATGATAATACTGAGTGGCATTACATGATGTAGAGGAAGAAAAACAACAGATATGTTACAGATGATACCTAGAGCTGTACAGAATGGGAAAATTCAGAATCTGTGGAAGTTCGATGAAATTTCGCAAAATTCCACAAACTTTCATGGAAATTAGTCAGAACGTCACTGAATTTTTTAAATTTACTAGTTTGATTATAACTCAGCCGCAGTGCAAGCTAGAACTCTGTAATTTGGAATATGTAGCCTTTGGCTCCATGGCAACTAATGTATCATGAAATTCAGATGGACAGTTTCAAAATTATAGGTGCTCAAAGACTGTCATTTTATTATTTGTGTGAAAGTTCATGAACCAAACCAACAAACCAACCAAACTTTATTTCTAGAACGCTATTCCGCAGAAGATCATACTAGCATTTTACATAATATGAACAACAATTTAAAAACCAAGTCACATTTCTAAAAACATAGCAGGAGTTTAGATATCAATATATGCTAACTCAAATAAATGCATTTTCAAGGCAGATTTAAAGGCCTCCACAGATGGGCATTCCCTTACCCGATGAGGTAGAGAATTCCACAGGGTTGGAGCAACATAAGTGAATGACCTAGCTCCTGATGTTATCAAAGAGACCCTGGGAATCTCCAGCAATCCCTCATTGGTGGAGCAGAGAGGGCAAAGGAGGCGATAGGGACAGAGCAGCTCTTGCAGGTACTGTGGTCCCTGTCTGTGTAGGGCCTTATAGGTCAGTAATCCGACCTTGAAGGTGATCCTCCACCACACCGGCAGCCAGTGCAGAGCACAGAGCACAGGTGTGACATGGTCAGATCTACATAAACCTGTCAACAACCTGGCAGACGCATTCTGTACCAATTACAGGTGGTAGAGGTCCACTACCAGTAGCCATAGGTATAGGGCATTGCAGTAATCAAGGCGTGAGGTCACCAAGGCATGGACCAACATCAGAAGGTCATCAGGTGTTACTAGGTGCTTTATCCGGGCAACATTCCTCAGATGAAAAAAGAGTAACACCTACCCATTGAAGCCCATTGCCAACACATCCTGCAAATTCTACAACCAGCATTAGTTAAAAACAATCACTCAACTCACTCAGTCACATCCACTCCTATACAATCAATGTTAAAACCTTAAATACCCAAATAATACCACTGTCCCCCCACCCTCCATAAACATAACACAAAAATAAAATAACTTAAGTGAAGAAAAAAAATAAAATAAAAACAAAAGCAATAAAATGTACGGCTGAAAAACAGCAGTAGAGGGTGACATTTTTTATAGATTAATGCTCAGCAACATATCTATCCAATTAATGTAGTTAATTTAATGTGTCCATAGAGCCACTCTATGGCTCTGGAGAAAGTTTGAGATAGTCGGGTCGGCTCTCACCACCCCCTAACCTCCAACCTTTGGCCAAAAATGCAGCACTCTCACTGCCACAAATACAGCAATAGTACTTCAAATAACAAAAGAAATAGGCACTCTCACTGCCAATAAAGAGCAAGAACTACATATTAGTTGCCAAACATCTTGAAATCCCCCAGTCAGCGATTCTTCCTTAAGCAACACTTCCACAAGGAGCAAGATCTCCACAGGAGGTCCTTCAGTGGCCTAAGTTTGCATGGCCCAGAACTTCAGAGAGGGTCCCAGAGCACAGCCAATCTCCCCCACTTCAGCTGCTGGAACAGCCCGACCATCGTCAGGAAGGCCCTTGCAGCTCCAGGCACTTGGGCAATGCTTGCTCTCCAGTTTTCACCCCCTGACCCCTCAGGGGGAAACAGCCGCTCTCCATAACCCACCTCAGGGTCAGCTGGTCCGACTAACCACTCCTCCACTTACAGTCAGCTCCACTTCTTCACCCAATATTCCAACAGTCCCAATCCACCAGCCACAGTAGTTTCCTGGCTAAGCTTAACTCCAGGGGAAAGGGTCACTCCCAGAAAACAGAGAACGAGCCACAGATAACAGTTTTGTTCATCGAAGTTGTTTCAACTCCTCCAAAAATTTTTAACACTTTTATCTGCATATACCTTACCCATCTGTTGGGTCAGGGATCTTAAATTTGGCATGATTTCTTTAGGATAGGTGTTCTCACAATGTACCAGATTTCATGACAATATGATGCATTGTCTCAAAAGTATATGTGCTCAGAATCTGTCATTTTATTTTTTCAGGAAATTTCATGAAAACATTTCATCTACGGATAACTCAGGTACATGTGGAGCTAGACATGTGTAAATTAGTACAGATAATTCTATAAGCACTACAAAAAGGTTATCTAAATATGGAGAGAATTAGATAAGAGACTTAAGTTAGAGGGGTTCAAAATTTTACTATGTAAATATTTGCAAAACTTTGTGAAAACTATCAAAAATGTGGATGTATGTAACGTCTCTGCTCTTGCATGCATACAGTTAACATTTGACATGCATATCCATAGTCCGTGTATCTTGGTGTCTAACACAACTGGATAAATTGATTAAGCAGTTTAAATTTTGCAGAAGAAAAAAAATGATTAAAAACATTTTCTCACATATTTATGATAGCATATACTGTAGATGAAGCAGCCAGAATTTTTTGTGTGGAATATAATATTAACTATGCGCATATCACTACATTTGTTAAGCTGGGCTGAGCTGTTTGCAGTCCTGCTGTTCTTCTCTGAATGACTATCTCCCCTTCTCTTTTGGCATAGCCAGACTGACTCAGCAGAACTACTGAGCCCACTGATATCCTATTTGTTCTTTACAGTGACAAACTCCCTTAAAATGTGGGTCACCTACTCCTTTTCCTACCTACCTACCCTGGAATAGCCAGAATTCTTACGTCCTGCTGCCCAAGTCATTTTCTTTCCCCACCACATCTTTTTGAGTACCTCTAAGTCCTACACTTGCATGTACGCCAGGCTCCCCAAATTATAAATTTACTGGATATGATCCTTAAATATCCTGCATTCAGGTTGGAATTGTTGACACTGTTCTTTCCTGCTGCAACCGGGGGTTACCACTGTTGTGCTACCCAGCTCAGCTGTTCATTTCTTACTGTGCATCTAACTGCAGAATCTGGTGATCCACTGTGCTACCTGCCTCATATACTCCTATCCTTTAATTAGAATCCCCCAAATAAGGCTGAGTGATATTAGAAAATTCTAGTTTTATGACATTTTTCATGAAATTCTTCAATTTTCACAGACTCATGGGATTTGACTTTAAGTACAGTTTTTTTTTGGCAATTTCTTACAGCAAGCAATTAATAAAATTGGCACATATAATCTCCTTGTAAGATCTAAGAACCTGCCAGATTTAATGGCATTGCATTCCGTAGTTTTAAAGTTTTGGGGGTTTATAAATTTGTAGTTTACATTATTTCAAATTCCATTTTTTAAATGTTGTGAAAGTTTGGCTACTTTTAATTCAATCCCATTTAAAGCTGCAGATATAAACTTTTTCAGAAATAATCATGTGGTATAGTAGTTTAAATGTTTCAACACTGGTTAAATTTGGATATGTTGTTTTAAAATTAGAGGGAAGCACCCGAAATGTAAAATTTGGCAACATGTTTGGCAGGCTATAACTCAGTGTCCTTTAATTCTAGAAATCTAAAACTATGTGCATATACAAATATAGTGATATCCTGTATAGCTGTCAATTTTGTTAGCATTTCAAAGAATACTATCAAAATTATACTAAAATTACCAAAATGCAGATTTTTGGCAAAATATTTGGCTACCTATAACTCTGCTCCCATTGAAGCTTGAGACTTAAAAACATGACACATATATGCATTCTAGGTACTTCTCTAAATCCTAATGTTGTGGAGAGTTTTGGATAACAAATTTTAAAATGATATCAAAATAACTGAAAATTAAATTTTGATTAAATGTTTGGCCACCCATACCTCTACCACCTTTAAATTTACAAATCCAAAATTTAGTACACTATTTGAAGCCATAGGATAATGTTTACATTCCAAATGTGGTGTTATTTGGACATGTACTTTTAAAATTATAGTGAAATAACCGAAATTTAAAATTCAGTGGAATTTGCATGAAAATTCCACAGAATTCCTTGGAATCAGAATGGTCATTCGGCAGGCATTCCATGGTTGGAATTTTATATTCCACACTGCTCTAGTGATACCTTTAATTGGACTAACTAAATTGTTTTGGAGATTAGCTTTCAAATGTTATACATTTTTATGTTGATTGCGTGCATGCGCAAGAAACATATTGCAGCAGTTTGCTGCAAAAGCAGGTTGTCGGAGGTGTGGCACTGTTGTGGCCAATGCCCCTACTGCCTTTTGAGGCTTGGCACACTTTCCCCAATGGGGTGGCATGCTGCTGCTGACACTAGTTCAGCCAGCGTGCCAACCCCTTGAAACATTTCAGCCGCTGCAATCAGGGGCTGCCTCATCATTGCAGCATCAGCCATTCTGTGGCAATGAGGGAGCGACCCATCATTGCTGGGTGGAATGGTGGTACTGTAATATTATTTGTGAACATGGCAGTGGCTTGCCGCCATGTTCACAAACAATATTACTGAGCCCCCAGTGCCATGGGGGTGCCCAATCCAACTCAGCAGCATGTGCCCCCAACAACAGTGTTTGTTTGCTGACGGGGCATCAATCCCTGTCAGCTTCAGTCCCTGCACAAGTTCAGGTTGCCGATGGGGGAGCCCACTCCCTGTTGGCATAATGGTTCCCCCCCCCACCAAAACATTTGGTGCCGAGGGGGTGCCCAATCCCCTCAGCTCTTGTCCCCCCAGCACTCCATATGTGCTGGTAGGGGTGCACAATCCCCGTCAGCTACAGCCCCCACAAACATTCAGCTGGCATGCTGGGAGCTTACCCCAGTGTGCCCAATGCCCCTGTAAAGAAAAAACTGTCCTGCAACTTTTTTGGTTTTTTTAAACCTATAAAAAAGAAAAGAAAATGGTCCCTTGCGGTCTCCCTGCCCACAACCCGCACCCACCCACTGCACACCCAGCCTCCCCACACCCCCCTCACCCCATACTTACCTCTGGAGTCTGCCATGATGATCTTTGGTGGACCGGGAACACGTCTGCACTCTTCAAAGCTGACCGTGAACTGAGGAAATGCTGGTAAGCTGTATAATGTCATAAATAGGGCTTTTTCAACTTTTTTGCATATCTCAGGCATTTTTTTGAATTTTGGCACCAAATTTTCAACGTGGGGTTATTGGGCCCCCTCCTCATGAATTCAGCCACTGTCATGGCATTAATTGGTCAAGAAAGGTGATTTCGAGGTCACTGCGTGGAATCACCTTTTGGGACCGATTAACAAAATGACAGTGCCAGTGTTCATGAGGTGGGCTCTCAAAAAGTCTATGTTGCAAATTTGGTGGGAAACATCCCCAAAATGACTGTTTTATGTGCATGCATTGCACAGTTGCTATGCATGCTCGTAACTTTGCCAATTTGCAATATTTTCACTCCAGATTTTCAACACTGCCATTTTTATGCACCTCCTTATGAACACTACAGCTGTCATTTTTTACATCCTGGCCAAAATGTGTTTTCGAACTTCCGGTGCAGACTAGCACAGTTGCTGTGGGAAATCAATGTTCGGGATGCAGTAATAAAATCGCAGTGACACTGTTCATGAGCAGAGGTCCTAAAATGCCTATGTTGAAAATTTGTGATGAAACTCCAAATAATGACTGTGTCATGAGCGTGTGTTGTGCAGTTTCCATGCACCCCTGTAACATCACAAATTAGTAATAATTTTCACGTCAGATTTTCAGCACTGGCATTTTTTCACACTCCTTATGAACAGTACAGCTGTCATTTTTCACATTCTGGCCGAAATGTGTTTTCACACTTCTGGTGCAGAATAGTGCAGTCATTTTGGGAAATCAGTGTTTGGGACAGATTAGGATCGAGTGAGTGAGAGAGGTGGAGTAACCGAGCTCAACTGAGCTCTGTAGGGACTGCTGCAGATTTCTTTGTGGGCAGAAAAAGATGCCAACGCAGGCAGGAGCCCAGTACAAAAGGGCAGCCTGCAGCACTGGGAGAAACAGAATGAGCGAGTGAGAGAGGGGGAGTGGACGAGCTAAATGGAGCTCTATCGTGACAGCTGTGGATTTCTTTGTGGACAGAAAAAGACACAGATGCAGGCAGGAGCCCAGTACAAAAGGGCAGCCTGCAGCACCAGGAGAAATGGAATGAGCGAGGGAGGGAGGGAGGGAGTGAGCGAGCTCAATAGAGCTCTGTCAGGACTGCTGCAGATTTCTTTGTTGGCAGAAAAAGGCACCAACAGAGGCAGGAACCCAGTACAAAAGGGCAGCCTCCAGTGCCAGGAGAAACAGAATGAGTGAGTGAGAGGGGGGAGTGAACGAGCTCAACAGAGCTCTGTTGGGACAGTTGTGGATTTCTTTGTGGGCAGAAAAAGGTGCCAACACAGGCAGGAGCCCAGTACAAAAGGGCAGCCTGCAGCACTGGGAGAAACAGAACGAGCAAGTGAGAGAGGGAGAGTGAGGGAGCTCAAGGAAGCTGTGTCAGGACTGCTGCGGATTTCTTTGTGGGCAGAAAAAGGCACCAATGCAAGCAGGAGCCCAGTACAAAAGGGCAGCCTGTAGCATTGGGAGAAATAGAATGAGCGAGTAAGAGAGGGGGGTGAGAGAGCTCAGTGGAGCTTTGTTGGGACTTTACAGTTGCCCACCCTCCCTCCCTCCCAGGGTCCTCTGTGGTCCTATATTACACCAGGGTCTCTGGAGTGGAGACAAAGCAATGATTGGATACTTTAGGATTGCTGTAATAATACAGATTTAGTTGTTCTGTTTCTTTCTCTAACTGACTTAAGTACTGAGCTATACTGTTATGATTGCTGTAATAATACATATTTATTTGTTCTGTTTATTTCTCTAACTGAGCTGAGTAGTACTTGGAGTGTAATAAGATTTCTAACTGGGCTAAGTGAAACTATATGAGAACCGAGAACAAAAAGTATAGTAGCTGAGGGGTGAAAAACGGACAAGGAGGCTTTAGGATTGCTACAGTAATACAGTATCTAATGGATGAGATTGGAGACTGAATTACCCTGGTCGACAAGGGGTCAGTAGGGGGACTAATGTGGGAGGGACAGGAATTTGAGTAAATAGGGGCCTAACAGTTGTGGTAGGGTACAGAATCTGGGAGTAAGAGCCCATAACATGAGATGGGGGCCAAAATGGGGCAGGTGCCCCATGTCAATAGGGCGGGCATCTTTGGAAGGGTGGAGGGGTGTACAGGGTGTGGGTCTGCCATGATCCTAGACTGGGCTTGGAGGATGGGGGATATGGTCTGTAGATGACTGGCTAGTTTGAGGGAGGAACTGTGGAGGTTAGGGAGGAGTCTAAGTGGCAGGGCAGATGAGTATGGTAGGCATCCTGAGGGGGGAGTAGGGAATGGCAAATGGGGATGGAGGAAGAATAACTAGGGACTGAAACTGACCCCAGTATCAGAGGTACTAGCAGAAAAGAGAGGAGAAGGAAGGGGGTGCCCAAGGTGAGGGCAGGGGGCCTCCTGATGGGGGAGGAAGAGACCACTAGGAGTACCAGGGGAGCGAGCAGATGGCTGCAGGTAGGGAGGGACCAGTGGTGGCATGGAGGGGAACAAGTGGGGGGGGGAACTGATAGGGAGAAGAGATGTAGGATAGGTATCGACTAGGAATAGATTCAAAACTCTGCTATTGGACAGAGAAGGGGAGCAGGAACATACTGAAGGAGGGAGGACAAGCGGGGCATGAGAGGAATGGCAACAGGTAGGGGAAGAGATCGTGAGGACAAAAGGGTAGAAGGGGATTAGTAAGGAAGGAGGGGGTGGTGACTGAAGGAGAGAAGGATACGGGAAGGCAGAAGGATGGGAGGGGCATCACTATCGGGGTCGAAGGGAATGGGGGCTCTAAATCGACAACAGCGGGGATAGGAGAGGGGTTGGAAATCAGCAGGGGAGGAGGGGAGGTCGACATGGGAAACCCAGTAGGAAGTAGTCAGGCTGGGAAGGGGTTCAAAGGGGATGGGAGGAATAAGGCAGAGAAAAGGGATGAAGCAGAAGTAGGGGGTATAGATACAGAAGTCACAGAGGGTGCAGTTGGTGGGGGTAAGGGACAGAAAAGAATGAATACTGGGGTGGTGGAAGGGGTATTAGAAGGGAAAGGGGTATAGGGCAGGGGGGTACTCATCCTGGGGGATTCTGTACTGAAATGGGTGAGATGGGGCAGGAAGGGGGAAAGGCAGAGCCATATTTTGGTTGAAGCTGTCCCCATGTTGACTGCAGGAGGGGCAGGACAGGCACTGCTCAAGCGTGCAGCAAGGGGAAGGAAGAAACCTCATTTACTGTTGCTTGTGGGTACAAACGACTTGGTGGTGGACACTGTGGAAGTCATGAGGGGGAGTACTTGGGAAGACTGTGTGAGGGGTTGGGGAAGTCGGTGGCATTCTTGGAGGTACTGCTGGTACCATATGCATGCATGGGGAGGAAGGGTAGGCTTGAGGAGTTTGAGTGGCTAAGGGATTGGTGCCACGGACTGCTCTCCTATCCCGGGCCGGGATCCAGGGACCCACCGCTCTGTAGCGGCCCCTGGTGATGACCGTGGATGTTACTACAGCGGTCTAGTAAAGGGTGGGAGAAAAGTGGAAAATGGTCTACGGTCAGGCAGCATGAGCTTCTGACCCCCCCCGCCTGCCCCGAATGGTGCCTCCTTAACTGGATCCTGCTGCAGTGGGTCGACCTGGGAAGCTCCTCACCACCCCAGCACTGGGGTAATCCATGGAGGTGAGCAGGTCAGCCTGATATCAGGGGCAGAACTGGGGGGGGGGGTCGGTCAGGATGACCAAGTCGACCGTAGCCCTGTGAGAAAAATATATAAAAAAAAATGAATAAAAAAAAAAAAAAAGACAAAACAGGATTAGAGGGGTATATCTCTACTAAGTGGATTTAAACAAATGGGTGGGGTAGGTGGTCAAAAGACTGAGGTTGGTAGAAAGGTCCGGACGGGAGCCTGATGAGCATCACTGCCCTAGATACAGTTAAAAGGCGGAGGTGTAGTAACCCCGGAAGGGGGTAGGCAGAGTGGTCTGAGTGTAATACAGAAGGTGCCACCACCCAGTAAGAATAAGGAGGAGAAAGGGTGCAGACTACCGGGAGGAGGGACACAGGACAAGGAGGAGAAGAGTGAGGAGAAGGAGGGGTACGGGTGGAAGGTGGTCTGACTAAATGGAAAGGGAACTGGTTACAGGGGAGGGTGCAAAAGGTGTTGGTGGTGGGGTAGCTCTTGGCACCCAGAGCAGTTACAAGCGGGGTGCCGCAGGGCTCAATGCTTGGCCCATTGCGATTTGGACTCTTTATCTCCGATATAGCACACAGAGTGGGGAGCAGGGTTAGTTTGTTCGCACATTATACCAAATCAAAGCCCCCCCCCCCACACACGCACACATATATACACTCCCTGAAAAGCTGCTTAAAAGCCAGTAAATCATTCAAATCAATTTCATTTTCTTACGTACTTGGGGTTCAATGCCAACAAGTGTAAAATCATGTACCTAGGGCACAGGAACCCCAATGCTGGGTGTAGGATGGGGGAAGGTACTGATACTCACTAGACATGAAAGGGTCCTTGAGGTTATTATATCAGAGGACCTCAAGATGGCGGTACAGTGTCACAAGGCTATGGGCGAGCAAATTGGATTCTGGGGTGCATAAGGAGTGGCATCTCCAGTAGGAGGAGGAGGGATGTTGTGCTGCCATTGTCTCACTCCGTGGTATACCCCCAGCTGCAGTACTGTATCCACTTTTAGAGTCCACACTTCAGAAAGGACATAAGATGGAGGTTTCCCAGAAGGGGGCAACTAAAATGGTTCAGAATTTTCACAGGAATCCCTACAAGGAAAGGCTGAAAAATCTCAACATGTACACTCTGGAAGAGGGAAGGGCGAGAGATGACATAATCAAGACCTACAAAGTACCTCACAGGGGTAAAGAGGGTACAGTTGGGGAGTTTCCTTCAAATGAGGATGAGCACCCAAACCAAGGGACATATAATGAAGCTGGGGGGGCATTCAGGATAGATGTGAAGAAATATTTCTTTACTGAAAGGGTGGTAGACACCTTAAACAGACTGCCAGGAGAAGTGGTGGAACCTAAAATGGTAGGGGGCATGAAGCACACATGGGATAAACATAGGGGTCTATTAGAAAAAGGGGAAAGAGGGGGTCAACGGAGATCAATAGGGCTATGGAAGTGGAGTTGGTTCAAGTTCATTGCAGGAAAAATCCATTAAGCAAGCTCATTCACAAGGATGTCCTGATGGACGCAGGCAGAATAAGACATGCAGTAACATATACAGGCAGGAGTTACAAGTAGGTAGAGAACACTTTGGCAGACTGGATGGGCCGAGCGGTCCTTTTCTGTTGACAAATTCTATGTTTCTGTGGCATCATGTGTTAATTCAGGTGCAGTGTTTAAAGTTGTCCCCACCATACATCCAGATGTAAGGTACAGTAAATTACCAAATTAGATGCAGCCCACTTACAGTACAATAAACACAACCCCAGTGCTTTGAGAAGCCTTTACTCTTCATAAGGCTACTTAAAGAGCTGGGGTTCTATTTGCAGTGTCCACACCAGTATGCTGATCTTAAAATTGACACAGCATCTGAATGAGTACTTCATTCTTGCTCACTCCATTTCTTCCCCACTTTGAAACCTGCTTGTCCTAAGTTACTTTTCAGCTGGCAGTGCCTTGCCTCTGTTGGAAGATGACCAATAAGCGGCACTGAAAGACGTCAGACTTCACAGTCTCTGAAGGAAGCTGCTCACGGACAGACATAAGGCAGTTCTACTGGGTGGGGGGTAGGAGGAAGTAAGCTGTTTAACTAGAATCTGCAGCTTATCCGTCAGGTAGGGAAATGAGCAGACTAGGTGGGCCAAGCGGTCCTTATCTGCCGTCAAATTCTATGTTCCTATGTTTCTTACCCACCATCTTGGCAAGAAGGCTGCAGCTGTGGCCACTGATGACTGTTGGGGTGTGGGGATGAGGGGACCAAAGGGGACAGTCATAAGGAGTTACAATCATAATACAAATTGTGAGACCTTCACCAGCTTTCTAAAATGCTTACCAGTAAAAGAACACTCTATGAAGTTGTTCAAATGGCAACACAATCTGGTGAGCCCTCTGTCTGCCATCTGACACCAGGCATCAACCAGCATAAAATTGCCTTCAGAAGGCAGTGTGGTCATGTAGTTACTGAAATACTGGAGATTACGGATTTAGAAGAACAAAAGAATATGACACAGAAGCTGGCACATATGCATATAGCAGCTGTCTCCTGCTTCTCAGTAGTTATATTTATACCCTTGAGGTAATTGAATGTTTCTATCCTATCCCCTCTTTCCCTCCTCTCTTCCAGTGAGTACATATTGAGGTCCCTTAATTTCTCCTCATAAGTCTTGTGTTGCACACTCTGTACCATCTCATTCGCCCTTCTCTGGACCATCTCCAACCTGTTAATATCCTATCGAAGGTGCGACCTCCAGAACTACACACAGTACTCCATGTGAAGCCTGACCACGGTTTTATATAATGGTATCACTACCTCCCTCTTTATGCTGGTGATACCCCTGCCTATGCAGCCCAGCACGTCACTACTCCTCCCAGCTGCCTTACCACTTTGACATTTTCAGGTCATCTGAAATAACAACCCCCCAGATCCCTTTCCTTCTTTGTGACTGTCAGCAACCCCCCCCCCCATCCTGTACCTTTACCCAGGGGTTTCTGTGTCCCAGGTGCATAATTTTACACTTTTTTGAATTAAACTTCAGTTGCCAGTCATCAGACCATTTCTATACCTTCCCCAGGTTCCTCCTTATTTTCCCCACCCCCTCTGGGGTATCCACTGTCTTAAAGATCTTGGGGTCATCTGCAAAAGGCAGACCTTTCCCTTCAGCCCTTCTGCAATGTCACTAATGAAGACACTGAACAGGACTGGCCCCAGGACCAATCCCTACGGCACCCCACTGGTCACCCCCTCTCCCCAGACTGCACCCCATTTACCACCACTCTCTGCCTCCTGTCTGTTACCCAGCTTCTAACCCAGTTTACCACCCTTTCCCCCATGCCCAGCCTACTCAGCTAGTTTATCACCCTTCTATGTCGGATGGTGTCAAACACTTTGCTTACATCAAGGTAAGCGTTGTCCACTGCCCCACCCTGATTTACTTCCTTTGTCACTCAGTCAAAGAGATCAACCAGATTTGTCTGACATGACCTCCCCACTGTGAATCCATGTTGCCTATGGTCATGGGCTCCGATGGCTTCTAGATGCCTTACTATTCTTTCTTTAACTAGTGTCTCCATGATCTTCCCCACTACTGAAGTGAGGCTGACCAGCCTATAGCTTTTGCAGCTGGTGTACTACTGTAGCCCTTGCTCCTCTCCCTCTTCTGTAAATACTGAATAAAAAGACACAGTGGATGTCTTGGGGGGAGGTTCTTAGGCATGGTACTTTTACTTCCGAATACCTAAGCAGCACATATAAGCATTCAACATTCGGCACTGACAAATGCTTGTTCATCAGGACACTGCTTATAAACACTTATAACTCTTGATAGCTAGTCTCAATAACAATTTCGTTAGTACACTAAAAGGCATCCCATGTAACATAGTTGCTGTTTTTCTCTTCTATTGCGAAGAAATGATGGATCTGCTCCTGTATTTGTTTTAATCTTTTATTTATAATATCCACTGGTATATATGATAATGTTTTGTGACTTATAGTCACTTCTTGTTTTCTGACTTGGTCTTAAAAATGGACCTTCGGTTCTCTTCCTGCTGCAGTCCCCCTGTACTGGTAGACAATACTGCCTACTCCTGGGCGTCCTGGTTTAAATTAAAAAAAAAACCTGTCTCTGTTGGTGTAGGTAACATGCATTTCTAGTGTAGCTATGTGAACTATTTGAATCTACATATGTGTTTGGTTCTCCCTGTCTATACATCCTATTGTTTTTCCATGTATATACTCTGTTCTCCCTATAAACTACCAAGTACAAACTTTTTTAGTTTAAAATGTTTAATTTGTTCTTCAAAGTCCTTGATCTACTTCTTTGTTTTGTCAGTACGCTGTTTACACTCATTCGTGTCTATTTTAGTTTTAAATTCTTCCTCCAACTGCCCCGGTGGTGTAGAGGGTTGAGGCGCTGGTACCTTACCTCGACCCATGTCGGTGAGCCAGGTTCGGGAACAGACTCAGGTCATCGGGTGTCGGCAGGGGGAGGATAGGATTGAGCGTCCAACGGACTGCTCTCCTATCCTAGGGTGGGTTTGGGAATGGCCTTGCTCAAGTAGCGGCTCCTGGTGGAGACTGGAGGCACTACACGAACGGCACACAGGGGAACAAGAAAAACCCAGAAAAAATGCTCCAGAAGTCTATCCGGATGACGGCTGCCGGCCCAAGGCACCTCCAAAGACTCCTGGCTCACAATGCCTCAGCAGCACCTGGGACCGAACAAGAATAGTTTGCTGGTGCCTTCCCTCAGAGGAGAGGACCCACCGGTGAAGGTTTACACAGGGTACCCCAAGGAAGGCTGCAGAATGGAGTGGGTGGCGAGGGGAGATAGTAGGAATGCCTGTGAACCATGACGGCCCGAGGGAGCAGCAGCTCCGGAGCACGTAGGGGGTGTAAACAGATAATGCAAAAAAAAATGTATTCCTCCAATTTGTTGGTGTCTTCTGATAGTTTGTCTCCATCTTCTATGAAGCTCTCTAAGAGTGTTAACGCAAAGTTAAAGTTTTGTTCCTGATTCCTTCCCATCTATCACTGGTTTATTTGTAATGCCAAGATTTAGCTCTGTTAGAGCTCTTAGACCTCCTGGGATTTATCTAGCTTTGAAATACTGCCCCAGGGTGATGGCATGCCATTGTAATCATTTGTCTTTTTGTAACGTTTCCATTTTTTGTGCCGTTTTTTTACTGTCAGTGGTTGTTGTTCATTGTTCATTGTGAGTCTAAATTTAATTGTTCCAGTAAATTATTCTCTTGTTCTGTGGAAAATCCAAATATTGGGGCAGTGCTCTCTAAACCCTGTAAGATTTTTTTTTGAACAGATTCATTACATTACTCAATTCATGTTCTGGATATGGGGCTCCAATTAAAATGAACCTTTTAGTATCCTTACTATAATATGACCTACACACTAGGTTGAAACACAAGGTTCTACCGAGACATAAAGACCCTTTGTAGTCTGGAAATACATACATAAGCTACTGAGAAGCTCAGGATGCCCTTAAAGATTTAAATGACCCATATGTTGGAGGATCCAATCACATTCCAATACTACAGTAAAGAAATATGAATCAACTCCTGTATTTGTTTTGGTATTTTATTATTTATAACTTCCACCTGTATATATGCTGATAGCACTGCCCTCCGCTGCATCAAGGTCACCCTGAACAAAGCTTGCTGTCTTGTTTCAGGGTGAGACAGACTGACCCACTCTTGTGATCTCTACAGGCTCACTAGCTGGGTTAACTTCAAAAGCAGGCTAAAATACCATCCATGCCTCCTTGCCAGAAAAGTTACCTCCTACCTCTCCCTTCCCCAGGGCTTCACAACCTAATTCAGCCAGCCCCCCATCTAGATCTGCCAAAAGCACTTCAAAAGCCCCTATACTAATCCCTATCTGCAGGACATCTCTGGGACAATGAGCATTTTTCTACAGGGCCCCACCTTGGATGAATAACCTACCCTCTGCTATCTCCTCGGAATTAAAACTTGGCCCCTTCAAATCCAATCGTAGAGGGCTACTCGTCACCTCTTCCATCTGTGATTGCACCTAACCTCTTCTATTTCTGTCTCCTCCTACTACTATTTTTATTTCTAAAATGTTAATTTCTGACCGCAACCCTTGCCCTCATTCTCATTCTTCCTCTTCTACCCCTAACCGTTTATACATAAATTACTATTCTACGTGGCCTGTTTCTGATTGTCTTCACCAGAACATTGTATAATATTGTTTTCCAAATTTGTATGCCTGTTTGAATCAGGGTACTATGGCTACCCTCAGTACTATCCCGTATCCTGTGTGTATCACCATGATTGTCTTCGCCAGAACCTTGTTTAATATTGTTTTACTAAATTTGTATGCTTATTTGATGCCGGGTACTATGGCTACCCTCAGTATTTTTTTTTTTTAATTTAACATCCTTTATTAAATTTTACAAAACAAAAGGCAAAC
Organism: Neoceratodus forsteri; assembly: GCA_016271365.2. NCBI lineage: Eukaryota > Metazoa > Chordata > Ceratodontiformes > Ceratodontidae > Neoceratodus > Neoceratodus forsteri. The sequence goes on from JADMNL010000033.1 coordinate 72,055,700, forward strand.
AATGCATGGCATACACTGACCACTACAAGTAGTAGGCTACCCTCAGTATTATCCTGTACTCTGTATCACTTCTGTTCTAATTGTTTAATAATATGTCTTAACTTGACATGGAGCCTTTCCCAAGGAGTCTCCAACTCAAAGGTTTATAATTCCGATCTGTTCAATAAATAAATAAATATGTTTTTTTCAGTTAGTAGTTCGTACTGAAATTTAAAATTTACAGAACAAACTGTCATCAGGATTGTGGGTACAGCCATGAGCCATCATAGAGGGATCAGTTAATAGTTGGTGCAGTGATAAGTCCCATACATAGTGTCTTTCACCTTGTCCATGTTTGCTAAGTCATACAAAACATTTACTTAAGAACTAGTAGAACCAACTAACAAAACAGAACAACTTGCTGTCATATTAGAGGGATGATCAGACATATCTTTCAAGGGTTGTAAATTGTTGAAATGAACTGGAGAATGGGAGACTGTATTGCTGGGGATGCTCCAAGGATAGCCTGGCTAAAAGTTAAGGAAGGTGGAAGCAGACTCGTTGGGCAGGGGGCTGCAGGCTGGCCAAGGGAAGTTTCTACTACTGGAGTTTCCTGGTGCAGATGCCCTAAAGAGTGTCCAGGATCTGTTATATTTGGCCATAGTGCCCTTAGCAAATTTTTGCATCCTCTCAAAACTGGCACCTTCACCCACTGTGGCTTTCCAGTGTTCTGCAGAGGGAGCCTCAAGGGGGCACCAGTGTTGCAAGATTAAGCATGCTGCCAGTATCCAGTTACTTTATATGCCTGGGGAGGGGTGCATTGTCTGAAGGGTTTCCCAGCAACCAAAATGGGGGCATGTTGGGTTAGATGCATATGTAGGATTCTCGAACATGCCCCAGAAATTGTTTGCCAAAAAGGGGTAATTCTGGGGCAGGTCCATAAAACATGAGCTAGATGATGTCGCATGACAGGCCTAGATCCATTTACGTGGGTTCATATTGTATATGCTGTAATGTACTTTAGAATTAAGACACTGTCTCTTTAAAAGGCTTTTAGGAACAAAACTAGAAAAATAGCCAGAATTGCTAAAATGGCTAGGGTGGATGGTATGTCTCCAGATAAGGGAGATAGGTATATGGCCCAGGAAGGCATAAAATATCTCGCTGTACCTTTCCATGACATGAAGAGGTCAGGGGGATGACCTAGGGGTCAGGGGTTAAGCCAAATGCATGGACCAGATGTTACTGTGGTTAACATGAAACCTGACATGGAACCACAGTGACACCTGCAGGAAAAGGCAAAGGCAAACTGTTGCACCCTAATATCTGTATTGTCTTGGGACCATTTAACCCCACCCCAGAGGAAAAAAAGGCGTGTGTGTCCCAAAAAATGACCATCATGTATATTATCTGACACACATATTGAATTCAGAGCAGTTGATGAACAGCTTAGCTGGGGCCAGATAGCCTGTCCAGCTGGCATATACTTGAAAACCAGAAGTATATGTGTAGGCCTGGAAAAATATCTAAAACCAGACCCGAGTGTGTGGAAATTTTAACTTTCCACATACTGAACAGAAAATTCTGATTTTTAAGTCAGAATTTTGGAAAGCAAGACTTTTCACCAAGGAAAGCACCCCTGGAGACTTTCTAAAAGGAGAAGTCAAAGGAACTGACTTGGTATAAACTTGCTATAAAACTGTTGCTTAAGGACTCATCTCTACAAGGTCATTTAAAATGTTGTCTGGGCTTTAACATCAAAACAATGTATAGTTTAGAATAACAGTATCTAGTGTTTCATGTAAACCATCCAGTTTTACTTTTGATATTGTCTGCATTTCAAAGTTCTTCCAAACTGTAGAATTTTCTGTATTGCTTTTATGTTAAGTAAACCATTATGATTTTCTAATCAACTCTACCTGGGGTCTGATTGTGTGATCTAACAATTTTAACAGAAGGGTTTTGAAAGACTGTATGCCTTGAAAGATAGCACAGCTTGGCTATCATACCAAACTACTTAGGCAAGACATAGCCAGTGGCAGTGGTGGGCTTCAAACACTGAACGTAGTGCAGAGTCAAGGGAACTCAAAACTACAGTTTCCACCCTCCCACTGGGAAAAGGAAGGTTGGTGAATTCTTTCTGAATCCTTACACCTGCTCACGACTTCTTGAAAAGGGGGATCCTCTCTGCAAACCAGAGGTCCTACTGGGCTGCCCGGGGTTTTGGGGGCCAGAGGCTCATAACAGATTACACCTGGGATTTCCACACCTCCAGCATATATTGTTGGGGAAGAGATGAATGGACTTAGGTTAGGCCAAGATCCTGCATCACAGGTGCATTATTTTGTTTCAAATAAGAAGGGCTCCACACTCCATACATGCCTCATGTATTAGCCTCCAGCAATCTACCCATTGGGTTTTTGGAATCTGGCATGTGGGCTGAGCTTCCCACTTCTTTCTTGCTGCCTATGACTGATCTGGGAGAGAATCCTGTATACATTTGTAGATAACTTCAGGCTCAATGTGCTCCTTATTAGGTGTAGCCAGTTTTGCACCTCTGATAAAGCTGATGTGGGATTGGGTCCCTGGGTAATTAGCCAGGGAGTGGATAACATTCCTTAGTTGTAGTTATCACCAGAAATCCATTTTGTGTAGGAAAAATGTTTCTTTAAGGTTCTGGAACAAGTCCATCTGAGATGCGCCTAGCATTAGGACATCCAGAACTGCCCAAATGCATTTGTCTCTCCAGGAGGGCCAGTTCAGGGTTTGGTGCTCAATTTCAATGAGTGGAGTGTCCCACAGGAGGCATAGTGTGAGGCCCTTCAGGGTGGTTTTCATCTGTCTGGCTACAACTTGCCATGCCTGGATTGAGGCCTGTATTCATAGGTGTTTTTACAAGTTCAAGGGACATGCCCATATAGAACTCGTCGCCTATCGGTGATAGGGAAATTTTTTTTCTCCCATATGGTGATCTAGTTTTTGCTTAAAATCTGTTTTTGGTGGGACCGGCCTCCTTGTATAAAGGGCCCAAGCGGATGGTTGCTTGGTGGCAGCCATCTCCAACTGTATAATCTGGGGGGCTTTAAGGGAAGTTGGTAAGAGCCACAATTTTGTGCTCTTAGGAGTGTGTGATGATGCCCTAGCATCCAGGGAGCCCCCATCCCCCTACTTTCCAGTGTCTGTAGTTTACTTCTGCTGTACCTAGGGGACTTTCCCTCCCATAAAAGATCACATAATAGGTGATCCATTTTGGCAAACCAGGACTTAGGGATGGGAGAGGGAGGTGCAATAGTCAGTGTAATATCTTGGGAGAAGACATCATTCTGAGGGCAGCAATTTTGTTCACCATTGATAACTTTAGTAATTTTCATCTATCCATATTTTGAACTTTACCTTTGAAATTAAGGATGTAAGGTTCACCTGGGGCCACTATGTGGGATCTGGTACGATCTTGATGCTCAGATAAGTGACCCCTTGGGGACCCAGTTCATGCCCTGAGACTGAAAGGGTGTCTCCAGGCAGCTCTGACTGAGCAGCATGACTTGGATGGATTAATTCAGAAACCTTAGTAAATTTTGACAGGTCCTCTAGTTGGGGGGGGGGGGTGCCTTGGGGGCAGCTCTGGTGAGTACTAACAGGTTATCCACGTAGAGTATGGTGGAGATCTCATGTGCCCATTGTGAGGCCTGGGATTTGTTTGTGTCACCTAATGGAGATTACTAAGGGTTCAGTAGCCAGAATGAAGAGGAGAGGGGAAGGAGGTAGCCCTGGTGGGTGTCCTTTTGGAGGAGGAAAGGGTTTGATGGAGTAGAGTTGGTAAGAACTCTTGCCACTGGGATGTTGTAGGGAGTATGGACCTGGTGCAGCACCTGGAGGGGTAGTCCTTCTCCACCAAGTCAAACACCATTTTAAAGTCAATAGCTATTGCTGTGGCTGGAGTGAGACCACCTCCCCATTCACAGGATAGTGATGCCAGAGCATGAAAGTGGTCAAAGCCCATGCGGCCTTTGATGAACCCAACTTGGGAAGAGAGAGGAGGAGTTTCTTCAGTCTATTGGCTAGGGCTTTTGCTAGGACTTTGGTGTCCACGTTGATTTGTGATATGGGTCTGAAATTTGCTGGGTTGGTCAGGTATTTTTCTTTCTTGGGAAAGACTATTATTGTGGCTTCCTTCATAGTTGGAGGTAGGGAAGTTTTCTGCCTGGCCTCGTCAAACACCCCCTGTAGGACTAGACATACCAGCTGATGGACTAATTGGAAGAAATCTGCCTGTAGGCTATCCTCTTCCACTGCATTGTTGCAGTTTAGCTGTGCTAGATATCTCCAGCTCCTGGACTGATAGGGGTGCCTCCAACTCAGAGACAGCCTCTGCCAACAGGCTGTCAAGGAGAAGTTGTCCAAGAAAAATTGAATGTCCTGCTTGGAGTGGGGATTGGGCAGTGAGTGCAGAGATTTGAAGAAGGACTGCATGATTCTGCTGAGGTCTACTGGGTCTGAAAAAATTTGGCCATTGGGGTTCCTTAGTGCAGTAATGTGCTTTTCAGCCTGGCACTGGTGTAGGCGATAGGACAGAACCCTGCCTGTGCATTCACCTCTTTTCCAATATTTATGTTGCAGCCTGGTGATGGCCAACTCTGTTTTTCTGGTGAGCAATTCATTCAGGTTCAGTCTGTTCCCCAGGTGCTCCACTTTTACTTCCGAGATCTTGTATCGGGGGTTGGGGGGGTTTAGCTGGGCCTCCAGCTATTTGAGCCTGGCCGACAGGAGCATATTCTGACTCCCTTTTTCTGTGCCATTTCTGTGTAAATCTCATGATCTTGGGCTGCTGGAGGGCCAGACGAGGAGGGGAGGCTGAGAGTCCACAGGACAGCTCATCACCCCTGGGGAGGGAGGGGGAAAGGCCTGATGTGGACCGACCTCTGGTGGAGGCTGGAGGCACGGCAGCTTGGTGCCACAGAAACACAGCGAGGAGCGCAGCTTATGTCGGCATGAGCCTTGACGTCATGGCGTAGTCACACCTCCTGGGGTCTACAGGAGGACAAAATTGGGAGCCAGCTGGAGACTGCTGTCATCAGAGGAAGATGCTCCTCACCGACTAGCCCTCGAGGACACAACGGGGAACTGACAATGCACAAGGTAATCAGAGGGACATCATCCCCAACCTCACCTAGGGGGCACAGCCTCGGCTTGATGGGGGTCCAACCAGTGGATCGCGGGTCAGATCGGGTCGGGGTGGTCTGCTGGTTCCTGGGGGGAAATAATAAGTGAAAAAAGAAATCTCAAGATCGGGCCCCTAATGTAGGTCTTGTATGCCTCCAACAATGAAGCCAAGTGAGGCCGATGAGATGTCCACTGTATTGTTAATTTGGAAGCACTCCTGTGAGATATCTACTTCCAAGCATTGACACCCTCTGACACCATTAAGCTCATCCTTTCAAATAACCCCAGACCCAATAAGAGGGCAGGCGGGATTGATTTAAAAATTCTCAAGCTTGCCCTTTCTCCACTAGTGGCACCCCCCCCCCCCCTTGCAAAAATCATACATTTTTCTCTCTGCACTGGTTCTTTTCTGTGTATCTGGAAAACAGCCATAATCAACCCTCTGTTTAAGTCGGGCTTGAAAAACAAAATAGGCTACAGGCCAGTTTCTCTTCTTGCCCCCCTCTCCAAGATATTGGAAAAAGTAGTACATTCTCAGGTTACCTCTTTTCTCATACGAACATATAAACATACGAATTTGCCAGCAAATAAAGGCCTTATGGTCCATCAAGTCTGCTCGAGTGTGCAGCTAGCAACCCTTATACTGCAGCTGAACCTCCCTCTCTTCCTCTGACCCTCCCTCTTACCCTATCCCATCCCCTTTTGAAGCAGTCCACTGTTCTACAGGATACCAATTCCGCAGGCAACGTATTCCACCCAGACACCACTCTCTCCGTTAAAAAGTGTCTTCTCATTTCCCTCTTGAACCTTCCCCCTTCCAATCTGAGATTATGACCTTGAGTGTCCCTACACCCCTTAACTTGAATAGTACCTCCATGCCTGTCTTGTTTATTCCCTGCATGTACTTGAAGGTTTCAATCATATCCCCCTTGTCTTTCCTCTCCTCCAGTGAGTACATATTCAACTCCCTCAGCCTGCCCACGTAGGGTATGTCCCATAGTCCCTGGATCATCTTTGTTGCCTTGCGCTGCACCCCCTCCAGTAACTTAATGTCTCTCTTCAGGTATGGGTGACAGTACTACGTGCAGTGCTCCAGTTGTGGCCTAACCAGTGACCTATACAACAGCAGAATCACCTCATCTCTCCTTGAAGATATACCCCTGGCAATACAACCCAGCATTTTGTTGGCCTTTGCATCTGCCTTCCTGCATTGTGCGGAGTTGCTCATTGAGCCTGTTATAATCACCCCCAGATCCTTCTCCTCCTCTGTCATGGCTAGCTGACTTCCAGCTGGTAGCTCCTTCTTGTTTTTTTGCCCGAAATGTAGCACCTTGCACTTTTGGCATTGAACCTCAACTGCAAGGTGTCTGACCAGGTCTCCAATTTTGACAGATCATCCTGCAACCCATGCCACCCTCCTAGGTCATCCACTACTGCTCCCATCTTGGTGTCATCTGCAAACCAACTGATCTTGCTCTTGATGCCCATTGAGATGTCTGATATGAACAACCCAAACAATACCGGTCCCAGCCCTGAGCCCTGTGGTACTCCGCTTGTCACTGCCCTTGGAGATGAGAGCTCCCCTCCCACCACCACCCTCTGCTGCCTTCCCTGTAACCAGTTTATTACCCATCCCACCACTTTTGCCCCTGTACCTGTATCTGCCAGCTTACTACCCAGCCACCCATGCGGCACTGAGTCGAATGCCTTACTGAAGTCCAGAAACAGGACATCTACTGCATGGCCCCTGTCCAACTGACTAGTTACCCAGTCATAGTAATCCACCAGATTGGTCAAACAGGATCTGCCTGTGACAAACCCATGCTGCCTAACATCCTGCAGCACATTGGTCTCCAGAAGGGACACCAGTCTCTCCTTCAGGATTGTCTCCATCAGTTTTCCCATGATGAATGTAAGGCTTACCAGCCTGTAGTTTCCTGGTTCATCTTTGGGACCGCTCTTATGTAGGGGTACCACGTGAGACATCCTCCAGTCCTGAGGTACACTTTCTGAGACCAGGGGAGGCATCGAACAGGTCTGCCAAGGGCCTCACCAGGATTTATGCCAGCTCTCTCAGTACCCTGGGGTGAATGCCATCCGGCACTGGTACCTTGTCCACCCTCAGTGCCCTCAGACCCTCCAGTACCCTGCCTTCTGTGATTCCCCCATCTGTCACCTCCTCTCCCCCTGAGCCTGACCTCCCACACCCCCCTTGGTAGCAACCCTCCTTTCTCCTTAGTAAACTCCAAGCAGAAGTATTCATTAAGTGCTTCTGCCTGCTCTGCCCCTGTTTCAACCCACCCCATCCCTCTTAATCCTTACTATTTTGTCCTTACAACTCCTTTTCTCCCTGATGTACCTGAAGAATTCCTTCTCCCCCTTCTTGATGCCTTCCGCCAGCCTGAGCTGCTTACACGCCTTGGCTGCCCTTACTGCCTTCATCACCTCCTTCGATTCCTTCAGGTAATCCTCTCTGTTCTCCCCTCTCCCTGTTTTTTTGAACTTCCTAAAGGCAGCTCTTTTATTTCTTACTTTCTCCATGACCCTCTTGTTCAACCAGCTGGGTTTCTTGGCCCTAGCTCTCTTACTCTGGACCCTGATGCAGGTTTTGGTTGCCTCCTCAATCCCCAGTTTTATGACCTCTCACCTCTGTTTAGTGTCCATATTAGTTTGGATTCTGGCTAGATATCCTTTAACTACCTCCCCCATCCTCCCAAAGTTGGCCTTCCTGAAGTACAACACTCTTGTACCTGCTTCTACTCCCTCCTTACCTATTTCAACATAAACCACACTGAATGGTGGTCACTCCCTGCCAGCAGTTCTTCCACCCCCAGCTCCCTCACAAACTCCTCATTTGCCAGCACGAGGTCTGGGGTGTTCCCTAACCTGGTTGACTTGCTGACCATTTGCATTAGGAAGCTATCCTGCAACGCGTCCAGAAGTATCTGCTCCCTTCTGTTCGTGGTGGCTGGGGTACTCCAATCCACAACCTGCAGATTGAAGTACCCCACAGTCACCATGCTACCCTTTCCACAGGCCCTTCTGATCTGTGCCACTAGGTCTCTGTATAACTCCTCTGTCTGAGATCGTGGCCTGTTCACTACTCCCATCCTGAGAGTCCTATTCTTGGAATCCTGGATTTGCATCCATAACAACTCTGTACTACACTCCTCCCCCTCATAACAAACACACTTCAGTCCTTCTCTCACATACAGTGCCACCACCACCCTTCCCATTTACCCTATCTCTGTGCAATATCTTATACCCTGGTATCTCTAGGTCCCAGTCCTGGTAATGGGTGGCCCATGTTTCGGTGATGGCTGCCATGTCCACCTCCCCTTCTGCCATGAGACCTGTAGCTCTGCTGTTTTTTTCCCCTAGGCTCCTAGCATTCAAGATGACCAACCTCCACCCTTTTTCCTTCCTGCGTCCCCCTCCTGCTCTCTCTTCCTAGCGTCGCCTCTAGTACTCCCTTTTTTTCCATTGCTTCTAGCATGGGGGGGTAAGCTCATTCAGCTTCCCTTCCTGTGGATTCTGCATGCCTCCTGCCCACTTGCCACCCCCTGCTCCTAGTTTAAATGCCCTTCTTTTGCTATGTAATCCCCCATCCTCACTTAGGTGAAGTCTATCCTTACCGTAGAGATCTCTACAACTGTAGCATCCTCACAGATGCCCAACATGAATTAGAGCCACTCACATCACTGAGACCACTTTAGTCAGGTTCACCAGGGATATCTATGGAGCCATAGACAACGGCCTTTACACAGGTTCTGTTTTCATGGACCTGACTAAGACCTTCAACCTTGTCGACCATGATTTGCTTTTGAACACCTTATCCAACCTCCATCTCTTGAATAATATGGTTAATTGTGTTGGGAACTATCTCTGACACAGAACACAGATGACCACCAATCAATGGGCAGTTCTCTGAATGCCCTATTAAATATGGAGTTCCCCAGGGCTCTATTCTGGGCCCCCCTCCTTTTCACCCTTTTTATCAATGAGCTCCCAGACGTCTGTAGCAAAACCAAAATTGTCCTTTACATGGATGATGCTGCACTGTACTGCAGAAACAGAAACCCTGACATGATGTCGTCAGCCTGCAATCTGACTTCAAGAATCTACATTCATGGTTCACCAATAAAGGCATGGTCCTAAACGCTAAAAAAACAAAACACGTGGCTTTCTGAGGTGCCAGAAAAACCTACAACCTAAAACAAACCCTCTCCGATAACGATGGAAATTTCATGGTGCAAGTCTCTGAATCTAAATACAGTGTACCTTGGTTTTCTGCTTGATCCCCACCTGTCCTTCAACCTCCACATCTCTAATGCCATAAATAAGGTTCATGTGAGGCTGGGGCTCCTCTACAGGATCTGAAAGTTTTTAATCCCTGAATCTAGGCTCCACCTAGCAAGCGCCATTCTCTTACCCCTTCTGGACTTTGTATCCATCATTTATGCCCCCTCCCCAACTTCTCAACTCTTCTATAAACTTAGATCTAACTACAATAATATCATCCACTTTGTCACTGAACTTTCCTGGAGAACACACCACTGCACCGTATACAAAGCTATTGATTGGCTCCCTCTTGAGGGGCGTTTCACCCTCAAAAATCTTTCTTTTCTCCATAAAATTTACTTGAATATACTTCCACTGAGCGTGACATCACCATTCCCCAAATCTGCTCCTGCCCACCAAACCAGAGGCACCTCTAGCAATGTTTTCAGCATTGCAGTCTTTCACACCACACTTGCACAAAATTCCATTGCTTATAAGGGCACGAAACAGTACAACTTGTCCCACCAGACTACAAATGCCTGCATCACTATAAATGCCTTTTGAAGGACCCTCCAAGGTCACCGCCAAGAAAAACTTGCATGCACCTGTTCTCCTACTACCGGCTGAATCTAACTCTGCTTTTTACTCTTCCCCCCTTCCAATCCACCCCTTTTCTCCTCTAATATTTTTCCCTCATCCTCTACCCTCGACCCTCCTTCCCATCACCCCACCCTCCCACCCTCTCCTGTTCCCTCCCTCTTCACTTCTTTTGGTTAACCTGTGTATGCAAATGACTCTTAAATGCTTTTGTAAATGATGTCCTGTAAATAATTATTTTACCTTGCACATTAGTTCTCTCATGCCTGTAAATAAGTTTCTGTTTATAATATATTACCTCAGCCTTTATGTACAATGTATACTGTAAATTGTTTCTCTGTATCTTTGTCTTTTCATGTACAACTGGACGTTTGTGAAAACAGGCATTTTTGCTCACAAACTCTCCAGTATAAAATAACATTGATTGATTGGTTTGACTGATTGCATCTTTGATCCAAGTTTGAAATCCAGAATCATGAAGCAGCAAGGAGTCCAGTTTCCAGGCCTGAGATTTAGGGGTAGGGGGTTCCCCTACCATGGCAAGTGAGAGGGGGGAAGGATCACAGATATGCCAGCTACCAGTGTCGGTGGCCACCATTTTATGTGCCATGGTTGCAGATCCCAACCAGAGGTCAATATGGCTGAAGGAATCGTGAACTGTCAAGTGGCAGGAGTAATCTCTGGGGGTGGCATATTGAGTCTGCCACAGATCTGCCAGTGAGTGTTCCTGCATCAGTCCCTTCAGGGCCTCATCCACTCTGGGTTGGGACTCCACCTTCCTGAACTGCTGCCCAGTTCCAGGGCAAAGGTCAGATTAAAGTCCCCTGCTAGTAGTATGGGGTCATTCTCTGGGTTTGTTTGTGTGAGGGCCTCTTTAAGGTTATGAAGAAGCCGTGACTGTCCACATTGGTGGCATACACCAAACCCAAGATCATGGCACCTTATGGGGTAGTCGTGTGTAGCAGGGCCCATCTACCTTCTGTGCCTGTGGCCGTGGTGACTGGTTGCCAGTACAGACACTTACCTAGCAAGATGGAGACCCTGATTTCTTTAGATGAGTTTGAACTATGTACCTCAGACCCTACCCATTCCCTGGCTAGTTTCTTTGCCTCCTCAGATGCAAGTTTAGTTTTTTGTAGGAAGGCTATCATGGCCCCCTGCTTTTGAGGAGAGAGAACCCTTTTCCTTTTAGTGGGGAAATTCAGTCCTCTGATATTCCAGCTTATTTACTGCAGATCACCTAGCGGATATGTATGCAAGATGGCAGACTTTGTGGAACCCATAACCTAGCAGAATACCCAGGGGTAAAGAATAGTAAATGTGAGCAAACGTTACACGTACTGTACAACTCTCCCTTCAGCCATGTAGTTAGCCAAGAAATATAGACAACCCTACATAAATACAAAATGTTAGCAGTTTACAACTAAAACACAGTGAAACTATTTACTAGACCCAATGTGGTACCACTGTTCTGGCAGGGCAGTCATGACCTTCAGCAGACCCAGGCTGGCTGCCCTGTCCAGATGTCCCCATCTGTGTTGAAGATGTATTGATGTTGGGCTCACAATGAGTCCCGTATACGGGGTGCTGTGGTGGTGGGCAATGGAAGCACTGTTATAAGCTGGACAGGACAGGTCACCCAGTGTTACCAGTGCCACAGTCCTGGCTACATGCTATTGAATCTTTTCCCTGCTACCTAATGCTCTGGTGTCATCTGCAGGGGATTCTGGGATTTGTAGTAACTGAAGATGTCGGCCTACAACTAAGCAAAAGTAGTCTGATACAATCTACTATGCTACAATAAACAGAAGTAAACCAAAATGTTTTTGCACACAAAGTGCACATTGGGACCAACCCCACTCATGAGTGTGGGGGTCCCTGGTGGTGACTGTTCTCCTTTAAATGCCAGAAACCTGGGAACTAAAATGAGTGAGCGTCAGCCATGACAGCACATGGATACCCTGACTGGATGGCAGTGATGGAAACATGAGCATCACCAAACAACAACTGCGACCTCACTGTCCCAGGCTATGTGTTGTTCAGGAGGAACGGGGTAAAGGACAGTGGAGGGAGGGGTTGCACTGTACATCAGAGACAGAGTGATGGACGAGAAGGGGACAGGGGCATGGTAGACTCACTATAGGTGCAGCTTACATTGGATGGTGAGAGGATTGTTTGCTTAGGAGTAATCTTCTGGCCCCTAGGCTGACAAAAGACATAAACAGGGCTATAGACAAAGATATTAGGATGACAGTATCTGGAGGGGAAGTAGTTCTGTTTGCAGACTTCGGCATACTAGATACTGACTGAAAAATTCCATTGGCATGGAGTACCAGAAACCAGGCATTGGCAGAGACATCCCAAGACTACTTATTGGCTCACCTAGTGGAAGAAAAAAATTAGGGGTTGGACCATTCTCATTCTTGTCGTGATCAACTGAGACAGCATGGGGGGGGTGGTTAACAGTGAAAAGTTCCTAGGGTCTAGAAACAACAGTAGAGTGTGGTTCAATATAGCCCTGAAATCACAGAGAAAATTGAAAAATGGTCCTGAGAGCTGATTTTGCAAGGCTCGTGAAGGAGCTACAGGAGAGACTTGTTGGGTACAAACAGCAAGATAGGGCAGAGACCAAGTGGAATAATGTCAAATAAGGGGTTCTAGCTGCAATTGTTTCAGACAAGTGGACAGGGAGATGAGGACTACGTGGTTTTCCAGGGAGGTTGGGGGTAGCAGTAAAGGGAAAAAGGAAGGCCTTTAAAGTGTACAAGGCTAAAGAGATAGAGGAAAGCTGGGAGCTCTGTTAAATTATTAAGACAAAGAAAGTTGGCAAGGCATTTTGTGTCACCTTATCTGCCTCCAGTAGCCCCCATCTGCCTAAAAACCCCCAGCCCCATCACCCACTGCACCCAGAACACCCCACTACTCATTAACTCCATGCGTGAGTGGGTTTCAGTAAGTGGTGTGGGGTCTGCAGGGTCACAAGTGTCATACTGCTTGCCACTATTTTTTTCCTCTGGTTTTCTCCCAATCAGAGCAAATGTGCCTGCTATAACGTACACACATTGCATAAAGACACTGTATGCTTTGGCGTCTGCATCTCACTGATGAACACGTGACCACATGCCATGCCACTGTGGCAGTCAAGTTGCAGTACATGCTGTCCCCCCTCCCTGATAGAGGAGTACCATAGCTGGATGCCAATCCTCCTTCCTCCTGGCTAGCTCCTAAGTGACCCTCGTCCATTCCAAAACTCAGGTCCCAAGAGTGGTGGCAGGTGGGGTGCAGAGCACCTCAGTCATCCATGCCACTGGGCTGGTTCAGAGGTAGAACTAAAGTGTGCAGAAGGAGTGAGGGACAATGACAGGGCCTTCTTTTAAGTATGACCGAGAAAGGAAAAAGAACAAGTGTGAAACAGAGATTTGGAAAGGGCAAGGCATGGTTGGAGGGGGGGATGGGCAGAAATCTAATATTCTGAATGAATACTTCTGCTCAGTCTCCTCAGTTGAGAAAACATGGAAACAGTGAATCTGTCAGCAGAAAACGGCTTGTAGACCAATTGTGTCTGCCCACATCTACTTAACTAATGAATGAGAGAGTCCGAGAGGCTGTTCTCTCTCCCCTTCCCCTCTCCCTTTGTAGTGCAGTCTTTACCAAGCTGTTGTATCTGCCCACCCTTGTAGACCACCTCCTCCATCAGCCTGTTCCACTCTTCCACCACCCTCTTCCTTAAACAGTACTTCCTGATCTCTCTCTTAAAACTGGTCCCTTCCCACCCTACCAGCTCTATGAAGTTGCCCCTGGTGCTTGTGTGTTCCCACACAATCTTAACAGTTCCCCTCCATCCACTTTATTTAACCAGTTGAAGTATTCTTATGTTTCAATCATGTCCCTTCTTTCAGTTCTTGCCTCAAGTGTGCACATGTTCAGATCTCCTAATCGCTCCTTGTTCATCCTTTCCTGCAGACCCAGGAGAATCCTGGTGACCCTCCTCTGCACTGACACTATCCCTGTCCTTCTTCAGATGCGGATTCCAAAACTGTATACTGTACTCCAGGTGAGGACAAACAAGTGACCTATACAACGGTTGCAGCACATCTCTTCTCTTGCTGGTGATCCCTCTCCCTATGCATTCTAGCATCCAATTTACCCTGCTCATTGCCCTATTACATTCTGCAGATGCCTTCAGGCTGTCTGATAGTGTTACCCCCAATTCTCAATAGGATTACTATTAAAGTTTGTATGATGATTCAATTCATTTTGAGTAAAATATATAAAGGCCTTTTAAACCCAACATATGTATGCATGTCATTCTTGGCAGGCGCAAGTGAAGAAACAGGAGTGGGGGTGGGGTGAGGGTGGGGGTGGAATGCTGATGGTTTCTAGAAAACATAGAAACATAGTCAACGATGGCAGAAAAAGACCAAAGGTTCATCCAGTCTGCCCATAGCCCACATGGTCAATGCAACATTCGTACTTCCACTTTGGTATTCCTGGTTCTCCTCCCTGATATACAGCCTCCCACTCCAGACAAGTCAGTAGTAATATACTTGAAAATTACCAGCATGACATATGTTTGGAAAATCTAAAGTGTTAAAACTCGGTATCTGTATAGAATGTGATAACACAGAGCTGTGGTAAAATACTGGAGGTTTAGCATCACTTGAAGTACGATAGTTTTTAAATCATCGAGAGCATAAATGAAACTTGTTGAAAGTCACAGAGAATGTTGACCAGGGTCAGCACCTCTCAGTATTTTTAAATGCCAGAGGGTCACCTGGTTTCATTTGGAATAAATATTTCAAAAGTGGGTTGGCAGTCCTCCCTTTCCCCTTGACGTAATTGCTGTTAACTGGTATAATGTTCCCAGTGCAAGTGAACCCTACACACAAATGCTTGTGTGACGTGTATATATCAGCCTCATCATCATATCTTGCAGACAAAAATGCCAAGCCATTTCATGAGGGTGACAGCAAGTTCATGGCCTTAGTTTTACTGCTGCTAGGCCAGTGACAGGTTGCTGACTGCAGGTAGTTTTCCATCAATAAAGTAATACCCTCGCAAAGAGGTTATCTGCGCAAGAATGCTGCCACTGTGTACCACAGATGGGCAGAACCAGTTCTAAGCAGTAAATAAACCACTTAGAAGCTGGCTAGTTTTTTAAACTTTGAAGAAAATAAACTCCCAGTAATAATTTAAAAAAAATGTTGTACAGGTTTGAAATGCAAATGAACAATTAGCAAATATATATGATATGCAAATCAGTACATTTAAAAATGAAGAAACTTTTAGAACCCTTTTAGATTTTTTTTTTTTTTTAAATCATCAACCCCCCACCAATTTTCCTCATTATTCCTCTATAACCAACCCTAAAGATGAAGTCACTCCAATTACAACCTACTTCATCTAAGAGGGCATCCAGATTAGTGCCAATGCTAATGCCCCTCCTCTGGTGACGAGAAGGGGGTGTGCCAATGTCAAGTGACCTGTATTAAAACCTTAGAAGACTGTGGATATATATATATATACACACACACACACATCCAGAATCCATATACATTCAAACATATTCAGTTCTCAAAGGGCTTTAATTTCCATTCCACACCAAAAATTACTAATCACAGAAAGAATCTATCAGCAGAAAAAGACCCATCATCCCCTTGTGTCTGCCAGTTGCTACCCACCTAATGCTGACGGAGAGAAGTCTGGAGGCTCCTTACTCCATCCTTCCCTGCTTCCTTTGTGGTGAGGTCTTTACCAGGCCTTTGTATGACCTATCCTTTTGAATCCACCCCATCACTGTTTTTGCACAGACGAGTTCCCCTGGCAGTCTATCCTCCCTTCCACCACCCTCTCTGTGAAAAGATGCAGCCTAGTATCTCTCTTAAACTTGCCCCCCCCACCAGCTTCAAGGGGTTACCCCTGGTGCTTGGGTTCCCACTCAGTCTGAACAGTTCCCTACCATCCATTCTATTTATCCCATGGAGGTATTTGTATGTTTCAATCATACAATACACATTTAATGTATTTAAGACCGGGATAAAATATATGCTAAATAGTGCAGTGAATCTAAAATTCCAGTTACCCCAATCCCTCACACAGGTGACAATTAGTCATTACATGTCAGACTGAACAGATGATAGTTTAAGCCATTTTTAAACTGCCCCACTGAGGGGGCACCATCAGGTTTTAAGGAAAGGGGTCAAAGAGTGAAAGTGCCACAATTATAAATGCATGGTCCCCTGGACTGCTTAAGGTGTAACGTAGGGACTGCCAATAGGCCTACCATAGAGCAGCAGAGAAGGAGGCCAGGAGTATCTATATCTATCTTTGTGTGTATATCTATCTATCCAGTGGTTCAATTAATTTATTTTTAGTGGAGTCTAATACTTCTATGAGTCAAAATCTGGAAGGCTTTCCAATTTTTTGGAAGTCAATATACTTCCCATATCCCATGATTTGAAAGTCAGCATTCTAGGAAGGATCAATTTATGGATTTTAATATAAGTATTGGTGATAAAATACAATTTCTTTTAGAAAAAGCCATCATTTCTTAGCTTCTGTGCTTTCAATTTTGGAAGTCATTCAATTTTATTTTTTACAGTTGAAAGCCAATGACTTCCTTCCCCTTTATTTTGGAAGTATTTGCCTTATTTTTGGAAGTCAAATACTCCCAAAATGGAGTTATCTAAAACCCTCTATCTATCTATCTATCTATCTATCTATCTATACACACACAGCAGCTCTTTTAGATAGCTTGGACTCAGAATATGTAGGCCTTTTTATGTCATCATACATACATATTTATACAATAGGGATGAGCATGTAACATTGACAATAAAAACCTGTATTCTCACTGCAGTGGAATAACTCTGTGATGACATAGACACTGTGGGCTTATTTCCTGATAAACCCACAGTGTCTACATCACCAGCAAATATACTCACAATGGTGATATCACCAGAGTCAGACTATTTACACTGCAGCCTGCATATAATAGCTTCACAGTTTCTCTTTCTCACTGAATCCTGCAACTAACTCAATTAGCATTGTAAAAGACAATCAATCACCTGTGTCCCATAGTTATTCTGACAATCCTAGCACATTACTGTGCTGCTCTAATCTTCAAATCAATCTCCTTCATAAAACAGTTTCTCTTTCTGGGTGCTGACTGCAAGAGTTTCTCTGTCTCAGTGAAGCCTGCAACTTACTGACTAACAGTCTGTTTCTCACTCCTAGCAGCAAGTAACACAATTATCATTGCAAATCACATGCACCTGTTCCTCATACTATCTAACACTCCCAGCCTATTCAGAAACACTTACACACACACTCAGACCACACACAAACAGTGCTGTCAGTATAGCCTAGAGGTTAGAGTAACAAGCAATGAACCTACATCCAGCAGCCCAGACCAGTGTTTAAAGGGGCACTGTCAGCTTTGCTCCTCATTTTTTTGTCAGCTTGCTTAAGTCTGACTCTGTGCACCTATATATAACTTATCCCCTAAATAAACTCCCCATGTGTGCCACAACGGTGATCGCTTACCATATTTTTCAATTTTTGGACGTTTCTACATTCCAGCGGCCCGATCGAAAATACCTTGTTCCCCGGAAGCAGTAGTATGCCTAGAGCGTGCCTGTGACACAGAGTGCGGAACTAACATTAATTTTAACATGGCCACACTAGAGTTACTTGCAGCATGTCTTGTAGTATCCTGAATTAAAGTTGCTGTGTTTGAGTAAAACCGGCGCTGGTAATGACAATAAAAACATTTAAACACTGCCAAAACCCAGCACTGCATGAATGTGGGCTGTTCCTGTGCATGCACAGGATCTGTATTCTGTCCGCTACTGCGCATGCGGGATTTCAGTACATGGAGTGGTCCACAGTCACATGAGGCAGCGAGGGTTTCGACGGCAGTGTTTAAATGTTTTTATTGTCATTACCAGCGCTTGGTTTTACTCAAAACACAGCAACTTTAATTCAGGATACTGAAGACATGCTGCAGCAACTCTAGGGCATGTTGTAATTAATGTTAGTGCTTGCACTTGTGTCACAGGCACGTTCTAGGCATACTACTGCTCGGGACAACATATTTTTGATCGGGCCACTGAAAGTAGAAACGCCCAAAATTGAAAAATATGGTAAGCGATCACTGTTGTAGGCATACATGGGGAGTTGTATTGAGGGATAAGTTATATATAGGTGTACAGAGTCAATAGCAAGCTGGACAAAAAGAGAGAGCGACAAGCTGACAGTGCCCTTTAATTCTCACAACTTCTATTTCAATACTGTGTGACTCTAAACAAATCACTTAACTGCCCAGTGCTCCCAGGTCCCTCCCCCCAAAAAAAGCTTACCCAATTACCAAAATAAAGTAAAGAGGGAGAGAATACAGAAAAAAAATGTTCCTAAAATGTACTAGTCCTATTGTATAAATTGCACATATGATGTGCGACTTGTGGAATATGGCAAACATTTGCACTCATGCAGATATTTGCCATATTCCACAGTCGCCAGTCATGTAGCCTCTCTCTCTCTCTCTCTCTATATATATATATATATATATATATATATATATATATATATATTTTTTTTTCCACAGCCTACAGGAGCTCTTTTCATGTAGCTTGGGCCCAGTGGAGCTTTTTATGTCAACAAACCTCTATATTATCTTTCTTGCCTGGAATGCTTTTGAACTCTGGCTTTCCATTGTTTAAACTTGATACAAAATATACACCCAGGCAAAACCGAGTTAAAGCAGTGTAGTGCAATGGAAAATTGTTTAACCAGGAAAGGCACACTAAGCCAGAGTTTGTTTCCAGGTGTGACCTGGGAGCACAAGGAAGTCAAGTGACTTTGCTCAGGGGTCACACAGTATGCAAGTGGGGGCTGACAGGATTCAAACCCAGTTCCTAATGTTTGCAACTCAGTGCCGTTAACCATTATGCTATGCTGCCTCCTACAATGAAACATGTTTTTCTAAAATGTGAGTTTCAACTACAGTTAATAAAGATAGCATGCCTGTCAAGTCTACATTTCCAGGTACCTTTAATGTACACCCTGAGTTTTTTTGCTATCTTGATCATAACTCTTACCAGGTATACAATGCTATTTTCAAGCCAAATGTGTCGTTCATCCATTTTTCTTGAGAAAAATCTGAATTCAGACATTTATAAAATACTGAAATTTTGGAGGAACTGTAACATTTTACCACCAAACAAAACTAGAAGATGCCTGGAATCTTTTATGGTGAAAACAAAGGTAGGGTTACATATTTGACCCTCATTGCACTGCTGCTTTAAAAGAAACACCTCCCCCCCCCCATTGGTAGCTAGTGCAACCCAACAAGAGTAGATGTTGATGCAAAGGGATTTTCTGCCTGTGTCTGCATCAGCCCGATTATGCTAAAACTTGAAAGCCCTATTTTCATAGCATCCCGAGTTTTGGTGACAGTTCCCATGCTTCAAAGGCTTGAACCAAAAAAAGGGCGCAAGCATCAAAATATGCATGTGTAATTTCTATGACCACAGTTTGCACCAAAACTGCTAGATCATCTAAAAGTTGTTGTAACAGTGTAGATGGATGTCCGCTGTGAAAATACAGGCAGGACAATCCAGTTTGAAAATCCATGTGTAGCAAATTGTGAGATCTCTCTTTCTTTCTGTTTCACTCTCTCTCTTTCTGTCTCTCTGTTTTCTCTCTTTTGGTCTCTCTCTCTCTCTCTCATTGTTTCTCTGTTTTTTCTCTTGCTCTCTCTCACTCTTGTTGACGTCATGTTTTGTAACTTTAATTGTATTGTTTATAAAACTTATCTTCCACTTTACATAATACTTTGTATTTATATATCATACCTTCCATATTACATTGTATTTCATTTTCTTGCCAATTTATTTTTATAACACCTATAGCACTGAACCATAGATATAGTATTCCTTCCATTTGGTTTGCTAAAATCATGTACGAGGCAGTGCCTACTGTATGACAGGCCAGAATGAACTAAGAGACATGGTGTGTCATCCCAAACTATTTACAAACTACCATGGGGTGAGAGAGATGCCCCTTCCTTTATTCTAAAGCTACTGGTCCTCCCCTGTGTGTCTCTGATCTTGTACCCCTTTTCATCACCTGACAGAGTCATCATGTATGTCTTGTTTGGTGCTGGGTTTGACTTCTTGACGCCTTTTCTTTTGTTTTCTTCTAGGATGGGTTGCCCATAAGGTCTAAAAGATTTGTTTCCTTTCTGGCTTCAAAGTAGAGCAGAAATGGCTGTCATTCGACTATGTGCTCATTTTTTCAGAACCATATAAGTGCTATAATAAATTCCATCTGTCTTAGATTATTACATATATTTCTCTATTGCTGTGTAGTAGGAAGCACATCTGTTACCCAGAGATTTGCAGTGGCTTTAACTGTTGCTGCAATCTTGTTTTGTGGATGAGCTATTCAAATCATTTGCACATGGATGTTCTCTTTTTTTGAAAATTAGATTAAAATTCAAAGCATTGCCTTGTGAAATTTCATTGTTTCTGAAAAATCTCAAAACACTTATTTGGGTATCAGCTGCTCTGAAAATGATTTTTAGTAGGTAGTGTTTCTTTTTTTTGTTAAAGGAATGACACTTGGCCAACCCAGAGGCACAGCACCTGGAAGATTGAGGTTCACATGTAAGCCCTGGAATCCAACACTATGACCACTTGTGGGCATCTTCTCCTAGAGGGTGGCGAACCTATGAAACACCTTGAACTGCCCAGACACTCCCATGGTAGCAAATAAAATATTATACTTCAATTAGGGAGCAGTCTGTTCTTATTTGGATCAATAAGCATGCAAGCTACAGGAATAAACTGACCACGCACCCAGATGTTTGTGTTATTATTGTAATTTAGTGTTAATAGTAGTAACAGAACATTTGGTAGGCCCAAAATACCACCAACATTTTGGGGGCGAAACCCCTTCCTCAGGGTGGAGTAGGTGCCCCTAGAGCCAAAAGCTCCTGGATTTCCTGAATCTTTTTAACTCATTACAAGCAGTAATGTTTTCTGTACTTCTTTTCTGTTTTGCAATATGTAGCAGTGTTAAAGGGAAAGTCCCAGCAGCCTATTTTCTGTATACCTGTACAGTTTATAGGCATGAACAATGGTTCCCTCTCTTACATCCCCCAATGTCATCCTAATCTAAATATAAATGAGATTGTTTCACTCTGGTTTTCCCTGGTGTGAAAACCTGTTTGTCTCCATTACAAAGATCATGACCTCACTCATGCAAGACTCCATGGGAGTTGATGATGCGCACATGCACAAGCCAGCAGAAGTTACACTGTTATTCAGTTCTGTTAGAGGTCTTGTGAAGTCCCTCTATTCTCTAAAAGCATTTTTTGTTTCTAACTCAGATACAAAACTACAAAAGATAGCAGGGCACTTACTATGCCTTGAAAAGTTTCATGGCCGGCATATGACAAAGGACTGCAGAGGAAAGCAACAGCACTGACTTATACAGTGTAACTACTGCAGGCTTTAACACCAAAATATCATAAAATTCCAGGATGCCTTGCATCAATCAGGTCATGACCTTTGCAGTGGAGTCAAGCAACTTTTCACACCAGACTTAAGAACTTTAATTTACATTTAAATCCTGATGAAATTAAAAGGTTGCAACAGAGGCAATCATTGTACATGCCTACATACTAGTACACAGGGAAACAGAATAAAAGGCTGAGGGGACTTTCACTTTAACTGCACCACTTCCTGACTCCCCCCTAACATCCTTACAGTGAAATCTTGAAATGGCACAACAAACTGTAGTCAGACCCAAAAAGGATTTAAATGACACTTTTATAAATGAACTGCACAAAAATACACCTTAAAGCAATGCAGACCACAGTAACGTTCAGCACAGACATTGTAACCAGTCCGATTATCTTGTACAGTATTCACAATATGTACATGTTCACATCAACATATTATACATTTGTTAAGGTGGCTCTCAGGTCAGCAGCTAAAGGTCACTGGAAAAAAAATGATACAGTTTCTTTCAGTGCATGTTGAATTTATGGACACAGTAGCACATATAAATTCATTGATTTGTTTTGTAAATCATTAATAATGATCAGTTTCCAGATTTCTATATTAGCTATATAGAGTCTGGACTGGACCTGTTGGCATGACAGAAAATCTAAAACAAGTAGAACTTTGAAGAAAACATTTTTGTATTTTGTGGTTAATGAAAAAACTGTTGAGGGTGGAGATTAGAAGTGCAATCCAACATGTTTCCTAACTATATGTATGTATCTATTAAATAAATGCACTAGATGATCCAGTACAGGCCGTGCGGTCATGTTCTGATATATGAATGTCATGAATGTGTTATGAGGCATGAGGCTGCAGGCCGAGTGCATTCAACCACCCAAGGCATGCATATATCAGAGCATGACTGCACACCCTGGAGACCTGGGTTTGAATCCCACAGCTGCCAAGATGCATACTGTGTGATCCTGAGCAAGTCAGTTAACTTCCTTGTGCTCTCAGGTGGAATCTGGAAACAAGCTTCAGCTTAATGTGCTACTCCTAGTTAAACAATGTTCCTGTTCCCTTTATATTATTTCATATCTGGGACTATCCACTTGGATATAGATATAAGAGCAATGGATGCTGTCACCCGCCAGCCGCGGGGGAGTGTAGGGGCTTCGGGGTGGGTGGGGGACACTAGACACCAGGGAGATGTTTGGGGGCTGTGATGTGACATTCTGCCCGCGATCGGGCTTTACGGTCCACTGGACCACCAGGGAGATATTCGGCTGGGGGACGGTTACATTCTGCCCACGATCGGGCACTGGGGGTTCATACACGCTCTGCCCGCGATCGGCTGTGGAGATGTGGGGGGTTTCTAACTGTGATGTCCGGATCGGGCCAGGAGATGTGTGGGGGTTTCATTAACTGTGATGCCCGCGATCGGGCTGCATTGTGGGCGTTGGTCCTCAACGGCTGCTGCCTGGCAGGGTGGCCAGGAGCAAGTCCTCGGGATCGGCGCACTCCACATGGCATGAGTGCAGCAAATGGGGCTATAAATAGATGCAAATGGCCCCTGCGCCTTGCATAAATTATGGCCCCATTTGCATGTCACCTTTGAATATCGGAAATTTGAGCATGGCGCATGGTACTTGGCGCCCACCGCAAGTTTAATGCTCAACTCTGGCAACTTGCGGTGGCGAGTTCCATTGCGCCTGCGCATGTTGTGGAGTTGGTGATATTCAAAGGAATTGCTCAATAGCGCAACTCCTTTGAATCACTCCGGCTACACCCCTGCGCAACTATTTTGAGCAGCGCAAGGGCTTGCGCCTCAGAATGGTGCAGTTTGAATATCTGGGCCCAGGTGCATACCTTTGAAACTCATAATCTTATTCTGTGGAAAGGAACAAAATCCTTTTTTTTTTTTTTCACATTTTTAATATAATTGAAGATTCTGGCACATGTGAAGTTTCATACCCCCAGCATATTATTTAATGTGCTTGTTTTTTAATAATCTTATTTTTTGTTTTTTAAGGTTCATTGTTAAAGTTGTCTTCCCCCCGCATGATATTCATTTTATAATATATGGATGAGTGTTCTTATGTATGGAAATCCAGATACTCAAAATGCTTTGTACCACAGTTCAAAGGTCACAAAAGTTCTCGTACCACAGTAGTGCTGTGAGGACTGTGCAGTACAACATTTCAACCTTATGCTTGTTCAAATTTAGCAGATGCTGCACTGCTGATCCCCCAACACAAATTCCTCAAATTTTCTCTAATTTTAAAAAATAAATAAAAACACAATGCACCTCTGCTCAGTAATCTGTCACCCGGTGCCCCAAGCCATTCTAGGTCAAATAAGTTTATTTTTTTAATGCAGTATATTTATTAAAACATCTGCTGCTGGGCACCAGCTTCTCACTGCATCTTCTTCCATCTTGAATCCATCTCTGTCAGACAGAAGCAGAAAAAAAGGAGAGGAAAACAAGGAAATATTCATGTGTGGGGTACTCAAGGAAATATTTATATTTATGTTTAAGAACTATGTACTATGGAAGATAATGGATGGAAAACCAATTACAGATAAGGCATGTGTTTCCATCTTGGGGTTCTGTTGACATCAGACATCTCTTGAACTTTGCTATCGAGGTCTATGATGTCATTAGGACCCCCTCAAAAGAAACACAGGTTTGTTGTGTAACGTTTTATATACATTGGCTTCCTACACATTATTCAATATTTACTTATGAGTTCTGGAACCCAGAGACATCCATTGAGCAGAAGCCTACAATGAAACTTTTCCTGCTGGGATAACTGTGTTTGAAAACAAACACTGCACAGTATGCTAATGCATTACACAGAATTGAGACATGACCAAATTGCCAGGGTTTATGTTCCCTATAATTTTTATTCTTTTGTGTAATTTGCTGGCCATGAAAGGTTCCAGATGAACAGCATTGGAGACTGAAGTACTCTTTATTTGTAAGTCAAGTACAGCATGGTTGGGGCACAGAGCAAATGTTCCCACACTAGCCTGCAACTAACTCAAGTCAATCCTCTCATGGTGGGAGAAACCTGCAGTGAGTGAACAGGTGGTACAGATTGCTCACATTCAGCCCTTGAACTGTGTTGTGAGAATGCCAGGTGCCAAACAAGATACCAGTTAGTACCAGGAGAGTTGGTGCTTTTGGTAATGTGGGTACCTGTCCAGTAGGGATTTTACCGAGAGTATCACAATCATGACTCCTTCTGTGTAGAGCAATGAAGGGCAATCAGACAAATAGCTTTTATGACCTGTGCCAAATTTGAATCACTGACATGAAGGGCAGCAAACAGGGGCCAGATTTTCAATGCACTGAAAAAAATGTGCACGGGCAACAGAAACGGTGTTCAAGGTGGGGGGGATTCCATTGTGCAGTAGCAACGTTTTCCCACATGAGTGTGACTGTCATAACCAGAGCCCTTTCGCAACCATTTCCATAATTTATGCCAGCTTGCGAACCAGCTCCATGTGTAGCGGTGCTGAAATGCTATGATTGGTATTACCGGGCAAAACATTCCTCTGCTGTTGCACCTGCCCTGCATTTGCCAACCTTGTACATGAAACCCTGAAAATAGCATTTCCACAAGTGCGTAGATTTTTTTTTCTCCACACTGGCAAGTTGCACATCAGGCACTTTGAAAATCTGGCTGCAGGTGTTCAACCCACAGCTAACCTACTGAGTCATTCAATTAACAGGAGGTGACACTCTTGCCGGATGGCATATCAGTAAGGGATGGATTACATCAGTTCAGTGTACACACAGTACAGGTCTTAAAACTACTTTAGAC
Source organism: Neoceratodus forsteri (assembly GCA_016271365.2). Taxonomy (NCBI): domain Eukaryota; kingdom Metazoa; phylum Chordata; order Ceratodontiformes; family Ceratodontidae; genus Neoceratodus; species Neoceratodus forsteri. The sequence continues at coordinate 72,081,057 of JADMNL010000033.1, forward strand.
TCTCAATATCTATGATTCATAACCAGGATGTTTGTTTTAATATCATCTGGGGCCATGGTGGAGTCTGCATTACATTTCCATAGTCTGAATCTGAGACCAGAGACAGCTATGGCTAGCAACCTGTCTGATAATATTACTGGATTATGCAAACAAACCCCAGTGAGATTACACTGTTGGTAGAAGATTTAACAACTGTCATTTGATCTGTTCTGACTGTAATTGGAAGTTGGGAAAATACAGGGGGCCCAGTTTGTATTTACTTCAGCATAAGACCTAGACCAGAGGTGTCTGACCCCTGAAATCAGAAAGCTGGAAAAACTATTTCAGTAGGGATAGATTTTTTTTTTTTTTTTTTTTTTTTAGTATTTGGTAACCGGGTAAGGCCTACTAGGCACAAGTACCTGTTTTCAGGGGCAACCTGGGAGCACCGGGGCAGTTAAGTGACTTGCTCAGAGTTACACAGTATGCAAGTGGAGGTTGTAAGAATCAAACTCAGGTCTGATCTGCTGGATGTATCAAGCTTGATCACACCTCGTTCCTCTAACCTCTAGGCTGTACTGCCAGCCCATTTCAGTGGCAACACTATTGTTATCTGAGAAGCTAAGAAAATACAGTAATGGAAGAGTTTCAGTGTATATTACTGCTTCATATGTCATGGACTCCCACATTTCTCCATTTGGAAGTTTTCCTCCATGTACCTTCTGTAACCTTTTTTATATTATTTATTACATGAATTGGGTTGCAAATTGACATTTGGAAGCCATTTTGCTGACAGAAGATATATTGCTAATGGAAGCTACCTTGCAGATTTAATTGCTGAAAATGCTACATCCTATCATGGTACTTCTTAGCTACGTGTACATTATTTCTCAGAAGAAGTCAGTGCTCTACAGTCAGCACTCATTTATCTGCCTGTCACTTATCTGTCACACTCATTTTCTGCCCCTGTGGTTGAGCTACCTTTTGCTATGTTTGTCACAGAATCCGGACTCAGAGTCTGTGACAATGGGAATGGATGGGGTTGGATATCTGAGTGCTGACTGTCACTCTGTCTTTAGTTCAGTCCTGCCATGTATCATATAGCCAAACCACAGAAAAGAGAATAGCTGGGGCTACAGCCCCAAAATGAGCTTTGGAACTGTGGGTAATGCATATGACACCTGCTAGCCACATATCTTTGCCATTCATAATTACTTTCTTGACCATTTGAAGGCATGAGTGGGAGAATCCAGTGATACAGTCTAACTAAGGTACACAAGTGCTGGTTAGTGGTTTACCAGGAAGCACTACCTTGTGTGTCAAGTTTCATAATGAAGTCAAATATTACCCTGTGGTTTATCTTATGGTAAACCACTGACCAACTCTGCATCCTCTTATCTTCCCATTATATTGCGCTTTATAATGTTAGATTGAAACGTGAACCACAAATGAGCAGTCTGAAATGGTGCATTGACATCTACTGTTGGTTTCTCAAATAATATTTTCTAGGTCAGTGATGACCTTATGATTAGCTCTTGCAATGACTAGGGGGAGTAACTGTACATCCCAATGGACTTTGATGGGGATACAATAGTTCCTTATTCTTTGCTGAGATCCCAATATATAGGGATACATTTTTCTGAATAACAATAAGCCAGTATCAGACAACTATCTCTAAAAGTGAGACTACAGGCAAAGAATGAGAATGCATAAAAAAAAAAATTGTTATCAGAGCCTTTAATATCAAACCACTTGTGTTCCTCTATTGAAATATGGTCTTATTATGAAGCAACAGTTTTCATTTTTGGATTTTCAGTTGAGCCAAGATGCAGGTCCTCAGTGCTGGCCAGTGCCAGGAGAGCCCCCATAACTTCTTGAGGGTATGTTTGCAATGTGGTAATATCAGAAATCAGACTAAAACAGGACAACACAAAACACGAAAAACATTGACATAGTCCCCAGTGTACACTGCAGCTATCTGACTGGGATTTCTCTCAGAGGAAGAGCGGGTGACATTCTGATACAGTGCCAACTCTACCTCAGTATCCCATTTCCAATGCATTGTAATGCATTACAGTGCAAGCAGTCTGAGAGGACAGGACAGGACAATGTCTTTGCATCCAAAGTCACGGCTCATTAGCTTGCAGGTACATGTACTGCATACCCACAACTGGACAATTTCAAGTTGCAAATTCAGTGCTGTAGAACCCTATTCAAATTCCAAGTACTCTCAAATATAAAGAATGTTCTTTGTTCACATTATTTGTTTTGGTGCTATTCCTATTTAAAGGATTTGCTGGCAGTACCAGACAGTAGAGTATTTGCTCACCCATCAGTTCTCATTGGAGTGTACTGCAATGACTTCAAGAGCCACTTACACCTCCAGAAGAACTATGAAAAATGTAATATTTGGACACAAAGTAACATATTCTCATTAGCTCTGTATTTCCTATCCCCATTATTTATTACTGCCATCATATGCATGAAAGCAGGGGAGTTGTTCCTTGAGGGTTCATGAGCCCCTATTGCTTCTTCCCAACCTGATGTCATACTCAGCTTAGACATCACAGTCATTCCCGTGGCAACTGATGGGAATGTCACAACAGAGCATTATATTTTGAAGTAGGGAATACGCTTCAGAGGCAGATAAACTCTAAGGGAAAAATATCTCATTTTTGCGGGAATTTCTTCAGCAATAAATAATGGAGAGGAGAAATCTATAGAAGATATAGGAAATACAAGCTGAACTGTGTCTAAATATATAATGTTTTCCAACATTTTTCAAAAGGCGTCAGCTGCTCTTTAACTACTCATCTTACTCTGTCTGTCTTGGCTTACACATTTTTCAGGAGTATTTCTACTGAAAGAAATGCAGACTTGTTCCTTTGGACCTGAAGATAACAGTATTTGATGTCTCAAATGTTGTTCAACCAGTGCTGAGTGTGACCCATTGAATTTGATTGGCATAGCATTATTTAAAAGTGCTTGGTATATGGCTCTTTTTGCCAACAGTTCGGTAGTCCCATTATTCATTGTGTGGAAATTGAACAGCATGTCCATTCGTCCAATCTCAGCTTGGTCTTCAGCTCCATCATTTCCTTCCAAAGTATCTTTTTCTCCCTTGGCCTGAAATATGTTCCCAAAAGCATCAGGCATGCAGCTGTTGACAATTTCATTGGTTTGCCCTGGTGAAGACTGGGCCAGGTTAGTACCACTGATCACTTGTTCTTGCCTACCACTGCTTAGCGCTCTGTATTTCAGACGTAGTTTATGGGGAAGTGCCGCTGTTTTCACATCCTGATAGGAATCTGCAAGTACTGAAGGAACAAAAGGATAGATTGGAGGAGAAACCGGTGCTGGAGAACCTTTGGAGCAGTCATTCACTTCAGATGCTGTTTCTTCACTGAAATTGTCATAGATAGGTGAATTAGAACTAGCTGTCCCCTCCTTGATGCAGCTTTGGCTGCTCGATGATTTGGATGAGGTTTTTCTCTGAATAATGTTATTTTGGTCTACTGAATGTTCTAAAGACTGATGTACGTCCATCACCAAGCATGGAGGTTCTTCATATGACCTGAGAGCAGAAGCACTAGGGCTAAAAGAGTCATATGTCTCAGGCTTTGTATTTCTACAAACCACTGGAACAACCTCATGGTGGTAACTCAAATGTTCAACCTCACTGGGCCTGCCCATGTTAGAAAGTTCATAAACTGCAGATGCAGGCACATTTTTAGGCTCAGGCTCCAGCTGGCGTGATGTCTCAGAGTTTGCGTGTTCTCCCCCATGCACATCCTCTCTTTCCATTGTTCTGGGTTTGTGCAAGGATGCATGATGAGAAACAGGGGAATGAAGTTGGGGATTTCTTGTTTCTGATTCCTGTACTGTCTGGGAATCTACTTCAAAACCATGAGTTCTGAATAGAATAACTCCCCTTGGAGGTAAAACCTCATTTGTTTGGTCCTGAAAATCTACCATATGGTTCAGAGATGAACTGCTGGAACTATCTCTAGTGTCAATGGCAACAGAACTCAAATGGAACTCATGGCCCAAAGTCCTATTACTTTGATGGATGTCTGTGTACATCAGAGGAAGGGGACTGTCTCTAGATGATCCATCTGACATATCTGACAAAGACCCCCTAGGAGAGTATTTGGCCAGTGAAGTACTCCCACTGCCTCTGCTTGATTGTTCAGGCTCAGAGGAATCTGAGTTAATCATAGATGAAGCACTGTTGGAGTAGCCATTGAAGAAGGTCTTTACTGTACTACCATTGAGCTGTTGGCTTTTCTCTATATAGGAGGCAGTGCTAATCATTCCAAACCTTAATTTAAGTTGTAGCAGTTCTCTTTTAAGGCGAACATTTTCTTCATTCAGTGCTAACACCCTGTTCTCAAGGACCATATCATTAAGTCGTCGCTTCTCTCTTGATCTTTTGGCTGCCTCATTGTTCTTTCGCCTTTTTTCCCAGTAACAAGCATCTTTCTTTTCATCTGAGATGAACTCTCTCCTCCGCCGGCAATTGATGTTGGGTCTCGGCCTCGCAACCCTGTTTCTCTGCATGATCCCATCATGAAAAGCTGTGAAGTTTCCAGAAAGACAGAGAGATGGTGAAGTTAGGCTTTCCATTTTTGGGAGGAAGATGTTGTTGTTGGCCACCACAAGACTGTAACAACAAGTGAAGAAAAACCTGAACACGTAGACAATATAAACCACTCCCACCTTACCAGTAGAGGGCCCCAGGCCAGAGTTGGAACTATAAAATGCAAAATAAAAATTCAGTAGACTAAGTTATTTTCATTCAGTTCATTTAATCAAGGTTTACCTCTCTGTAAACTGTTGTTTGTATCTTGAGAAAAAAAAAATAAAGCAATCACAAAAATAGCCACAAACTACTGTATAACAGTTGAGGTGGCTTTTGCTAGTCTTTCCAAAGTACGTTGAATCAGAGAAGTCTCTACTGGTCTTCAGCTGTCTTCCAGATGCAGTGAGCCCAAACCATTCTGATGTGCATGTGACAGACTTTCTTGAGGTCAGTCATTTATTTGATGGAAAACAATCCTATGCAGTTTGGGGGGCAGACCTGGTTTTGGGAGTTCTTTGCAATACGGTACATCACGAGTGGTTCGTCAGTAAGGAGAGCGTGTCAAAACTTAACAAGTCTGGCAAATCTTCTGTCATTTGCCACTGAAGTTGAATCCAAGTCTGTAGACACACCTGAAAGGAAAGAAAATAAAAAGTGCCTCAGAACTTCTGTATATTAATAAAATATACATCTTACAATTCTGTTAGCATAAATTTTCATCACATATTGTAGTTTTTCAGCTGTAAAGTATATTTTGACACCCTTGGATTCATCATCATTTTATTTTTAATTCCTTCATGTCATTTTTAAAAGTTTATTTTTGCAATTTTTTTAACTATTGATTTAAGTCCAAAAAGATGGCTGCCACTAGCAATTTTTAAAAATCTCTTCCCTTGAGGTTACTGTTTGTGCATACTAAATTCATGCTATGACTGTATTAGGATGGTGCTTGCACATGCTTCAGGTGGTAACCAATACAACACCACATAAAGAAGTTAAAAAAAATGCCAAACAGTGGGGATGTTTAAAATCTTCAAAGTCCCATGTCTCAATTCAGCAATGAAATAAAATAAAATAAAACTTCTATATTGGTCCAATAAAAGGTATCAAATCATTTGCTTCTGGATCCATAAAATAAAACATGGAGTAATTAATGTTTTTTCACAGAAAAACTTTATCCTTAAAAGAACTATATGATGAAACTGTTTGACAACTAGCAAATACTGCTGTATGTGATAACTGCCACAGAGACCACTCTTACGGTGGTAAGAGTGGTCTCATGTGTATTCTTAGGGTATGAGAAACACAAACCGAAGATGAATGGTTCTGATACACTAAGAATACACGTGAGACCCCTCTTACAACCGTAAGAATGGTCTCAACAGTGATAGTAATATATTATTGATCAAGCTGGATCAATAATATAGTAAGTTTTTTAAAAACCTTACCAGAATGTGCTTGCTTACAGGGAAGCTGCTTGCAAGACACTCTTCAAGGAATAAGAGTGTCTCATGCACAGAGAAAAGGAGTGCCGTGATTGGTCAGGAGCACTCCCATGATCTATAATGTTCTAAGTGACCCATTATTCCAGTTCAACAATACGCACATTATTTACTGTGGTGGCCATCGGTAGAGGTAGAACTGCTGCTGGTGAAAAAAAAAAACAGATTCCAGCAATTACATAGACCAAAGTATGGGGGACTGTTTAACATTTTAATTTCATACACACCCTAGGTGTGGGATGCTATTATAAACCCTGCTAACATTGCTCACATTATTCATGACATGATTTATGTAGTATCCAACTCCTTGGGTGTGTATAAAATTCGTGCTACACATAGTCCCCCAGGCATTGTTCTGGATATAATTCATGTGTGTTATATAATAATGTATACTGCTGGTACTGTATTTTCAGTTTACTGAATATAAAAATGCATTATTCGCAAAACAAAAATACACAGAACTGCACAGTTTACCAGATGTTTACTATAGTTTGCACAGCCATGCTGTATTATAACGCATCTTTAAAGGACTGGTTTAGTTTTAGTATAGTCTGCTAACTGCTAATTGAGTCTCTCCCCACCCCCTCCACTGACCCCAAGCACTACACAGGACTATCAAGCCCCTGAGAAACTGCCACTCAACAACACAACTGTATTTCTTTCCAGCGTTAGCCCTTTTGTGTTTATGGACTCTAGCTATACTGTTTGTATAAACAGAAGCTGACGAATAACCTTGTTAGGTTCTGTGCTTTTTCTTTTCCTCCCTCACTCCCTCTCTTGTTTATACACTGTGTTCGCAGAGAAGAAAGGCATGTTGAGAAAGGTACGTTCTGTCTTCCCCAGTAATCAGGCTCTTCAATCTTGCCATGCCACGTGATCCGTGAAAGGAATCAGGGATAAAATGTAGGTCAGTACACACTGAATATTTAAACAGCATGCAGTCAAAACAGGCTTGGTTGTGTAAGGCTGTCACAAGGAAGTTACGGGGAATACAATTTATCTGGGCCTGACGCCAAAGCACCCACTGACCTACAAAAGGCGGCTTTAACTTGATTATTGTAATGAGTAAATTGTAGAGCTATGTAGGGCTAGGTGATTGACATATGAGGTAATGCTTTGTGGAGGGACTAAGCTTTGTTCCTGCCTTTAATAGTGCAGAATATACAGTTACAAGGTACCACTAACAACACCAGCATCTACGAAGGATACTGTCTGTTATAGAATTACTTACACAATGGTGTGATTGTCTTAGGGAATCATATAACTGCAGTACTGTGCCTGCTAAGGGAGGGTTGGAAGCATAATACTCTAAATGTAACTATTTTTAGTGGTTGAACTGGAAATGTTTAAATGGTGTAAGTCTCGACTGTAGATTTGTAGGTGGGGATCTCTCCTAGAAGTACTTAATAGGGCCTTCCTCATTGTGCCTCTTATGGATGTTAATACAATCCCTGAGACCTTGTTACATTTGTAGGAGTAGCCTCACTGCCTCAGGCGCATTCTTACATTATGAGAACAGTGAACTGAAGGTGAGCAGTTCTGGTACTCTCAGGATTTAACGGAGACCATTCTTACAACCATAAGGGTGGCCTCAGAAACCATACTACTAATATATTATTGCTCGAGCTCTATCAATAATATTTAAACATTTGTTTCCGTGAATGTGTCCATTTCCTGAACAGCTGCACATGAGACACCCATCACAGAATAAGAGGTGTCATAATAAGAGGCATTAGTGTGGCTCAAGTTGGTAGCACGTCTGCCTCTGAACCAGAATGTTGTGGAGTCTAGTCCCACTCTGGGACTGGGCTTATATCATACTGTAAACGTTGACACATAAGTGCAGTGCTAAGGGATGCTGTACTGTCAGGGTTTGCCGTCCTTCGGATAAGAGGTTAAAACGAGGTTCTTTCTACCCACCTCTGGTGCTTTCCAGGTGGAAGTAAAAGAACCCAAGGTACTTTTCACAAGAGCAGGGGATTTCCCCAGTGTCTTGACCAACCTTCCCCTTCCCATAAAACTAGTTCATGCAATTGCCCAAGGCTGTGTATGAATGCTGATGTGTGAAATGGCTGCCACTACAAATTCAGACACTTCCAGTCTCTCATTGCTTGTAAAGTGCTTTGGGATACAATGTGTATGAAAAGTGTTATATAAATGCTAATTCTTCTTTTCATGCACAGAGGAAAGGAGTGCTCTGACTGGTCAGGAGCTCTCCCTAAATCTGTAATGGTGTTATAGATCGATGGAGCACTCCTGATTAATCGGAGCACTCCTTTCCCCTGTATGTGAGACACTCTTATTCTGTGAAGAACATCTCATGTGCAGATGCCCTGGAAATGGGTACATTCCGGGAACAGTTTTTTTCAAAAATATATTATTGATCGCTCTCGATCAATAATATATTAATGTGTCCCCGTTGCCACTTGTTTCTGTAATAGAGTGGTTTCACTTGCCTTCAGCTTGAGCCAGAACAGCTCAGCTTCACTTCGCTGTTCTTGCTGCAGCCGAATGCGTGTGAAACCATTCTTATACAGCAGTAAGTGGCACCAGGGGATATATTAACATATAAAAGTGACCCAGAGCATGAGGTTTGGCAGGAGGGCTATGAAGAAAATCTGAATGGTACTGGCTGTCCAAACCTCACAAGAGGAATCTCTTGTACCATAGGAGACACCCCACAGAGGTCATATTAACTTATTACAAATTACTCAAGTTAGCTAGAGAGATTTATAAGTGTTAAGTATTTTTAATTTATTTCAAAAGTTAAATGAAGTTGCCCTCCCCCTGGCTGTGAAGTGGAATGCTCCACGCCATAACGTTCCTGCATGGGAGATCACTGTACGCAGGATAAGAGGTACAGTGGCTCTGTGCCTTGATTGGCTGAAATCATATTAGTGATTTACAGTATTTATTCAAGTAAGATGACTGAGGTACTGGAATTCTTGCACAGTTTTGCAACAGGTGTGGGGAGAACTGGGTTTCTATATGTTCCTGCCAATATATCCCCTGCCTATTTTTTTTTTATAAAGGATGTGTGGGAAAGAACTCCTTGGAAGCTGTCCGGTTCTAAAATTTAAGAAAGAAATAAGGCCTTCCCTTAAAAACACTGTTCTAGTGCTTAACATGCTAATTAGCATGTCATTAGCATATGCTTAGTATGCAGATGAATGCAAATTGTTAGGTTTGAAAACAAGAATCTTTTTGAACTATTCTGTTTGAAGTAAGACCCTAATAAATTCACCTCACTTGTCCGCACTCTATAAGTCAAACGGTTGGACCAGCAAGCAACGTGAGGAGTTCTCTGAAATATGTGAAATACTAGTTGAGATGTGTATAAAAGATAATTTTTTTAGCTTCCTCTGGGCTGTCAGAGGATGTTTAGAACACTAAAGCAAGCTGGCAGGTGCCACTAAATTGGTCCATAGTGCCCAGACTCACCTCTGCTGGCAGATGTCTGTAAGGTCTTAAATAGAGTAAACTGGACTCATGGAGTTATTTCCAGAGTGGGAACTTGATCTGAATATCTGTGCACTGGTATGAATATAAATTACTGTGCACTGAGTTGTATTTTTCTGTGTACCAACTGTGGTAACTCATAATCACTGTGACTTCAAGCACACGTCTGTGAAAGTGCATGCACAGCTCTGGAACACTGTGACACTGTGTCAGATATATTCTTACACCGTGCACACTTTGGGCTTCTGATATTTTCATGCAGTTCTGTAGCACTATCTTTCTGTGCTTTGAGATGTCTTGAAAATAGATAGACTCAATGGAGTAATTCATTTCTCATCGAGAATAAACTTACAACTAACAGAAGGTTCTGCCAAAAGTTTTTGCCATGACTGCCAGCAAGAATTTGGGAAAAGAGTCATTGCCCTTCCTATTAAGCTGACTTGCTAAGACATTTTCCCATCAGTAAGTGATGAATAAATAAAAATACATGAATGCTGGTCTGATTCAGTGCCAATTATATGAAGACTTGACCTTACAATGCAGGGGAAAAAAAACAACAACTCCACACTGTCTTCATGCTTTCATAAAATATACAAAAGCATTGATGTACCAGTCACCTATTAAACTCCACAGGTGCTAGCAGATGGCTCAGCAAATCCCAGCTATGTGATTAGAACCAGGGGAATAGAAACTAGGGGCCCAATTCCAGGTCGAATGTCACAACTCACCAGCATAGGTGAGTTGTGACATTCGCGCCACCAGGGACCCTGCGCCACCTTCCAAGAGCCGCAGGGTCCTGGCACTATGGTAAGTGGGTTATGCCATGCAGAGGCTAACACCTCAGGCATGCCACAGAAGCCCTGCATGTCACATGTCATGGCCCACTACTGGCAGCCCCCCAAAGCCCCCCCATCCCGGAACACCACGGCACACACCGGGGGAAGGGGGCAGAACAGGTGGCACAGGAGTCCGGGTTGGTGCACTGGAGATCGGAGCCCCCTTGGGGTCCCTGACCTTTGGGGTTGGGGGCAAGGGTGTGCTTGTGGGGGCATGGGGAGCACATTGGCACCATTTCCATGGCGCTGTGGAGTGGATGGCACCATTGGATACCCATGAGAGCAGCTTGGAACTGCTGTAACTTAGCTCTGCCAGTGTGGCTCCTAGAATTGTGGCAGCGGGTTACGGCAGCTGCCCTCTTGGAATAGGGTGCAGTTGCTGCCATAACCCATCTTGCACCATGTCATTATGGGCTGCGGCATAGTGGGTGGCATAACCCATGGTTGGCATAGCCTGCAGCCAATATGGCACAAGACACCTCTTGGAATCAGGGCTGGCATACCAATTGGCGCAAGTCACGAGATACGCCAAGGGGTTTGGCGTATCTTGGCTTACACCGGCATACGCTGACTTGGAATCAGTCCCTATGTCATTAATGCCAATGGGACCAGCAATAGCTGATATCTTCAAGGACTAGTCCTGGATAGAGGTTTGAGAGATCTGGGCTTTTTTTTAATTTTTTCTTGTGAACAAGAGACCCTGGGTCTATCGGTTTGCATCTGGTGGCATCTGCTGCACCAGTCATTGCCTGTCTGGATGCAGTGTGCACTATTTTTATGACTATCTGACTGCAGCAATCAGACATTGATTACAGCAATGTGAGTCTCCTCAAAAATGGTCACCCAGCTTATCCTCTGGCTTCTACCCCGGCGTTCCTCAAAAGGGCACAAGGGCTTGTTCTGGGCCACACTATATCTGCCACTGAACAATTGTGCCGTGGTGCATTGGGGGCTGATGCAGCCCCTTAGAAAATAGTTTTGGGCCCAAGGCAGACATGGCACTTGAAAGATCTAACCCTGTATGTTTACCACAATTAATGTCCACACCTGAGCCTGGCTTTATGCATTTTAATAAACTGAGCAAATCACTCTTGGGCCACCATTCTAGAGACTGACAGACACTGAGCCATGTAAATTTTCAGATTTTGCTGCTGATCAAATTCTGTGGAGTTTCAGAAATTCTGCTTCATACTTGAGAATTCCCCATATTGCGAAACCCAAATTTTTTTAAAACATTTTAAACTGTAGATTAGCAATCTGCAATTTTCAGAAAACATGGACTAGCATTCAATGGTTTATAGTGGTGTGCGGAATTTTCAGATTCTCGCAGAATGGAATTTCATGGAATTTTGTGAAATGCTGCTAACTTTCTTCGGAAGTGGAACAGCAGAATTCCACAGCATAATAATGCTGAATGGGTCTTGTGCTACTTTCCTGAAGAATTAAATTCAGAGGATCTTGCTATATTGTGCAGAAATAGTTGTGGAACAGTTTTCCATGGAAAAATGTTGTTCCAGGGAATATAATTCTGCAGAGTACAGCAGGTGGAATTCCCGCAGAATGACCATAAAAATTCCAACAGAAATTCCATGGGCAGAATGGTCATTCTATGCTAATTCTACTGGCGGAATTCCATGTTCTGCACACCACTAGTGGTTTATGTAAACTGTAGATTCATTTTCTGCATGTAATAACATTTTTTTATTTTATTTTATTTTATTTAAACAGCAGTTTGGAAAACCTTTGAGCCATAGACTCATTTACAAAGGTACCTTGTCACAGTAAGACAAACGAAAATACACAGTATAGCAGTACAACACATAAGTATAACAGTAACTTAAGACATAGATACAAACAAGCTGGTACAGGTAGGACTGATGCAAACAATACCAGAGTTATGTTGTCCTTAGCAGCTTAGTAGTAAGCTTTGTCATAAGTATTGAGTACGGCTTTGACTAATGGCAATTACAGCATCGGGTGTTAATAAGGTGGTTACGTAAGGAAGTTTTGAAGCACGATATAGTTGGAGCTTTGGAGATGGAGGGGGGCAGTGTGTTGAACCAGGAGGGGGCCCTAAAGCTGAAGGCTCTTTGGCCGTGAGAGGTCCTAGCTCTAGGGATAACAACAGAAGTTTTTTCCTTGGAGTCTCTGAGATGGCTTGCTTATAACCACAGTCACACTTTTTTTCTTAAATAATAGAAAGCTGTTGCATCAGAATGGGACCCCTGAAAGAGACCCCATCCCCCCACTTATCTGACCAACCACCAAAGCTTTACAGCCCCATGGAGGGCCATGACAGAACTGAGTCCCAGACTGCGATCTGCGATAGATGCCACTGGACAGATCAACACTCACAACACTCATAGTCATGAATGAATTCCAATAAAGAAATATGAAAAAAATGTGTGGAGATATCTAATTGGTTCCCTACTGGGAAACGGTCAACAGCTCAACTTTATCCTTTGCTCCATGGAATTTTTGTGCAGTTTGTTGCATCATTCCTTTGAAATGCATATCCAGGAAGGAAAGGCTTGAAGGCATATTTATTTTCTATTCACACGTTTCTCACTCTGGGATAGCCACATTTCGGTGCAGTATCTCATTTTCAAGTAGGTCACAGGAGTGCAGCTACAGCAGCCATATCTGGCTGCCAAACACTTTCAAAATCTGCAGGTGAACACTTGTGGAATCAAAATGCAGATTTTAAATCTATATATAGATATATATTTGCCATTTTCTACGGGTGGGATTTTGTAGACTTGCAGTATTTTCTCTGCAAGTTGTGGACTCAGTATTGCTTTCTAATCAAGTTTACACAGACACTGCAGATTTGGATTAACCAACCATGATATAAAGTGGGTGGATTAGGTAATCATAAACATGGGCAGACTTGATGGATCATTGGTAATTTTCTGCTGCCAGTTTCTGTATTTCTGTTTCTAGCAACAGGCAGATGTGAACATCCACACGTTCACACAGCTCCAGTTACTTAGTGGATTACGTAACAAACTTGAGTCCGTTTCATAATGGATTGCAGGAAGGGCAGGAAAATAAAACAGGAGCGAAACGGAGGAGGAGTTTGGAGAAGAGGAGGATCTTCTCTTTTACATAAAAAAGTAAAGGATATATGGAGGGCTAGCACGATACCAATCATATTCCCTGTTTCTACTTTGTTTTGCCAACTCTGCTGAGGTACCTGGCACTTTATACTCTGTGTCTGCATTGTAGAGGGACACGTAACTGTGCACTGACTGTTTTCTTTTGTTGCAATTTACTGCCTTCCTGTATACTGCTGTCCACACTGCCTGATGATGATCACACACACACACACACACACACTTGTTGCTGTATCCTCCCTGAATCCCCAGGACTCTCTGGGAAACAAACAGCCCAGTTCAATTTGCTATCATGGCCAAAAATGACACATAGATAATTAAATAACTAAATAAGATGCTGAAATATTTATTGTTATAAAATGGGGTATAAGAATGCAACCAAATCTAAAAATGTCATTGTTTGGAACAGAACACCTAACCATTGAGCCATTTCCTAGAAAATGCGCAGTTCACAACTTATCTACCCAAAGCTACATTGCAACAGCCTAACTAAGTAAAAATAAACTCTTTTTCTATTGAAGTGAAAACTTTTCCAACTATTCTTAACACAATGAACTATAACAGTGCACAGGGTTCCTTCAAAATAAATGCACTTCCTGGAATTATTTAAAGGCATTCAGCTTTCATTACCAAACTCACATATTCTACCTAGCAACAGGCTAACAAAAGGAACATAAAAAAAAGATTTCCATTAAAAAAACAACTTTTTATTTTCATTTTATAAGTACAATAACTAACTCAAGGGCATGGGTTTCCTAACAATTAATGCACTTTTCATGTGTGGAGAAAGGCACTAAGCTGTTGGCCTTGTATCTTTCAATATACCCAAGGTGTGTATTCATTTTCTAGGAAGCCATGACTTGGAGTGGGTTACTGCTTACATATATTGCCTTTGATATCCCAAGATATACCACACCCTGTTGTGTATTATTATTTAAAGAAAAAATACAGAAAATCTAGATAGTGTAGCAGCTGCTGCAGAAACACCTGATCAGGGCTTGTTGCAATAGATTTTTTTAATTATCTGCTACATTTCTATTTTTACATTTAAAGAACTGCACTGTCTATAATGAACTGCCTGCGGCCATCTCGTACACCCCAGGTGGCTTCTGGCATGTAGGTTATGCTAATAAGGGCTACTAACTAGTGGCAGAGTTGATAGCCCTCATTGGCATAACCTGCATACCAGAAGCCAACTGGGGTGCACAAGATGACTGCGGGCAGCTCAGTAGACACTATGAACAGTGCAGTTCATGAAAAGTAAAAATGGAAATGCAGCAAGTAATAAAAAAAAAATAATGTATTGCAATAAGCCCTAATCTGGTGCTTCCGCAGCAGCTGCTGCACTCTCTATGTTTTCTGGTGTTTTTCATTAATTATAAAATTAAATTATGAAATGAACAGAACTCCTGAAAGCTGACAGGTCTAGATGCAGGTTCAGTCATGATGTTATTTCATTACAACAGCATGATCTGAAGATTATCTAAAGAGACAGATGCATAGAAGCTTTTTTTTAAGTTCTACAGGATCTATTTTATGATCCCAATAAGGCATTCTAGGGTGTATGTTATGCTGGTTAATGTGACAAATTGACAGGGCCTGGATTCGGGGACAAAGAAAAAAACTAGACAGCTCTGTTATATATTTTCATTGGGCCAATCTGCTTATCTTATTCTTTACCAATAAAGGTGGTTGGATAGTGTATAATCTACTCTGGATCACATGATTTAACATCAGTATCTGTACCTGGACAGACAGTTCCAAATAGCAGATCATTTCAATGGAAAATGTGATTGGATAATGACTTGAACTCCTAAATATCTGATCCTGACAATAAAATCCAGGGTAACAATGAGTACTATTGGGGGCATTGGGGTGGACACACAAGTGAGTTTCTGTGCATCTTTATTTAGAAATTTAAAAACAGATCGAGGAGTGCTTCATCTTCAGCCAGCTGCAGATTAAGTGAGCAAAAGATACACAGCACACCAAAGGGTTAACTTTTGGCAGTTGACTCTCGCCCTAAAATGGCAAGCAGAAAAGTGGGTGTGTCTCCACAGAAAGGACTGTAAGCTGAATGAACTCCAATGAACTGTAGTGTGGACGTGAGCTGTGTGGTGTTGCCGCTGTCTGCCAAGGATCACAGGCTATTAAAAAAAACTCACGTCCCCCTGGGAAGCCCAGTATTGCACTGCATTTTATGATCTGGACATGTCTGGTACAGAAAAGAGTTACAGCATCCTCATTTTATACTATGGCTATGCCCAGCCACCTAGCTAGCTGGTCTGGAACCCTGATGCCGTTCACCCTGGCATAATAACCCCATCCCCCCTGCAGATTTCCTCTTTGGTATTTGTCAGGTTATCAAGTTTCAAAAGGTCCCCCCCCCCAGCCCTCTCTATGTGTAATTCACCAAGTTGCACAGCTTGCACAACATGGCTACCTTGTATGTACCAACAATCACCTAATGCACAATTTCCAGCAATAAATATGTCTTTTGCAGTCCCCTTGTGTGAATGTATTAAGGGGATGCATGATGGCTAGGTGTGTGATACAGAATATATCTGAATGAGTGGCAAGTGAGCTCAGGGAATATCACGAGTGGCGGAGCGTAGCAGAGCCACGATTGATGGTTCTCTGAGCTCGCTTGCCACGAGTTCAGATATATTCTGTATCGCACACCTAGCCATCACATATGGCTTTTATACAACAGGACTGTGTTTTGTGCTGTTTATTTTTTTGTTTGATGATGTCACCACAGTGTGATATCTGGAGTTATCCCACTGCGGTGGTGTCATCACAGTGTGATATCTGGAGTTATCACACTGCAGTGAGAATACACGTTTTAATCTAATGAGTTATCTGCCGATTCCTATTGTACAATGTATAATACGAACATCAGTGAATTTTGATAATAGTCTCATATGGAATATTAGGCTGTTACTGCCTCCCTGATCACCTGTTCAATTTCTAAGGCTTAATAATTGTTTTTTCATTAAATGTCAAAGTTATGGAAATGCCTTGTGATCCAGAGGTTTTGAGGACCAACAATAATTTCTTAAAAGTTCTAGCATGTTTCAACATGTGATGGTACAGCCACTAATGTTAGACTTTCAAAAAATGGATCGAGTGGCTTAGATAGCTACATCACTTCTCACTTTTGAAAGCATAAGGCTATGCAACTGAAGGCTTCCTTTAAGGGTTGTAAATTGTGTGCAGCTTCATACACCAGCTGCAGGGAAACACAAAAATCACAAGCATGTTAGGGGTAGTCAAACCTTTTCTGGGATATTAGGAGCCCACTGTGGTTCCTAAAAAGTTCTTCTTTTTGAATTTCTTGTTGAACCTAGTGTTTTATGTACTTTTGCATATTAATCATAGAAGCACAGAATTTTTTGGCAGAGAAGGACCACTTGGCCCACACAGTCTGACCATTTGTTTCCCTACCCATACAGTCACCATAAACCCTATCTGATCTCTGGCTACCTCCCACTCCTGCTTTCCTTCCAAGATTCCTTTGTGTTTATCCCATGCATGCTTAAAGCCCACCACTGTTTTTTCCCCCACCAACTCTGATGAAGACTGTTCCAGGCATCCACCACTCTTTCAGTGAAGTACTTCCTCACATCACTACTAAATTGGTGGGAGGCAGTATAGCGCAGTGGTTTAAGGCTCTGAGCTGAAGACCTGGGTTTGAATCCCACAGCCCCCACTTCCATACTGTGTGACCCTAAGCAAGTCACTTAACTTTCCTGTGCTCCTAGCTCACACCTGTAAACAAGCGTTCAGCTTAGTGTGCCACTTCTGGTTAAACAATTGAAAAAAAAAAAAATTACCCCCTTCCAGCATCATTGCATGTCTCATTCTTGTGCACCTTCTCCTCTGAAAAAATACTCCTCTTCTGTACCTTATTAACCCCATGAGGTATTTACAGGTCTCTATCATGTCCCCCCTCTCCCTCCTCTCTTCCAGTGCATATGTGTTGAGATCCATCAGTCCCTTCTTATAGGGCATGTGATGAAGCCCCTACCACCATTTTAATTGTCTTCCTGTGGACAGCCTCTATCCTATGTTCTTCCTGAGATGTGGTCCCCAGAACTGGATATAGTACCCTAGGGGCTCTCATCAATGATCTGTGCAGTGGTAACACCACCTCTCTCCTGCTACTGCTAATACCCCTTCCTGTGCACTCCAGCATCTCACTGGTCCTACTTACTGCCTTGTCACACTGCCTAACCATCCCAAGGTCATCTGATATGATTACTCCATGGTCCCTTTTCTGTTTTGTGACCATCAATACTTCTTCCCATTTTAGTGGGGTGGAGGGTGTGGCTCACTTAGTAGAAACTGAGAGGCCTGTATACTTACGCAGACTAGATAGATGTAAGGCCTTTTTCTGCTGGCTATTTTCGTATGTTCGTACTTTATACTCCATCTCTGGGTTTCTGTGCCCTAGGTGCATGATTTTGCACTTTTCCACATTGAAACACTACTACCATACCCTTGACCACTCCTTCAGTCTTCTCAAGTCTTGACACATTCTTTCCACCCCCTCTGGAGTGTCTACCCTGTTGCAGATTTTGGTGTCATCTGGAAATTGGCATAGCTTCCCTTCCATCTCTCCAGCAATGTCACATATAAAGACATCAAAGAAGAATGATCCCAATACTGAGCCCTGCAGTACCATTCAGGTCACTCTCCCCTCCCCTGAGTGACCAGTGGGGCCATTTACTAATTTCCAATTAATTATTTATGTGTACTTCAAAAAAAAATGTTATTTTTAAAAAGTGGTTCTTTTTTTTAGTTCTAAATATAGAATTAACCAATCTCTAGTGTAAGGACAGACGGAGCAGCTCTGTGGCAGATTAGTACTTCCTCATGCCTACCTCAACTTGACTCTGGAAATCATTAGTATTTTGTGACTTGACTCGGATTAGACTCTGTCAGGTTTGTTGGCCTGCTTGAGCGCTATCAGTAACCCAGTGTTGACCCGCTCTGGATAACGTAACTGCTTATCAAGCTTTATTCCTTCATAAAAATGAAAAAAAGTGCCCCCCCCTCCGAAACTAACTTTTTAAAGCATTAAATGACCCTGCAGAAAAGTTATGATGGAGTGGTAGGAGCAAACTGGTTCTCTTAGTTGACCCAGTCCAGATCTGCTGCTGACTCAGTTTCTGGCCCAGTCTGAAAAAGGTACCGGTTTTGTCTAGCAAATCTAAGCAACCAGAATGTTTATGAAAAAGGATTAGTTGAAATCTGAACTGAGACACAGCTGACCCACCTGCCCCTCTTCTAGGGGGTTTTTGTTCATGTGAGAAGCTGTTCTGCCCACCTGAGTGCAGAGTGCTTGTGCTGTATTAAGCCAAAGGGCTGATTCTGCAGGTCGTTTTTCCCTAGTGTAACAACTTGGAGACTGTACAAGTACAGCAGGTTCTCATTTGTATCCCTCATGAAAACATGCCACAGATAAATACTGAACACAGGAATCCTTTGGTGGGGAGTGAGACAGACACAGAGAACACGAGTGATTGAGTGAGTGAATGTATGTCAAATACTTGGCACAGTACATTGCCCTACTTTTGTGCCTAAACCCAATCTGTCAGTGAACACTGAAATAGAAGCCCCTTTCCTCCAGTGTCTGCCAATGGAATGCTTATGCAATCAGGGACATTAATAGAAAACTATGGTTGTGGGGGGGGGGGGCCTGACTTTGACCCTCCCCCCATGACCAACACCATAGGCATAAACTAGAATAAACAGGAGTAACAGCCCTAGTCAAAACGAGAATGTGAAGAATTGCTGTTTTTTCCTTGGATCTTGTAGATTTAGACTGATCTCCTGACCTTTCATACCTTTAGAATACCAGCGCCGAGTGATCCATAGCTACAGGAACCTCGGAGGCTTCTTTCTTAAAGGGATAGTCACTCATTGACATGCAGTACATTTCCTCTCTATTTACTGATATTATCTCATATTATGTTCTCTGTTTTTTAAACACTGTATCTTTAGACCAATTTTTTGTACTGTAACTGAGCCACAGCTCTGTGGTCACTGTCTGCAGTGGGTTACTCTTGTATAGAATTGTGCCGAGACACCCAGATACAGGAAACGGGACATGTTCTTCATGTGCTGTGCCCTGGGGACTGTGACTAAGAATCAGGGGTCTTAACCTCCCCTCTCCAGAGGTGAACCATGCAGCTATACCACACCTTCTGGCTGGGAGAATAAAGTGATAATGCTCCCCTGTAACGATCAGTGGAGGACATACTGGAGGCAGACTGGTTCCCCCTCTAATGACCAGTGGAGGACACACTAAAGGCAGACTGGTTCCCTCTGTAATGACCAGTGGAGGACACACTGGAGGCAGACTGGTTCCCCCTGTAACCTACATAAGCAGATAGCTTAAGATCATGCATAGCCTATACGTGTACATTGCAAAACTGAATGCGATATAAGTTTATTAAAATGTACAAAATCACACGCACCTCCATAATGCAAAGCATCATGAGCTGCATATGCAAATCACCACAAAATATTATGCTGGTTCAACTTTAAGCAGAATTGCATAGTGCTGAAAGGCCTCTCACACAGTCTGAAAGACACAGACACGTGTTTCGTCCTACCAGGACTCATCAATGAGTCTCGTCTGTATGACTCCTCAGTGGAATGAACCAGCTACCCAAATTTACCTTCATTCCACTGGGGCGTCATACAGATGAGGCACATTGATGAGTCCTGGTAGGACGAAACACATGTCTGTGTCTTCCGTTGGCACCCTTTGCAGACTGTGTGGGAGGCCTTTTGCCACCATGCAATTCTACTTAAAGTTGAACCAGCATAATATTTTGTGGTGATTTGCATATATAGACCATGCTGTTTTGCATTATGGGAGTATGTCTGATTTTGCATTTCTTTGAAACTTGGCTTCCCAGCCAATGCCCTTTGGGGTAACCCTTGCCTCAGTGCTTGCGCAGAGGTTCTTTGTCTTTATTAAAATGTTCCTATGGATAAGCGCATGCGTGGCAGTTTGGTCTTCTGTGTGGACTTCTGCGGTGCTGCTCTTCTTCATCCTTTGCTATACGGCTGTTGTGTATCAATTGTCGATTGTATGATGACATGTATTAAGTTGTAGTCACTGAATAAAAACATTTTGCAAAATAAAAATCAATAATGATATGACCAGCAGGGAGTGCTATGAAGATGGACATTTGTTAGCTTTGTTGTACTGCCTCAAAGAGCACGTGAGAGGGAGTCGGCTGTTGGCCATGAATGATCCCAAGCCACACATCTGATAGCGGGCTTTATCTTTTACCTTCTAAAGTGCCCCCCAAAACAGATTTGTGTCATCGTGTGCTGGAAATGCCAGTCTGTATCCTCTGGGACCAAAGGATCAAAGATTGCAGGGCAGTAACAGGCAAATTACCACAAACCAGGATCAAAGTTGTCAAAAACATGTTTGCTGCTTTTTAAAATGATTGTGGAGATAGGTCTCATCTTGAGAGTCAGAGCAGGAGGTTGGGGCAGAGGGGGTAGGGCACCGACAAAAAAGCCATTGCAAGAACTTAAAAGCTAGAGATATACTTGCACTTGGCAGAAGAATGGTATATGATTGTGGGAAGGGGGATGAAAGACATTCCCTCAGGTTCTTATTTGAGTCTTTCTTCAATGATCAGATATTTGGCATGCCAGTGATAAATCCCACAGGCGCTTTCCAAATAGCAAGCTTCGCTAACAGAAATGGACAGATTCCAAATCCCCACCCCCTTCCAAGGAACTACAAGGCAGGTCAACTACTGCCTGCAAATGAAATCCCATTTTTTTTTACAATAGCCTGGATAATCCCAGTGCCCATAGGATACCCTGTCTTGTGACCCAATTTTGACCCAGATTTTATTGTCCAGCTTGATCAGGTGTCCGGGTCATTATTGGATAACATTATCTTAATTATATCCAAGCCTGTGTAAATACACTGTGTTAATTTTACTGATAATATACCCAACAACAAGTTTAGCTGGATCTGCTAGCAGTGATGGGTACGGCCATCAATTTTTCCATTTTCAAAAATGGGCAATTCCAATTTACAAAATCTTAAGAACCTCTTTTCCCCAAATTTTTTTACAACACTGAGCACAAATGAGCAAGTTTTGTACTAAAACTGTGGTGCAAAATGGGAGTTTTACACACATTTGTATCAAGTGTAGTTGTAAATGTAGTGCAAATAGATTTTCTTTTGGTGACATTTTAAATGTCGGTAACTACATTGTAATTATGGTATAACCACACTGTAACAGTATGGTAAATACTAGGTAATTACAGTACTTAAATGCATAATGCCTCTATTTGCAAATTGTGTAACTACACGATTTATCAGAAGAAATAAATGCAACTTCTAGTGCATCACTTTTGGCACTACCCAATTCATTCTGACAACTGTAGATACTCATTTTATAGTTAGTGCAAAGTGTAACAGCAAATCTGCTTTGTTTAATTACTACTGTAGTTCCTTGTGTATTACTAAATTTGTTATTGCAAGTGTAACTGCACATGAAACAGATACTGCAAAACATAACAGCATGTATTTCACATATATGGAGGCAGGGTGCCACTTGGCAAGCAAGTGTCACAGGTTTATTACCTGTAACTGTGTCTTTCATGTTGGGCCAGCAGAAGATGGTGTAATATCCCAGACAGTGCTCTTCTTCTCTGGGGAAGGTACTCTGAATGATGATCTGAAGTACTGAAACCTGGTAGCATACAATCTCAATGCAGGCAGGCAAACACTTTAAAGGGGAACAGTCAGAACAAAGGACCCCACACTCAAGCATGGAACTGGTTTAGTGTGCACTTTGCAGGCAAAGACATTATGGTTTACTTACTGTTTACTGTTGTATAGTAGATTATATCAGAATAATTTTGCTTTGCTGTAGGCTGACATCTTATTTTACTACAAATCCCAGAATCCCCTGAAGCTGACATCAGAGCAGTAGGCAGCAGTGGGAGATTTAATAGCCTGGGAAGCACCAAGTTACCTCATCGGCAAGAATGCCGACCTCCCCCACAGCCCGGCAATACCGACACAGGTATCGTGTGCGCCTCTTACAGGTATTTTCTGTGAGGGCTGTGCCCCACACCCCGAACTCTAGGATTTCAACTCCAAGTCGGAGTTGGTCTGGGGAGCGGGCGGAACACTGGGGGAAGCGAAACACGGAAAAAGGACCATTACCACAAATGTCGCCGTAATGGTCTTTTTCTGTGTTTCGCTGTCGGGGTGTTGACAACAAGGGGTGATATGAATAGCCTGCAGTGCATGTTAGAGCTTTTATAATCGCTGATCACATGTTTTCTGGTTCCTGCTTTTTTCCAGGGGTTAAGTACAGTCCTCTGTGATTATACTTAGCCCGGGGAGGACAGCAAGACCAGCAAACAAAAGATCAGAGTTTATATTAACCCTTAGGCTGCCAGAAGATTTAGAATGTATAGGTTTTTAGGACATGTATGCACACCGGCGGCATAGCAATGGTTAACTCTAACATGCACTGTAGGCTATTGAATCTTCTCACTGCTGCCTACCACTTGATGTCATCTGCAGGGGATTGTGGGATTTGTAGTAACAGAAGATGTCAGTCTATAACTAAACAAAATTTGTCTAATGCATTCTACCATACTATAGACACAGTAAATAAACCAAGATGTTTTTACACACAAAGTACACATAGGGACCAGCCCCACACTTCACTGTGGGGGCCCTTGGTGGTGACTATTCTTACTTACTATAAGTAAGTATAAAAGCTATTTTTGTGAAAATGCTAATCGGACTATACCTCATAATGAGCTAGGCTCCAATTCCAAGTGGACGTTTTCCTTTAATGATTAGTTTAGCTCAGTTTTCACTAAGGAGAGTGGTGGACCTTAGCCAGAGAGTGGCATGAAAGCACCCACTAAGTGAGTCCCAGAGATGAGGCAGCCAATATTTACAAGTAAAAGGACCCAGAAAAGGCTGGCAACACTAAAAGTTGGTAAGGCCCTGGAACAAGGTAGATTGCATCCAAGGTCTCTTAGGGAGCTGGCAGCAGAACTGTCTGAGCCTCTGCTAGGTCTGTTCAACAGTTCTCTAGGGACAGGGGTAGTTCCAAAGGGTTGGCGGTTGGCAGATGTAGTTTCACTCTTTGGAGGGGGGGACGGACGAGGAACATGCTGGGAACTACAGAACTGTCAGTCTTATCTCTATTCTAGGAAGGCTGATTGAGTCACTGGTCTACTTAGAGAGCAACGGTCGCCAGGATAGTAAACATGAATTTATGGCAGGGAAGTCTTGTCAGACTAACCTGATAGTTTTCTTTGACTGGGTGATGAGGGAATTGGATAGAAGCCACACTGTGGATTTGTTCTACTTTGACTTCAGCAAGGCTTTTGACTCGGTGCCTCATGGACACTTGCTGAAGAAGATGGAGGATCTGGGTGAGGCTAAGGTCATAGCAAACTGGGGCGGTTACTGACTAAAGGGCAAGCAGCAAAGGGTTGTAATCAATGGTTTCAGGTCAGCAGAGAGGGAGGTCACAAGCAGGGCACCACAGAGATCTATTCTGGGAGGGACTGGTTCTCTTCAATATGTTCATTAACGACATTGGAGAGGGTATCTGTGGAAGGCTGTGTGTCTCTTTGCAGATGACACTAAGCTTTGTGGCAGGGTGGATAGCAATGAGGGAAACAGGGAAATGCAGAGTGACATATGAATGCTAGAGACTTGATCTAAGGGTTGGCAGTTGAAATTCAATGCCAAAAAGTGCAAGGTAAAGGACACAGTAATGGATGGGGAGGGCGTGGCACTATGGCGGCTGAACGGGACCTTGCAGTTATCATCAGTGACTCCCTCAAACAAATGAGTCAGTGCAACAAGGGCATATAGCAAAGCAAGTAGGATGCTGGGATGTATTGGGGAGGGGTATTGATAGTGGAAAGGAAGAGTTATTACTTCCCCTATGTAGATCCTTAGTGAGGCCACACCTGGAGTACTGTGCCCAGTTCAGGGATCCTTACCTGAGGAAGGATAGAGATAGGCTGGAGACAGTGCAGTGCAGAGTAACAAAAAATGATTCAGTGCTAACAAGGCAGGTCCTGTGAGGAGCACCTCAAGGCCCGGAACATGTACTCGCTGGAGACCAGAAAGGAGAGGGGAGATATGAGAGAGACCTTCACGTTCCTAAAACATATTAATGCGGTGAACTGAAATTAAAGATTTCATTTGAATATTAGTTCACAGTAATGCAGACACAAGTTGAAACTGACAGGAGGGAGGCTCAGTAGGGACATGAGTAAGTACTATTTTACAGAAAGGGTGGTGGAGCCGTAGAGCAGTCTGCCTGCCAAAGTGGTGGGTGCTAAAACTTTTGGTGGGTTCAAGCATGGTTGGGATAGAATGAAGGGTATAGGGGTTGCTTGGGGCAGCATAAGCTGGGAGGGGAATGGGGGAAATGATTAGGAGGGCTAAGACCCTGGAGGGACAGTAGGTCACAGGGCTACATAGGAAACTAGGGCAGACTGGATGGACTGATGGTCTTTCTCTACCATCATTGTCTGTGTTTTTGAGTTTCTATTCTGGCCTGACTAGTGGGAAGGCCTATCACTCTACCAGGTGACGGAGGGTGTTTCGCACCATGACAGTTTAAATTGAGTTTTTTTCCCCATGAACTCCCTCAGCTTGCCCTTCAGAACCCTTGTACCCTTATTACTTGGATGTAACCTGTTCAGTGCATACAGGTATTTGTTATCCCAGGTCCCTCCCCAGTCACCAATTATCGCATACCCCTCCGCCTCACACCACCTTCAGAGTCGTACACTGAATTCCTCAATTCTGACCTTCTTTGCAGTGTAGCCCTTGGGACCGGTAGCACCTCTGACATTGGTTGAAACATGACCATAAATTAAATTGCTTTGTAATACATGGACAGTGTCAATGATACCATTGAAGAGTATACAGTACATTTTCTGTAATACTATCAATGGATTTGCTAATATACTGCCATGAGAATCCTGCTTTCCTCATGCTGTGTGCACACTCTCCACAGCTGCCTGTGAGCTGGCTTTTACTTTTACTGTAAACACTGTGTACAAGTAAAAGCTCTTCATCACCACAGCTGACTACAGATTTTAGAATGGTTCAAAATGACGAAAACACCATTCAGTGAAGCGCTCCGGTGGCTACTTGAGAAACCTCCCCGCATGACTTTACATGCAGGTCTGAGGGTGGCAGCGCAGTGGGAGGTGGTGGGAGCGGCTAACTTAAGTGTCTGATTAAACTTAATTTTATTAAATAAGCCTGGATCCATATATTACAAAAAATAAATGGGACTGTGATTACTTGGCTAATATGCCATCTCAAGGTTCTGGGGGACATGTTGAAACCTCTTCGTGGCACTACAGCCTTGTAATGCACCGTTCCCTATCCATTATTCTATTTAATGTACACTCTGCCATGTGCAATTGTTTTTTTTTTTACTGTGTGTGAATTTAGTGTTCATGAAAGGTGCTCGATTGACAGCATCAGAATCTGAAGTCCTCTGCTTATCCACTTGACAGGTACAGTATGGGCCATCACAGTGCAAGCTTCCACCCACTGCTCTTCCATGAAGGGACCACTACATAGTTGAGAGTTCAGACACCATGCCCATTCACTCCTTGAAGTCTCATGTGAGGGTGCCAACAAGGGTGCCAATCAATGCCAGTTGTGTTGGGGGCTATGTTTTTGGGCACCTGCCCACTGGGCACTGGACTGAGACCACCGCAACTCATCTCATGTAGGCCACTGAACAGCCCTCAGGTCATAATGGCTTCTGGCCACCACTGACCTATGCTGAGATTTGAACCAGTGACATAGAGGTGAAAGGCTAATCTTAACCCGCTACCAGTCCACAGTCCACTGAGCCATCCAGCCCCCTATTAGTGCTCATTTAATGCACAACGCTGCGGTGTGTTATTTCTTACTTTAACCACCGATGTACTGTAATGAAATTCTTTTTATGTAGAACAGGTCTTTACATAATTCTCAAAGTGCCGTACAACAGTAGCATATACACAAGTAATAAAATACAAAAAGGAAAAAAGTAAATAGAAAGTATGGGAAATATCAGGCTTCAGCCTTCACAGTATCCATTCTGACATAGTCGTAATGGTATTTTTATTTTATATAGCTTCCTTCCTGGAGCACAGAGTGCTTCACAAGACGCTACAGAGGATTCAATAGTAACACAACTAACAGCAAGAAAATGTTCTTGTACAACATTAAACAATACTGTAGTGCAAGAATGTGTAACTAACAGAACAGTTAATATAAGCAGGTCAATCAGCAAAGGCCTGTCATGTATTTTAAAGGCATGTAATTAAAATATAATTTTATTTATATAGCACTCATTCACATCCTCTTCATCTCAGTAAGGGTGGAGTTGACCTCTAGGCTTGTCAGTTTAATTTCTTGCTCTGGCATATACACACACAAGCCGACTTCAGAGCCACGCCAGCTTTTGTTTAACTCCTGTGTTCCCTCCTTTCCAACGAACATGCCCGTCCCCATAAACTATACTTACATCACTCAAAAACAAAAAGCTCGTACACTTCTACATCAAGGGCTTAGTCTTCCATGGTGGCGCCACACCGAAATGGCTAAAAATAATCAGTCCACCAGTTGACGAGCCTGTGATGTAACCTTGTTGTGGTACTAATGAGAAGCTGTTAATCCTGGGTGCAATTAACCTCACACTCAAGATGTAACTCTGTGTCTGGTATACTGAAGCAGTACTACAGTACTGTGTGTGTTCGGCCATCTGTGTATGCTTTTAGAAAGTCATTTAACAACTGTAACTAACCTTTAAACTGTGTCTTCTGCCATACAAACCAGACTTTTGTTTTTAATTTGAAAGTCCTGCAAGATAGTCTTCTCAAACTTTACAGGGCCTCCAGCAGATCAGAATAAACCACATATATGGGTATAGACTTTTTTTTTGGGAGGAGGGGGTAGAATGATGATCCCTTAACAGCGTTAAGTAATCATGAATCCCAATGAATTTTAAATATGGCTATATGTTTTTAAATATGAACATTTTAAATTTCTCTACTAGGATATTTCGTTTTTCATAAAAATTACTTTATTCAGTTTAGATCAGAATGATTACCCCAAAGACAGGTTAAATTGGGCAGGAACCAACAGGAGCTCAGCCCCTCCTCCCCCTTTACAAAACTGTATCAGAGTTCTTGCTGCTACACTATGTCACCTTTCCCTGCTGAATAATACAGTATACTAGTAGTTGTCCCACCTCTTAGAGATAGCAAACCCTCTATCCCACCCAAACAGCTAGAGGTGAGTTCCCACTAAAGATATTTGCGCATACAGTTTTCTCCATAGACTTGCATCAGGTACGCCCCTCCCCTCCATCCTTATCCATACAGTGAACAGATGTATGTCTCATATGTCTAAACATATGTGCTAAACTGGCTATACTGTACTGTAGGTGTAGCAAGTAGCATACTGTCCTGCATTTGCAAGGGCTCACATCTCAGCACCTATTCTTGTGCAAGCGTAATCAGTCGCAATGGATATAAAGGTCAATCTGCATTTTAATAGCTTGGGCAGACTAACGGCAGCCTTCAGAAAATCGTATTGCTGCTGCCTACTGAGCAAATCACAAACAGTAGCTTTGAATGCCTTTCCATGTTTTTCTACAATCAACTACAGTCATTGCAGACAGTTGCAGTGGCTAGTCTAACACACTGCCTCCACAATCTGAAACGCTGAGAAGAACACATACCTTTTCATGTACACACATGCACACTGCTACACAGTCCCAGACTTTTTACAGCCAGGCATCCCAATAGAACAACATGGCCGAACTGGCTGGATGGAGCATCTCCTCAAGATGGACAGGAGGAGAGATCTACAAGCATCCCAACGTAGTGGTCTGTAGCCGGAGTCTTTCTGAGGTTGTAGTGATGGAGTACTCTGCTCTCCCTGCCCGGTTTCCTCATGTTATGTTGCTGCTGCTGCTCCAGTTTCCAGTGAGGGAGCCTCTAGCTGCCAAATGTGTGTTAGTAGGTCACTGGTTGCATAACAGCCTCTTAAGTGCCTAGTCACGTTTTGTGGTTGTTCTATTTTGCAACAAGAGAAGAGGGAGGAGGGGTCTTGGCAATGAGCCAGATTGTAGGAGCGAGGCAGATAGAGAGAGAGAGAGAGAGATGAGTTATATTCAGGGAGATTGTTGCAGGGTTAGGGAAGCATAAGATGTAGGACAGAAATAGCCCACTAATAAAATGAGAAAGAAACTGTAATATATTTAACAGTGATTAGGCATTATTAGTCTCTACCTAGATAATTGTGGTTTTCATAATAAGGAGTATAAAGCAAAAAGATGTGAGGCAGGTCACAGAGCTGGGTGGAAATGCAGGTCACTATGCAATATTTTAAAGATGACAGTTTCAGGAAAATGAATCGAAATGATTTGTATTTGTTCTACTGTATTTCCTGTAGGTGCTTTTTCTATATCCTGACTACCTGTTCTCTTGTTTTTAAATACTTTATTGAAAACATACGCAGGATTAGCATTAATGGGAAAATCTGTACATATCTAGCAGTATTCACAAGTATTATCACATAGATCTTACTCAAACAATGCAAGGCATTACAGCATGGCAACATAATAAACTACAGTATATTGCATGACCATTAAATCTTTTACATTAATAGCAGAACTCGGAGGCAAAACATATAATAACAAGCATTTGTCAATGCCGAATGTTGTCTCGCTGGCATTGGCATTGGAAGTGCAGGAGTTAGAGATGAATAATAGGAATGGCAGTGAAGTATGGAACTGACACCATCCCCACCCCCACCCTGCAGAGACTGATGGGTGATGGGGTGTGCCTTTGGGGTGTCAGCTATAACGCTCATGTTATTTTACCTCACCTTACCCTGTAGACACTGACAAGTGTCGTGGTGTGCTTTGGGGTCTTTGGGCCTTATACTTACCCCATTCCACAAGGAAATACACTGAGACAGGTGCAGTATAGGAGAATGGGGTTAACTTTAGGGCTGAACAGTCCAAGGCACACCTCGATGCTTGTCACTGGCTGCAGGGTGGGGGTAAGGGTGGAATGACTGAGCATTACAGCCAATGATCCCAAGGCACACCCCTGATGCCTGGCAGTCTCTACAGGGTGGGGTGTTACAGTTGGAAACCCTAACGTTGTAGGACTTTGTTGGTATTTTCACTCCAAATTTTCAACATAGGCTTTTTGCGACTCACCTCATGAAGAGCGGCATAATCAGTTTGTTAGCTGAAAGGTGGTTTTGCTCAGTGGCTATGCCATTTGGTGACACAGGGACAAAAACACATTTTGAGCAAGATGTGGAAAATGACAACTGTATTGTTCATGAGGAGGCGTAAAAAAATGGCAACATTGAGTGAAAATATGAAAAAGTGGTGAAGTCATGAGCATGCATAGAAACTACGCAACACATATCCATAACCTAATTGTTTTTGGGATTTTTTTTAGCCACTTTTTCAACATAGGCATTTTGGGCCTCCCCTCATGAACAGTGGCACTGTGATTTTGTTAATCTGTCCCAAAAGTTGGTTTCCCACAGCGACCACGCCATTGTGCGCCACAGGTGTGGAAACACATTTTGGGCAGGCTGTGAAAAATGACAGCTGTACTGTTCAAAAGGAGATGTGAAAAAATGCCAGTGCTGAAAATCTGGCATGAAAATATTGCAAATTTGCAAAGTTGCAAGAGTGCATGGAAACTATGCAATGCACGCTTATAACTCAGTCATTTTATGGACTTTCGTCACCAAATTTTCAACATAGGCATTTTAGGACCTCTGCTCATGAACGGTGTCACTGTCATTTTCTCAAACTGTCCCAAAAACTGATTTCACACAGCAACCACTCTATTCTGTACCAGACATGCAAAAACACATTTCAGCCAGGATATGTAAAATGACAGCTGTACTGTTCATAAGGAAGTGTGGAAAATGCCAATTTTGAAAATCTTTAGTGAAAATATTAAAAATTCACGAAGTTACAAACGTGCGTGGAAACAGTATAGCGCACACTGAGTAAACAGCCATTTTTGGATTTTACCAAATTTGTAACATAGGCTTTTGTGAGACCCCTCATGAACAGTGGCACTTTCATTTCATTACTCAGTCTTGAAAGGTGATTCCTTGCAGTGACCACGAAATCACCTTTCAGGACTTGAATAACGCCATGACAGTGACTGAATTCATGAGAAGGTGCCCCAATAACCCCATGTTGAAACTTTGGTGCAAAAATTCCAAAAAATGCCTGAGATATGCACCAAGGTAGAAAAAACCCTATTTATGCCATTATACAGCTTACCAGTATTTCTTCAGTTCGCGGTCGGCTTTGAAGAGCCAGACATGTTCCCGGTCCACCAAAGATCGTTGTGCCAGACTCCACAGGTAAGTATGGGGTGAGGGGGGGTGTGGGGAGGCAGGGTGCGCAGAGGGTGGGTGCAGGTTGGGGCAGGGAGCTGGACAGACTGCGAGGGACCTTTCTTCTTTTACAGGTTAAAAAAAAAAACATTGTGGGATTTTTTTTTTACTGGGCATTTGGCAGGCTGGGGTGGGCTCCCAGCATGCCACCTTAGTGTTTGGGGGGGAGCTAACCAATGGGGGATTGGGCACCCTGTCAGCTTTATACCAAAGGGGGCAAGAGCTGAGGGGATTGGGCACCCCCCTCGGCACATAACAAATGGGGGTGCATGATGCCAACGGGGAGTGGGTTCCCCCGTCGGCACATAAACTGGGTCGGGGCACGCCGATAGGGGGATTGGGCACCCCCTGAAGTCGGCATTGTGGCAGGCAGTGTGCCGCCATATTTAGACTAATGTTTCACCAGGGAAAGCACGTCGAGAGGTGCCGCTGCATACGACGAACTTTGCTCTTATTGCAGCGGACCTTTCCTTAGATGTGCTTGCACATTATGTATTCCTGGTGTGGTGCCTGCATGCTGGCTTACTGGGGAATGAGGGACACACCTACTGATGCATGGCCTGCATTCTCCCAATATTGACAGTGCCTCCAGATCTGCTACTAATGCAATATGTTGGCTGGTGCACAAACACGAGCCAGCATAAAAAAAGGGCAGTAGCAAGGATAATTGAAGAGAAATAGGATTTAGTGTACATTCTTAGGAGGGACAATCTGTAAACAAGCACATATTGTAGCTAGTTATAATGTTAATATGGGGTTACCCAGTCCTGTGTTACATTATAATTAAACGACTGCCTCAACATAGACCACATTTTGTTGTGCACTGTCTCTTCTTTAATAGATACATAATGAACTTTTTCTATACAATGTATCAAAATCATAAAGTTCAACCTGGTAGCATAATCTAGTGGCAGGTTATTTTTCTATTTTAGCAAAATGCATTTTGGCTATTATTGGCCCCAAATGAAGTCATTTCTTTAAAACAGAGTATTTTCCTTGACCAGATGTTGTAACTCAATAAGTTCACCCTAATATCTTTTGCCAATTCTATAGCAGTAGCTTTGTTATGAGTATCCAGGATTTTACGCCAAAATACATTCAATCAGCTGCAGTTAACATGCATATGTTCCAAAATTTCTCTAGTGTTATTGCATCTTGGTCATATGCTGGAAACATCAATATTCATTTAACCGGTCAGGAGTGTCATATGTTTTGAGGCAAACAGTGTTTGCCTCAAAACATATGACACTCCTGGCGAGTTTGCTTGAAATGGCCCAATGAAAGACTAAACGTGAAATGGAATTCCATTCTGTGTCTGTAAAAGTTAAGTTTAGTTTTTATTCCCATTTAGTTCTGCTTTGTGTTGTTCCCTTATTACATGGATCTGTTATAAATGAATATATTCTTGAAATAATTTTTGAGTGGTTATTAGTTTGCATAATGTTTTCTATGGTGGAGGGGTCTGATAGGGATGCACCAGATGAATTTTCAAATATAACATCCCTTATTTATAGGCATCTAAAGAAATGTGAGGTGGGGATCTCCAACGTATCTTTTAAAGTGCCCAAATCCATGAGAATATTTTGTAGGTAGTGATCTTTAATTTCTTTGATACCCGTTTTATGCCAGGCCATAATATTTTCCATAGGACAGTGATATAATTCTATTTTGCAATGTACTAATTGTTCCTGATTTACAAGCCATGAGTGTCTCTGGGCTAACTGGGCCACCAGATAATACTGTAGGAAATTGGTGAGTCCCAAATCACCATGTATTTTAGCCTAATAAAGTTTGTTCACTATAAGTCTTGGGGCAGGATTTTCCAACTGCAGCGCAGGGCTTGCATCCTACCCTGCGTCATGGGACTTAGGTTTTGCCAATGCACTGAATCACATTGCCACAACTACGCCCACTTTTCCATTCCCAGGCATAGTTGCGACATTTTCCATAATTTACGGCAGCTCGCGCCATATATCTAGTGCAAACTCTATGTCAGAGGCCCCAGGGAGTGGCGCAGGCTGGTTGGCACAAGGGATAGAAAATCCTGACTGCCGACATGGGACTGCCGAATGCTCAGAGTGCTGTATGGTCAGCGCACCAAGGTCTTGCGGCAGTCTTTACTGTTTCGAAAATCCAGCCCCTGGTCTTTTTCCTTTCCATAGGAATTTTTTAAAATTCTTTTCAAATTGATGAAAAAGTAATTAGTGATGTTCATTCAAGGGGTTTAAAAAATTAATAAGAGTTGAGGTAGTATATTCATTTTAATTACATTAGATCTGCATATAAGTGTTAAGGAGCCCCTCATAGTATTACGGAAACTTTGAAAAAAGTTTTCTATTTTGAATTTTGTTGACTGGGTAAGCCCACTGGGCTTCAAGAGACCCTTTTTCAGGGGTGACCCGGGATTAATTAGAGATATATTTCACATATTGGATACATACAGTAATGCAGTTGAATTGGACAGGACTGTACAATGCTCAAGATTAGTTAGAAGGATACATAGTGGTCAGGATATACACACCGTAATCTACAATATAATAAACACTATTTGTGTAGGACAATAATAACTATATTTTCCCAGTTTAGATACGGACATAGGCAACATATTGCAGCTGGTGGTTTTGGTTAGGCTCACTAAACAATTATACTGAATGGATATTTTTGAAGCGTGCTCTCCACTCTGGGAAAGAGCCTGTCAGCAGTAACAGGAGTTTTGTTCTAATAAGTGTACCTTTATGCCTTTTTTGAAGCCCTCAAGTGATGATCTTTCTTGTATTTTGTTGGAAAGAGCATTCCATATGGTCAGAATTGATGTGGCAAAGGACCCTTTGCCTGATATTGTCCTAACTTCAGCGTCAGTGGCTCAGTAGGTAGCACACTCGCCTCTGAGGCCAGGAGTTCAGTTCCCACATCTGGCACTTGGGTTAATATCCCAATACTGACACTGTAGTGCAGCATGAGGGGGGGTGCTGCACTTCTGAGGTGCTGTCTTTCAGATGAGATGTTAAACTGAGGTCCCATCTGCCTGGATTGGTGGTAGTTCAGGTGGGTGCTAAAGATCCCATGCAGCATTTATCGGAAAAGAGTAGGGGAACTTCCCTGGTGTCCTGGCCAAATTTCACCCATTCACTAAAAATACCACCAACAGCTTAATCTAGTTCAATTTCAGTTGCTTACTATCTGTATTCCCGGTCGCCCCTGAAAAAGGGACTTCTAGGCCCAGTGGGCTTATCGGGTCAACAAAATTCAAATAAATAAAAAAAAAAATAAACTTCAGGGACCTGGAGGAGCATCTGATTGGATGTTCTGAGGGGGTGCCTGTCTGGTTTAGACATTATTAGGCCTTTGAGACTGGGGGGCTTTGTTGCTCATCAGCGTAAAGGCTAGGGATGGTGGGGAGAACTCCAGTGTTCTATTGAGAGTGGGCCAGTTTAGGGTTTGGAGTACTCTGCAGTGGTGTTCTTTAGGGGCTGCCCTCTTGGCATACTGCCTTGTTGTATGGTACAACGATTTGAGCTTATCCAATTCTATGCACCTAACAGTGTGCAAAACTGGGGAGTCATAGAGTAGGGTGGGTAGGAAAGTGCAGTTTGTAATTTGTAGACATGATTCTTCGGTTAATTATGGGTTAATCTGTAGAGGAGACCTATTTTCTGGTGCAAGGATTTAGTTAGGTCATCAACAAGGACCCTAAAGGTTATGTCTTGGTCTAGGAGGACTCCAGGTACTTGATGGAGTCTACTACTTCAATCTAGGATCCATCAAAGAAGGAAGGAGTTAACAAGTGCTACCTTGGCAGGCCTGTGCTTTTAGGTTCAAAGAGGATAGCCTTAGTCTTTTTCCATTGAGGACCAGCTTATTTTATTGTAGCCAGTTACAGAGTATGTGTAAGTCTCTAGTGAGCCAGCCATTTAATTTACTGATTTCCTTTGAGCTATGATATATAAACGTGTCATCTGCATAAAGCAGCAGTTTTGCTTCCCCACAGTTATTTGACATCTCATTGACACAGAGTGAGCACATTAATGGGCCCAGTATTGGTCCTTGTGGGACCCCGTCCAGCATAGGGCTCTTGTCCAAAGAGCCCCCTTCCATTTCACAAACTGGAATTTTTCTGTAAGGTAGTCTGAGAACCAACTCAGAGACAAGTTATCTAATCCTACTGAAGTTAGTTTAGAGAGGAGTAACTGGTGATTCACTAAATTGAAGGCCTCGGTCAGGTCTATTAAGACTGCTACAGTCACTTGACCATTGTCTAGTGCTTCTAGGATGTCTGTGGTTAGATGGACTACAGCACTGTTGGTAGCATGGTTCTTTCAGAAGCCATGTTGTTTTTCCATAAGTAGGGTGTGCTGATCAATGTAATCGACTACTTGACCACAGATCAATCTCTCAAGCAGCT
The DNA here is from genome assembly GCA_016271365.2 of Neoceratodus forsteri. Taxonomy (NCBI): domain Eukaryota; kingdom Metazoa; phylum Chordata; order Ceratodontiformes; family Ceratodontidae; genus Neoceratodus; species Neoceratodus forsteri. The sequence continues at coordinate 72,116,436 of JADMNL010000033.1, forward strand.
TACTGAAAGTACAGAAGATAGATATTGGCAGATAGTTCTTAACTTTCTCTCGGGCACTGCCTTTGAGCACTGGTGTTACTAGGGCCACTTTCCAGGTAGAGGGGACTTTACCTTCCAGGATAGCTCTGTTGAGGAGTGTAGCTATGCGTGTGGCTATTGCTGGTGCTGCAATATTGAGGAGTTTCAGATGAAGATTGTCATAGCCAAAGGCCCCATGTTGTTTTCAGGCTCTTAAGGAGCAATAGCACTTCCTTCCTTTTCATGGGTCTGAAGTGAACGTTGGGATATGGAAAATGAGTTGAGATTTACATTCAACTCTATTACTTCATATATTTTCAAATCAAGGATGGAAATGGGAAAGGAAAAGTGTGGCCCACTGGCAATTGAAACTCAGACATCTGGCCACACTTTTCCTTTCTCATTTCCATCCTTGGTTTAAAAATACACCTCATTGGGCTCACAGCACTGAAAAAAGTGATCTGTTTGTATTTCTTATATTTTCAGTAACTAATTCCCCATTTTCTTTATTACTTAAAATGGTTGCATGAAAACTATATCCCTGTCCCCTAGACTATATCTACCCTAACTGCTTCTCTACACATGACATCAGAATCCTAATTTATGACATCATAATTATCTCCACAGCAACGTATTTTGATGTCATAAACAGAATGATGATGTCAGGTGCAGACAGTCTCTCTCTTCCTGTACATCACGAGTTAGTAACTAAAATGATACTCCCAATATTTGACTATGCCGATGTAGTCTATGGCACCAACCCCGCAGTGTCCCTTGCTAGGCTCGACACCCTCCTAAAGTCCTTCTGCCGCTTCACTTTCAACTCCCCTTTTCATACACACCACTGCTCTCTCTATTTTTCTCTTTCTCCATCTCTCCCCTTCCCCACAGGTGCCAGACCTACTGTTTGGCCATTATTGCCAAATACTGGTTTGGAAGCCTTCCTTCCTATCTCTCCTCCCTCTTATCCCCCTGTGAATCCTCTCCTCCTACCCTCTGCACTCCAGGGACTCATGCTCTTTCTCTCTTCTGCATGTTGAAAATCTGGTACCAAAATTCCCAAAACTGGCTGAGATATCCACCTAAGTTGCAACCCCCCCATTGCCTCCCATTATAAAGCGTACCACATTTTGTTCTGTTCCCATTTAGCTTTTGAAGAGTTCAGATGTGTTCCCGCTGCACAGAAGATCACAGCGCTGGTCCTCTGAAGGTAAGTATGGGATGAGGGGAGTCTGAGGAAGGTGAGTGTGCAGAGGGTGGGTGCAGGTTGGGGAGGGGCGTGGCAGGATGTTATGGACTTTTTTTCCACAGGTAAAAGAAACCAGACTTCGGACTGTTTTCTTATTTACAGGTACAAATGATTTGGGGCACACTAGGTGGGCTCCAAGTGTACACGAGTTTGGGGGGGACATGATGCTGACGGTGACTGGGTCCCCCCCGTCGGCAAACAACTTGAACTGGGGAGGACATGCCGACATGGAGATTGGACATCTGCGATGTCAGCTTTGTTGGGATTGTGTGGCGGGTGGCAGGAGCCACCATATTTATTGAAATGTTTCACCAGGAAAGGCACGTAACAGAGTCTTGTCATCTTACGCGCCAATGAGGAAACTGCACCTCATTGGAGTGGCAGATTTCTTTCAACTCTGTGGCTGTCTCTGAAACTGCTGTCATTGCCAGCATTCTAATGAATTGGTGGCTGAGGGATGCACCCACTAAAGCACTCCCTGCATTCACCACAAAAATGATGCACCTCTGAATGTGATACTACCGCAAGATGTTGCTTGTGCATGTGTGCAAGACAACATAAAAAGGTAACAATAGATAAGGAATGCAGCAGGTTTGAACAGTATAAACATAGGTTATAGTTTTATTCAAGGATATTAGCCCTGTGCTAACAAACTACTCAGCTTGTGCCATACACCAGGGAAAGACTATCCAACTCCCCTTCCCTCCTTGCTCTCCCCCCCCCATACTCCCTCTCTCCTGGTCTCTAGGACCAGAGATTGGGTATTCACTACCCGGCTATGAACTGTGACCCTGTCCCCCCAGACTGTTCAAGGGTCCCCATAACACAATCAGGTGCACTGCAACCTGCAAACAGCCACAGAACAAGCTACTGGGGTATCTCAATTACAAATCACAAACTGCCCAGTACACTTTTACTACCGTGGTGGCCAGCCAGGGCATGGTGCAGGTGACCCTCCCCCTCTTGCTGTGAAACTATGGTGTGAAATGTCATATGCCACTGCACCCCCCAACCTACCAAATACATCCTCTCCCTAGTTCCCTCGTCACTGTGATAGTACTAACCCACTGGCCTGGCTGTATCATGGCATCTCTCTCTCTTCCACCCCCCCTTCATGAATGCCTCTCATGTCCGGAGACCCCTCTTCGAGGCATGCCCTCCTGGCAGGTTCCACCACCCTGCCATCCAAGACCCAGCTACCAAGAGTCTCTACCTTGGAAGCTCTTGATGCAGACAGTTTTGACTGAAAGCACTCCGTTTGTGTTCTCAGCCCTGAGTGTAGTAAAACCCTGCCCCATAAGATCAGCTGGTAAGGTTAACCAGCCAGTAGTTCTTGTGTCTGTGCTCATGGTTATTCAAAATCTCTGTGCAGTTACAGTTTCTTGAAAATGTAGGAAATGTGGAACGGGGGTGGGGAGGGTCGGCATGAATGGGCGAGCTATCAGTGCTCTTTAGCCATTTAAAATGAGTCCCCTAAGTCAGTGGTTCTCAATGAGAGGCCAGCCTCCTGGGAGGCCCCAACCTGCTCCAGGGAGGCTCAAGCAAGTCTTGAAAAAGTATTATATTTCAGTTTTGAACTTGATAGATTTTGTGTGAAGGGATAAGGCAAACTGAAAGAGGATAATAGTAGGTGCATTTATGTATTTATTCACAAGTCTGTGACCAGGGAAGGTACTGTACACTGAGCCATGGCTTATTTCAGGTGTGCCCAGGGAAGGGTAGTGAGAGAATACAATTCAAAATGTAACTGCAAAACACTTAAGCTATACAAAATGATAAACATGCAAACAAATTAAGAACAATAAACTAACAATGTGAGGAACAATTAATCAATTAAATTGACAGCAGAACTGTCCAAATACAAGAGTTAACCATACTGGTACTAGGAATAAGAGCAGGAGGGAGCAAAATGATCCCTGAGAAGTTGCTTAAGAGCAGGGTGAGAGGGAGAGAGGCAGAGGTCGGCAGAAAGGTTATTCCAGTAAGAGGGAACAGAAAAAGCAGTCTGACCCATGAAGGTATGGCAGTAATGGGTAACACTGGTTCGAGAGCCAAAATACTGGAGCAAGTAGGTTGTCCTGTTGGGGGGTACAATAAGCTTAATAACATGAAAGCCAGCTATGCAAAGAGGTTTCAATTTATTCCTGATGTACTGTGAAAAGTAGGCTATTTTTCTATGGGGAGGCTCAAAAATATTTCAGTATTTTGGGGGAGGCTCAACATCTTTTCCATGGCTTAGGGGAGGCTCACTATGACAAAGTTTGAGAACTGTTGCCCTAAGTTATATCTCTACTCTCTCAACGTCCGTGGACTCACGAACTCAGTTAAATAGTCCAAAATAACATCCCAGATTACAAAAACTAGGCCAGACCTCATATATATGCAGAAGTAAACCTCACCACACCAGAGCATCAAAGTTTGCATAAATTTGGTTTTACCTCTCTATTCTCTTTCTGCTAGAAGGCTGACAGGCAAAGAGGTGTGGCAGTCATCATCATTCCCAGATCTACTGCTTTTCAAGCCCAACAGGTCTGGTCAGACCCAGAGAGCCTGTCAGTTATAGTACAAGGACTGTTACATAATACGGAAGTCACACTAGCTAGCGTTTACCTCCCACTTGGTTCCAACCCTCAGAAAACTGCTACACCAAATTCTCACCCAAACCAAAGGCATTTTAATGCTTGCAAGTGACTTCACTGTCGCACCAGACCTGAACTGAACACCACCAATCCTTCCCCCAGAGCCAACCAGCATCTCATAAATTTTTCAAACAATCTACATGGGAGATGCGCTGGACTAATACCTGATGCATCTGACACCCACTTTCCCTGGGCTACACTCATTTCTCAGGCGACCATAACACATGGGTAGATCACTGTTACATGCAAGCTGAACATCTAAGTAGCTTAGCAGATTGTAAAATAGGGGACATAGCCCTCTCAGACTACACCCCAGTTATGAGCTACTGGAATCTGGGGCTCGAACATCGGGAAACCTGTTGCTGCCTCAACCCTTACTGCTTAAAGACAGTGGCATTCCAGGAATTTCTACAGGACAAATCATGGAGATCCTACATGACAATGCCACTCTATTCAATGGGACACTTTAAAGGCAGTTCTTTGTGGGCATGTAATACAATACATTGCAGCCCAGAAAAAGAAACTCCAGGAACACCAGCGAGTGCTGGAAGAAACACATTCCCCGCAAATGGTGCATTAGGAGGGGGATGACACTGTTGCTCCTCAACTAAAGCAAGGCAGATCTCGTCATTTGCCTCCAACAAACTAAACTGGCATTGACTTTTTTTAAGGCAACACTATTACAAGGTGTGCAGCAGAGCTTCCTGGTTGCTTGTATAGTTGGCAAACAGCAAAAAGCTACCACCATTCCAGCCTTTCTCCAGCCATCCTTTGGGGCTAGGCAGACAAAGCTACATGATATTGCACAGGCATTATACACTTATTACCAGTCACTCCATATCCCAGAGCTTGAGGCTACTCCCAGTGATATTTCCACATTCCTCACTTCTCTCGGCTCCTGCAAGAGGGACAGCTTATGTTCCCCATTTCCTTGGAGGAGTCCAAAGTGGACAAATGGGATTCCAAGATTATGAAGATCCCTTGCTGAGATGGCTACAGGGCAGAATATTATAAAGTTAGGAAGGTACACTTCCTCGGGGTACTACAAGATATGAACAAGGTCATGTTAGGGGGGCTCCACCCCCACACAAAAATATGGTCTTTTGCAGAAATCTCTAATTTTAAAACCAGATAACTACCCCCTGCACTGCTATCCTACCGACCGATATCAGTTTTTAATTCTGATTACAAATTCTTTATGTTTAGCCTTGGGCATTGGCTAGATAAAATGCTTCCTCTACTTATTGCACTAGAACAGACAGTATCTGTCCAGTCTCGGATAACAGCAAATAACATTAGGCGAACCCTACACACAGCATATAAAATGTAACACTCAGAAGCAGCATCTGCCCTATTGAGCCTTGATACGGAGAAGGCCTTTGACTGGGTCTCTTGGCTGTTCCTGTACTCTGTGCTGGTGCAGTTGGCATTCCTGGTCCCCTTCATCTACTTGTTGTAGCACATCTACAACTAACCTGGTGCATGCGTTAAGGTCAGTGGACATGATTCCAAGTTCTTTACCCTTTGACAGGGCACTCATCAGGGATGCCCATTGTCACCTCTCTTGTTTTCCAAATATATTGAGCCTCAGGCCCAGGTCATTAGAAACACAACTACCTTTCAAGGTATATCACTGGAAGGTGAGGAGCACTGCATAGCTTTATATATGGACAATGTTTTGTTTTACCTGAGCTTCCCAGAAACTGCACTCCCGGTGGTGTATGAGATACTACAGGCTTTTGGTCGTGTCTGGCTACAAGCTGAACACTATGAAAACTGAAAATCTTGTGTTCAGTTACTCTCCCAACAAATTAGGGAAGCCTTCCCCTTCCATTGGGAATTGGACAAACTGAAATACTTAGGAATATTCATCACCAGGAAGTGACAGAGTGCCTATGCAAATAACTATGTGCCCTTCACAGCACGATTAATTTAAGACCTCTCAAGGTGGATGCACTGCCTCTCAGCCTCTCCCAGATCATTGAGGCAATCCAAATAATAACTTTCCCCAGGACCCTACACATGTTCCAGAATGTCCCAATTTCTCTATCTCTATGCATTTTAGACAATGGAACTGGGAAATTTCCCCAATTCATCTGGGCAGGACAGAGACCTCACGTTAAAAAGCAGACCATATTCATCCCTAGGGATTCAGGAGGTCTGGCCTTGCCACACCTAAAGCTATATTTTGGGCAGCACACCTTCATTACATACTATATTGACATCTTGGCAGCACCCCCACAATCTGGTTAAAAATTGGCAGAGAACTGCTCCTTAAGTATTCATCAAAGCATTACGCCCTACAGAGGAAAACACGGACACTGTGGCCCCTCTTGATCCCTGGCACATGAGACAGATCAGGATGTGACACTCCATTAAGGCAACTCTGTTACTCCTTCCTTCCCTTTTCTTCCCAATTGCTCGCCTAGAGCACTTTCACCCAGCTTGGATCAGTCCTGCATTCTGCATTTTGCAGCACTACTGTTTGCGATATATATACCAACTAAAGGATGGATCCACCCTCCAGTCCTTTACCAAGTAACAGACAACATAAAGCCTCTGCCCTGCAGATTTCTACCAATACTTATAGCTCAGGCACTATATTCTCTCATTACCATTCGGAACCCTCACACCCGATACCTACCCAGCTATAGTTCAGTTGTTCATTTCTTTCTACAGAACAGTGGTGACCATCCACCTGCTCTCTCCCCTCTACCGAGTCTTGCCTAACTCCTCCGGGGACCATTCTTTGGATATTGCCACGAAATGGGAGGAGGAACTGACCATCCCAATACCAGCTATAACTTGGAGAAAAATATGGCAACTTTCTTCAAGAGTAACAAGTTCACGTCACTGGAGGAAGTACTCATGGAAGCATTTAATATGGTTCTTTCAGATCCCTGCTATTACAATGCATTACCTAGTGTCGAGAGACTCCACATGTTGGTGAAACTGCGGTGAACCTCAGGCTTATCATAGCCATATCATGTGGGCTTTCTCCAACCCTGCTTCTTTTCTTTGAAGACTTGGAAAGTGAGCTAGAAGAAGTCTTCCACAGGCCAGTCCCTATTATTGCAGAGTTCTTTCTACTACTCCAACTCCAGGGGGTCTCTGAGACCCTAACTCCTGGTACCTCATTGGCATTTTGCTCACAGCAGCAAAAGAAACCATGACCAGATTTTGACTCACCTCAAGGGTTCCACATGTTGCCACTTGGTGAGATACGGTCAACCAGAAATATCGCATGGAGAAATTCACGCACTCTCTGAATGATAAGGTGGAGCTGTACTCCTCCAGATGGACCATTTGGCTCCTGTATGTGATGAGCAAGGACAGTGATTTCTTCCCATAGCAACAGACACCTGAATACACCCTCTGGATCCCCCAACTCAAACATGATCCCACCCTCCCCTCCAACAGGGTACACTCTGCATATCCTCATATACAATGTATTATTATGCTAGCACCTCCCACCTTGTGGATCCCCCTCCTCGACTCCCCTTCTCTGGCTAAGGGTTTCAATGAAACTGAGTACTCTCACTGTACATGAAATGTCAGGTGACCGTATAGTCTAATTAAAGAATCGGTGTTCCTCACCTCATGCTGTAACTAAGAATGGAGAGCTGACCGACCATGTTATAGCACTGCATTATAGCTGACTACCGCTGTACCTCTGTAATGAAAACAGAACTCCACAAATGTATAGTATATCTACTGTATAGTATATGCTTAATCTGGTTCAATTTCAATTGGTTACCATCTGTTTCCCTCCCCCCGGGTCTCCCCTGAAAAAGGAACTTCCAGTCTCAGTGGTCCCACCCGGTCAACAAAATTCAATCAATAAAAAAAATGTATGTTTTCATTGATGAACTCCCTATGCATGGACCAGTTCAATAAGACTATATTTACAAAAGAAACAGAACGCATATGCAGAAGATAAAGGATACATCTAAAGATGGGGTTTGAAGAGAGAGGGACAAGTGAGGCCGAGAGAGAGAGAGAGAGAATGAGAGGTAGGGAGAAAGAGAGAGGAAGGCTGTTCCATGAAGTGGGTGATTACAAGGTGACCACTCTGCCACTGCCAGTGGACCAGTTATGGGACAGGAAAGAGAGAAGGCACCAGGCTGAAACTACAGAAGCAAGTAAAGCACTGGGATGGTATTCCATGGGTCAGGTTTCATTCCCAAATCATTGTATTATTTCCTTCTCACTACAACTTGTGTTTCAAAGTGGTTGCTACTGAACAGCTTCCATCTGTAACATTCCTGCAGTGTGTGTAGGGTTTCAGCATGAGAAAGAAAAAAGGGTGGGGCTGCACCATTGACCTCATAGGGCACTGGAACAGTATTCCAGAACATGGGCTCATTTCCCAGCTAGAGCTCCAATTCTGTCTCACTATAATTTGAATATGCGTATTCTGCTCTATTACTTATTAGGGAGGCAGAGTGGCCTATCAGTTACAGCACATATGTGAAAAAACAGGGAAGCAGGAGATCCAGGTAAAATTCTTACCATAACCACAGACTTGCTGTGTGACATTGAGCAAGTCACTTAACCTCCCTGTGCTTACATCCTACGAGCTACAAATTAGGCAGATGCAGAACACCACTGAAAATGAACTATTGTGAGGCATATCCACTGAGCTATCCTACGAAAATAAACTGTAAAACACACAAGTAAATCTTTACGTGCCTGCAGGGACATCATGCCAAGAAGGTTGCTGGAGGGGCACATCATTTAAAATGAATCAAGGGAGGGCACTAAATTACACTCTTCAGACCTTCCACAGCCTAAAAAGCAATACCTGGATGGGGATTTGTGGGGTTAGGGGTGTACATGCCCCCCCCAGACTTTATGGGCATAACAGCACTGTCTGCTTGTCTTCTTACTGCATTTCCCAATACCACTAAGACTACACCACGTTATTGACCATGAAGATTGCAAATCAAAGTGAAAATCCTACTAGCTGTACAAACTTTATGTGCCAAATTGTACATTGAATGTTTTTCAGTCACGTGATTTGCTCATATTACACTTCTCCCGACCTTTTTTCAGCAGGAGTAAATCTTGTCCCTGATCTTCACAGGTGGTTCTTCACAGAAAGGATAGTGGAAGAATGGAATAAACTGCCAGAGGAGCTGGTGGAGGCTGAAACGTTGGATGGATTTAAGAGGGCAGGGTACAGACACGTGGGATTGGGAAAGGAGGGAAGGGGAGGCCCCGTAGGAGTGGGGATGTGTAGGGGAGGGGGTACGGGCAGACTCGATGGGCTGATGAGGTCCTTTTCTGCCATCAGGTTTCTGTGATTTTATGATCTCGTTTGCAGTGCACAGTATATGCTCCCATTGGGCGAGAGGATCCGAAAGTATAAGTTGAGTATATTACTGTGCTGATGACACTCAACCACGCCTTTCATTCAGCTCTGATCCACATTGCATGGTAGATAAGCTGATGCAGTGAGTGACTGAAATTCACATCTGTATGGCTTAAATCTCACTGTACTGTATATAAATCAGGCAAGATAAAAGTGCTACTGACTAGTGTAGGTGCCATACAGAGGGTGCTAGCTGGACATCTGAGCACCCTGTCTCTCATGGATCAGCACTTAGAACAGTGAGGGTGTAAAACCTTGTAGTCATCCTAGATGATATGTTTTTTACTCAACTCCCAGGTGTCGGAGGCCATAGCAGTGGCTTTCACAATCTGCAGAGCATTTCAATGCTGAAGCCCTTCTTTAACAATGCTGGCCTGACCACTTTGATCCATGCATCCTCCCCATCGACTGTTGTAGTGCCTCTTGCAGTATGTGGTCTCACCAAAATGTCAAGCCCACTACCTGCAGGTGCTGTAATGCAGAGAGCAGCAGCTAGGATTTTGGCATCCAGGTGCCAGTAGGAGTTGAAGAGACCAGAAAGGGAACAAGTTATAAAGTTGACTGATGCTGCAGAGTGGTTCTTATCAATAGTATGTTCTCTGGAAATAGTCTGGGTTCATTAGGATGTTGATAGGCTTTCAGAAGCCAAATAAAGTACTGCATTAAAGCGTGATTTCTAAACAGAGGAACTGCCTAGTGAGTTACAAGTTACAACTAGATTTTACATATGGAGTTTGCTTCAGTCTGCCGTGAGTTGGTGTTGGCACCTGCATGTTATCTCATTACTGCATTAATTACACATGAAGGCATGTATTACTATAAATAGATATACACTGAATTGGCATCTGTATTTCATAAATTGATGGCCACTGTTCTTAAATGTGCCTGATGGAGAACAGGGGATGATGTAATGATATGCAGCAGGGACATGATGAAAATGTGTGTAGTGTTCTATTTTTCTTCCAAGAACAAGGCTTGAAAATAAATGATACATGTGAATTTAACATTTCTTTAATGAAGTTCATAGGTCACTTGATGAAATAAAGGGGGATTAAACCAAAACTGTCCAATGTAAAAGCCAGTGCTGATGCTCCGATTCCCTTTGATCATGCTGCACTATGTATATTTCTTATTAGCAGCTTATTATTCATGGTGTGTATCAAACTGTGCTGTAGTGGTACAGACCACTAAGGAAAAATCATTTGTCAATGCCGAATGTTGGCTTGCTGGCACTGGCATTGGTAGTGCAGGAGTTAGAGAGATGCACAATAGGACTGGCAGTGAAGTAATGAACTGACGCCAACCCCAGACCCGCCATGCAGAGAGTGACAGGCACTGGGGTGTGCCTTTGGGTCGTTGGCCATAACGGTCATGCCATTTCACCTCACCCTACCCTGCAGAGACCGACAAGTGCAGTGATGTGCCTTGGGGTCTTCGGGCCTTACGCTCACCCCAGTCCATAAGGGAATATACTGACATGGGCACAGTGTTGGAGAATGGGGTGAACGCTGGGGATGAAGAGTCTAAGGCCATCTAGACACCTATTACTGGCTGCAGGGGTGGGTGGGGGTGGAATGGCGTGGGCATTTCAGTCACCAATGCTAACTCACACCCCTGACGCCTGTCAGTCTGTACAGGGTGGGACATTTCAGTTGGAAACCCTAATGTCAGGGGCATTTGTTGGTATTCTCACTCCAAATTTTCAACATGGGCCATTTGTGACCCACCTCATGAACAGTGGCACTATGAGTTTGTTTGCTGAAAGGTGATTTTGTACAGCGACTGTGCATTTTGGTGGCAGAGGTGCAAAAACACATTTCAGGCAGGATGTGAAAAATGACAGCTGTACTGTTCATAAGGAGGTGTACAAAAATGACAGTGGTAAAAATCTGGAGTGAAAATATTAAACACTGTTGACGTTATGAGCGTGTATATAGAGACTGCGCAATGCACGCCCGTAATGCAATCATTTTGGGTATGTTTTTTACTAAATTTCCAACATAGGCATTTTAGTACCTCCCTTCATGAACAGTGTTATTCTGATTTTGTTAATGTGTCCTGAACATTGATTTTGCACAGCGACCGCGCCATTGTGCGCCACATGCACAAAAACACATTTCAGGCAGGATGTGAATAATGACAGCTGTACTGTTCAAAAGGAGGTGTGGGAAAATGCCAATGTTGAAACTCTGGAGTGAAAATATTACAAATTCGCAAAGTTACGAGCATGTGTGGAAACTGAGCAATGCACGCTTGTAAAACAGTCATTTTCTGGATTTTTTTCACCAAATTTGCAACATAGGCAACAATGGGAGGGAGGGCATTATGCCGATGGGGAGTGGGCTCCCCCGTCAGCAAATTAAGTGGATCGGGGCATGCCGACAGGGGGATTGGGTACCCCTGAAGTCAGCATTGTGAGCAACGGCAGTAAGTGCCACCATGTTTACTGAAAAACTTCACCAGTAAAGGCACGTCAGGAGGCGTGTTATTGTGCTGCTGCATGATGAGCTTGCCTCTCATTGCAGCGGCACTTTTGTTAGATGTGGTGACCACTTTACATATTGCTGGTGTCAGTGCCTGCATGCTGGCTTATTGGGGAATGAGGGATGCACCTACTGATGCGTGCCCTGTATTCACCCACAGTGACCGCACCTCCAAATCTGCTAGTGCCGCAAGATGTTGGCTGGCGTGCAAGTGTGAGCCAACACAAAAATTAAAGGAGACAGGGGGCATTCTTGTCTTGTTCCACTAGAGGATCCAGCTATGTCATGAAATAGTAGTTCACCCACTACTCCCATAGGCCAGCAAATAGTACAATTTTTAGCCTAATTTAAGCTTTAAAGGGGAACATTTTTACATTTTGGGGGGGGGGGAGTGCTACCGCATGACAAAATTATTACTGCCCCTGAAAAAATTCTAGCTCTTCTAAGGGGCCCACTTGGAACTTGGCATTGGGTTGGAGCCGGGAGCCTACCTAGGAAATGATTAATGAGGCCCTAAAAACTGACACACTGTAGTCATCATACCACATTTATCTGGTACAGTGGTGTTATGTTTCCCTCTTGCATAACTTGCATTGATCAGAATTATCCAATTTGAATTGATAATAGATTTGATATTAATAGATGTTCAGTATTTGCAAGGTGGGGTGTGTTCCACCTGAGTGGGGCCCACCTGGTACTTTCAAGTTGTCCAGGTGGGCTCATTCAACACTGCAGAAGTTTTTTTTATTTTATTTATGTAAAGCGGTTGCTTTCTGGTATAGCCTTATGAGATGCAATCTTTCATTTTCATGAGAGTCTGCGAGGGGGGTGTCTGGCAGCAGCATGAACACCATCACTTATTGCATCAAGCATATTATGGGGCATGGTAGCACCCCAATAGTAAGGACTGAGTAGGCAGTTTAATGTTTAATCCCAATCTTTGCACCTTAATAACTTTGGCAGCATTCAATGAAATAGCCTACAATCTGGCACGCGTGGTCCAGCTGCCAGTCTCAAGACGTGAAAAGTCTGGACCTGGTTTTCCTCTTGGGGATCGAGGCTTCTGATGTGGGGGTGGAACCCGTCGGATGGTCCGACCACTACACTCTGAGATTCAGTTTTTGCACCCCCCTTCGTAGGCCTACCCCTGTGGAGATAGTCAGGTACTGTCCTTTACAGGATTTATGCCCTGATGGCCTAGCGGCAGTGCTTGATCTATCAGAATTTCCTATGGCAAGCAGGGATCCAGAGGCTTTGGTTTTAGCCTATAATAAGGCTATTACTACAGCTCTGGATTCTGTTGGTCTTGTCTGCGTTCATCCTCTCTCCCTCCACCCTTGGTCCCCGTGGTTTGACAGGACTTTGAGGGAGCTGCAGCGAATAAGATGAAGGTTGGAGCGTTGCTGGCAGAAATAAGCCCTGGAGGTTGACCATCTTAGACTGCTAGAACATTGTCGACTCTACCAGTCAGCAATATCCCATAAGAAGGCAGAGTTCCTGTAAGGGGAGATTGCTGCTGCCCAGAACCGACCAGCGCAGCTCTTCCGAACCGTAGACAGGCTGTGCAACCCAGCTTGTCTGCAGATTCGGAGAGCCTTTTCACAGTTGGAGTGTGAGGAGCTTGCTACAGACTTATCTCTAACCTCACTTTTGTGGGGAAGATAATTGAGAAAGTAGTGGCTGTACAGCTGAGAACCATTTGACCATCCATAGCATCTACGAACCTCTCCAATCCAGTTTTCAAAAGAGGCATAGTACCAAGACTGCACTGGTTCGGGTGCTCAATGATCTCCTGATGGTGAGAGATTGAAGGAACTGGTCCATCTTGGTGCTTCTTGATCTCTCATCAGCTTTTGACACCATGGATCATGGGGTACTGCTCGAGCGCCTGAGGTTCATCTGTGGCCTGACAGGTTCAGTCCTCGGATGGTTTAGGTCTTTCCTCACTGGCAGAACTCAGAGGGTAGTGTCGGGGATTTATTCCTCTGACCCTCTCTCTCTCTCTGTCATGTGGGGTCCCTCAGGGCTCTGTGCTGTCCCCCATGTTATTTGCAGTGTATATGCTGCCCCTCGGAGACATTGTAAGATGGTACCGGCTGAGGTTTCACTGCTATGCTGATGATACCCAGCTGTACCTGTCTTTTGCACCTGACCAGGATGGAGCAGTCTCAGTATTTAATAACTGCCTTGCTGAAATCCTGGACTGGATGAATTCCAGCTGGCTGACGTTGAACCCAGGGAAGATTGAGGTGATGGTTGTGGATCCAGGATGCCGGATAGGAAGGTTGGAGCAGGTCACCTCTTGGGGCTTTTCCTGGGGGGTTCCCAGCTCCTGACCTCTGAACAGGTGCGGGACCTTGGAGTGATACTTGACGATGGGCTGACACTACGATCTCAGGTGTTGGCTGTCATTAAGTCATCCTTTTACCATCTGAGGAACATCGCTAGGATCAAGCACCTTGTTCCGTCTGGTGATCTACCTACATTGATCCATGCCTTGGTGACCTCATGCCTTAATTATTGCAACTCCCTTTACTTTGGAATTCCAGGGGTTGATATGCACTGCCTGCATCTGGTGCAGAATGCTGCTGCCCGGTTGTTGATGGGGACTCCTCAGACTTCCCATATTACGCTGGTGCTGGGCGAACTGCACTGGCTGCCAGTTCAGTGGTGGATCACCTTCAAAGTCAGATTACTGACCTATAAAGCCCTACGCGGACTCAGCCCTGGCTACCTGAAAGAGCTCCTGTCTCCTTACTGCACCGAGCTATTGCTCCGTTCAGCATTCGAGGGGCTGCTAGAGATTCCAAGAGTAGTTTTAAAATCTTCAGGGGCCCGTGCATTTGCATACGTGGCCCCAGCCCTTTGAAATTCTCTACCCCATCTGATTTGGGAGTGCGCGACCGGGGGTTAAGCAGGCATTGAAGATGTATTTGAGGAACAAGGCATACTGTGACAAACTGTGTAATTTTATGATTTTATCATGTATTTATTAATGTTGTTTTTATGAGCTTTTATACTCTGTAATGTGCCTTGATATTTGAAAGGTGCAAAATAAATAAAGATTATTATTATTTGTTGTTGAGGTAGAGAATGCAAAAAAATGCAAAAATAAAGGATCTGTTTTGCTATATTTAACGGGTTTTTTTTGCTCTCACACACAATGTAGGCAGTGCAGAATTTTTTTTATAAAACTTTCAGGGTAGAAGTGTCCTGTACTGAGGTAATACAGTTTGAAGGGTTCACAAAGAAAAATATATGGTTCCAGAGTTATAAGGATTTAAAATTATTTTTTTGGATAACCCAGTAGTTTGACCAGTAAAAAAACACTAATCATGATTGGTTATTTTCATGATCTACTTGTGCGTGAGAAATGATTTACTTGTCATGAGAAAAAAAAACTGATCATGGCAGCTAGCATCCTGTTTTTTTAGCTCAAAAACATTGAAAAAACATAAAAATGATAAATTTTCAAAAAACAAACACCTGAACCTAGGTAAACAGAATCTGTTTAGCTAGATTCTGTTTTTTGTTTTTTGAAAATTACCCTGAAAATAATGTTTCTGGACATCAAAGAATCCTGGGTGTCCAGCTTAGCAAGACTAGCTGTTCACCTGCATTCTCAGTACATGAACAGCGGGACTTTCTTGAAGTGTGAAGCTGCAGCTGGAGTCATGCTGATGGCTTCAGTTACAGCTGTAAGCCGATGATCCCCTGCTCTCTTGCTGTCCCTCTCTTTATATCTGTCTGTCTAGCTGTCTATATCTATTCATTGAAATAAGTAGCAGAGTGGGGTGCCCACACCTGGTACCACTTCTTCCTCCCCCTTCCCCTCCAGCTTGCCTGATCCCACTTTCCTTTGTTTAATTTTAATTTTAATAAGCAGAGCGGAGTGTCCACCCCGATACCACTTCAGTTCACCCCCTCCCCACCAGGTTGCCCACCTCCTTCCCATTATATATATGGCAACAGTAGTCCAACACGGGATGCCCAATCCCCAGTGTCAGAAAGTCCCCTAAAAGAAAGAAACCCTCCCTCATTGATTTTTTTAAACCTGTAAAAAAAGAAATTGGTCCCTCACTGATCTGACCCTCACACCCCCCCACCTCGACCTCCCACTCAGCACCCACCACCCTACCTCCTCCACACACCCTCTCTCATCTGAACATGTCACATGATGTAGATCCACTCTCCAATTGAAGACCTGTCTTGCTGCTGGAACTGGCGACTGTGATGTGAGGAAAATAAGGCAATGTATGTCAATGGGGTTTGAACTTTTATTCATAGCTTTGTCATTCTGTAATCTTTTTACACCAAAATTTTCAACATGGCCCTTTTGGGACATCGCCTTATAACCAATGGCAGTGTATTTACTCAACCGTGGCCCAGAAGGTGATTTTTTTCCAGTTGCTTTGCAAAATCACCTTCCAGGCAAGATTTGGGCTCTACGATGCTGGTTCGACAACTAAGGTGTCAACCACCATCACAGCGATGGAGTTATGTCAACTGCTACTTGCAGTTGTCATAAATTCGAATGGAGACCCTGGCTGTTTTTTCATTGGGGGCTTTGCTCTCGAACCCCCGGATCTTAAGGATTCTAACTCCGAGTTGGAGTTGGATTCGGGTGTGGGTGCAGGACGAGGAGAGAGTGTGCCAGGATCTCAGGCAGACTATTACAGTGAAAACATCGATGTTGTCGGCATCAATGTTTTCGCTGTAATAGTGTCACTATCCTGAGGGCATACCCAGGATCTGAACATTTTCACTACCCATGTTCATGAAGTGGGGTCATAAAAAGGCTATGTTGAAAATTTGAGGTCAACATATTAAAAAACAACAAAGTTATGAACATACATTGAAATTTTTTCTACGCTTACTCACAACTTTGGTAATTTTCAACACTTTCACCCCAAATTTTAAACATAGCTATTTTTTCACACCGCCTCATGAACATGAGAGCTGTCATTTTTCAAATCCCCATCAAAATGCATTTTCACACTTCTGGTGTGGATTGATGTTTCAGCAGGGATTTGAAAATTTCCACCTACCGGTTTCATGAGGTGGGGTCATACAAAGGCAATGCTAAGGATTGGGTGTACAAATGTAGTAGAATGACTAATTTATGAATGAATGTTGCAATATTTCAATGTTCGCTAATAACTTTGCTAAATTTTTAATATTTTGACTCCACATTTTCAACATAGCCATTTTTTTCATACCACCTCATAAACATGACAGGTGTCATTTTTCAAATCCTGGCCAGGATGTGATTTGCACTTTAGGTGTGGAATGGTGTTTTGGCCAATGTACCATAAATGCCAAATGTCATTTTTATAAGGGGAGTCATAAAATAATTATTATTATGAAACTGTGTGTAGTGCCAGTCTTAACCTAGGTAGGTTGTGCTTTGTGATCCTGTGTTGGTGAGCTGAGTTGGGGGCAGGTTCAGTGCTAGATGGGGTGAAGGTTGGGGGATGGTGCTGTTATGCGCTGGAATTAAAGGGTCAGGGTTCCCTGAATGGATCAGGTATCATATAATGAAGACATCTCTTCTTTTGGTATAGGGCCCTGCACCTCTGCACCTGTAGGTGGCAGAGAGCCCTGTTCATTGGCTGAGAGATGGACTCTTTGCCCTGTGCATCTGTATCTGTGACCAGATGGAAGCACAGGGCCTAGAGGGCCCAGCACTTCCACAGCCCACCAGACAGCCTTAGGAATTTGTGACATCCGTCACTGCATGAAAGTGTAGGCCATGCACTTCCATAGGTGGACAGAATATTCCCTCAGTGCAGGACCCAGAGGGCCTTGTGCATCTGCATATGTGCACGCAGATCCAGAAGAGATCTGTGTGAATCAGGGTGCGATTCCACTATCTCAAAAAGAAAGGAAATTCTTTGGAAAAAAAAACAGTGTTAATGCACTGGTTAGGGGTCACGTTAATGCCACAAAAGTAGGAAAATGTGGCATCAGGGTTTTCAAACCTAACTCCCCATCCCCAACCCCCTAGCAGCAAAAGGAAAAAAGAAACATTATGGTTTTGAGTCTCCAGAGTCCTGGAGAATCAGTGGTGGTGTCTTCCTTGGGTTGTCAACCCTAACACCCACCCTGCTCCCTCAGCAAACAACATCAGACATGATCTCCTTTCTTCATACAGGGCCCACAGGGCTCTGCATGAAGAAGGTTACAACAGATTGTGTTGGCAACATGTGATTATCAATCCTCATGTTTCCCCCTTCCCCAAGCCCATAGTATCCTGTCTGAAGCAAAAGGTACAGCTCCAAGCCAATGCCTCATAGTGATACACTCTTCAAAGGCAAAGAGGCATGTCTCCCCACAATCTGTTGTAGCTTTCTTGGGCCCTGCATGAAGAAAGGAGATCATATCTAATGTTTGCTCAGGGAACTGGGTAGGCATTAGGGGTGACAACCCCAAGGAAGACTCCAGCACTGATTCATCAAGATTCTGGAGCCCTGAAACACTAATTTCCTTTGGTGCTTAGAGGGTGGGGGTGGGGAGTTAGAGTTAGAAACTCTAACACCACATTTCCCTACTTTTGTGACATTAAACTGGTGCATTAACACATTTGTTGCCAAGAATATATATATGTATATGTATATGTATGTGTGTATGTGTATGTATTTGTATATGTGTAGGTGTAGATGTAGGTGTAGGTGTGTATGTGTATGTATATGTATATGTGTGTGTATGTGTATGTGTATGTGTATGTGTATATGTATGTGTATGTGTATGTGTATATCTATATGTATGTATATGTATATGCCGCTCTATGGGCTTTCAGAGCGGTTACCAACAAGCTCCCCCTATACTTCTCTGATTATATTCCCCTGAGTGTGATAGGTGCCTATGCTCTAAGAAGCTATTCCCTAATTGCCTTGCAATTACCTAAGGTCAAATCTCGTTTCAGGCGGAGCTGCCATAAGTTTCTCATTGCCTTCCTTCTGGAACAATGTGCAAAAAAACTTGAAGCTGAGCTGTCCTGTTAGCCTGAATATTTTCAAGCTGCTCTATGACTACTCCGTGAAGGAATCCTGTAAATGTTTTCCACATCACTAGCTCACCTATTTTCCAGTTTCCCTCCTGCCCATCCTGCCTCCCGCCCTGCAGCTGCCCCTGCCTCTCTATCCCTACCAAAATACCGGCTTCTCTGCCTCTCTTTAGCAATGGCCAAGTTCCACCCCCTTCCCTGAAGTATGCCAGTTAACTATTCCAACCCCTTCATTTCTTCCTGAGCTGGTATCTCTCTTCTTGTCTTTCTCTCTCCTTTTAAGTGAACATTCCGGCTGTATCCAGTTATAAGCCTATCTGTTGTAAAGGCCCTCTCACTCAAATGTTGATGTACATATGCATATTTTTCTTCTTTCTATAATATTGCATTATGTTTTACCATGTTACTGTACTATGATTTTTGTATGACCAGGTCCATCTTGCAAATGAACCCTGCTCAATGGTGCCTGCCTGGATAAATAAAGATTATGACCGATTGATTGATTGATTGATTGATTGATTGATATGTATATGTGCATGTGCATGTGTGTGTGTGTGTGTATATATATATATATATATATATATATATATATATACACTATTTAAAACGAAAAACTCTATATTACTGCATCTGTTAGGAGTAAAGTACACAGAGTAGCAAGTAAGAAATGAAAAATTTGGGTTAAAGGGACACACTCATGCCCAGTGGCTGGCATAGTTTGAAAGCCCACGGAAAGCTCTTTCAAATGAATTATTTGGCTCATCTGTAGCCAGAAGCACTCCAGAGATATAAATGACTGAGTCTGTTCAATGTTAATACTACACTGCAGCCATTTTTAGTGCATTGACATTTATTTATTTTATTGATTTGTATTTCGGATGACACCTTTGAGCCGAGGGCTCTTTTATAAGGTTCCACGTCAAGGCAATAAGGACAATAAGGTACAAAACATAACATGATCATTACAATGTAACTTACAAAAAAAAAAGACAAGTAAGGTTACAATAATAGCAGCCAAAGGCATTGTCAAGGATTTGTTGCAAGTTAATTATACAGTGGTGAGGGGGTGGTATAGGAGACAGAGAGGGAGGAGGGGAGAAATAGGGAGGGCATTGTGTTGGGTATGTGGTAGATGGGAAATAGCAAGGGAGGTGGAATGGGGGGGATGAAAAGGAAGAGGAGACAGATTCATCCTATATCCAGTAATGGGGGTCGGAGAGGAGGAGCTGAGGCAGTGAGGAGGGATGCTTGAGGGTAGTATGCCTGGAGGGGATTATAAGAAGCAGTCACAGAAGGCACTAGCCATGAGGTGTTGACATAGTTTACACTTAAAAGCACCAATCGTGGCAAAGTTGGAGATTTCTGTAGGTAGCAAGTTGAACCAGATGGAGGCTCTGACAAGGTAAGAATGCTGAGCTTGAGAGGTCCAGCAGCAAGGTATTGTAAAGGTTAGAGTGTTGAATCTTCTAGTTAGGTGGCAGAAATGCTGCAGGGTTCAATATTGATTGGACTCTAAGAGGCATAAGGCCCAGTGATGTCTTCTTAGCTAGGATGCAGGTCTGGTACTTTAGCCTGCCGGATAGCTGGAGCCAGTTAGCCTGTTCGTAAATGTCACATGTGTGAGAAAGCTGGGCAGCTGAAATAAGGAGTCTACATGCCTTATTAAGGGCTACTAGCTGTGCACCGAAGTGCAGTATCAGTAGCGGATCAATAGATAACGAGCCCGTAGTCAATAGTGGAGATAACAGAGCTCTGGATAGTGAGGTTCAAGGCTTCAGCCGTTAGGCAATGTTTATGCTTGTATAGTAGCCCTATGCGGGAGTTCACAGTTTTAGTGATATTGTCAATGTGTTGGTATATGAGGAAAGACGGTGATCAAGGCTCAGGCCCAGATATTTAAACATATCCACCTGCTCAAAGGCGGCCTTGTAAGTGGTTATTAATTAACCAGAGCTCCATGGTCCTTGTGCTTGTTGTAAGTTCCATGGAACAACATTGTTTTTAGTTTTGTAGTTAAGATGAGTTTATGTGAGCAAAACCAGTCTTCACTTCTGTGAAACTTTTCTGTAGTTGAGACTGAAGGGAGGTGGGGTCAGTTTGGCATGTGAAGATTACTGCATCATCTGCATACAGTAACATTCTGTCATGGCAGGAGGCAGGGGGATTGTTCAGGAATATGCTGAATAACAAGGGACCCAGGACAGAACCTTGGGGTACTCCAGAGTGGATTGGTAAGGATGATGAAAGGAATTCACCAATCCTGACCTGTTGGGTCCAGTTACTGAGGTAGCTTGGGAACCAGTGGGTAGTTTCACTTGAAAGACCAGGAAGAGATAATTGTTCGAGGAGAATGGAGTGATTGTCAGTGTCAAATGCCTTAGTCAGGTCAATAAAAGAGGCGCTGACCAACTGGCCCTGATCAAGTGCATGATGGATATGTGTGGTGAATTTGAGGAGTGCTGTGGTAATGCTGTACCCTTTGCAGAAGCCATGCTGCTGGGAACATTGCAGGTTGTATTTTACAAGGTACTCCGTGAGCTGATCAGCCACTATCCGTTGCAATGCTTTGGATAGAGGGGGAAGGATGGATATAGGCCTGTAGTTGTTCATGAGAGTCTTGTCACCACTTTTATGGATTAGAGTCACCACTGCCAGTTTCCACTTTTGGGGGAACTGGGAGAGCATGAGAGAATGTTGAGGATTTTGGTTAGTGGGAGCAGGACTTCGTCAATGGTGAGGGCAAGAAGTTTCATATCCAGTGAATCGCCATTGACCCTAGACTTTCCAAGCACTTTAAGAAGAGTGCCCTGGTGGCAAACCTGAACTAACAGGAGCTAAGTTAACTGTAGTGGGATCAAAAAAGTTAGGGGGTACCACATGCCTAAGGTCAGCAAAAGTGGTGTTAAATGCGTTGGCAATGATTACGTGGTCAAGAGTGATGGTACCATCTATGTTCAACATTGTGGGTGTTGTTTTGGGATCCTTTACAGTCACTTCAGCAAGGTTACGCTAGAATTTACTCCCATCATTCCAGGTGCTGGCTAAGGCATTCCTGCGGTAGCTAGCCTTCTCATGGCGGATTGCACTGGTGCATGCAGTCCTTGCTGTTCTGTAGGCCTGGATGTCAGTCTGAGTGGCAGTAGCCTTAGCACGATACCAGAGTTGGAAATGTCATCAAGGAACAAGCTGTTCTTAACTGCATTGAATCAAGCACAGCTGGATGTGCTAATCTGCCCCTGCTGACTCAGCACATTGGTCGACAGGGGCATATTAGCATATTCCAGGTGATGGAGTGAGTGGCTCCCATGAGATGGCTGCTGGCAGCCTTTGAAAATGGAAGCTTGCTGGTGCTGTCTAAAACTTAAATGTAACAAACTAAATTAAGTTAGAAAAAATATTTTTTTGACATAGAACTGCTAACTTAAGCCATAGGCACTAGCAGGAGAGTGCCAGCAGGTAAGTGGTGTTTTTCCTTTAAGCACGAAAAAAAAACCTGAGTCCTCACATATGGACAGTATACCTTTTTACAGATGTAGATTTTCTTCAGTGCTTTTTTGTTAGATCACGGCAGCCAGCAGGAGGGAGGGTTATCCTGGTCATCCTGTGTAGGATCAAAAAGTTTTTGTTGATATGTCTGGCACCAGGGTTGGGGCAAGGGGGGACAAATCAGGTAGCCAGGTGACCAATGTGGTCTGGCTAGCAGATTTCAAAAGTTAATGGCCAAGGGGTTACCTTTCCAAGAAGTAAATTTTGAGCCCTTAAAAATGCCACTGAAAATACTGATTTGGCTTGCAGAGTTTGAAAGCTATGGGCCAAACTTACCAGCAACCCACAAACTGTTTTGTCTAACCGTGGAATGGGGTCCCATTTTCAGAAGGGTGGAGGACTCTGATGGCTACTAAAAATAGGTTCCTGGTGCCCATTGAACTTATACAATTGTCTTTATAGGGGTCAGTTATATGTTAAAGCCCCGACCCCAGACTTATGTGCCTAATAATGTCAATGGCTGAATTTGCACGTGGACCTGTTCATTTATTGCGTGGTTCCAGCCATTTCAGAGACTGGATTTTCATCTTCTGTCTGATGATGAAATGAAGTTATCTGCATTTCCCGGATTAACATTTTAGTTTTACCAGTACAACAATTCTGCTCCACCTTGTACCTTGTAGGGCACCCCGGGGTGTGTGCCTCTGTTTGTGACTATGTCAAGATAAGCATGCCCTCTGTCCCACCCTATTACTTAAGTGTCTTACACAATGGAAGACAAACAAGGAAGAAGGAAGACAAACTTATTGCTGCTGTATGCATGGAATCTAAGGCCTCCTGTACCATTAAGGCAGCATGATGTACGTGCATAACTGAAAGCACATTGTGAGAGCCTGAACTCTGGAAAATGGAATATTAGGAGCAGCTTAAGAGGCCAACATCACCTTCTAGCTGAAAAATTCCTGCTTGTCTGCAACATAATTACAGGTTAGTGCCGGGTTCCGCCTCTCAGTCCTGCTCATGCATGCAGGCAGAAAAATGACACTGGGCTGTCTTCATGTAGGAAATGAAGAAGTGCTTCATATGATGTTGGTTTATGCAACCTAGCCAATCCAATCCAATCCAAACCAAACCAAGGGAGACGTCTGGTAGAGTAGTCTTAGAACAATGCTTAATAAGAAAAATCTGCTCTGTAGGTGGTCCTAGGAAGAGGGGGGACCCCAGTGAAGGGTGGAGAGGGGGCAGGGTGGGCAGAGGGTGGAAAGGAAAAGGAGAGGGGTGGAGATGGATAGGAAAGAATATGGGATTGGACTAGGAATAGAGGAAGGAGGAAAGAGGGAGGGAGAAAGACATGGGGAAGTTTTTTGTTTAGCTCTGGCTTATAACCTATCTCATTGTTGGGACTGAGGACCACCAGCATAAGGAAGGTAACTGAGACCAGCAGCAACAACCAAGCAAGTGTTAGGAACTTATTTTTATTGCTTGTATATATAAAAAAAATAAATACGAATGTGTTAACTGTGGGTGGTTGGGAGGAGGGAGGAGGGCTGCAGAGTGAGGGATGATGGTGGGAGGACTGAGAGCCAAACCAGCCAGATTAGTGGGACCAAGTGGTTGCCTGGTTACAGTCAACCATTAGAGTGTATGTAACTTCATCTTCTAAAATCAGATTTTGCTGTGAGTTGCTTCAGTTTGGATTGGGGACCACTGGTGTGCGGAAGATGATTGAGACCAGGAGTAACAGGCATGGGAGTGCTGGACACTTATTGTGATTGCTTGCACATTTAAAAAATGCTAACGTGTTTATTATGGGTGAACGGGGGAGGCTGCAGAGGGAGGGAGGGACTTGACGAGGGTGGGAGGAGGGACAAGGGTGGGAGGACTGAGGCCAAGCTGGCCAGATTGGTGGGGCCAAGTGGCTGCCTGATTACAGCCAGCCAATAGGGCAGCTGCAACATTGTCTTGTAAAGCCAGAGTTTTCTGTGAGTTGCTCCAGTTGGGATCGGGGGCACTGGCATGCAGAAGATGACTTAGACCAGAAGCAACAACCAGGGAAGTGCTGGACACTTATTTTGATCACTTGTACATTTAAAAAAAATGCTAATGTGTTAAGTATGGGGGACAGGAGGAGGGAGGAAGGCTGCAGAGGGCGGGACAAGAGCAGGAGGACTGAGAGCTAAGTTGGTCTGTTTGGTGGGCATAGTGATTATGTGATTACAGACAGCCATTAGAGCACTTGTTCCTTCTACATAAGATGCACAGTCCCTAGCAACCTCTCCCGTGAATGACCCCAAAGCATGAGTGCCATGAAGCAGGAGTGTGGCTTCTTCCTATGTAGTTTCTGGGGTTGTCGGCAGAGTGTCTGCAGGGAAAACTGCAGGCTGCAGGCTGCAGACCTCGCTGCTCAAAGGAGTGCAGGTTGGATAAGTAAGGATAAGGGAAGAGTAAATAGGGGTTCAGTAAAGTTAGCAGATGTTCCCTATCTAGGGACGGTCTCTGGAGTAGGCAGGTGGTGGTAGCAGTGGTATTGGGGGATCTGAGATACTGCCTATCTAGTGTCAGCCTGCAGGGGAATTAGCAAGCAGGATAACAGCGATATTCAAGGATCTCTGCTACACCCTTTCTAGGGTCAGTCTACAATGGATTTAGCAGGCAGAAAATCTAGCAGGATATTATATAATGGGTTCCTAAAGTAGGCCTACAAATAGTCCTAATTAAAAGCTACATAAGTTTAAGGGCATTACTGAAGTACACTATTAGGAGGGCCTAGAAACTTAATATGTGGGGAGAGGGCACGCAGTGGGGGCAAAATGAGGCAGAAAGGGCTGTGGGGTGCTGGGGATGTGGAGTGGTGATGTTTCTGGGAGCACTCTGCGAGATAGGGATACAGGTTTTCAGGACGTTTTGTCAGCTGAGGGCAGAGGTGTGGCAGCTGAGGCAGGAAACAGGTGCGCTGATGGAGGGGGGATTCATAGAGTGATGAATGGAGGGGCAGAGGGGACACAGGGCATGGAGGCTGATAAGGGCATGGGAGCAGGAATGGACACAAGAGGTGGAGGGGGGCCAAGGAGGGTAGGTAGGAGCAGGTGCTTAGGCAGGTCCCAGGGGTCTCCCTTCCCCAGCTGGACAGAGGGCCCAGGAAAAGGGGGTGGATAACAGTAAGGTAAAAAGGTAAAGCAAGATGGGGGGCAGAGGGAACATCTACAAAGTTTTTGGTGCAGAATGGATTCAGCCCACTGGACAGGGGGGAAGAGGGGGAACCTGGTGGAATGAGGTGGGAGAGTGGGATAGGGTGGGATGGAGACAGTTGGGGGAAGAAGCCATGGACAGTAAGGAGGAGGGCTGGAGATAGTGAGCTGAGGTAAGAGGGGAGGGCAGGTCGACCAGGGAAGGGGTGGTGGACAAGGGAGAATGAGGGGTAGGCGGGGGAGCAGAAGAGAAGGATAGAGGACAGATGGGGGTGAGCAAAAAGGTAAGATAGAGGCGCACAAGGTAAGAAAAGCTTAGTAGGAGGGAATGGGGAAGAGGATAGCTGGGATAGGGGTCGGAGGGAATACAGCAGGGAGAGGAGGCGGATAGGGGAGGTAGGTAAGAGTGGGCAGCAAGACAAACAAAGATGTGGGAGGGCACAGGATGAAGGGCAAGGGTGGTAATCCTGGGGATTCAATTGTGGAAGAGGTGGGATGGGGAAGGAAAGAATCAAGGGCAAGCCATAGGAGGGTTGAGTGTATGCCAGGGATAGAGACGTGCAAAGTCAGCAAAATTCTCCCCCCAAATTATTTCATGAATGGCACTCAATTCATGAAGCGCAATTTGTGAAATTTGTCAATTTACAGAGCATGGATAGACTGCAAAATTCCACACTTCGTGGCAAAAACTACTACTAGTAGTGGACGCCCTCACCGATTGCTGGCCTAAATGTAAAAAAATATGTAACAAATCCCTGGTGTCTAGTGATCCCCTCCCCCCCATGCCAATTGCAAGCCCAAATGTAAAAAAAAGATTAAATCCTCTGGTGTCTAGTGGTGCCCCCCCCCAATCTGCCACACCCAATGTAAAAAATATATATTAAATCCCTGTTGTCTATTGGTCCCTCCCGCTGATCGCTGGCACCAATGTAAAAAAAGGAAAATCAATGAAATCCCTGGTGTCTAGTGAAGAAGAAGAATCAGTACTTATATAACGCTTTTTTATACACGCGGTATCCCAAAGTGCTTTACATGCAGTGCTAGACTGGTAGTGAAGTGACTGAATGTGTGGTGGTGGCCATATCACACCAACACCCCACACACAGCCTGTTCGATTGCATGAACCAGTTTTATGGGAAGGGCAATATTGGCCAAGACACCCCCATCCTGTCAGGTAGTGCCCCACCAACCCACTCCCCCCCACCCCGAGCGGGCGACCAGCCCAGCCCTGCACTCTCCACCACAGCCGGCCGCCGGACTGACCTGGAATGAATGAGCGTGTGCTTGCAAGTATGCACTCATTCATTTCAGGTCAATTGGGTGACTAGTTGTGGGGGAGAGTGGAGGGCTGTGCTGGTCGTCTGCCCGAGCTCGAGGTGGTGGGGGGCAGGGTGGTGGGGCACTATCTGATGGCGTGGAGTAGTTGGGGGTCCACTAGACACTAGGGATTTCACTGATGATTTTTTTAGGATACTTTTCCTCACAAAAATAATTTGAATAGAATGTTATACTTAGCAAGGTCCTTGAATCACTGGTGCACAAGTAACTCATGGATTCCATTCTCAGTCACAACATTCTGTCTGACGCTGAATCTGTATTTTGACCTAAGCACTCAACAGCACCAGCACAACAGTCTTTAAGGTCACTGTCCTGATGACCTGCTCATTGTCATGTATGCCAGCCACCATGTTGAAGCAATGTCCAAAGTCAGGTAGGTACCGGAACAGTGGTGCAATACGACCATATAATGCTTCAAATCTACGTTCTGTTGAGCACTTACCCTTTCCAAAATGAACACAAAGACACGCTGCAAATTCAGTTCATGATTTTATTGCAGCCTCAGCTCCGTGCTGCTATGGACTGCGAATGGAGGGTGAGTGCTCGACAGAACGTAGAAGATTTGAAACGTGTTGAAGCAATGGTCATAGACTTTTCCCCAGCTTCAATACAATGAGTCATGTCTTCATATTGTGCATATTGTAAGTGCTGAGTATATCATTTAAACTGTTCAGCTGGTTCAATGATTGTCTGCCAAAAGGGATGTAAATAATCAAAGTTAATGGAGAAATCTTGTCCAGAAGCACACTGTGCGTGTTGGCATTTCACCAGGCTTAATACCCAGCCCACATCTATTTAATATAATTATCAACCTACCCATTACGTTCCCCAGCTGAAGCCACTCTATTCATTTTTGTGCAAAAAATACTGTCATCTATATATATCTTCTGACTTCATTGCATAACCTTATTCTTCATTGCATTCAGCCTTCAGTGCAATGGAGACCTTCACAGAAAACAGCTGGGGCCGGTGATCATTGGTGGGGGGAAGGGGGCACTAGACACCAGGTATTTGGGGGATTTACAGTTTGCTCTTAAAAAAAAAAAAAGCAAGGTGAAGTTACAAATGGCGAATTGTCATTTAAGGGGACAACTTTGAGAATCTGCAGAGGCAAATTTGGTGACTTCCTGGAAAATTCATGGGCAAAGTAAAACTTTGCTGCATCCCTAGCCAGGGATGATGGCAGGAAGAATGGCATCTCTAATAGCACAGTCAGTGGGTTGGGGGGGGAACCTCACGTAACAGTGTACCTGGGGATGAATAACCTTGCAGGATTTGAGGTGAGGGAGGTGCAAGTGAGGTTCAGGGAGGTGGGGAGAATTTGCAGTGAGGCAGAGAGGAGGGTAGCCTTCTCAGATTTGTTTCTGGTCCTGAGGGCTAGTATGGCAAGGAAAGTAAGAATAGAGGAATTTAACAGATGGCTTATGGGGATGGTACAAAAAAGGAGGGGTATGAGCTCATTGCTGGCTGAGGAGGGATCTGGGATAACATGGACCTGTATGCACTGGACAGGTTGCATCTAAGTAGGAAGGGTACAAGGGCCTTGAAGGGTAAGCTGGAGGAATTCATGGGAGAAAAACTCTCAGTTTAAACTTAAAAGGGGGTAGCAACAGGGTGCACAGCACCCTTATTCACCTGGTGAAAGAGACCGTAAGGCTTCCCCCAATCAGGACAGCATGGGAAGGAGCTAGATGAGAAGGGTGGAGGTAGGGAGGGGTGTCTGAGGGAGGAGGGGGTGGCGGGTGGCAGGTTAGGGGTAAGCAGTGTCCCGAGCCACAATGGAAGGTAATGTCTCTGAACACCAGAAGTCTGAGACACATGATGTCAGAATTGCAGTCACTGATGGCCAGGGGAGAGGTGGACATAGTGTCCATCGCAGAGATGTGGGCCATACAAAACCATGACTGGGACCTTGCAGATCCTGGGTATAAACTGTATAAAAAGGATAGGAAGTGGCCCTGTATGTAAAAGAGGGGATACCTTGTACCAGAGAGGCAGATGTGAAGGGTAAGACTGAAGTGTTGTTGGAACAGGTACAATCCACTAGGGGGAGGAAATTAGAATGGGGGTCAACAGGCCGGGGACAGGTTACTAGGGTCTCAAATAAAAGAAATGGCAAGTGAAGGGGAGGTAGTAATAATGGCGGATTTCAGTCTATCAGAAGTGTACTGGAAGATCCCATCTTCTTCCTGCATTAGGGAGAAAGTACCACTAGATGCATTTCAGGGTGGTTGCCCAGAGTGCCATGGAAACCATTAGGGAGAGGACTATACTGGACCTAGTCCTGTCCAATTGTGAGCATGTTCAGGATGTGAAAATGGAAGTGCCACTTGCAGGTTGTGACCATCACATGGTGTGGTTTTACTTGGACACAGGCAGGGGATGGTCAGGACCAGGACAAGAATTTTGGACTTTAAGAAGGCTGACTTTGGTAGGATGAGGGAAATTTTAGCAGGATATATTGCTGAGATCAGAAGGGAGAGAGATGTGGAACAGAAAAGGGCAATAATAAAGGACGAACTGATGGAGGTCACTAGTGAGTGTGCCAAAATCAAAAGTAAGTAAACTATGGCCAAAAAACCCTGCTGGTTTGGCAAGGAGATGGAAAAAGCTGTAAGTGACAAGAAGGCAGCCTTCCAGAAGGTACAAATGTACTCCAAAGGAGGCGAATAGGGTGGATTACTCTGCTAAATCAAGGGAGGAAAGCAAAGCAGTTAGGGTGGCAAAGGCTACAAGGGAACAGCAGCTAGCACAGGGGGTCAGAATGGGGGAGAAGTCATTTTTCCCATATATAAGGGAAAATTGAATATAAAGGATGGGATAGCCAGACTGAAAAAGGAGGGTGGTTTGGCAGAGCGTAGTGAAGACAAAGTGGCAGTGCTTGACAAGTACTTGTGTCCAAGCTTCACTAGAGAGAAGCATGGACCAGTACACAAGGGAGCAGGGGTTTGGCGCCAGGAGGGAGGATGTCACGGATGGTGTCACTCAAGCTCATGGAGTACTTAAGGCACCTGAAGGTAGATAAATCCTCAGGACCAGATGTTTTTCACCCAAGGGTCCTAAGGGAACTGGTGGACACCCTGGCAGGTTCCCTGGCAGAACTGTTTAACCCCTCTCTGGAGTCAGGGATTGTGCCCCAGGATTGGAGAACTGTATGTATGGCGCCTCTGCATGAAAGTGGGCTGAAGGATGAACCAGGGAACCATAGGCTAGTCAGCCTAACCTCAGTAGTGGGCAAGCTGATGGAGACTGTACTGAAAGAGATCAGTGAGCTTTCTGGAGGGTAACGGGCTCAATGACTTGAGGCAGCAAGGGTTTATGTCAAGGAGATCTGGCAGACTAACCTAATTGGCTTTTTCGACTGGATCACCAAGACAGTAGACAGAGGCCAAGCGGTTGATGTTCTGTATCTGAACTTTAGCAAGGCTTTGACTCTGTACTTCACAGGAGACTGGTCAGGATGCTGGAAGATCTGGGAGTGGCACTTAAGCTTGTTGGGTGGATCAGAAGTTGGCTGCAGGACAGAAGCCAAAAGGTGGTATTTGAGGGAAATTATCAAAAGCTAGGCCTGTGACCAGTGGGGTCCCACAGGGCTCTGTGCTGGGTCCTGTGTTGCTTAACATATTCATAAATGACATCATGGATGGAATCAAGGGTATGGTTACCTGTTCATGGATGATACAAAGCTCTGTGGGAGAGTGAGCATGGAGGAGGGGAGACAGGAACAGAGGGAAGATGTGGCTAGGCTAGAAAGTGGTCTGGCATTTGGCAACCGGGGTTCAACACTAAGAAGTGTAAAGTTATGCACTTCGGGGTGAAAAACCCAGGGACCAAATGCTGGTTGGGTGGTGCGCAGGTAATCAGGTTAGAGGAAGAAAAGGACCTGGGTGTAATGATCACTGTGGTTAACACTTGTAACACTGCAGGAAGGCAATGGCCAAAGCAAATCGGATGCAGGGCTGCAAAGCCAGGGGAATTACCAGCAGGAAGATGGAGGTCATTCTGATGCTGTAAAGGTCTGTGGTGAGCCTGCTCCTAGAGTACAGTGTGCAGTATTGGTGCTCTTATCTTAAGAGGGGTATTAACTTTCTAGAAGAGGTCCAGAGAAAGGAAACCAAGATGATCCAGGGCCAGAAAGGCAACACCTATGAGGAGAGGATATGACTGAGACCTTCAGATACCTTAAAGGTATAAACAGGTTGAGTATTGAGGGCTTCTTCAGTTTTTGTGGAAACAAGACCACTAGAAGTAACAGCCTAAAGATGGGGGGGGGGGGTGTTCAGGAGGGAGATGAGGAGGCACTTTTTCACTGAGAGGGTGGTACCAGAGGAGGTGGAATCCCTAAATGTAGATGGGTAAGAGAAGGGTGGATGGGGTATTTGAGGGAAGTCCAAGGGGATATGGGAGTGGCAGTTCCCTCTGTAAATGTAGTGGGAACTGCACACTAAAGCAGGCTAGACAGACTGCAAAGCCTTTATCTGCTGGCACATTTTATGTTCATATGTTTGTATATCCTTCAGCATAGGAAGGGTATGGTTTTAGTCATCAGACTTATAAATGACTGTGTTAGGTAGTTGTTGGATTTCATTTTCATCTCATTGTATTTCTATTTGGAAGACCTTTGTGCTCAACGCCCTTTATAGAAGGTGTCCAAGTCACAATACATAATACATAGTACACAATACAATACAGTACAGATCCCTGGTGAGGCCTCACCTAGAGTACTGCGCCCAGTTCTGGAGTCCTCACCTTAGAAAAGACAAGGATAGGTTGGAGACAGTGCAGCGCAGAGTAACGTAAATGGTTCAGGGCCAGCAGGGCAGATCCTATGAGGAGCACCCCAAGACACTAAATATGTGCTTACTGGAGACCAGAAGGATGAGGGGAGATATGATAAAGACCTTCAGGTTCTTTAAAGGAATTAACAAAGTGAACTGTAGGGAACTATTTAGCCTAAATACCAATTCTTGGTCACATGGACATGAATGGGAATTAACAGGAGGTAGGTTCAGGAGACATGTGAGGAAGTACTATTTTATGGAAAGGGTGGTGGAACCTTGGAACAGTTTGTTGGCTGAAGTGGTGGGTGCAAAACAGTCATGGGATTGAAGCAGGGCTGGGACATAATGAAAGGAATAGTGGTTACTTGGGGCGACAGGAAAAAGGAGGAGAACAGAGAGAGAGAAGATGGGGAAGGTTTGTACCCTGGAGGAACAGTAGGTTCCAGGGATTATAGGGAACTTGAGCAGACTGTATGGACCTCTGGTCTTTTTCTGCTATTATTGTCTGTGCTTCTATGTTAATACACTACAATACAATACAATACAATACAATATGGTGCAGTACAATACAACACAATACAATGTGGTGCAATACAATACAATACAATACAATAAACTGTGGTGCAGTACAACACAATACAATGTGGTGCAATACAATACAATACAATGTGGTGCTGTACAATACAATACAATGTGGTGCAATACAATTCAATACAATACAATGTGGTGCAGTACAATACAATACAATGTGGTGCAATACAATACAATACAATACAATACAATGTGGTGCAATACAATACAATGTGGTGCAATACAATACAATACAGTGTGGTGCAGTACAATACAATACAATGCAATACAATGTGGTGCAGTACAATACAATACAATTCAGTGTGGTGCAGCATAATACAATACAATACAATACAATACAGTACAATACAATACAATACAGTACAATACAATGTGGCACAGTACAGTGCAATACAATACAATGTGGTGTAATGCAGTCCAGTCCAGTCCAATATGGTGCAGTGCAGTACAGTACAGTACAATCCAACACAATACATTGCAACACAGTACAGTAAAATTCAGAACAGTACAGTATAGTACAGTACAATACAGTATGGTAAGCAAGATTTACTACAGTACAGTATGATACAATAAAATAGAATATGATATACAGTGCAATACAGTACAATACAATATGTAAACTGCATTACAGTATGATATAGTACAACACAATGCAGTACAATATAATACAATACAGTAAAGTACAATACATAAAATGAAATGCAGTAAAGAAAAATGCAATACAGTATAATACAGTACAACACAATACAACACAGTACAGTACAGTACATACAATATAATACAGCACAGTAAAATACAATACAGTACTGGGGGCTTAGTATGATACTATACAACATAGCACAAAATAGCAAGGTACAGTACAGAACAGTACAGTACAGCACAGTACAGTACATACAATGCAATACAGCAAAGTAAAATACAGTACAGTAGTGGGGGCTTAGTATGATATTACACAACACAGCACAATATAGCAAAGTACAGTACAGTACAGAACAGTACAGCACAGTACAGTACAGCACAATAGACTGCAATACAATACAGTATGGTATAGTACGATTCAATACAATACAATACAGTAGAATACAATAGCAAACAGTGCAATACAGTATAGTATGATAATGTAACGTATAATGCAGCACAGTAAAATAAAATGCAACACATGGTACAGTACAATACAGTACAACACAATACAATATAGTATGGTACAGTACAATACAATAATACAATGCAGCACAGCACAGTATAGCAGTATACAGTACAATACAATACAATATAGCATAGTGCAATACAGTAAAGTAAAATACAATACAGTATGGTACAGTACAACACAATACAATACAGTATGATACAGTACAGTACAAAACAGTACAGCACGGTACAATACAAACAATATAATAAGTCAATGTAGCACAGTAAAGTATATCACAATACAATATGACACACTACAGTACAATATAATACAGTACAATACAAAATACAGTGCAGTACAGTAAAATAGAATACAACACAATGCAATTTATTTTGTTATGAATATATTCCACCCCCACCATAGGAAATACAATATAAATGCAAGAGTTAGCTAGAGCAATGTTGCTTCCTTTGCCAACTATAGCACAACAAAAGCTAAGGAAGTTGATTGTTTTCCTTGACATAAGAGAAGTTGTTTGCATGGAGCATTTCAGAACTTAATAAAGTAGTCCATGCCTCTGCCTTTGTTAAGCATAGGCATTTTTTCCACAATGCTCCTGTGTTCTACTATATAGCTAAGGTTAAAAGGGGCAGAAAGTTCTTTAGACAGTTCTGCAGTGTTGCTTACCTTAAAGTTAAACTGCAGAAATTATAGAACCTTCCCAGCCAATGGATACCCTCCCATTTGGATGTTTAGTAGAGCTCTGCAGAATTTTTAAATGTTGCTTCCATTGAAATTCTTCCTAATTCCCCCAGAATCTCATCATGAGCAGAATTCTGAAATTTTGAAAGCAAAATGTTAACTGCAGAATCATATTCTGAAGTTCAGGTAGACTCAGATTCATTTTCAACAAATGATTCTGCAGATTACATGAGCCATAAATTATTATTACATAGGTTACATAAAAATGCTTTTCAAGATTCCACAGAATTAAAAAAGAAATTCCAAAAAGCATTTTTGGAAGCAGAATTACCATTCCACTTTCCACATTGCTCTAGTTTTTAGGCATAACATAATTTTTTTTCTGTAGCTTGAAAAACCTTTTTTCCCCCTTTTCCATACTGCATTGTCACTTCTGATGTAGAGTCATGTCACAGCCCTCTCACTGCACCAGCCAGCTTCATGCACTCACGCAACACATACAAATGCTGCTGACTCATTTTATTTTTTTTAGTCTTTGGTAACCTGACAAGGACTAATAGGAGAGGTTGGCAGCAATCAGCATAGCATGAGCACTGGAATCTGGTTAGTCCAGCCCAGGTAAGATAGAATATCTTGTTTTATGTGGAGTCCTGCATCTACACATGTTTACAAAATATTTTCTCCTTGATAGACCAGCCGAAATACAATATCTCATTTTCATGGGGGTGCAGGTTTTTTTTTTCTTCACATTTTTGGACTGCATTTACCAAGGACAGCTCAGTCCATACAGCATGTATCATATGCACCTCTTATGTTTAATAGTTCTTAGTCCTTGGCCCTATAATTGTAACTGTGTATAATAATTTTGCTCTAGGGCTTGCCTGCAGTACTGTGTCTTATTTAATTTATCTCATTGATGTTTGTACCAACAGTTCTCAGGACCTTGCTCATCTCATCCCTTGTGTGCACTTTCTTGGTTTACTCACTGCCTTTGCCTTTGTCTCCCTTGGTTTGAATCCCACAGCCACCTAGGTGCATACTGTGTGATCCTGAGCAAGTCATTTAACTTCCTTGTGCCCCCAGGTCACATCTGGAAACAAGCTTCAGCTTAGTATGCTACTCCTGGTTAAACATTCCCTTTCCCTTCTTCTCCCGGTCGCATCAGAATGAGTCTGGCCAGTGTGCCTTCCTCAGTTACCAATTTTTAAATACATAATTACAATAAATAAATAAATATGATAAAGCATATCTTGTTTTCAATGGGCTCCTGCCTTTATCTATTTTGTAGTATTTTTGGCCAGCTGAGATGCAACATATCAGTGTCTAGGGCATCCTGATTTAATCAGTGTTTACGGTGGATAATCTAACTAAGTTGCCACAGGTTCAGTGAAGTCCTCCTTTTACCCAGTTTTGCACTTTACTTACAGAGGGAAGCCCAGCTAAGATGCAACATGTTGTTCTCCGTGGGGTCCTTGGTTTACCCTTTTTTTTTCCAACTGTATTTACCCAGGCTAGCCCAGTGGAGACAAACAAGATATTGCATCTCTGATGAGCTATCCTGAATACATGCATTATAAAATGAATAAAGCCAGGACACCACTGAAAATGAGATATTGCATGTCAGCTGGACCATCTTAAGAAAATACATTTTAAAAATGGGTAAAAGCCCCCCCACACACACACAGACACACACCATGCTGAAAACAAGAAATTCAGTCTCAGCTGGGCTATCCTGGGCAACAACATTGTAAATATGGGTAAAAGCAGGACCCTGATATGTAATACTGCATCTCTACAGGGTTATCCTGAGTAACTACATTGCAGAAGGGATAAAGGCAGGACAAGAAATGAAAACAAGGTAGTGCACCTCTGCAAAGCATTCCAAGGTAAATAAACAGCAAATTAGGGTTGTCTCAACTAGTTCTAAAAACGATTATGACCCTTTTAGAACCCAGGGGTTTGACTTCTTTAGAACTGGAACAGCCACTGGGTCTTAGTATTAAGAGTTTTAAATACTAAATAAAATGCATCTTCTGTTCAGACATTTCGAGAACAAGAGATACCTGCCTGGAAAGCAAACTAATTACTGGGAATTATATCCTAAAATGTTTAGAGACAGATAATGTTAGAATGTGCTGCTCTTATGCAGATGCCCCAAATGCATGGAATTGTGACACTTGGCATTTGCATTTTGAATGCCATGGATCGCAGTGTGTGTGGGCAACCCTCCAACAGAATGCTGCACACTGGGGGTGGGGGCAGTGGACCCCTGGAGGCATTCATGGAAGGGACACACATCCCTTCTGCACTGGATCCCCTGGCCAGTCATGCAGCTACATGCACTACCAGTCCGGGGGCATGCCTGCACTGTGTGCCATGCATGAAGGTGCAGAGTGCCAGGTAAGGGGGCACAGTATATGGCAGTAGGGGACCCTGCCATTTCTTTTGTGCACCCCTTTAGTTTACAACCAGCAGCTTCAGTGGGACAAGAATACCCCACTGTGTTGTCCCAGCCTTCTGGGCTGACCGAGGGCTGGAGGCAGTCATTCAGGCACTTGCCCTTCCTTATATATTTTTAAAGTCTCATGCCTTCTTAGAATCTTCTGCTCCACTCAGAGCAAAGGACCCTCTAGGGTACCAGGATAAGCATCCGCAGACAGGTGCAAAGTGGTGGCCAGCAGTCATGCATGATGGCCACTAAGTGCCTGTCCAGGGGTGGGGAGCTGTGCTGGCCAGTTACACACGAAGTGCCCATACCCAGGCCATCATTAGTGCGTAACTTTTAATGTGTTTTTCTGCATGTGCAGTGAAACAATATTATTGCTGTGCTGAGTGGGCAAGTCTTTTATTTTTGTTTTTTTCTCTCAGTTGCTTTATAAATTATTTCTCTCCAGCCCTATGCACAAAAGAGTTTGGGTTCTAAAGAAGATTTGGGGCCCAATATTCAGAAAATGGGGCAAGAGCAGCACACATTTTTGCTCTGTGCTTGCCCCCCCCCCATGCTCCCCCTTGCTGTTGCGATATTCAAACAGATAGCGAGTAGCCCTGTCTAACTGAATATTTGGCCATGTCAGTGCAGTGCTAAGTGAAATTGCACTGCCCTGACATGAATCTGGGCTGTATATAGCCCACAGGAGATAGTGCTGCCTGAAATGGGATAGCACTAAGACCCCTGTGGGCTATATTCAGCCTGAGCATGCAAATGAGCCCATTGGGCATGCAAAGCACAAAGAGCCATTTGCATGCCTATTATGGGTTCATTTGCATGGGGCACAGCAGCCACGTAGCACCACTTTTCATACAGGAATGTGAACCTTGGTGATTCAGTGTGTCCCTCTACCTCCTGACCGCTCATCCAAGCTCTGTAAAATATTCCTTCATGGTACAGCGTTCCCCACCCCACCAGCCAGTTGTTCATCTGAGCTCTGTAAAATATTAGACAACATGGGGAAAAGGGGGGCACAACTATCTTCGGTAACTGGTAAGACCTACTTGGCACAGGTGCCTATTTTCAGGGGCTACCCGGGAGCACTGGGGAGGTTAAGTGATTTGTTCAGAGTCATATAGTATGCACGTGGAGGTTGTGGAAATCAAACCTAGGTCTGTCTGCTGGATACATCAAGCTCATTCACAGCTCATTACTCTAACCTCTAGGCTGTAGTGCCAGCCCCATTTAAACAGCGTGATCAGTGACTGAATACACGTAAACACTATCTAGTAATGCACTCATACAAAAAATAGTTGCAAGGTAAGTGCAGTTGTTAATATCAAAACTCTGTGAGAATGTGAACAATCCTAAAATAGTAAAGAGTAACGAATGTTTAAAACAACAGTGATAAAATATACAATGTTTGCTTAAAAATTGATTACAGTATACCATGGTAAAAAAAAAAAAAGAGTTAAGTATTTCAGTACGTGTCAAAGACATTCTGTAATATGGTGGGGGAGGGGGTTGAGAACCAAAAATCCAGCATTTTCCTGGACTGTATGTAATATATTGGAAACAAATCTATTTATAATGGGAAAATCCTGGCATCCAGGATAAAATGATGAAATTAGTGGCCCATGCTTTTCATATCTCTGGCCAAATATTATGCAATTAATTATGAGCAAAAGTGATGGCCAAGATAAAAACAGAGAGTAAAAAAAAAGTGTTATTAGTTGAGAAAAACATGAACAGCACAATCATGAGAGTGTGTTCTGTGTGGTTTGGTACCAAACCGTAAAACTGTGATGCAAGAAAAATATAGTACTATACAGAAAGGCTTCATTTTTGACATTTGTTTAATGGACAAACAATGCACTGTAAAAATACAACTTAAAGATGGGAGAGACATAGCATTTTAAAAATGACATGCATTGGTGACACTATAACAAGGTAGGCAAAACAGAATAAAGACATAGTGCAACAGTAAACATACTATTATTTCTTATTATTATATTGCATTCGCCAGATCAGTTAATGCGTGGATATGTAGTGCTTAAAAGAATTACATACATGCCGGTCAGAAAGTGATCAGAAAGGTTTCATAGGAACAGCTTCAAATCAAAAAGATCATGAAGACCTCTTTGATCTAATGCATTTAATATTGTGATCCACTTGGACTCTTTTTGGAGTAGATGTCTCAATCTGTCCCCTCCACAAACTGGTAGTGGGATGTGTTCCAAAGGTCTAAATTTAAATCCCACAGTGGAGGACCCACTTGCCTCCCTGAAGTGCGAATCCAGGGCATTATTTCCATTTTTGTTTCATTTTGTTGATAATAGCACAAATATGCTCCTAGATGCAGCACTTCAGGGGGACAGATGGTACATCCTTCATAAATCTTTTTGCAACGACACCAGCAAACAAATGCTGAAGGGTGTGTGACAATGTATGTAGAAACTCCCCTGGAGACCTTCGACATATATGTGAGCCTCCCCAGTCAGGGTTTCTATTAAAGTTCAGCTCACAGAACGTGACTACCAGACTTCACTGGACTTTGTAGGTCACATCAGAATACATTACTCCTGTGCTGTGTGAAATGCACTGGTTGCCAGTTAAGTGGCATATTTCCTGTAAGCTCGGTTTGTTAATGTATAAGACCCTGCATGGGCTGGTTCCGGGCTACCTGCATGAACTTCTGCAACCATATCTTCCTGCTCGCTCCCACCGTTCTTCCAGTGAAGGCCTCCAGGTTGTCCCAGGACTAGACTTAAAACATCAGGGGACAGAGCCTTCAAGGTGGCAGGTCTGGTACCATGGAACTCACTACCGAAGGATCTGAGGGAGGCCCCGTTGGTAGAAACCTTCAAAAAAGGCCTTAACATTTATCTGCTCAGGTATTTGGTACATAAGGGGGTTGTTAGCTGGTATTTAACTATGTTTTATGGTTTTTAAGAGCTTTTATTGTTTATTATGAGGTTATTGTTAACTATTATTGCTTGGATGTGGTGTTTTGATTTCACTGTAATGGCACCCTGGGCCTCCAGGAAAGGGCACCAAAAACAAATAAAACCACTACTACTACTACTACCACCACACTACTACTACTACTACTACTACCACACTACTACTACTACTCCCACACTACTACTACTACTACTACTACTACTACTACTACCACACCGCTACTACTACTACTACCACACTGCTACCACCACTACTACACTACTATTACTACCACACTACTATTACTACCACCAAACTACTACTACTACACTACTACTACTACTACTACTACCACACTACTACTACTCCCACACTACTACTACTTCCACACTACTACTACCACACTACTACTACTCCCACACTACTATTACTACCACACTACTACTACTACTACTACCACCACACTACTACTAACACACTACTACTACTACCACACTACTACTCCCACACTACTACTACTACCACACTACTTCTACTACTACTACCACACACTAGTACCACACTACTACTCCCACACTACAACTACTACTACTACCACACTACTACTACTACCACCACACTACTACTACTACCACACTACTACTGCTGCTAAGAATTCCCCACAGAGAATATTCTTGATAAAGGACCTGGGCTGGACACTGTCTGCTCTAAGGTGGCAACTGCCCGCAGTGGGTTTTCTATATGGGCACTCTGTACTATGATCATTTCATTTACTGTAGGAAGTCTACTGACCTATAATCAATTCTAGATGTGCACTGGAGATCCCACTCATTCAGATTAAACTACTGTACAGACTGTTCATCTGACTCAATATCCTACCTCGTAAACAAATGATATCATCTATATAACAATACCAGTGGATGATGATGTGCCCAATGGTGGGGCTTTGAGTATGACAGAACAACTGACTCCTTCCAGTGGGACATGAATAAATGTGCGTATGAAGCATGGTGCGAGTAATGCCCCCATCACAGTCCCCCTGAGTTGCAGATAAAAGTTGTCAGTGAACATGAAATAGTTGTGTTTCAAGACACAGGATCAGAATTTCAAGGCATAGCACAGAGCTTACGCCAAGCCCTGTGCCACAGCACTTAGGTTTTGACAGTGCGCCGAACCCCTGTGCTGCAACTATGCCTGATTTTACAATCTCAGACACAGTTGCAACAGTTTACACATTTTATGGTAGCATGCACCAAATATCTTGCACAAGCTCTGTAAAAAGGCCCCCAGGATTTCTGCAAACTAGATCTCGAAAGGTTGGTCTAACTTGCAGCAATAGGTGCACGGGATAGAAAAGCCCAATCACCACCAGGAGAATGCAGCAAACCTGGTGCGCCTTATCTTCGGTGCACCTGGGACTGGTTGCGTTCTTACCCGTTTGAAAATCAGGCCCATAGTCCAGCAATGGAGTACTGAAATCTGTTGTTATGAATGCAAACATAGGTTCTCTTTCCAAGTAACGTTGGAGTGCAACAATCCCTTTCTCATGCTGAATGCTTGTGTACAACAAAGTGATGCCCGCAGCAATCTAGCACTCTTCTGCTGACTAGCGCATACCCACAAGTTTTTCCAGTACATGAGCAGTGTCACACAAATAAATTGTTTTACACATAATTTGTGTTAGAAAATGGTCCACAAATCTGGAGGAACTCTCACTTAGCAAACCAATGCTGGATGCTGTTGGTCACCCAAGAGAGTCCCTTCCAGACATGTGGCCTTTCAGGAGAGTATACAAAGTAGGGAAAACAGGAAACTCTTTCTGAGAAGTTGATATTCCAATTGATTGATCCAACCCCTCTCCCTTGCTCCATCTAATAGTTCAGTCAAAATATTCCTGAAAGGTAGAGTAGGATCAGAAGTAAGTTTCACCTAACATTCCCTGTCTGAGAGTAGATCTAAGACTTCTGCAACATATTGTTTTTTTTTTTTTTTTCACCTTCTTTTTGATCCTAGGTGCGGGCGCGGCATGTACCTCCTCTCTGTGCCTGGACCTCACACCTGGCATCCCCCCCAGGCTGCCAGGACTGGCAAGGCCTGCAGCTTGCCCCCAGCAGTGATGCTCCACTCCTGAGGAAGAGAGAGTACGAGACCGAGATCCACCAGAGGACCCAGCCGAGGCTTGCACCTGGGGCATCATTAGGGTAGAGGTTGGAGGGCATCACTCTGCTGCCAACTCAGGGTTTTTCTGCTTAGGTTCCCTGGAGATGCAGACATGCAATAATGTCAGCACAGGTCGGGCACTCTCCAATGCATGACCTAGTGATGTCCACCGACACCTCCCCATTAAAAAGTGGCCCCAGCTGTTGCACACCCAACTTTTACAGGGTGTCACTGACTTGCTGGGGAGCCATAACCCTTCCCTCAGAGGAAGAGAGCAGTCAGTGGGACGCTTATGCTACCACCCCCCTGGCTGATCCTCTGATGCATCGCATTCGCTCCAGAACACATGTCATCTGTGTCGCAGGCGGTAGCACTAACGCTGCAACCGTTGGCCAGCCCTCTGCAACATATTGTTGAGTATTGTGAACCACCATGGCACCACCTTTGTCAGATGGATTTATAGTTATATTCTTGCAGTGTCCTAGTTCCTTAAGAGCTTGTAAGTCTTGTACCGACATGTCGTGGTGCCGTGGAGACGCAGGGGAGTGTTTTAACTTGTTAATATCCTATAAAATTAGGTTGTCAAAGACTTTAATAGTATCATGCCATGGAGTTGTGGGACAGAATACAGTTTTGTTTTTTAAATTAGTGCTAGCTTTCAGTGATTCAGTTTTATCCATTTCCTCAATAGCAACCGCTGCATTTACAGTCAGATTATCTGCAATATCAGTGAGAACCTATAATGTTGTCCCATTCCTGCATATCACTCGCACGTGCTGCAGGCTGGGGTTGGTGATATTGGGCCGGATTTTCAAAACGTGCTGGGACTAAGTCCCACTTCACAACTCCAGTTGCAGACAGAAATCTTTGCAGGTATGGAGATTTGTATTTTTAACTCCCCACAGCTGCAGATGTTATACCCAGTCCCACCAGCTGTAAAACATTTCTGCAGCTGCAGGGAAAAGACAGTAGCAAGCTGCCATAAATCATGGAGCCATTAGTGAACCAGCTCCACTTTTGAGAATACTGCAGCTGCAGGAAAAACTGTGGCTCTGCAGGCAGCAACCCACTTGCGCCGAGTTTTTCCTGCAGCTGTAGGATTTTCAAGGGCTTTGAAAATCTGGCCCATTGTCCACTGGCAAAATGTCAGATGGGTCACCATCCATTGTGAAGCCCATATTTAAATTATTATGATTAGACAGAGGTTTTGTGAAAAAAGACTTTTAAGTCCAATTCACATAGGAACTTAAATAAATCAACTTGCAAACAAAAGTAGCCAGGCTCAGCAAAAGGTACAAATGAAAATTCTTTGGATAGGACATTTACTTGTGCAGGTGTAAGATTCACAGAGGAAATATTCAGTACCTGTAATATCGGTAGTGATTCCTCGCTGATTTCCTTGTATCCACTGTCTCTCCACTTCTGCTTTTTGCTTCTCCTCATCCTGTCCTTTCTTTTCCTTTTTACGTTCGCTTGCGCGCATGCGCAAGGAACGTCTTGGGAGAATAGCACACTTTGGAGGTGTGACTCTCCTGTGCAATCCACTGCTCCATTGAGCAGGCATGGCAGTCCTGCACCAATGGATGCGGGTGCTGTGTATGACAGCGGTGGTGTTCAGTTCAAAGAAAACCAACACTGTTGCTGTCCTGGCCTATCTGCGCAATTCCTCCCCCCCCCCAAAGCTTTGGTGTGGAGCGTGGCAAATCTTGTTTTGGCTGACGGGGGTGCCCAATCCCCCGTCAGCTCCACGTCCCCCCAAACAGCTTTCCCTGCTGCCACACTGGGAACCCACCCCAGCGTGGCAAACGTCCCGCGTCGTCTGAAGTAAAAAAAAACCTGTAAATAAGAAAATGTTCCATCACTGTCTCCCACCCCTCCCACAACCCGCACCACCCACTGTACCCTGCCTCCCACCCCTCACCCCTACCTACCTCCGAGCTTAGCGTAACGATC
Organism: Neoceratodus forsteri; assembly: GCA_016271365.2. Classification (NCBI taxonomy): domain Eukaryota; kingdom Metazoa; phylum Chordata; order Ceratodontiformes; family Ceratodontidae; genus Neoceratodus; species Neoceratodus forsteri. Next base: position 72,159,904 of record JADMNL010000033.1, read on the forward strand.
ATCGGCGGACTGGGGACACGTCTGCACTCTTCAAAGCCGACCGCGAACTGAGGAAATGCCGGTGAGCTGTATAATGGGCTAGATGGGTTTTTTTAACTTTGTTGCATATCTCAGGCATTTTTTGGAATTTTGCACCAAATTTTCAACATGGGGTTTTTGGGACCCCTTCTCATGAATGATGTCACTGTCATGGCGTTATTCGGGCCCGAAGGGTGATTTCACAGTCACTGCGCGAAATCACCTTTTGGGCCTGATTAATGAAATGACACTGCCAGTGTTCATAAGGTGGCTCTCAAAGCCTATTTTGAAAAATCTCTGCCAGGAAATTCCTAAAGTGACTGCTTTGACGAGCGTGTCTTTGTGCAGTTCCTACGCAGGCTCGTAGGTTCGTGAATTTTCAATATTTTCACTCCAGATTTTCAACATTGCCATTTTACCACACCTCCTTATGAGCAGTACAGCTGTCATTTTTCACATCCTGCCCAAAATGTGTTTCCCCCATGTAGTGCACAATGGCGCAGTCGGTGTGTGAACTCAATGTATGGGACACATTAAGAAAATCACAGTGACACTGTTCATGAGCAGAGGTCTTAAAATGGCTATGTTGAAAATTTGGTGAAAAAATTCCTAAAAATGACTGTTTTACGAGTGTGCGTTGCGCAGTTCCTACGCACGCTTGTAAGTTCGCGAATTTTCAATATTTGCACTCCAATGACTTCCAAATACCTAAACAGCACATAGAAGCAAGCAACATTCGGTATTGACAAATGCTTGTACTTCTTTGTCACTGATTTTTTTAAGCCATGTCCAAGTGCCAATACCACTGCAAATACCTGCAAGCGAACGTTCGGCATTGACAAATGCTTGTTTGGTTTTACTAGTGGTTGCTTCTTCCTGGGTCCGCTGCATTTTGTCTAAAAACAGTAACCTGTTTGTTATTATTTTCAGTCTCTTCCATGGTTCAGATGCTCACTCTGTGTTGATTTTTCATTTGGGGGTTCCAGCTTCTTGATTTACCCCTGCTGAGGGATCTTTGTTTCTGGTTCCACCTGAAAATTCTGTCCTCTGCCCCTGACAAGGACCTGGGCTTATATAACTCACAGGGTATAGTGCTGCCCAAAATGGGACAGTGCCAAGACCGCTGTGGGCTATATTCCGCCCTAGCATGCAAATGAGCCCATTGTGCATTCGAAAGTGCTAAGGGGCCATTTGCATGCTCATTATGGATTCATTTGCATGCAGCACAGCAGCCCCTTAGGATCACTTTCCATACAGGAATGCGAGCCCTGGTGGTCCAGTGTGTCTCCCTGACCCCCAGTCGCTCATCTGAGCTCTGTAAAATATTCCCTGGTTGTTTACTGTGTCCCCCACCCCTGGTTGGTGTGGGGAGTTGGGGTGTCAGGGGGTGGGTCAGGAGGGTCAGGTGGGGGGACTGTTGAGGTGGACCACTGAACCACCAGGACATTCTACATCACTGTATTCTGGGGGAGTGAGGGGACCAACTGGACCATCAGGGAATACTGTGTAGAGCTGTGATGAACCTTTGGGTGGGGAGGGGCCCACTGTACCACCTGGAAATATTTTATAGAGCATGGATGAACGATCAGAGGGTGGGGGAACCTACTGGACCACCAGGGGATGTTTTACAGAGCTCAAACAGGAGAACAGGGGTAGGCCACTGCAGTGCAGTCACTCTGCCTTGGGGGTGTGGGGGGTGTGGGCTTAGTGCTATGCTACAAGGTGGTTTTCATTGGTGGTAAACATAGCAGCTTTCGAGGCTGTTTACCACTACCACAAACCTTTGAATATCCTGCTGCACTGCAATGCATGAGGGGACACCTTCATTTATATAGGCACAGTGGTATTGCAGGGCCTTTGAATATGGCTTCACTAGAACCGCTCAGGCATACCCCGGTTAGTGCCTGCACTAACACGCGCAAACCATTTTAGCATGGGTGCTAATCTCTGACAATTCAGCCCAAGAAACCTAGAACTATTTACAAAGTTTGAGACCAAAACCAGAACCCAGAACTTCAGTGGGTTCTGACAAACTACTGCAGTTAAAATGAAGCTCACACACACCACATATACAGTCACAAATACACATACACAGGCAGATGCAAACACCAGAACAGAAGCACACGAGCACAGACCACTTTACACAGACAGGTACATGCCACTAACTTGTACAACAGTCTCAGGCACACTCACACAGATGTGTATACTCATGCATGCATTCACATACACTGAAGCACATCAGTGTAAGCACACATGCACGAGCACACACAGACAGACATGCGCAAAACAAATTCTTATACTCTGCACTTCTGCATGTCTGGGAGGCTGGGAATCATTTAGAAGGTGGCTACAGTAGGATGTTTGGAACCAGGTGGGAACTGTGGGGGCTGGGGATCAGTCGGGAGATAACTGGGATGTTTGACAGTGAAAGAGATATTTCTGGAAGGTAAGGTATTGGGGGGGGGCAGGATATTTGACAGTGACCGAGAGTTGCATGGTGGACAGGGAACTGATTGGGAGAGGGGCATATTGGCTGTGGGTGGGGACTATGTGGAGGCCAGTGATCGCCAGGGTGGGTGGGTGGGCCTATTGGCAGTGGAAAGGAGCTGATTGATTGGTGTGTCTATCAGCAGTAAGAATGAGTTGTTTTGGGGCGGGTCTGTAGACAGGGGTGGGAGTTGTTTAATGGGTGGGCCTTATCAGCAGTAGGTGGGACTAGTTTGGTGGGTGTGCCTATCAGCAGTCGGTAGAAGTTGTTTGTGGCTGGATCAGTTGGTAGCAGGTAGCAGATATCTGGCAGGTTGGGATCGGTTAGGAGGCAGGATGGATGTTCCACAATGGGCGGTGATGTGTGGGAGGTTGAGTGAGGCAAGTTGGCTTATCAGCAGCAGATGGAAGATGTCTGGTAGGCCAGGAATTGGTCACGTGGTGCACAAGTTTACTGGCAGGAGGTGATGGTTTCTGGTGTATCAGGATGAGTCAGAAAGTAGGTTAGCCTTTCTACAGTGAATGGGAGATACCTGTCACACCGGTAATCACTGAGGAGGTATGTAAGTCTTTGGCAACAGATGGGAGATGTCTGGTGGGCTGGAATTGGTGGGGAGATGGTTGGGATATTTTGGCCTCCTGTTCATCACAGAAAATAAGAGGACAGAGAGTTTGGGGAGGGAAGTACAATTAAAAGCACCAGGTCATCGCCGTTTGGCAAGAATGATACTGTAAGTCTTCACATCTGTTGGAAAGCACACTGTCCAGAATCCTCAAAACTTTTTTCGATTGTTTGATCAAGGAAGGAGATTAAAGTGTGTGTGTGTTTCTGTGAGGTGGGCAGAAGAAAAAATACCCTAGAACCTGGCAGTTTTTATGTTGGCTTGCGTGGACACGCAAGCAACATCTTGCGGTAGTAGCACATTCCAGAGGTGTGTCAGTGTTGGTGAATGCAGGGCATGATTTAGCAGGTGTGTCCCTCATTCCCCAATAAGCCAACATGCTAGCGCTGACACACGCATTATGTAAAGTGGACACAGCTTGTAACAAACGTGCCGCTGCAATCAGAGACAAGCTTGTCATGCAATGGCACAGATGACACACCTCCCGACATGCCTTTCCTGGTGAAACATTTCAATAAACATGACGGCGGAGCCTCCGCCACACAATCCCCAAAGGAAGCCAACATTGGGGAAATCCCCATGTCGGCATGTCCGCCCACATTGTGTGGCACGCTGGGAGCTCCACCCAGTGTGCTGCCGCTCACAGTAAGCAGACTGTGTCAGCATGTTCCTTCCCCAGGCCCCACCCCACCCCATTGTGTGACACACTGGGAGCCCACCCCAGTGCTGCCAACATCTGTCATCCCGAAAGTCATGGGGCACACTGGAGTCCACCCCAGTGTGCCCAACATTTGTTTTTTTCACTTGTAAAGAAAGAAAAGTGTCCGCGCACAGTGTCCGCTTTTCTTTGTACCTGAAAAAAGAAAATGGTCCATTGTCTGTGGCACCCCTTCCCCAACCCGCACTCACCCTCTGCATGCCTCACATCTCTCACCCCATACTTACCTCTGGAGGTCCAGTGCTGTGATCTTCGGTGGAGCGGAACATGTCTGCACTCTTCAAAGCCGAACTGCAAAATGAAGAAATGCCGGTAAGCTGTATAATGGCATAAATGGGAGGGGGGGGTTCAACTTAGGTGGATATCTCAGCCATTTATTTGAATTGTGGCTCCAAATTTTCCACATGGGGTTCTTGGGACCCCACCTCACGAACACATGCACTGTCATCTCGTTATTCGGTCCTGAAAGGTCATTTCATGGTCACTGCGTGGAATGACCTTTCCGGACCGATTAATGAAACAACAGTGCCACTGTTCATGAGGTAGGATCTGAGAAAGCCTGTCTTACAAATTTTGTGAAAAAATTCCAAATAACAGCTGTGTTACGTGCGTGAGTTGCACAGTTTCTACGCACATTCGTAACTTCGACAATTTTTAATATTTTCTCTGCAGATTTTCAACATCGCCATTTTTCCCACCTCCTTATGAACAGTACAGCTGTCATTTTTCACATCCTGCCCAAAATGTATTTTCACACGTGGCACACAATGGCGCGCTTGCTGTGGGAAATCAATGTTCAGGACAGTTTGACATAATCACAGTGACACTGTTCATGAGCAGAGGTCCCAAAATGCCTATGTTGAAAATTTGGTTAAAAACATCCTCCAAATAATTGCGTTATGGGTGTGTGTTGTGCAGTTTCTACGCACACTTGTGACTTTACCAATTTTTCATATTTTCACTCCAGATTTTCAACATTGCCATTTTTTTACACCTCCTTATGAACAGTACAGCTGTCATTTTTCACATCCTACCCAAAATGTGTTTTCGCACATTTATTTATTAATTTATTTAGATTTTGGTAACCGGGTATGCCCACTGAGACCAGAGACCCCTTTTTCAGGGGTGACCCGGAATTAGTTACAGTAAATACATACATAGGTATAAATATACAGTAATTTCAGCTGATACATATTGGTGAGTAGGTATCAAACGTTTAGTACAGAGACAGCAGGTATCACAAGGCTCACAAGTATTAAGACAGGTACACAGTACATTTAGCATTTTTCCATAAGAGATTCTTGGGCTTAGCAGGCATGGTTAAGCTGGTGGTAGCAAGGGAGTACATACATGTGGCACACAATGGCATGGTCGCTGTAGGAAATCAATGTTCAGAACACATTAACGAAATCACAGTGACACTGGTCATGAACGGAGGTCCCAAAATGCCTATGTTGAAAATCTGGTTAAAAAAATTCCCAAAATAATTGCATTATGGGCACATGTTAAGCAGTTCCTATGCACACTCGTGACTTCACCAATTTTTTAATATTTTCACTCCAGGTTTTCAGCGTTGCCATTTTTTTGCACCTCCTCATGAACAGTACAGCTGTCATTTTTCACACCCTGCCCGAAGTGTGTTTTCACACCTTTGGCACCAAATGGCGCAGTCGCTCTGCAAAATCACCTCTCGGTTAACAAACTGATAGTGCCACTGTTCATGAGGTGGAGTCACAGAAAGCCCATGTTGACAATTTGGAGTTAAAATACCAACAAACGCCCGGGGTGTTAGGGATTCCAACTGTAATGCCTCACCCTGTAGAGACTGACAGGTGTCAGTAGTGTGACTTAGGAATGTTGGCTGTAATGCTCACACCATTCCACCCCGCCCCCACCCTGCAACCAGTGACAGCCATCGAGGTGTGCCTTGGACTCTTCGGCCCCAAAGTTCACCCTATTCTCCTATACTGCAACCATCTCAGTGTATTTCCTTATGGAATGGAGTGAGCGTAAAGCCCGAAGACCCCAAGGCACACCACAACACTTGTCGGTGTCTGCAGGGTACGGTGAGGTGAAATGGCATGTGTGCTATGGCCGCTGAACCAAAGGCACACCCCAATGCCTGTCAGTCTCTGCAGGGTGGGGGTGGGGTTGACGTCAGTTCACTACTTCGCTGTCATTCCAGTTATGCATCTCTCTAACTCCCGCACTACCAATGCCAATGCCAGCAAGACAACATTCAGCACTGACAAGTGCTTGTTAAAATCTAGAACCAATAAGATCCTTCTCTTAAAACAGCTGTACATGTTATGATGAAAATTAAATACCCATACCGTTTCATTCTATTACAGATCACTTTTCCCCTGACTTACAAGATGCTACCATTCCCCAGTTTCAATCTGTGTTAGTATTCTTTCTTGTTGTTTAGGCTTTAAGAAGGAGGGGTGGCAAAGGGAGGGGGGTGGCTTTAATTCTGTGGCCTGGAGTTAGCTCCTGTCTGCTAGTGTTTCATAAGGTCAGGGAGCACTCCAGTTCATCTTAGTCTCAGGACAAGTGATGGATGTTCAAACACAGCTGAGAATAAGGATGAAAATCCAGGGGCAGTGATGTTTAAAATAGCGGTTCTGTAATTATTTCATATTTCAGAACTTAAAGCTTGAGCAGACCCAAAGCGGATAAAAAGGACATCTTACAAAGCAGAAGGAAAATGATAAATGAAAAATAGAATATATATTGTAATATAGCTGCAAAATATTCATCATAACACCGACTGTTTCAAGAAACAGTTTGTGGGGTTGGAAATGCAGTTGAATAATAAACATGTTTCTCTTTTTTTCTTAGTAGCTTTTTCAACTTACTGCTTCCACCCACACCTACCAGTGTATGATTGCTACATTCTTCAGTGTTTCAGCACTTGTCATAACTTTGCCTACTCAAGGAGCCACTTGGTTGTTCTCACCTCCTACTTTGAGTGCTCTGGCCAGATTGCCCACCAGACAGGGGCCCCCGATTTACTGGAGATTCCTTAGAAGGGATGGATTTGTGTGCAACATTCTGGGCGTGGACCCTCAAAGTGACCTTCACTGAGTGGGGGGATGGGCAGTGTATCATTTGCCTAATCAGGGTGGATCTTAATCCAATTTCTTGACCATCTCACCGCACTTGGTAATGTCAGCTAGGTGTGCTTGATGCACAGATGAATGATCGATGTGCAACGCGCACATCTGCCTCTCCCTCTCTTTCTCTGTCCTGGCTTTCTAGGAATGCAAAAAGGAAGGCATAGACTTGCCTGGATGTCCCACTGCCCCCCACCTTACCAACTGACCCATTGCATGGCCCAAGTTCGGGGCCCAAGCCTTGGGCATGGATATGCCCAGTAGCTGATTTTTAAGGCACCAACCCTACCTATCCTTAATGGAAGAAAATGTATTTGGTTTTCTATAGCACCTTTCATATACACTGTATCCCAAAGCACATTGCAATCCATGAACAGTTGGCAGCATACACTGGGGTAGAAAGATTGAGAGTTTAGGGTGTTAGGTACAATGAAAGAGTGAGAATTAAGCAATGGGGGTTAAAGTAAACATGTAGCATTTTCTGCTACAATTTAGGCTTCACAGCCTGTTTCCCTGAGGTGACAATAGTCCATCTGTGCCATAATTACAAAGTTTACTACTGTCCAGTAAGGGACGGAAGGGATTGTAACTCTGGCTGAACCCCCAGCCAGACAATCCCTTTCCACTTCCCAGTCCGCCTACTCTGCCCCCACGCTCTTATGTTTTGTGACATGTAACCAGGAAACATTTTAAAAATGAGCCACGTAGACTTGTGTGGGGCACTCCTCCACGTTCTCCCTTGTTACGCCACAAAATGTCAAGGAAATGGGCTATGATGTCCAATACACAATGTCACAACTTTAATTTCTTTCCAGAATTATGCATTTGCAAAAGCAGTAGAAACATACATTTGAAAAATCCAGTGACTCTTTTGTAATTTTAAGGTAATCTTTTGGAATTCCTGGAACTGGCTCTGGAACACATGGGATACACAATGGCCTAACTCAGAATGTGTCATTTATCTTCATAAGTGAGGAGGCTGGATAATAAGTCACGAGTGGCAGAGTCACAAATGAGTTATGAAAGTCCCACACCCTCACAAGAGATGGTAAATGTTGTATCCCGTGGGAGACCATTGTGTGTCCAATTTATACAATGTAACTTTACATTGTAGAGCTTTCAGATTAGTTCTTTTAAGGAAGATTTAACTTTTGGTTTAATTTCACTACTCTGTTTTGAGTGCAGCAGAGGCCATTGTGATGTCATCAGGCAGTGTTCAAGCTGCGCTTCCATTGGTTAAGAGTTCCTTTGTGACCCGCTTAAGTGGAAATAAATGCTAATGACCCACATGTCATTAAAATAATTTCCATTTTGAATGTTTCAGTGACTAAAATAATTTAGCTGTAAGGTTAAACTCTCACCTACATTGTATAAACAGTTTTTTTTTCCTTCAACGTATTAAACCTGGATGGCTCAACTGAACTGCAGTATCTCATTTTTGATAGAGTCTTCCTTTTTATGTTGATTGCACGCATATGCAAGAAACATATTGTGGCAGCTTTCCTCCAGAAACAGGTTGTGGAGGTGCAGCACTGTTATGGCCAATATCCCCTGAGCCTTTAAAGGCTTGGCCGCCTTTCCCCAATGCTGCTGAAACTAGTTCAGCCAGTGTGCCACCAACTTAAAATGTTTTAGCCGCTGCAATCAGGGGCTGCCTTGTCATTGCAGCATCATCCACTGCAATGAGGAAGTGACCCCGCATTGCAGGGCTGTTGCTGGCGGGTAGCCCAGTCCCCATCAGCATGTCTCCCCCCAGTTTCTCTGTTTGCCGATGGGGGTGCCCAGTCCCCGTCGGCATATTCCCCCCCCATTTCTTGTGTGATGATGGGGTGCCCAATCCCCGTCGGCATGATGTGCCCCCTTAGTTGTGTGCTGACCGTGGTGCTCAATCCCCGTCCGGCTGCAGTTCCCCCAAAGAGTCCATTGCATACTGGGAGCCCACCCCAGCATGCCACATTCCCTGAAAGGCAAAAACAGTCCTGCGATGTCTTTTATTTTTTTTTGTCCCTGTAAACAAAAAATGGTCCCTTGCTGTCTCCCTGCTCCCCCCACAACCCGCACCCACCCACTGCGCACCCTGTCTCCACACACCCCTACCTCACCCCATACTTACCTCCAGAGGTCAGCGCGACGATCTTCGGTGGACCGGGAAGACGTCTGCACTCTTCAAAGCTGACCGCGAACTGAGGAAATGCCGGTAAGCTGTATAATGGAATAAATAGGTTTTTTCAACTTTGATGCATATCTCAGGCATTTTCCAGAATTTTGGCACCAAATTTTCAACATGTGGTTTTTGGGACCCCTCCTCATGAATTTTGTCACTGTCATGGCATTAATCAGTCCCAGAAGGTGATTTTGTGGTCACGGCATGGAATCACCTTTCCGGACTGCTTAATAAAACAACAGTGCCAGCGTTCATGAGGTGGCTCTCAAAAAGTCTATGTTGCAAATTTGGTGGAAAATCCAAGAAATGACTGTTTTATGAGCAGTGTTAAGCAAGTTGCTATGTACGCTCGTAACTTCGCGAATTTGCAACATTTTCACGCCAGATTTTCAACATTGGCATTTTTCTACACCTCCTTGTGAACAGTACAGCTGTCATTTTTCACATCCTGGCCAAAATGTGCTTTTGCACTTCCGGCGCTGAATGGCATGGTCGCTGTGGGAAATCAATGTTTGGGACACATTAAGAAAATCACACTGACACTGTTCATGAGCACAGGTCCTAAAATGGCAGTGTTGAAAATGTTCTGATGAAACTCCATAAAATGACTGTTATGAGCATGCGTTGTGCAGTTTCCACGCACCCTTGTAACTTCGCAAATTAGTAATATTTTCATGCCACATTCTCAACAGTGGCATTTTCCCACATCTCCTCATGAAAAGTACAGCTGCCATTTTTCACATCCTGGCCGAAATGTGTTTTCATGCTTCCGGCACAGAATACCGCAGTCGCTGTCAGAAATCATTGTTTGGGACAATTTAGGATTGAGCGGGTGAAGGGGGTGGGGAGTGACCGAGCTCAACTGAGTTCTGTCAGGACTGCTGCAGATTTCTTTGTGGGCAGGAAAAGGCACCAACAAAGGCAGGAGCCCAGTACAAAAGGGCAGCCTGCAGCACCGGGAGACACAGAACGAGCGAGTGAGGGAGCGTGAGTGCGTGAGGTCAGCGGAGCTCTGTTGGGACTGCTGCAGATTTCTTTGTGGGCAGGAAAAGGCAGCAATGCATGCAGGGGCCCAGTACAAAAGGCCAGCCTGCAGTAGTGGGAGAAACAGAATGAACGACTGAGAGACAGGGGGAGTGAGCAAGCTCAACGGAGCTCTAGCGGGACTGTTGCTGATTTCTTTGTGGGCAGAAAAGGGCAACAACACAGGCAGGAGCCCTGTACAAAAGGGCAGACTGCAGCGCCAGCAGAAACAGGACGAGTCAGTGAGAGAGGGAGAGGGGGAGGGGGAAGGGGAGTGAACAAACTCAACCGAGGTCTGTCATGACTGCTGCAGATTTCTTTGTGGGCAGAAAAAGACAGCAGTGCATGCAGGTGCCCAGTACAAAAAGCCAGCCTGCAGAAGCAGGAGGAACCGAATGAGCAAGTGACAGAGGGGGAGTGAACGAGCTCAACAGAGCTGTATCGTGACTGCTGCAGATTTCTTTGTGGGCAGAAGAAGGCGGCAACGCAGGCAGGAGCCCAGTTCAAAAACCAGCCTGCAGCACCAGCAGAAATGGAATTACGAGTGAGAGAGGCGGAGTGAGCAAGCTCAATGGAGCTATGTTGGGACTGCTGCAGATTTCTTTATGGGCAGAAAAGGAAGTAATGCACACAGGGGCCCAGTACAAAAGGGCAGCCTGCAACAGCGGGAGAAACAGAATGACCGAATGAGAAAAGGGGAGTGAGCGAGCTCAACGGAGCTCTATCATGACTGCTGCAGATTTCTTTGTGGGCAGAAAAAGCCACCAACACAGGCAGAAGCCCAGTACAAAAAGCCAGCCTGCAGCACCAGGAGAAACAGAATGAGCGAGTGACACAGGGGGAGTAAGCCACCTCAATGGACCTCTGTTGGGACAGCTGCGGATTTCTTTCTGGACAGAAAATGGTGCCAATACAGACAGGAGCCCAGTACAAAAACAGCAGCCTACAACACCAGGAGAAACAGAACAAGTGAGTGACAGGGGGCGGTGAGCGAATTCAATGGACCAACACAATCAACATTCTGCATTGACAAATGCTTGTTTTTTTACCCATCTTTAACAGCTGGGTTGATTGAAGCAATGAGACGTCACACAACTGGTTCAGGAGCAGACAATAAGTGGCTCTGGAGGGATTTTAACCCGTTTTTTTTTACAGAGGTACACACTGACTGGACTCTCAAAAAGCAAGCAAGCAAACAAACAAGAATCACCTTTCTAGGATATTGACGAGTTCAGAATTTAGACAACGTCTATAATTAGAATGCCCATGCCTCAAAGAAACTATGCCTGAAGAAAAAGTAAGATAAATTCTTGCTTCCTTGAATACAAAGTGGGGCATTCAGCTAGAAATGAAAAATATGTTGGACTGGATCATTATTATTATCTCACAGTATGGGGGAATTCTTTTTGTGCCATGGGAGAGTTGGAGTTTAAAGGAATTCAGACAATTTGTTTTTTGCACAAAGGTTGATTAATATCAGGGATAAGCTGCCAAGAGCAGCAACAAAAGCCAAGAGTCTAAATTATGGAGGGAGAAATCTTTTGTGCATATGAGATTCAGTATAATCACAACCGTTACAGTTGAAAGAGTTAGTGCACTGTCAAACATTATGGCGATAAGCACCAAGCGTTAGCCTTTCTAAGGAAACCCCCATACATGCATTAAAATATGACTATTAAGGGCAAATGAGCCATGACAAAGTGTACATATAGAATGATGTACCCACCGGTGTAAAGAACAGGAGGCCGAAGGCAGAGTGTCCTTATATCACTTGGAGGTGCCTCAAGAGTGCTATATACTGAACTGGCCCAGTGGCACGGAGGGCTGAGGCGCTGTAAAGAACCTTACCTCCTGCCATGCCAGCAACCTGAGTTCAGGAATGGACTCAAGTCATCAGGGGTTGGCTGGGGAGGGAGAGAATTAAGCATCCGAGGGACTGCTGTCCTCTTCCATGGAGTGGCCTGTCATCCTGGCCTTGGATACCCCTAGGTGGAGGTCTGGGATAGAGAGGGTCAGGGAGGCAAATGATGGGAGGGACCTGTTGGGATATGTAGGATGGGCATGCTTCCATGTGCAAGTCTACACTCTGCAGTAGGGATGGGTGAAAATCAGGAGAAGAATGGACAGTGGGGGGGCTACATGAAGCCCGATCTAACCTTCTCCACACCCGCACCGCTGCCCAGTGAAGCGACCTTGTCTACCTTGGATCTGATGCACTGGGGAGGAAGAGACCCTACCCCCTCGGCCTTGTTACGAGAGGGGAAGTAGTGGGGGACACTGATAATCAGGCATATACTGGGGGAGGTGGAGAGCCAGCCTGGAGGGGCTGGGGATAAGGCTGAAGTCATAGGCGTAGAAACCGGGGGGGGGGGGCACGATGTTTTATTTTTGTATGGCAAAAACTAGTTTAGAAAAAGTGCCCCTTGTGCCCTTCTGATCTTCTGCCCCCTCACCTTTTACTGTCTTCCGGCACCCTTGGCTGAAGCAGCCCCCCCAAGTTGCTGCAGGCTAAAACTTGCATAAAAAGGAAAGAATGCTATATACCCACACCCTAGTATCCATTATTCCATTATAAATAGACAAATTTTGATTTGTTAAAAGTTTTTTTTATTTTTCCATAAAAAGGAGATCTGACATCTGACCATGCTTATATTCTTTTGGATGTATGTTATGGTGACATTTTATGACCTGAGTGGAAGAAGCCATTTACAAATCTTTAATTCATAGTGTTAAAAACTTAACCTGCCCCGCAGTTCACCTCAGACACAATGAGATGCAAAATGAAGGCAGGGGTGGTAGCTCTGCCCCCTCCCATGATGTATCTGGGGGTAGGGGTGGGGGTGGAAGTGTAGCTTTTTATGAATGACACAGGGACTCCTCCAAAGTACATACATTTTGTTTGGTCATTAGTTCACAAAAGGGAAGCCACATGTACCATTTGGCTAGAACTATATTTCATAGAATTCTGCACTCCAGTTCCTACCCACAGTGTCCTACCTGCATTTGGAGTGATTCTGAAGTGTGCCTTAAGGCAGTATGATCACTGTACTTTCCCACTGATTCTCTGCTCCTACTGGAGCAGATTCACTGTACCTTTTACTCTGTTTCTTGGCACTTCTTTAGCTGCCATATTGGGTTTCAGTCTCTTCCCTCCCTCCAGCGACCCCTGGATCTTTTGTGTAGCTTCAGTGACCTTTTAATAATCCCCTGACTGCATTTACAGATATTGTGTCTCTCTCTCCCAGGATCCAGACACCAGACAGTCTCCCACTACAGTTCAAGCTCTCCCTGCAGCTGCTGCCGACTGAGCCTCCCTCCTCAAAAGGTAGAAAGTTTACAAGTTTTCTTGGAGAGATTTCATGCTTGGCCCCCACCCACAGGAGTGGTTTTACTTTTTTATACCTGCCAGAGCCCATCAGCCCACTTTAGACCCCCTGCCTCTCATTCCCATTTGGTTTAGCCCACTCAGCCAATGGCGTAACACTGAAGTCACACCCCCTGTGCCCCTCCCCCCCCATATTGTACTCTAAACAATTTCTGGACTGGACCCATCTCCCTATATAATAATTATCCCCTTAACTCTTTCTTACTGTTCTACCCCACCCAAATACTCATCTGAGAAAGACACCTTCATTGTGGAGCTCTGGGACTCAAACCATCTCCATATGTTTCTCTCTGCTGTAGTGTGGAACCCTAACCACTTAGCCAACACTGCTATAAAGCTTGTTTGGTCACTAACTCTAACAGCACCTCAAATGAAGCTAGTACTGCTCCCCCTTATGGCCACCTCTATGACTGGCCTGCTATTAGTGCCAGATTGTTGTGCCTCTGTGCTTGCCACAGAACAACACAATTTAGCCTCATTTATTCACCTCCATAGACCTGATGTGCCTCCTTATGCTATTGTTAGATATGAATTCACTCCTCTGGGCCTGGTTCTCTTTGCCTTCCTTTACAACTCTGAACGTTGCCTACTTGCCTTTTCCTGTACTCCCTCACCATTTCACCCACCCCCTGGTTACCACCTCTCTGCTCTTTTTTCTCCCTCCTTCTCCATGCTGGTGACATTGAAAGCAACCCTGGCCCTGCTAACACCTTTTCCACCACTCTAATGTCACCTGAGCAAGGAAGATTGGTCTAAGAATTGCACATTTAAATGTTTGCAGCCTCCCATCCAAGTTCCCAGATCTTGAGGCCTGGGTGTCCCTCTATAAGCCACATGTGGTAGGGCTGTCTGAGACCTGGCTAAAACCCCTACAACTCCTACCCCGTCTACCATCTCCCAGGTTACTCCCTCCTTTGCCTGGATAGACCAGGAAGAAAAAGGGTGGGGGAGTAGCACTGTATGTCCAGGAACATATCTTGGCCACCATTGTTCACCACTCTGATCCCCTCCCTCCCAGTGAATGATTCCTTGCAGAACTGGCCCTGGGTTCCTCAAAAAAGTTCTAGCTGGGCTGCTGCTACAACCCCTGTGCTGGAGGTATCACTACCCTTCTCGATGGCCTAGGACTACTCTCTCCTATCAGGGACACCATATTGCTCAGGGACTTTAACCATAATTGGTTAAATGCCCAGGAACCTGATTATGCAAACCTCTTGAAAACACACAACCTCGAGCAAATCAGCTCATCCTCCACCAGGCACAATGCCTATATGCTCAACCAGTCGCTGCTTGACTGGATAGCCACAAATCAGGTGGACATGGTCCTACATGAGGTACATTGTCAGAATCTATAAGTGACCACCCCTACCTACGTCATATTGATCACCAAAATCAAATGCCCCCGCCAAGTACCTGTCTTTCAGAAATTTTAACTGCCTGGATCCCACAAATCTCCTAAAGGATGTAAGAGTGGTGAACTCCTCTACCCTCTATCAACAATGTGTCGTTTACAATTAGCTTCCTCACAAATGCCCTCATTCAGATACAAGACATCCACTTCACTCTCACTACTCGGAGGGTGAGAGGGGACTGCACCCAATGGATATCCAAAGAGTTACTGTCCCTAATGAAAGACAGGGACAGTAAATGGAAAGCTTATAGAGCATCCCCTTCCCCCCAACTCTGGAACGCCTGTAGGTGCTTACGCAACACATGTAAGCAAACTGCCAAATCGCTAAAACACAGTTTCTACCTAAACCTTCAAAGGAACAACCTTGGCAATCCCCATCACTTCTGAGGCTCAATCGTATCCTTGCTCAACCCCAAGACCCATAGCCAAGTTACTCAGCTTGCCTCCCCCTCAGGCCCCTTGACTGATCCCTCTGAGATTGTGCAGATTTTTAACAAAGTATTTGCTGACCTCTCCACCTATCTTACCAAACTACCCTCCCAGCCACCCACCAGCCCTGGTAGTCAGGATAACTACTCCCCCTCCATTACCACCCCCTCTGAAACCCCACCCTTCTACTTTAGAGCCATTGGCTCAGGTATTACCATCAAGCTCCTGAAGTCCCTCCCTGCCAGAGGTAGCCCTGGCAGTGATGGGATTTTCCTCTCATTCCTTAGGCTCATCTCTCCAGCTATCATTGAACCCCTCTCCTTCATATTTAACCTTGCCCTCTCCTCATCCACAATGCCAGACTCTTGGAAACATGCTAACACTGTGCTTGTTTTCAAATCAGGCAATCCCCTTTCTCCTGGTAATTATAAGCCTATCTCCCTCCTCCCCCACCCGAGAAAGCTACTGAAAAAATTAGTGTACTTCTAACTCTCAGAGCATCTTGGAAAGTATAATCTGCTGTGAACTCAGCAGCACGGCTTCCATAAGCGCCAGAGCACCACATCAGCCTTAGTCTGTTTCTCTAACCATGTGCTCAGAAACATGGATACGGGTAAGGCCACTGGTGCTGTATTCATGGATCTATGGCCTTTGACCTCATTGACCACTCCCTCCTCCACTCCACTCTCCTACACCTTGTCTGCTCTGCTGGGACAACAGCACGGCTTAGAAGCTATCTCAAAGGCAGGTCCCAGTCTGTTACAATTGGTACAGTCTCCTCCCCTGCCCTACCAGTATCCAGGAGGGTTCCCCAAGGCTCCATCCTTGGCCCCCTACTTTTTTCCATTTTTATTAACGCACTCCCAGCTAAAAGCCTTACCTGTGAGGCTCTCCTCTATGCAGATGACCTTGTCCTTTACCGTAGCAACAAGTCTCTTACAAACATCTCCCCCGTCTTTACCCTTAACTACAGTGCAGCCTACAATTGATTTCTCTCCAACAGACTCTTGGTAAATTAAAAGAAAACAAATGTAATGGTATTTGGATCCAAACCATTCCTCACAAAGATCTTCAAGACAAGCTCCTCCCTCCTTGTACCCACACCTGCTGGTCCCCCCCCCTTGAAAATGTCCCTAGTTTTAAATACTTAGGTGTCACTCTGGAGCCCTCCCTTATGTTCGCCAACAATGTCAGTAATTCTGTGTGTAGAGTTAATCAGAAGCTAGATGCCACCTACTGCCTAAATCAGTTCATTTCTTATGAGGCACGCCTAGCAATTGCACAAGGAAACCTTCTACTGCTCCTTGAATACTGCCCTCCTGTCTATTCCCTCATATCCTCAGCACTGTGCTGTAGATTGAACTCAGTCAACAACAGTATCTGTTGCTTTGCAGTGGTGGAGCCAGGTTTAGGAGCATTTGGGAGATGGAGGGGGCCATTCAGTCAGTTTCTGGGCTCCACAATGGGCATTAAACAGTGAATAAAGATCATGGTGGGGCACCACTACTCACACTGGAGCAGTCAGGAGAGGCGACTGCCGCCCCAGCCCCCCTCTAGCTCTGCCTCTGATGCTTTGTCCTCCATGCCCCCTTTTCTACCTATCATTGTGTATTGTACCAGTCACTTGGTTGGCTCCCACTGCAAGGCTGGTTTGACTGTGCCCTTGGTTGCTTAGTGGACAATACTCTGAGAGGTGGACACCTGTCCCCATACTCATCCACTCAACCCTCCTTAGGGGCAGAGTGGCAGCTAGAACCCTCCACGAATCATCTATCCCCCTAGTTCCATGAGTCTCCTCTACCATGGGTAGTAAAGCCTTTTCCGTCTCTGCCCCCTCCCTAGAGAACAGATTCCCTACATCTCCCCACTCTTCCACCTTCTATCTCTCCTTCAAAAACAATTTCAGAGAGTGGTTGCTGTCTGAAGTCAAATGCCAATGCTCTCCTGGGTAATCTCTGGCATCCCCTTCCTCCATCCCTCCCCCACCTATTAGCAGTGTCTCATCCTTGCTACACTCACCACTACTGCTCCTGTCCTCTTCCCCCACTTTTCGGGGCTTCTGCTGTTGCTTCCCTTTTCTAAGTCCCATCACCATTTGCTAAGGGGAAGTGTTATACTTGATTTCAGAGTTCCAATCTGCTCGTTGACCTGTGCACTATTAGTGTACCTGAATGCATTTTGCACTTTACGTATCATATCTGAGACTTATGTTTGGTCTGTGTTTTGTGACTTATATTTCAGCCTGCTGCCTGGTCTGTGGCAATGTATTTTTGACCTGTATGCTGGCCTTCTTTCACACCTTGGATTCTTATGTAATTGCACTTTATGTAATGACTCCTTGTTCTGTAATTTCCTGTACCTCATGTTAAGGCCTGTGTTTACTGTTGTTCTCCAAACCTGTATTGCTTAATGTGCCATGCCGTGGTTCGGGTCGTGCCTGAAAATGGTCCTTTGGATCAGTGCACCCACCTGGTTATCAAAGACATAAATAAATAAAAATAAATATATAGACATACCATAATGGGAGGCAGTGGTAGCATGCATGCCACTGTTATGCATCTCACTGTGTCAGGGAAAGATGGTTCTGGTGTGGGGGCTTTGTAAACTAGGAGATTTTTTAAAAAGAAATGCTGCTTATTTTTAAATCCATGTGTGGCAGTTTTCTTAAGCTAGCATCAGCCTAACTTTTGCCATGAGTACACTTAAGCAGTACAGCATGAGAGAGGTGGTTATTGGCCAGTAACCCACCCAAAAGGTCATCTTACTGCTATAAGGCAATACGGTAAGGTGACATGGCCACATTATTTATTTTAAAAATAAAAACAAAACTTATTTTTCCTCTTATGCACAAGCCCTGCTTCTAGCACCACCAGAGTGCAAGCAACCCATGTGAGCACCATGTGGTAGTCGCATGAGTCCCAACCAATCAGGAGGCTGGATTTCAGATTACTGTATATAAAATGTAGTCCTTAGAGAATAACACTGATGATAAAAGGGGTCTCACAAATGTGCAGTCTGATTGCCTGATATAATTCCAACAGCCTTACATTAATCCCTGTTACTTTTTCATTTACAACCTGATCACCATGGCACATGAATTCTTCCTGTCAGCATTCCATCCTTTAGCACTGCCGAATGTGTGAAATGGTGCATTCTGATTCCTAACCAGCATTCTGAAACTGTTGTTGAATATACTATTTTATTAACAATCTCCCTCTCAATGAGGAAAACATTCAAAAAGTACACTTCTAACACTTTTCTGTTGGACTAATTTTATAACAGCATTAAGGCACTCCCAGGAGTTAGATTAAGAGTCAGTTAATCACCCCTTAAGGGTACTGTGGTACTAGATCGTGTCGCGTGCCACATTAAACCCCTAGAGGATGATTAACATAGAGGATAATGCCTAGCACACAGGTGATAACCACAGTGTAATCACCTCAAGTGGTTGCTAGGGCAGCAGTAAACCTTGAGAGCAAAGCTCGAAAGGTTTACTGCAGCCCTAACAACCACGAGAGGTGATTTCACCGTGGTTGTCACCTGTGTGCTAGGCATTATCTTTTATAGTGCATTTGGGCCCCAGAAACCCATCTTGCATGTTCATAATGCTCCCCCCATCCACAAGCAGGTTATTCACCATACCTATAAGAATGATCGTCACCGACACCAGAACAAATGTAATTTGAAGAAAATTTAATTATTAAACAACTGACATGGAAAACGATTGTGAAATGTATTACTACTATAGAACTAATTAGTCCATTTGTAATGAATAACAAGGAAAGGAAGATGAGAAAAACATACGGTTGACCCATCGAGGTCATGGAAGCATGTGTGAATGGAGAACTGTGGAAAGTAATGCTGAATTTGACCTAGACATCTGGAGTAGGAAGAGGATCTTCGCTGTTGAAGAAACGGCTGTGGCATCAAAGTGCAAGGTATCTGAACGAGGAACAGAAAAGACATTGTGATTGCTAGTTTCAATTACAGTAAACTGCTGTGATTAGAATGCAGTTTGAATTATTGTACTTGCTGAGACTAGTGATCATGTTCTTTGTAGAATGCTGGCTAATGGTGAAATTTTTTTTTTGGTAAACCCACTGACATGATGTAGATGAGATGTAAGCAACAAGACACGATGGGGTATGTGTTGAACATATATTACCGCACGGCTGGGATGTAGTAAGTGGCCTCATGACTTCAGCCACAACCGTGTGGCCGTGTGGTAATATATGTTCAACACATACCCAGGAGTGTCTTATTGTGCTTATAAAATGGAGAACTTGTATTAGAAATTAAAAAAATATTCAGAAAATACTGTATTTACATTAAAATATTGCTTTATTTGAACGGTGTCCCCCCGTGCAAGGAAAAATAGTTTTAATTGACACAGTAAACTGCTTCAGAATTTTCTAAAATGACACAGTGTGTTGATATCCATTGCCCAACAAACAAGGCAGGAAAAGCTTTCACTTTTAAACTTATCTACTTACAATGATAACAGATTAGTGTTGAAACTGACACATGCTAAGCGAACTGCAGCAGGAGCAAATGGGTACTCCTTGAGACAGTTTAGTAGTTGTTTTTATTGGGGAGTATCATTGCAGTTTACAATAAATGGAAGATATGTGAAACAGCGTGATGGCCACAGAAAGAGATCACGAGTGTGTGTTCAGTTTGGCAATGCAATGGCCACACACAGAAAAGATAGACAAAATATCGCTGCGGGTTGCAAAGTAAGAACTCCGTTTAAGTGGAACAGGGAAATGTGTACAAGTGCCATGATAACGAAGCATTGAAATCAAGATTTCTAACTGAGGTGGGTCGGGAGCGGGATTATCAGCAAAGCACTGAAATCAAGATTTCTAACTGCAGCTCTGAACATTCCATTTAGGGGCATTGATTTATTGACCTGTACTTTTTTTCTCTGTGTGTAAAACACATATGACACTTCATTTCTAGCCAATCAGAATGCTTATTTTTACATGCCCTTCTTATAAGAGTTTATAAGGTGTACACGTCATGCCAATGGGTTTACAGGTTTGTAAACCAATCAATTTCGGATAATAACAGACATTCCAAATAGATTACAGACCATTAATCTAACCTCACCTGGAGTACTGTGTTCAGTACTGGAGACCACACTTGCGTAAGGACATAAGCAAGGTGGAGGCTGTCCAGAGAAGGGCCACAATGATGTGCATGGTTTGTACCACAAAACATATGAGGAGAGACCTCAATATGTACTCACTGGAGGAGAGGAGAGAAAGGGGCGACATGACAGAAACTTTTAAGTACCTCAAGGCCCAGGCATAAACAAGGTGCAGGTGAGAGATCTTTCCCAATGTAGAAAACATACCAGAATGAGGGGGCACAATATGAAATTGGAGGGGGGGGGAGATTAAGAGGTAATATGAGGAGGTTTTTCTACACAGAGAGGGTGGTGAATGCTTTGAATAGTCTGCCACAAGAGGTGGTGGGGCAAGCACAGTGGAGGGGGTTTAAACATGCCTGGGACAAGCACTAGGAAACCTTGGGCAGGAAGGGAGTGATGAAAAGCCAATGGCCACTTAGGTTGAGTGGATGCATACATGTATAGAGCCTACAGGCATACTGGATGGGCTTAGCGGCCCTGATCTGCTGACAATTTCAATGTTTCTATGTTTAACCCCTGGTCATGCCTTACTGCTTAAATGGGGTGGGCTACTGAGAGGTAATTCCATCCCTGTGCACCTAACTACACAAAAGGCAAAGGCAATTGTGGTTCGCTGTGGGGTGACATTACCAACGGGTACCTCCACAGCCACCTTTCAATTATCTGGAAATGCAGTACGGTGACTTCATGACATTTTCTTTTAAATACAAGACCTTACTTTTCCTTCCATAAGCATGTCTCTGCCTCTAGGAGGGTGAGTATGACCAATGTGAATACTGGTGTGGTATTCCCATGGGTTTCAGCCAATCAGGGAGCTGGATTCCTGAGTTAAGTTTGTAATCTAGTTATTCCCAATCTCATTTATGCTTTAAAAGGGAGCTACACCAATACTTAAAGAGCAGCTAATGCCTTTGGGTAAATGTTAGAAAACATAATATTTAGACACAAACATCTTCTATAGATTTCTGCTCTCCATTATTTATTACTAAACGTAGTCTGACAAAAATAATAACTTTATTGCTCAGAGTTCATTTGCCTCAATTGCTTGTTTCGAGATCTCTAACCCTTAGAATTCATCTCTCTCTATTGCTTATTCCCTTCTTGAAATCATAATGCTGTGTTGTGACATCACAGTCTGTTGCCATGGGAATAACTGTGCTATCTCAAGCAGAGTATTCTGACGTGGGGTTGGGAAGATGCAATAGTAGATGACAAACCCCCAAGGAACAGCTATCCTGTTTTCATGCATGTGACCGTAGTAATAACCAATGAGAATAAGAAATAAAGAGCTAATGAGAAACATAAGCTGCTTTATGTCCAGATATTGGGGGCTACGCACAAAAATTTGTATTTTACGTGCAATTTGTGAACAAATGACCTATGCGGCCCCAAACAGGTGCAGGGTACACAGATTCATGGCCACAGGCACTCACCAGGCACCTGTCTGCAGCTCCACATCTCTCATTGTGCAGGTTTGCAGGGGTGGATGGGTGCAGAGCAGTGGACCCAGGTGGGCATCCAATCGGATTCCCAACCCAGGTCCCGGAGTGGAACCCGTGTGCCATACACACATGGTGACAGAAATGTAAATTGTAAAGCAGGCGCAAAGTGATGCCAAAGTGAGCAGTGATGCAAATGGAGACGCAAGTGCATACAGAAATGCAACTGGTAATGCTCACGGTCATGTTACCGCTATTGTAAACATAAATGATAACTGTAACAGCAACAATAACACGAAAGGAAACAGAAACGCAAATGCAAGCACATACGGAAATGCAAACCGTAATGCTCATGGTGACGGTACCACAATTGTAAACGCAAATGGTAATGGTAACAGCAACAATAACGCCAAAGAAAACAGAAACGCAAATGCAAATGCAAACGTAAGCATGTATGGAAAGGCAAACCGTAACACACACGGGCACTGAAATGCAACTGGAAATGCAAATGGTAACGGTAACAACAACGATGATGCAAAACAAAAGACAAATGCAAACAAAAATGGAAGGGCGGCTGCCAACAGAAATGGTAATGCGCATGGTGATGCTAAGTGAAAGACAAACATAAACAGTAGTGGAGACACAAATGGTAACAGCAACACAAATGCAAATGGAAACGCAAAGGGTAACGCACACAGTGGCATACATGGGAATGCTAACGGGCACATAAACACAAGTGTAAAGCCTACGTGTAACAGTAACTGGAGTGCACATCGTATTTTTCCCCAAAAGCTCCATTGAGAAACACAGTGAAAACAAAGAATGTATGCATAATAATGGGCTTTGGAGCAGAAAATGAGCAGTTGCAATACTAAAATGGTAATATCTCAGTAACTGTACGACATAGAAAAAAAATAAAAACTTCACATAATTCATGAGTTTCCTGGCTAGGTTTTCACTGCGCATTGTCGCAATGAAAATTCCGTATCTCACACTGTTTCCGAGATACGAGCCCCGAAAGGCGTGGCGGGCACCAACATGTTAGTCTATGGGACAAAAAGTCAACTTCAGAGTACCGTAACTTAGCTTCTGTGCAATATGTTGTCACCAAACCACCAAAAGGCACATATGTGAGATGTTGGCTGCCTTCCCTCCAAATTTCAGCCCAAAAGACCAAACCCTTTTTTGCAGCAGGGTGGCAAAGAATTCCTGTCATTTTGGCCATAGTCTAGAAAAGTAGTGTTTGATTTGCAACGCCTTTCGCAAAAACTTGTGAAAGTGTCACAGGTGCGACACTACTTTGCTACACTTCTTTTCTCAGAAATTTGAAAAACATATTTCTGGGGTGTTTAACCCCAAAATAAAGACATGGCTAGCAACCTCAGGGCTCGAATAGGTAAACACAGAAAGAATTGTGTCCCTAGATGGTCCCAATTTTAAATGCCAAGCATTTCTGTGATCAGTAACTGAAAACAAAATGGCAGATTTGCGACACTACTAGGGTCATTTGCGACACTAAAAACTGCATTTGGGAAAGTGTCGAACTTTTTGTTAAGTTTTCCCATTGACTTATAATGGGAACTTGTTTTTTGAATAACTTTTGAACCGCTCAATACTTTTTCACAAAATCTTCAAAAGGCACATCAGGGCCCCGGCCACATGTTCCCTGAAGATTTCAGACTGGTCGCATAAACTATGCAACCTGTAGGCGGGACAAAGAATGTGCAAAAAAAGTAATTGCATGCACAGATGTTGCTTAATAACTCCACAGCCGTATATCCGACTGGTATGAAAGTTGGCAGATCCCAAGATCTATGGTTACGCCCCATGCCTGCCAAATTTCAGGTAATCTGTTGAATGGTGGCAAAGTTATTAAGGTGCAAAATTTCACCATTTAACCTTAAAAGGGCTACTCAACCCTAACTATGGTAGCACTACCGTGCTGCCATAATATATATATATACAGTATATATATATATATACTGTATATATATATATATATATAATGTTTTTATACCTGTTATGCTCATCATAAGTGTCTAACTGTACAGTGGCTGTCCCACTAGTTTGGAATGCCCTGGTTATCTATTTTATGCATGCTTACTTGGTGCAAGCAGTCACCAAGCAGCTAAAAAAATACAATCTGTTCTCTTTACCCTTCGGAGAATGATTACTCTCTGCCATTTCCTAAGCACTGTTTAGTTTTTAACATTTTCTGTGTCTGTAACTGACTGTATAAATTATTATTGTACGTTGACACTACTGAAGACTGTGAAGCTCCCTGAGCCCTAGGGGGTAGGTGATTTATAAATAAAAGTGCCTTGCCCTTCTCCGGGGTCACACCTGAAAATAAGTATTTTATTGTCTCGTGCATCTACTCAGTAAACAAAAACTTTATAAATAAATACAATATATAAAATAAATAAGTAAGTAAATGAACATAATTTGTTTACTAAATTTGACCTTTGAAACCCTTAAAATATTCAGGATAGATTGTAACGTCTACTGTATGAGATGTATTCTGCTGGAGCTGAATTTTGCATATACAAATATGTTGTGAGAAAGAGAAGAGGGTAAATTAAGAATACCTCTCAACCGTCCAAGACTATGAGGGACGGCCCCCATTTTGTCAAGTTGTCCTGTCCCTCAACCATCCTTTCTGAAGAAGGGTACTGTACGCACAGAGAAGGGTGCTGTAAATTCAAGTTTTAAAGCAGAAATTCATAATATTGTAAGGTGCTAAATGAAAAAAAAAACTATGAACAAGTACAGGAAATGGTTTCCACAGTGTTCTGTACTTTTATCTCCAAGTTTACGCATGTGCCCCTGATTATGAATGTCAGTGTCTCCCACTGTCGGTCATGTTGGGTGCTGAGTCTTTCATTTCAGTGACAAAAGGTCGACAGGTATGAATTACTGTATGTTCAGATAGTGGATCATAAGTAGCTACTATAAAAAAACACACAAACAAGTTTCTGTCCTGATGTTTTTCATCTAATTTAGGTCACAGGAGTGGCATAAAATGTCTTGAGGGTCTTCTTGTGATTTGAAAACAAGGAGCAGAGGAAATGAATGTGGTTTGATGTGTAATTCATATTGGCCTGATTACATGGCCTAATTTACATTGCTAATCCCAAACTACATGCACACACATTTAAAATTAGATTTCTCCAGTGTCACACAGCTAGCAGAAAATTAGTGCTATTATTCAAAGACATGCTAATAATCTATTTTTTCAAGCTTCCATTAATTTTTCACGTGCCTGATCTTTTTGCCCTTGTCAAAACAAAATATAGACCTTTCAGATAAAGCAGCTCTTTAATATTACTCACTCATGATAGAATTATTATCGTCTGTATGCTTGTGTGCGTGCTGCAGAAGGAAACTGGGAAGGCATTATTTTATTTGCTTGCGCATATCTTTCAAAGGTGTGTCACTGTCGTGCCCATGAGTCACCCAAGAACAGTGCAGGCAGCCAACCAAATTGTGCCTCTCTGTGTCTCACACCTTGACTTCTCTCCAATCACTAGTCGACAGAAGAGGAGCTGGAGTCACTTGGCACATGCTGGACATGTAACAGGTTCAGATGGGTCCGAAGAGATGGGAAGCGGCACACACAATGTTGTTTGATGAAAGACCTCCGTGGGCTGTGGAGACGATGAGAGTCTGGGATGGGTTAAGGGTCATGAGGTCATCAGCACAGTGTCAACGGTGTGTACATTGTGCAGCAATTGTTGGCTACAGGCAGGTCAAGCTGCATTGGGCTCATCAGTGACAGACCAATGACCAGGCAAGCTGAGTATGACAGTGGTCACTGTTTGCTGGGTGGAAACTTCATGTAGTTGAAAGGATCGAAGAGCTCCTATGAGAGAATGCTTCAGTTCTTTCATTTGCATGAAGCCAGCTGGCAAGCAGCTGAGCGGCTTTGACATTCTCTTCTCTTGCTGTGTGTCTTTTCTGTTGTACTTGGTGGTAGTAGCACTCCCGAGTGCTTTCTGCATCCACATCACCCCAGAAATGGAGCTGCACTTGGTGGCAGTGACACTCCCAAGTCCTTTCCACAACTGAACACCCCCCCCCCCAAGAAGTGGAGCTGTGCTCAGTGGCAGTGGCACTGCAGAATGCTTTCCAACCCCTCTCACATAAATGTAACCATGCTAGGCTACAGTGGTACTCTCAAGTGGTTTATGCCTCTGAACTCCCCAGAAATGGCATCGCAGTCAGTGGCCATGGCACTCTTCCCCCAAACAGAGCCACGCTCTGCCACGTTGGCACACTCAGTACTTTCTGCATCTTGATTGCTTTACAGTTAAATGACAGCGAGCTACTGTACACAAGAGAAACTTGGAAAAGGCTCAGAGAAGAATGGTGACAAGATGGTCTGAGTACAATACTCTATTTGCAGTGTCTTGTCTCAGAGTGCTGGTATTTTGCCTTGAAGATGGTTTTATACAGCAAGCGTGTGAAGTATTTAGTTATGATTTAGCTCACAGAGTTCTCTAGATCTCCAAGCTGCCACTGAGGTCATTGTCAGCAATTCACGGCAGTTCCCACCTTCCCCTCCAACAAAACGGACAGAATCCTACTCCCAGCCCTCTGGCAGCACATGGCAGGAGAGGCCCCCCTGAACTTTGAGCTGCCCAGTCAAGCTGCTGCACTTAGTTTCCTTGGCCTAATCTGCCAGAGTTGCCCAACAACAGTGCAGGGAGCCAAACAAATTGTGCCGTTCTGTGTCTCACGCCTTGACTCCTCGCCAATCACTAGTCACCAGAGGAGCCTGAGTCACTTGGCGCATGCAGCAAGTTCAATTGGGCTAGGAGAAAAGAAAGTAGCACACCTACTGTCGGGCAATGAACAGCCTCCACGGGCTGTAGGGACAATAAGGGTCCAGGACAGGTTAAGGGATAGTGAGGGCATCAGCATTGTCAATTGTGTGTGCACTGTGCAGCAACTGTTGGTCACGGACTGTGCTGTGGGCAGCAGTGCTGTCAAATTGTGTGTGCGGCAGCTGGGGTTGGTGTCGCTGATGTCATGGGGTAGGCTCAGGCTGCTGTTTGTGGGGCTGGGCGGGGGCCTCATTTCAAGTCTCATGGATTGTAGTGAGTGGTCTGTGCCGTGGTGACAGATTTAGAGAGAGTGAGAGTGTGTTTACTTGAGCCAGGTGGCAGGCAGGTCAAGGCATAGGATGGGCACAGTACTGCTCCGAGGGCACTAGCAGGGGCTGTGCATGAGCAAGACAGACTCAAGGTCTGTGTGGGGGCCGGAGGTAACTCAGACACTATCTGAGTGTCAAGGTCAATCGCGGTTACCACCAGAGTGAGGAAAATCATGATGGACTTCTAGTGCTGAGTCGTTATGCTCAGAAGAGCGGACAGCAGTCAGGCAACAGTCAGTCATCCACCATAGGCAGTCGGGCAGAAAGGCAGGCAGGACTAAGGCAGCTAAGAGTGAGCCAGAAGGCCCAAAAGAGAAGAAGAAATCTTCAGCTCCTCAGGGGGTAGGCTCCCAAGTTTTCTTTTCCCTCAGTTGGTCTGCAGGTCCGGTCCAGAGGTTAATAAATAAATAAATAAAAGCAGCTGCAGCCTGCCACCATCAGGTCTGGGAGGAAGGACTTGAATGGATGGGAGACAAGCCATTTTGGAGGGTACATCCTGAGAAAGCACAGTTGGGGAGGGATCAGCTGAGCAATAAGGGAAGCATTGCAATGAAGCCTGAGGCAGAGTCTGGGACTGGCAGGGTGAGCAGACTGGGCAGGCCAGGGCAGCGTGGGTCACAGAGAGTCCATCAGACTCAGAGTACCATCAGTAGGTGGCACTGGCTAGTAGCTGCTAACAGCAACATCTTCAATAGCAACATGGACTGTGACGGGGGCCACAATTACACTGCAGTGGTCATGAGGTAAAAGGAGACTATTGTCATCAGGACTGGAGCAGAGGACTGAGCAAGCCTGTATTGAGGAGGTCTGAGGACAAGAAGAGGAGGTCAGAGGAAATCTTGGAGAAGAAGCAAGGAGGAGGAGACACTGAGGCATGAGGAGCAACAAGATCATACTTCAGCAGGCAGCAAGAAGATCATCTCATCGATCTACAGAAGTTCACTTATGAACAGAACAGCTATGTTCTGGCAGCAAGACAGAAACAAGCATTTGTCAATGCTGAATGTTGATTGTGTTGGTGTGTTGAGCTCGGTCACTGACCTTCTGTCACTCGCTCAGTCTGTGTCCCCCCGTGCTGCAGGCTCCTCTTTTGTAGTGGGCTCCTGCCTGTGTTGGCACCTTCTTCTGCTAACTAAGAAATCTACAGCTGTCCTGACAGAGCTCCGTTGAGGTGGCTCACTCCCCCCCTCTCTCACTCACTCATTCTGGTTCTCCTGGTGCTGCAGGCTGCCCTTTTGTACTGGGCTTCTGCCTGTGTTGGTGGCTTTTTCTGCCCACAAAGAAATCTGCAACAGTCCCAACACAGGTCTGTTGAGCCTGCTGACTCACTTCTCTCACTTGCTCATTCCATTTCTGCCGGCGCTGCAGGCTGCCCTTTTCTATTGGGCTCCTGCCTGCATTGCCACCTTCGTCTGCCCACAAAGAAATCTGCAGCAGTTACAATAGCGCTCTGTTGATCTCACTCACTCCCCCTCTTTCACTTGCTCATTCTTGTTTTCCCACCACTGCAGGCTGCCCTTTTGTACTGGGCCCATGCATACATTGCTGCCTTTTTCTGCCCACAAACAAATCTGCAGCGGTCCCAACAGAGCTCCGTTGAGCTCACTCACTCCCCCTCCCTCACTCGCTCATTCTGTGTCTCCTGCCGCTGCAGGCTTGACCTTTTGTACTGGGCTTCTGCCGGCATTGGCGGCTTGTTCTGGCCAGAAAGAAATCTGAAGCAGTCCTGACACAGCTCCACTGAGCTCGCTCACTCTCCCTCTCTCACTCATTCATTCCATTTCTGCCGGCGCTGCAAGCTGGCCTTTTGTACTGGGCTCCTGCCTGCATTGCCGCATTTTCTGCCCACAAAGAAATCCGCAGCAGTCACAATACAGCTCCGTTGAGTTTGCTCACTACCACTCTGTCACTCACTCATTCTGATTCTCTTGGCGCTTCAGGCTGTGCTTGTGTACGGGGCTCCTGGCTGCGTTGGCACCTTTGTCTGTCCACAAAAAAATCCTCAGCTGTCCCGACAGAGCTCCATTGAGGTCACTCAGTCTCCCTCTCTCACGCACTCATTCTGTTTGTCCTGGCGCTGCAAGCGCCCTTTTGTATGGTGCTCCTGCATGCATTGGCACTTTTTTCTGCCCACAAAGGAATCCACAGCAGTCCTGATAGAGCTCCGTTGAGCTCACTCAGTCCCCCTGCCCCACTCACTCATACTCTTTCTCCCACTGCTGCAGGCTGGCCTTTTCTACTGGGCCCCTGCCTGCTTTGATGCCTTTTTCTGCCCACAAAGAAATCTGCAGCAGTCCTGACAGCACTCCGGTGAGTTCGCTCACTCCCCCTCCCTCACTCGCTCATTCATTCTGTTTCTCCCAGTGCTGCAGGCTGCCCTTTTGTACTGGGCTCTTGCGTTGGGGCCTTTTTCTGCCCACAAACAAATCCACAGCAGTCCCGACAGAGCTCAGTTGAGGTTGGTCACTCCCACCTCTCACTCGTTCAATCTTAAGCTGTCCCAAACACTGATTTCCCACAGCGACCATGCTATTCTCCGGCAGGATTGCAAAAACATATTTTAGCCAGGATGTGAAAAATGACAGCTGTACTGTTTATAAGGAGTTGTGAAAAACTGCCACTGTTGAAAATGTGGCATGAAAATATTACAAATTTGCACAGTTACAAGGGTGCGTGGAAACAGTTCAATGCACGCTTGTAACACAGTCATGTTATGGAGTTTCATCACCAAATTTTCAACATAGGGATGTTAGGACCTCTGCTCATGAACAGTGCCACTGTCATTGTCTTAATCTGTCCCGAACACTGATTTCCCACAGAAACATAGAATTTGACAGAAGATAAGGACCGCTTGGCCCACCTAGTCTGCCCATTTTCCTACCTAACAGATAAGCTGCAGATCCTAATTAACCAACAGCTTACTTCTTCCTACCCCCCACTAGGACTACCTTATGTCTGTCCCATGCATTCTTGAATTCCCCCACTGTTCTTGACTCCACGACCTCCTCAGGAGGCTGTTCCATGCATCCACAACCCTCTCTGTGAAAAATACTTCCTCATTACCTCTGAGCCGTCCCCTCTATCTTCAAATTGTGTCCCCTTGTTCTTGCAGTCTCTTTTTCTGAAAGATGCTACCCTCTTGGACTTTGTTGATTCCACTGAGGTACTTAAAATTTCTATCATGTCCCCCTCTCCTTCTTTCCTCAAGGGTATACATATTAAGCTCCTTTAGTCTTTCTTCATATGTCTTCTGGTGCAGACCCTGCACCATTTTGGTGCCTCCCTCTGTACAGCCTCCACTCTGTCTATGTCTTTATGAGAGGGGTCTCAGAACTGCACACAGTACTCCAGATGGGGTCTCACCAACTGTCTGTACAGAGGGATAACAACTTCCTGTTTTCTACTATTGATGCGCTCCTATGCATCCCAATATCCCCCAGCCTTCCTTACTGCCTTCTCACATTGCTTGCCCACCTTTAGGTCATCTGATATAATCACCCCAGGTCCCTTTCTATTTTTACTGTTGTCAGTATTTCACCCCCCATTGTGTACTCTTGCCCTGGGATTTTGTTTCCCAGGTGCATTACCTTGCACTTCTTTGCATTGAATCTGAGCTGCCATACATTTGACCATTCCTCCAACCTTGCCAAGTCCCTTCTCATCCTTTCCACTCCATCTGGTGTATCAACCCTCTTGCAGATCTTTGTGTCATCTGCAGAGAGACATACTTTTCCTTCCAGTTCCTCTGCAATGTCACTTATAAAGACATTAAAGAGGACCGGTCCATACTGAACCTCATGGCACCCTAACTAGTAACCCTCCTTTCTTCACTGTGGACTCCATTTACTACTACCCTTGGTCCTGTTGTCTAGCCAATTTTTTATCCAGGCTACCACCTTGGGACCCACTCCAAGGCTGGCTAACTTGTGTATTAATCTTTTGTGTGGGACTGTATCAAATGCCTTGCTAAAATCTAGGTAGGCCATGTCCACAGCCCCTCCCTGGTCTACTACTTTGGTCACCCAGTCAAAGAAATCTATTAGATTCGTCTGACACGACCTTCCCATTGTGAATCCATGCTGCCTTGGGTCCTGTGCCCCACTGGCCTCTAGGTACTCAGCAATTCTTTCCTTCAGAAGTGATTCCATCATTTTACCTACCACTGAGGAAAAACTAACTGGTCTGTAGTTTCCTGCCTCTGTCCTGCTCCCACTTTTGTGAAGAGGAATCACATCTGCCCTCCTCCAGTCCTCAGGTACCACCCCATGCTCCCAAGATTTGTTAAAGAGAGTAGTCAGCGGTATCATTAGTTCTACCCTTAGTTCTTTTAGAATTCTTGGGTGAATCCCATCAGGCACCATTGCTTTGTCCACCTTCAATTTTATTAGTTCTTTCAGAACCCTTTCTTCTGTAAATGGACTGGTATTGACCCTCGTCTTCAGAGTGTTTCTCTTGTTTAGATTAGGTACCTCCCCCTCCTCTTCCTTTGTGAATACTGAGCAGAAATATTCATTCAGTATCCCTGCTTTTTCATTGTCACCCTCTACTCACGTTCCCTTCCCTTTATTAAGCCTCAGTATCCCTCCTTTTGTCTTTCTTCACTCCCTAATGTACCTATAAAAGGTCTTATCCCCCTTCTTAACAGAGTTGGCTATCCTTTCCTCGGTTTGGGCCTTTGCTATTCTGACTGCCTTCCCAGCCTCTTTCTGCTTTAACTGATAAAGTTCTCTGTCCTTCTCCTTCTGTGTTTCCTTATATTTCCTGAATGCTATCCTTTTCTCCTTAGCCTTCCCTGCCACCTCTTTTGAGAACCATAGCAGTTTTTTCCTTTGTTGTGTTTTGTTGATTTGCTTTACACAAAGGCTTGTTGCCTCTGTGATGGCTGTTTTGATTACTCTCCATTGTTCCTTCACCCCTCCTTCTTGCCCTGTTTGCTAGTGCTTTTCTGAGGCACTCTCTCATTTTCCCAAAGTCAGCCCTCCTAAAGTCCAATACTCTTGCTTTTGTATTCTGTATTTTGTATTCCTGGACTTCACTCCTCTTACGTATTCCTCTTCATTGTCCCTGCAGCCAGATTGGCCACTTTCAGTGAAAGAGCTTTTTCCATCTATGGTCCCCATCTTTGGAATAGAGTCCCACTACTAATCCGAACACATACCTAACCTTGAGTCATTTAAAAGTAAACATAAAGACCTATCGTTTTCAACTTGCTTTTAATATATCTTGTCCACTTTGACAGTATCTTGCCTTTGTTCAGCACCTTGAAATTTTTAAAGGCGCTATAGAAATTGTATTTATTATTATTATCTGAAATATTTAGAAGATTAATAACAGGAGAAAGCTGAAGACCCAGGT
Source organism: Neoceratodus forsteri (assembly GCA_016271365.2). NCBI lineage: Eukaryota > Metazoa > Chordata > Ceratodontiformes > Ceratodontidae > Neoceratodus > Neoceratodus forsteri. The sequence goes on from JADMNL010000033.1 coordinate 72,192,382, forward strand.
TTTGAACGTCACCACTGTCACTCACTAAGGGCCCGCTCTTCAAAATAAAAATATTCCCTTTGCAGGTACAGAGGGCCATGCATGGCTGTGAAGGGTCCCCTCCACATTTGCCAGGCACTCTAGAGCCATCACAAGGGGGGATGCACACTCACTCATCTATTCCCACTCCATCGGTGTTGCTACACTGGCTTTCAGGTGGGGCAGGGTCATGCTTCCGCATGTTCCCAAAATAATCTCCCTGCTATGGAGGCATTCTATGGCCTTATGCCCCAAGTCACAGTATGTATCAGAAATGCGGTTGTCTTCTGTCATATCCAGTCGCTGAGGCTACAAGCCTCTCCATCTAAAACTTACAGTAATTGTCTGAAGTCGGCAATCCATGTAGATGAATAGCTTTGGGAAACAAATGTCTTCTGAAGCTCTTTATTGTGTGGCAGTAGATAATTTTAGAGATAAACTCATATCTTGCAAAAAGCTGGAGACAGGATTTGAGTTAGTACAGAGAACAAAGACGGGGGTGAAATTCAGAGCAGTGGTTCTTGATTATGTTAAGATAAGACACTGTAACTGTTCAGCCAGATGCTAAGATATTTGAACCGGACAATGAGGATAGGGAGCTATCTAGGACTGTAACTGAAGAAGCAGCAGATTTTGAGTTTATGCCTTTTGCCAAAAGTCATGTCAACAGATTTGTAAGTGTCAAGGACAACATTATTGGGTTAAAACCACCTTCAGCAAATCACTTAACATCTATGGTATGTACTTTATCCCTTTCACTTTCTTTTCCTTCTTTGTGGAGTTGATCTCCTTATGCTTCTCTCAACAGCCCTCAATCTCCTGTCATCCCTGTGCTTGATTAATGGCTTCTGCAAGGGTTCGTAACTTGGAAATCAGTTTGGGTTTATAGCGTATTGTCATAAGACTAAACTAACTTACTTACTTACTTCCTTCCTTCCTTCCTTTCTTTCTTCCTTCCTTCCTTTTTTCTTCCTCCCTCCCTCCCTGTTGGCTGCAGAGTTATTTACTTGGCAGGCATCAGATAGCCTCATTTTCAGTTTTCTATAAAGGTTTTTACGTTGGCTTCGGCGCATGCGCGAGGAGCGTTTTGGGAAAATGGCGCACTTTGGAGGTGTGCTCTCCTTTCAATCCACTGCTCCATTGAGCAGGCATGGCGATCCTGCCAATGGGTGCGGGGCTGTATGACAGCGGTGATCTTCGTTCAAAGAAAACCACTGCTGTATACCACACGCTGGTAAACCTCATGCCCCCCAAAGCTTTGGTGCCACGCTGAGGCCCCACCCAGTGTAGCAAACATCCACGTTGTTTGCGGCAGAGTGCCCAATCCCCGTCAGCTCCCCGCCCCGCTAAGCCATCCTTCTGCCAGCGTGAGCCCACCCAGCGTGGCAAATTATCGCATTGTTTGCCAACAGGGTGACCAATCCCATCGGTTTCTCGCCTCAGCCATCCTTCTGCCATGCTGGGAGCCCACCCAGCGTGGCAAGCGTCCCACGTAGTCTTTTTTTTTTGTTTTCACCTGTAAAGTAAAAGCGGTTCCCGGCGCTTCTCCCAGTCCCCTCCACAACCCGCACCCACACACTGCGCACCCAGCCTCCCCACACCCCCCTCACCCCATACTTACCTCCGGAGCTCAGTGTGATGATCTTTGGTGGACCGGGAACACGTCTGCACTCTTCAAAGCCGACCGCAAACTGAGGAAATGCCGGTAAGCTGTATAATGGGCTAGACAGGAGGTTTTCAACTTTATTGCATATCTCAGGCATTTTTTGGAATTTTTGCACCAAATTTTCAACTTGGGATTTTTGGGACCCCTTCTCATGAATGATGTCACTGTCATGGCGTTATTTGGGCCCAAAGGGTGATTTCGCAATCACTGCGCAAAATCACCCTTTGGGCCTGAATAACGCCATGACAGTGACATCATTCATGAGAAGGGGTCCCAAAAACCCCATGTTGAAAATTTGGTGCAAAAATTCCAAAAAATGACTGTTTTACGAGCGCATGCTATGCAGTTCCTACACAGGCTCGTAAGTTTGCGAATTTTCAATATTTTCACTCCAGATTTTCAACATTGCCATTTTACCACACCTCCTTATGAGCAGTACAGCTGTCATTTTTCACATCCTGCCCAAAACGTGTTTCGCACCATGTAGCGACAATGGCGCAGTCGGAAAAAGTAAATCAATGTATGGGACACATTAAGAAAATCACAGTGACACTGATCATGAGCAGAGGTCTTAAAATGGCTGTGTTGAAAATTTGGTGAAAAATTCCTAAAAATAACTGTTTTTCTGGTGTGCGTTGCACAGTTTATACTTCTACCGTGGTTTGCAATTTTCAATATTTTCACTCCAGATTTTCAATATTGCCATTTTACCACACCTCCTTATGAGCAGTATAGCTGTCATCTTTCACATCCTGCCCAAAACGTGTTTCTGCCTATGTAGCGCACAATGGGGGTAACAGAAAGGTCGTGCTGAAAATTTATTGTGCAAATACCAGCAATCACACCGGGCATTAGGGTAAAGCACCACACGTGCCAAACACCACTGCAAATACCTGCAAGTGAACGTTCGGCATTGACAAATGCTTGTTATCCTCTGGGAGCCAAAGCAGCCCGCTTCTTTCCCATGTTCCTGGACACCTTGGACTATCCCTGTTCTCCCACCAAAGTGGGCACTAGCTCCCTCTGGATTATGCCCCCCTGGTGGGGCAGGGCCGAGGGGGAGGGCCATCTCCCCCCGAGCACATAGACCAGAATGCCTTACCAGTCAGAGTGGAACAGAAAGTCTAGGTGTCCAGTGTGACTTCATGAAGCCCAGTCTGCTAAATCTTTTCCTCCATTTTGTTCCTCTGTCTAGTGGCTGGTGCCTGTGGCGACCAGGAGGACACATGCACATGGAGATGCACATGCATTCTGGAACCGTGGCTCCTTCTACCCTCCCCTAACCTATGCCTGCCTCCTGGACTTCTGCTCTACCACCAGGCCCCCACCTTTTGACAGCCAAAAGTTGGGAAGGCCCACCACCCCAATCTGAGAGCAGAGAGCTGTAAAGCAGCTGCTCCGCCCTCTCTTGCACCCCCCCTCCACTGACCCCCCAAGCAATCCGAGCTTGTTCCTGAACTCAGGTCACCAGGGTGGTGAGAAGTAAGACACTTGACAGTGCATCAGCTCTCTACGCTACTGGGCCAGCTCAAATGGTCTCATTTAATGGAATACATTCTGACATTGTCCCTGTGAGTAGTGGTGTTCCCCAGGGCTCTGTCTTGGGTGCACAGCTTTTTAATCTATCTGTAAAATACCTAAATTTCACTCAGAAGATGTGGCCTTACATCTTTACACTGACAGTACTCTAATTTACAATTGGAATCAATTTTTTTTTATCTGCAAGCAAACCTGCAATTGTCATTTAATGAGGTTCAAAAAATGTTTTTGGCATAATTTATTTATGTTGAATGAAAAGAAAAACTCAGATCATGCAGTTTGGTGCCCCTAATCACTTAAAATCTTGTCTTGATTTAACTATAACTACCCCAAAATAATTCTGTTCTTCAGAGAGTTCCATGTTACAAATATCCAGGCCCATGGCTTGATGAATGCCTTAAACTGGATAATCATCTAAAACCACTTTCAAATAGGTAAATGCTCAAACGGGGTTTTTCTATCAACACAAAGGCTGTTTCTCTTATGACACTAGACAAGGTTGGTGCAATATATGATTCTTCCTTTAATCAATTATGAGTCTATGATTATTTCAGGGGTTCATCTTACCTTTCTAGACTGAACGTAGCTTATTACAAAATTGCAGAGTTCGTTGGGCGTACCCACCACTGTGACCTACTTAAGTCCCTTGTCTGGTACATTTTGGACCAAAAGTGTATGTTGTACATTCTCACTTTGACGAAACAGAAAACGCCTTCTTATGTGCTTTTCACTCATTTAAAAATAATCTTAGCTCAGCATTTGAAGCTCAACTTGTTCCTACTGTTAAACACTCTATGAAGTGTCAGACTTTTACATATAGTAAAGGTTCGAAATACTGGAAATCTCTTCCTGTGCACATATGTCCTGTTTATGGGCCATTGCCTTCACTGTAAAGTATAAAAATTGATTTAATGAGTCACTTGGTCTGCTGGGACTCATCAACTGTCATTTTAAAGTTATAATGCAGTTCAATAGTTTCCTGTTGTCTATTGTATTTTCACATAGTTTTCATTTGTTTCATAATCATTTGCCTTTATTTATACTTTATTATGTGTAAATCTGTATTATACAAATGTATATTTCTTGTGCCAACCTTTACCAGGAACCCATTGTAAATGAGAACAAGCTCAATTGGTTTGTTCTGCCTTTTCCTGTTTTAAATAAAAATCTTGACTCTTGAACCAACTTTCCTTCCTTCCTTCCTTCCTTCCTTCCTTCCTTCCTCCCATCCTGACTTCCTCCCTCCCTTCCTCCACCAGATGCAGTAACACACTGAACTTACAAATCTGCACTGATTTTTATTTTATTTTATTGAAATCTAGGATTACAAATACATTTGAGCAGGAACTGCTCATTTACAAAGGTTCCACGTCAAAGGAATGGGGGGTATACATACATACAAAGGTCAACGTAATAATACATAGTTACACAATAAAAAGAAGCAAAAGACTGAGGCTTAGGAAATTCCAGTAATTCAAGATGATGGAAGCATATTCTTGGTAGTGACACATTTTGTAATACCAAGGTCTACCACAGCTGAGGTTCCAAAACTAGATAGAATTTTGTCTTCTGTTTCATTATAAGTGTATGCAGGAGAGGGTGGATTCAGAAGGACTGGTGACTGTTTATTTGTATTTGAATTTCAGTTCATATTGTGGTGATTTTTGTGTGTTTAGTAATTTTTTTAGTTATTAAGGTGGTACTATGTACCAGCTAACACTAGGCCCTTTGTAGACCTACTCCTTTGGCTTGCTCCACCAGTTCCATCCATTTCAGACCTGGCACACTCTGGGATAGTCGTTGACTAATGCAGATCACTGGAGATCCTGAGACAGCAGTAGAACAATTGGATGCATGACCAAAGGTAGGTGAGTCACATCAGCATGATAGGTTGAGTAGATGCATATGGCTATAGTTCCAGGGCCATATAACCCCCCCCCCCCATTTTGCTGCATCAAAGCCTGCATTTTTTTTCCAAATGAACTCTAATATTCTTACTTTTCATACTTTTCGGAGGGGCTTTTGGTTCTCATCATCCAGCTGAACCACGATTAAGCCCGACCACTTTGGTAAAGTGCCCACCTCCATCGGTCAGGTAAAAAATATCAAATTTTAACTTGCCTTATCAGAACTGAGGTCTCCTTGCTTTCTCTACATTTCTGAAGAGACCACTCTCTAGGCTTCATTACTTAAAGCGTGCTCTGGCCAATGAATAACTCACAGGTGTCTAATAGGGAGCTTAACAATTAGAAGAAGGCCACAATTCTCTTCTATTCAAATCAGCACAAAAGGTTTGCAAGCTCTACCCCGTATTTAAAATACAATTTAATAAAGTTAAAATGTGATTCTTTTTGCTTGAACCATGGAGGTGGACACTTTGCCGAAGTGGTCAGGCTTAATCATGGTTCAGCTGGATGATGAGAACCAAGACCCCCTCCGAAAAGTATGAAAAGTAAGTATATTAGAGTTAATTTGGAAAAAAGTGCAGGCTTTGATGCAGCAAAATGGAGAGGGGGGGGGGGGTATAAGGCCCTGGAACTATGCCCATATGTTTCTGCTTAGTCACACACCAGGAGCCACCCCACTAAATTTATTAAATTGTATTGTAAATACAGGGGTTGAGCTTACAAACCTTTTGTGCTGATTTGAATAGAGGAGAATTGTGGCCTTCTTCTAATTGTTAAACTCCCTAATAGACACCTGTGAGCCATTCATTGGCGAGAGCACACTTTAAGTAATGTTTAAGTAATGAAGCCTAGAGAGTGGTCTCTTCAAAAATATAGAGAAAGCAAGGAGACCTCAACTCCAATGAGGCAAGTTAAAATGTGATGCTTGTTGCCTGACCGATGGAGGTGGGCACTTTGCCGAAGTGGTCAGGCTCAATCGTGGTTCAGCTGGATGATGAGAACCAAGACCCCCTCTGAAAAGTATGAAAAGTAAGAATATTAGAGTTAATTTGGAAAAAAAGTGCAGGCTTTGATGCAGCAAAATGGAGGGGGGGGTGGTACAAGGCCTTGGAACTAAAGCCATATGTTTCTGTTTGGTCACACACCAGGAGCCACCCCACTACATTTATTAAATTGTATTGTAAATACAGGGGGTTGATCTTGCAAACCTTTTGTACTAAGTTGAGTAGATGCCCTGGGTTTAGAAGAGATAGTGAGAGGGAACCACCCTGTCTCATCCTGACCCCCATGGAGCCCTCTGGGAAAAGGGAGCAGGAAGAAAAAGGCCAGCTGATTCAACTCCTCCCCTTTATAGTTTACTGTACAATATCAAATCATTAAGGAATAAATCCACTGTAATATTGGATTTTATTGCCAATACCTCTAGGAAGTTGATATGTCTCACCAACACCCAGCTTGGTGAAGACTCTGGGCCTAATCTAGAGGTGGCTATTCCAGCCCAGTTCTCAGTGGTGCATTGCCTGAGTTGGGGGCACGGGGAAGGTGGGTGGCCATTTATTTCATATCTTGCTTGAAACGTAGATCACATAAAGGAGGCAAGGTCATTTCAAAGTGTGTCTGTGAAGGGTGACGCAGGTATGAGGTGTAGGATTCTCCTGGTTTACCACCCTTTGGGTCAGGAACAGGATTTCATTCAGGAATTTGTTGATTTCATCATTGACCTATCATTGGATCCCCTCAACTTGACTGAGTTGGGGGATTTCAATCCTTGGGTTGACAAAGTAAACCCCCATTTTGCTTAATAATTCCTCCAGTTGATTACTTCACTGGGACTTACACAGGTAGTTTCCTATGCAGCCCATGAACTCTGCCACACATTGGACCTCATCTTCTCTTTGGGACTGAACATCTGGGATGTCAAAGGGGATCCTGTGGGTTGGATGGATCATCATACTCCAAAGTTTCTCACGGGGGCCCCTGGATACTTTCCCCCACAGAGATAATCTAGTACTGACTAAAACTGAATCTTGAGCAAAAAAGCTCAAGGCAGTGTTGGGAATTTTGGGTAGAGTGTTGGTGTATTAAAGCAGTATGGTGTCAACCACAGATGTTTATGATCAGACAATTCCAACAGCACTGGACTCTTTTGAAACAACCTATGTCCACCCTTTGTCCACCTGCCTTATCTTGCTATGGTACAACGATGAGCTTAGATGAATGAACGCAGATGGGTGGAGATTGGAGTGTTCCTGGAAGTGGGTCTCAGTGATTAGCAGGATGGTTCTGAGGTTCCATTATAGGGATGATAAGAGAGCACTATCTCAGAAAAAGGCAGAGTTCCTGTTTTAGGCTATTGCCTCAGGCAAGAAAAGATCAGCATAGCTCTTCCACTGTGTGGACAGGTTAGTTCATCTATCCTGTCTGCAGTCTGCAGTGGTATTTTTTCTAGAATGGTGTAAGGAGCCTGGTGAATTCTTCCTGAACAGAGTGTCCTCAGTTAGGGCTAGGATCTCTCTAGTTGGTCTTCCTTAGGCCAGCAGTGGGGGAATTAAGAATTATTAGGGCACTCTGTTGGCTTGGATTGAGTTTTGGCTAACTTCTTTGGTGGAGGTGCTTGGGGTTATCTCGGAGATGTGCCTTACTTTCTGTGAAATGGATCCAGTGCAAAGGCAGCTGTTGGTAGAATACTGCGAGGCACTATGTCAAGTGTTCACTGACAATGTTCAGTGTTCTCTTTCAGAGGTAGGGTTTCTTGCTGCTCTCGCTTCAATTGGAGGAACATCTCATGACTCTCGAGTTGTATGATCCCTTCCAGTCGGCTTTCCGGGCCAGACATAGCACTAAAACTGCGTTAGTTCAGGTGCAGAATGACCTCCTCAGGGCTAGAGACCAGGGGGACAGGACAATTCTTGTTCTCCTCGATCTCTCCTCAGCATTTGATACTGTGGACCATTGTGTGTTGCTTCTCCACCTGAGGGAGTTATGCGGACTCACCGGTATTGTCATCAAGTGGTTTGAGTCCTTTCTCACCAATAGGAGGCAACGGGTTGTGATGGGAAATTTCTCATCTACACCCTGCCTCCTTTTCTGTGGAGTCCCTCAGGGTTCGGTATTGGCCCCAATGTTGTTCGCAGTATATATGCTGCCCTGGAGGATCATTAGGAAGTATGGTCTGAGTTTTCATTGCTATGCTGATGATACTCAGCAATACGTATTCTTTGCCCCAGGAACATCAAACGCAGTGGATGTGCTAAACATCTGTCTGGCTGAGATTAATGACTGGATGGCCTCCAGCTGGCTATGACTGAACCCTGACAAGACTGAGGTACTGGTAGTGGAGTCGAACAGAGTTCATGATGGGATGGCCTCTGACTCTGGAACTGGACTTGTGCTAGGGGCCACGTCATTGATGGCCTCCACCTGGGTGAGAAATCTTGGTGTGATTCTTGACAGGAACCTGTCCATGGAGGTTCAAATATCTTCCGTGGTTCATTCCTGTTTTTTCCATCTTAGAAACATTGCCAGGATTAAGCCCCTTGTTCCATCTCTGGACCTCCCTACCTTGATACATGCCTTAGTCACTTCTAGGCTTGACTACTGTAATGCCCTCTATCTTGGGGTCTCTGGGGGTTCTTTTCACAGACTGCAGCTAGTGCAAAATGCTGCTGCCCGACTTTTGACCGGGCAAAGCAAATTCTGTCATATTACACCAGTATTGCGCAAACTGCACTGGCTGCCTGTCAGATGGAGAGTACTCTTCAAGGTGGGTTTTCTCACCTATAAGGCCCTACACGGGCAGGGCCCTGGTTACCTGTCAGATCTCCTGGTACCGTCCACCTCTGCCTGTAATCTCTGCTCCTCTAGTGGCGGCCTCCTAACTGTTCCAAGAGCGAGATTAAATTCTGCGGGGGATCGAGCTTTTAGTGTTGCTGCTCCCGCTTTTTGGAACACCTTACCAACTGTAGTTAGGGAGGTCCCCACTATAAATGCCTTTAAGGTTCAGCTGAAGACTTTCCTAGTCTTGCAAGCTTTTGGGGTGTAATTTTGTTTATATGTATGTACTAATTTTAATCTATAATCCATGCGGTATGAAATGCTGTAAAATTCTTGAGCGGCGCCCAGAGCCTCTGGGATTAGGCGTCTTTTTAAAAAAATTTGACTTGACTTGACTCTCAAAAAATCTGTAGTGTTGGCAGAATCACCTCCACTACAGTGGCAGTCCTTTCTTTTCCACTATAGTAGGCTGGCCCAGTGGGTGGATAGTGCACTCCACTGCATTACTGACACCCTGTGAAGGGTGGGTGTCAATAGCAGTAGATGTATCTCAGAAGAGTAAGCACAGGTGCTGAGTGCATGCAGCATCTTCTCACTGCATATCCATGCCATAGCACACATGCCACACTCAGGGAATGGGGTGAATATTAAGGTGGAAAAAGAAACATCAGATGGGATGACACCTGCCAGCTCACCGTAGGCCCTGCACCACTGACCAGATACTGATTCATACCAGGTTAGTCCCAGGGATAGTTGGTGATGATGCAGGATGGGCTGGTGGCTGAAGATGACAGGCTAGTAGAAAGAAGATGGGGGAAAAATGGCTGTAGCAAGACCATTTTTAGACCTGGACTTGCTACCAAACTACAGGCCTCTCTTGAACTTCTATATTTTGGGAAAGGCTATCTAGAAGCTGGGGGCAGTGCAGCTTAAGGATCACCTTCAGCAATTTAATACCTATGGACCATTCCATTCAGGTTTCATGCCTTACCACTACACAGAGACCATGTTCATAAAGGGGTTTAATGAGCTACTCCTTGTGAGGGACAGATGGGAGCACTCAATTGTCATTCTCCTTAATCCTTTATTGACATTTGACATTGGATCATAGGGAGCTAATGGAACACCTTGAGTGATATGTGGGACTCACAAGGTTCGCAGGTCAAAGCAGTGCCATGACCTTATCATTTTTGAATGGTCTTGCACTAGCAGCTTGGGACAGTGTAGAAAAATCTGGGGGTCACCGTGGACTCTGGTCTGACAGTTGAACATCATGGGCTTGATTTTAAAAACTGGAAGTTTGGGGCAAGGTTTCTACATTGAAAGGATTTCAGTTCAGTTCCATTTATTATACAAAGAATGTATAAAATCAAATGATTTGTTACAAACATATGTGTTTAAAAGTGTACAACATTCAAAAACATGCAAACTAACAGGTGCTGTACATATATTAAAATACATCCATATTAAAATGCATCAACACATACCTTTTTTAGCTCTTAAGGTCACGGAAACGTTTTGCCACCCTATACATGATTTTTATTTTTTTAAACTGAAGAGTATAGCATATAACCTCTTTCATAGAATACTGCAGTATCAATAATGGTTCTACCCATTTTTTCATATGTTTTTCACTTTTCTTTACACTCAAAAAGAATATGTAATGGAGCTATTGGCAATCTATTTCCACAATTACATTTTCTTTTTAACCCAAGTGCATCATAATTTTTAATTTATAATGTTAGATCCCAAGTAATGCCAATCGCAAAAGGCCTAACACATTTCTATGTCCATGGTTTTCACACTGAATTAAGTAATTCTCCAAACCCCAGCTGATCTTTGTACTTGAATATACGGTATATCGTGCACATCCAGCTCATGAATTCTGGCAAAATCTTCCTCCATGGTCAAATCTTGTGATCTGAGTATTATTTCTCTCACAGTTGTCTGAATGTTTTTGAGAGATCCTGTAGACCAAATGTCATGGCACCCAATTCTCTTTAGGAATAAATTTAATCTACTAAACCAACAAATACCTTGCTTCTGATGTAATAGTGTTCTTTATTGCTCTAGCCAACACATTTTTGGGAGGTGACTATCTGACATTTTCATAATTCTCCCCCATAACTTAATAGCTCAAATAAAAATTCTAGTTTTTATTGGGAGCATCCCTGATTCCAATCTTAAAAAACTAGATGGAAAATCCTTTGGTAGGTTCAGGGATATTCTAGGAAATTTATTTTAAATTGAGTCTACCTTTGTAGTAACCAAGTATAAACCCCATATCTTGCTGCCATATAAAGATTGGCTAATAATCTTCACTTCAAATACATTTTTCATTGCAATAAGAGAATTTCCTGCTAACTTGTTTACAAATGATCTTATACCACAACCTGTTTTATATGCATTATTTTTCACATCCTTTAAATGGGCTTTCCATGATATGTTTTGGTCTACAGTTATCCCTAAATGTTTATAGTCTGTCACAATTTCAAATTAATTTCCATTGATGGGTAAATGCTTAATATTAGATGTATTCTTTCCCGATATGGCTATTTTAGACTTATTTATATTAATCTCTAGATTTAGCTCATCCAGAGTCTGCATTATATTTTCTATCCATTTTTGAAGACCTAAGGGAGTTTGTGAAATATCTATCACATCATCTGCGTACAGTAATAACTGGATGTTTTCATTATTTGTTAAAGGGGCATACGTATTTCTAAATGAAATATTCTTAACCAGTGACTCAGTATATACATACTGAATAATAATGGTGCAAGTAGGCACCCTTGCTTTACTCCTTTGTCTATATATATTTCATTTCTTAGGGCACCATCTTTTGTGTATCTAATTTCTACCATGGTGTCATGATGTAACATTTTTAAAATACAGTGGATAATAGCTGGGGACTTATTCCAAGGTTATCTAATATTATCCACAAAGTTGATTTATTGATGGAATTGATTGCTGCTTTTATGCCTATGAAGCTCACATACAAGTTTCCTGTTTTCCCATTGACATATTTATCTACCAAATAGTTAAGAGTAAAAACAAAATCAAGTGTACTATGTTCTCTTTTGAACACGCATTGAAATTTGGGTCTTGCCTATCTCCCTTTTTAAAAAGTGGAACAATTATACCCCACTTCCATACTTTTGGAGAGATCAGAAAATGTCCTCTTACAGTAAACACAGGGGCCAGAACTTGAGACCCATATTCAGGGTTGCTTAAGAAAACTTCTGCAGGTAAACCATCTGCACCTGCTGCTTTATTTCTCTTTTGGCCCAGGATTGCAGTTTTAACTTCTTGGGCTTTACACAGAAATCCATCCCCTAAACTATGATTTACATAATTACCTAAATCTAAGGGCAAGTTATCTTTTGTGTCTGCCCTATATAATTTTGAAAAATGGGCATTGCAAGACTCTGCATTGATCATTCCCAGGGTATTATAACATGTTTTTTTCATCCTGACCATATGATACTAAAGACCAAAATGTCTTATTGTCCTTTTTCATAATATTTCTTGTAGCTCAACCCATAGTTTATTTCTGTACTTTCTCTTTTTCTCATAAGTAGGCTTCCTGTATTCTACTTTCAGATTTTTTAATGTTCACAGAATGATGAAAGTTGGATTCCTTGATCTTAATTTACCTACTTAATTTGTTCTTTTAATTTAATACAATCATTATCAAACTATGGATTCTTGGCTCCAATGTTTACTGTATTTTGGGTCATTTTTACTTTCCAGCTTAGCTACAAGTTGGTTAAAAAAATGCAAAGTCATGCATCATATTCTCTGCCGCTTCATATGATATGTTTTTGTTAACTTTAAATCCATTTAATTGCATTTCTCTGAGAATTTCAGCAATCACATCTTTGGACTAGGGAGTCCAGTTTACCTTTTTTCTGTACTTTAGGCACATATGTGTATCTGCCTGTTTTTCTACTGTTTAATTTCTTGTTTTTTTATCAAGCATATTCTTAAAATCACATTCAGTGGGGAAATGATCACTGCCCTAAATTTTGTTTACTCTAAAATACATCACTACTGCATAGTTTGTTTCTTACATTATGCACAAATCTATAACACTACCACCCTTCATTGTAGGAAAGGTGTACTTTCCTTCCCAGTCTCCTTTAGTGCGGCTATTTAATACATGAAGACCTAGTTTTTCCAACATAGCTACTACCTTCCTGCCTCTTTGAGATATTGTTCTATCTTTGGAATGTCTCACCGGAATATTAAGTGTATCATCCAATTGCCAATCAGTTGAATATTCTTCTACTAAACTTCCAATGTGTGCATTAAAATCACCAGCTATTAATGATTTTACCCCTTGGTACCTGATTTTAATTGACTCAAGGGAATCCTCTATCAAATGTAATGCTTTTGTTGCTTCACTTTGATTTAATCCAGGAGCTATATAAAGATTAAACAGAAGCCATATTTCCTAGTTTCCAGATATTTTGATGTACATAAAAAATTCTTCATAGCTACTGACTTCTAGAATTTTAAAATTGATTAACACATTGATAAAAATTGCAGGGCCACTTTTTAACTGTCCAGATTTGTTTATGTGCAAGGTATGACCATGCTTCAAAACCTTCCATAAGGGGTTCTTTTACCTCACCAATCCAAGATTCTTGCTTGAATATTATAGAAATGTTTTTCATCCAATTTAGACAATTATTCAATAATTTTAATTTTAGACCGCTACATTTCAACTTAAGAAATTTAGTTACAATCATATTTTAGGATATATATATATATATATATATATATATATATACACACATGTATATATCTCCTAAAATATGATTGTAACTTAATAAACTAGCCAGGACTTATGTAAGCAATAATATCCAACAAGGTGGGTGGTATTGGGCTATGCCAGACTGCACAGAGGTCAATGAAGCCTAATGCTGCAGGCAAAGGGACTTATAGCCCCTGAAGGGTCCAGTATAGCCCATACCACCCACCCTTGATGGTATTATTGTGCTTAGAAAATGGGCACTGTAAAAAAAATAATTAAAAAAAGTTAATAAAAAATTAGTTTAAAATAAGTTTTGTGATAAAATAGCTCCTCCACCTCTGCATTAGAATGTCTGGAGGTTATGGTTACCCCCCCCCTGCACCCACCACACACACACACACATGCACACAGGGCTTTTGAGAGCATCAGAAGTAAAGTAGTGTTTTATTTAAATTATAACTTTAAACCAGCCTGGTTCAGATAGGAGGAGTCACAGTACTGCCAGTAGTGCTAATTTGAAGCCACTTAACAGAAGCACAATTGGGATACTGTGCCTGACTGACTAATACTGAAATCTGCATTGTTAACCTCCTGTACTTAACAGCAGTCGAGGTGCTGAGACAGGTCATCAGCACTACTGCATTTGAAAATTGTGTTTGCCAGAGATAGTTTAATAATACATTTTAAACTGTGTCCATTATTTTCTTTGCAATTTCCCTGATTCAGTTACTGACCTTGTGCTCGTGAGTTGGGGAGTGAAGCATAGGGGGATGACAGCTCTTACTTGCAAAACCAGATTAAAACAACATGACATGATTTCTTATTCATATTTGAATGTTTGGTTGGTATTTTTGCTTTTATAAATGGTAACAATTGTTATTAAATCTTGTTGTTTCAGACTAGATGGCAAACCATCATATCTGTGTGTGAGTTTGGAGTCCCACACTGTCTGAAAATGCAGAAGACAAGGCTAGTGGTCTTGTTATTATGATTTAAATTAACAAAAACTGTTGCGGCACTTCTGGTTTTTTATGGCCTTTTGGGGAGGGCGCAATCGAACATAGTGAGCCTGCAAGGATTTGTTATGCTGTTTGGGTGTTTTTTTCTTCTTTACTGCAGCAAGCACAGGGGATGTAGAGCAAGCCTGGTAGAAAGTTACAGGGTGCTAAGCAAGCAAATGTGCCAGTGGTATTAATTAAAAAGGAAAACTTTTTTCCCTAATTACTGTGGAAAGGGATCGAGTGAGCAGATACTTTGCTTTTATGGGGGAGTTTACAATTCAATGCCACAGCTGGGGTCTGGGAATCACTGTCATTCACTAACAGAAAGAGCACAGCATATCATTTAAAACTAAAAGATGAATGCATTAGGGGGTGCGATGACTGGACAGCAGGCTTGATGGTGCTGTGACAGCAAATGATCTGCATTAGAATTGGGTGACTGGGTGGTCAGTGTGAAGAAGAAAGGGAGGTTGGAGTTAGTCAGTGAATCTTGCTTAGCAACAGTAAAAAAATCGCAGCAACCAAAAAACTGACAGAGCAGTTCTGAAATATTGTTTTGCACAGAATGTTGTGTTGTGTGCTTTCTGTGACTGAAAATATTGTTCCTTTAAATGAAACATTTAAACTTCTGTAGCTAAAGTTGTGGGATATAATAGTTCTCCGAGTAGCACTCTGAGCTCTGTTCTATTTGCCATCCACAGAGCAGGAAGCGTGGTTAATTCCTGCTATAGGATAATTCGATCCATTTTTTAAGAGCCTTATTTTATTTTACTGTGACTTGAACTGTGATTGTTTGTTTGGGTGTATCCTAACTTGCACCAGAACATTAAAAGAGCTCCAGGTTTTAAATATTTGAGGTTAATTTCTGGCTCTGTGCATGAGCAGGTCTCCTAGCACCCACTCACATGTCTGAGATTTCTGGCACTATGTAATACACCCTGCTGCGAGCAGGGGAAGCACAAATCAGTGCACAAAGACATGCATCATAGTGTATGTCTTGCGTATCTAGTGAGTGTAGCGAGTATCTGTGAACCAAAATAAAGAGTCACCAGGAAGAAGGTAAATTTGATGTTTAAAAATAAACAGTTGCATAGGGTACTGTGGGAATAATCGGTAGATATAAAGACAACAGTTATCACGTACGTAAAATAGGGATGGAAACATCAGAATTGTTATCAAGATAGCACGTCTTTACTAACAGACTGAAGTGTACTATTGCTAACATATACCAATCTCTAACGTGGGGTCCCATTTAATAACTTGACACTGGAATTTATTTAACTTAGTGTGTGTCTTGTCTCATGTATAAGTCAATGGAGCCCGAGGAACCTGACTGTGTACTTATATGTGATAAATGCAAACAAAACACTGATATGTTAATAGAAATAAATTCATTTAATGACAGACTCGAAGTATTAAAACAGAGTCAGCAACAAATGGTATTAAAGCACAATGAGCTGCAAAACAATCAGCCACAAGATCAAACTAATGGCCCAGAGAGTCTAGATAAACAATTACAGCCCCACTCCCCAGTCTAAAAAGGTCAGTGCCAGTTTGAATACTAAAAAAGTGGGTAAAAAAATGGAGCAAAAAGAGGATTAGAGAGCTAGATAATTATGAAAATACAGAGGATGAGTGGTATTTGGTTCAAGCTGCTAAAACAGCCAAGAAGGGAAGAAAAGCAGGCCAATACCAGATACCCCTCCTGAATCACTTTGACCCCCCTCACTAATCTAAATGAAGATTCTATGGTCCCTAATATTATCTCAACACCAGATATTACCCAGGATAGCATAAATCTAGTAGTAAACACTCTCACTATAGATGAAGCTCAAACAAATATATCGCAACAAAACATTGATGATGGACAACAATTAATACACTTTGAGGCTAAACTCAATACCAATGCCATGATAATTGACCAAGAAAATAATACAGAAACTTACGTCCTTGGAGACTCAATAATAAAACATTTGGACCGCACTAAATGTGAACCAAACAAAGCCACTAGAACTTTATCCAGTTTTGGGGGAGCTAGAATACAAGATGTCACTCACATGTTAGATAACATACTAAAGAACACACCAGCAAATTTCCTTGTGCTATCTCATGTGGGTGCCAATAACATATTTCGAGAACCTACACAAAAAATAAAACAGGAATTTGTTAATTTAACCAATAAAGTTATCCACCTTGGATGCATTCCAGTAATTTCAGAAATTCTCCCCATTCCAAGAGCCTTAAATATGCAATATAAAAAATTAAAAGAAATCAATAATTGGATAGGGGAATGGTACATGAAACAAAATATACAATGCATAACACATTGGGAATCATTTGTAGACAACGACAGGCTTTACTGTTGGGACGGACAGAAACCTGGTTTAGTACTGGAAATTGGAATGTCCATATCTCTGGCTTTAATTTATTACATAAAAATAGAAAAACAACTGGAGGTGGGATAGCTCTTTTTGTAAAAGATAACATCAAACTATTAGAATTAGATAATAATACAGATGCCAATGTTGAACTATGTTGGTACCAGTTAAACACATCTACTAATGTATTTAAAATAGGACTGGTTTACCACCCCCCAAGTATACTTTGATTGAAAATGACTTATTATTGTCAACATTAGAAACCACAGATGCCACAGGTGAGAGTATCTTAATGGGAGACTTTAACTTTCCTGGAATCTGCTGGAAATCATTGCTAGGACAAAGTGCAGTTGAAAAATGATTCCTTGAGGTACTTACACCATTAAATCTAGACCAAAAAATAACAGGTTCCAACTAAAGGCAATAATATTCTAGACTTGGTATTCACAAATATGCCTGAAAACATTAACAACATAAAAATATTGCCACCACTCTGGGATAGTGACCACAATATGATCTACTATGAGTATACAAATAAACATCAACTGACAAAAGGCAAAACATGTTTAAGTACTTTAAAAATGCAGACTACAATAGTAT
Source organism: Neoceratodus forsteri (assembly GCA_016271365.2). Lineage (NCBI taxonomy): Eukaryota > Metazoa > Chordata > Ceratodontiformes > Ceratodontidae > Neoceratodus > Neoceratodus forsteri. Next base: position 72,210,024 of record JADMNL010000033.1, read on the forward strand.
AAAGCAATATTTAAACACATGGAACTGGAAAAAAGACCTAGAGGGGAGAGAACTAATCTCAGCTTGGGAAGTATGGCACAGACATATTTTTAATTTTTTATTTTATTTTATTTAAACAGCAGTTTGGAAAACCTTTGAGCCATAGGCTCATTTACAAAGGTACCTTGTCACAGTAAGACAAACGAAAATACACAGTATAATAGTACAACACATAAGTATAACAGTAAATTAAGACATAGATACAAACAAGCTGGTACAGGTAGGATGGATGCAAACAATACCAGAGTTATGTTGTCCTTAGCAGCTTAGTAATAAGCTTTGACATAAGTATTGAGTATGGCTTTGACTAATGGCAATTACAGCATCGGGTGTTAATAAGGTGGTTACGTAAGGAAGTTTTGATAAATTATTGTATTAAAAAGTTGGTACCCACACAATGCAAATATCAAAAATCTAAAAGAATTCCTTTATGGTGGAATACCAAAATCAAAAAAGTAATAAGAAAGAAACAAAAATATTATAATAAGTACAAAACAGCACCAACTAATACAAACTGGAGGAAATTTAAGTTACTAGCTAAAGAAACCAAAAATAGTATTAAAAAATCCAAAACCAAACTTGAAGAGAATACGAGTTAAAGTTAACAAAAAACAATTTTTCACTTATGTGGGATCATTAAAGGGCAAGCAACCAGCAGTAGACCCCTTGCAAACACCAGCTGGAATCATCACTGAAGAAACAGATATGGCAAATGCTCTGAATGATTATTTTCTTAGTATTTATAATAAAAAAGATTGTGTGACATTCTGGATCCCTGAATCTAATACACCCCCTGTATCTTTTGTTAAAAAAGAAATTATAGACTGTATTCACAAATTAAAAACATAAAGTGCCCCAGGACCTGATGGTATGACTAATTTATTTATTAAAAAGTTGGTCAAAGAACCAGCTGGGCCTTTAACCTTGCTTTTTAACATCTCCCTACAAGAGGTAAAGCATTAGAGGATTGGAGGACAGCCACAGTAACCCCTATATTTAAAAAGGGAAACAAAGCTCATGTTGCAAATTATGGACTGCTCAGCCTAACATCAGCTCTGGGTAAAATTATGAAAAGACTACTGGTTAAAAGATGAATAACACACATAGAAGAATAAGGGACATTACACAGCATGGATTTGTCTCTGGAAGGTCCTGCTTAACCAATCTCCTCCATTTCTTTCAGCCAGTGAGTGCAGCAGTAGATGCTGGCATATCAGTAGATGTGGTGTTCCTGTACTACACCAAAACGTTTGACAAGGTGTCCCATTCAGTATTGTTGGAACAGTTATGCAAGTTGAAAGTACACGCTAATATAATCCAATGGGTTGAGTCCTGGCTAATGAGCAGATCCCAGAGAGTGCCAATCAAAGGTCATTATTCTAGACCTGGCTGGGTTACTAGCAGCATCCTCCAGGGCTCAGTCTTGGGTCCCATCCTTTTTAATATTATGATATCGACCCTACAACCAACAGATAACATCTGGATCTGCAAATATGCAGATGACTGTAAGGTAGGGAGTTATGTACCAACTGTAAACGAAGCTAGATCATTTCAAAAAAATATTGATAAATTAGTTTTCTAGGCAAAGGCTAACAAGATGGAATTTGACATTGCTAAATGCAAGGTAATGCATTTTGGGAAAAAAATCCTATGTATACATATACTATTCACAATAATCCATTAACAGAGGTAAAAGAAGAGAAGGATCTCGGGGTGTTAATCTCTGATGACCTTTTCTTCACTAAGCATAACCAAGAAACTGTAAAGAAATGTCAAAAACGTATAGGGTGTATACTAAGAAACATCTAAAGCAGAGAGAAAAATGTTATACTTCCACTTTATGCTACTCTGGTGCACCCACACATGGAATACTATGTCCAATTTTGTGCTCCATAGGATATAAAATCAAGGAAATTGGTGGAAAAGTTGCAGAGAAGATTAACCCAAAAAATTAGGTCAAAAATACATTTGGGATATGGTACTAGACTTGAAAAACAGAACTTGTACTCAACCCACTATAGAAGTACAAGGGGTGAAATGTGTTTAATCTTTAAACATATAAAAGAACCTTATGGATTAAATACCATAGGGTTGACCAGACATATGGGTAGAGAGCAAACTAGATCACACACTCTAAAATTAATAGGAGATGAATCAGTTACAGTAAGAAGAAATAAATTCTTCACACAGAGGGTTATTAACAGATGGAATACTTTACCAGAAGACATAGTTAATAGTGACGCTATGGATACCTTTAAAAAAAGGCTGGATAAGTTCATGGGGAATCAAAAATGTTTCCCCGACCACTGAGGTAGTGGCAAGTTCGATAAAGGGCTTTGCTCACTGAACTCGTACCCAATCTATGAAGCTGCGAACCAAAATGCTGAACATTCTATATCACAGTAATGACCGGCAAGCAGGCAGACAGAGACTAGGACTTCTTATTTCCTGGTCTCTGTTGCCTGATACTGGACCGGGTGGTTGGCTGTCTGAGCCAATCAGGGAGTAGGGTTCAGCAGACCCATTTTCTAAATGATGCTGTATTACTCACTGGCCCACATCCTGCAAACAAAAATGAGCCAATACGTGGATTCCATGATGTCTGGCAGGATAGTCTAAACAGCAGAAAGCTTAACTCTGAAGAATATGTCTCGCCTCTAGGGAAAGGTACCTCTGTCCAGCCCGCATCATGTTACAAAACACATGTTGACAGGGCTCCACCAGTTTTGAATCCTATATTAAAGGAACACTGTCAGCCCCCTTAGGCCTCAAAATGTCCCTTGTTTAAAAAACACATTTTATGACTGCCAACATTCTGTAAAGATTGCTGATGTAGCTGGTAGTTTGATTCTGAATAATTTTTCTTTTAAAAAATGAAAAAATGACTGCCCACCATATTGGTGTTACCACACAAAAACAGGTTTGTTTACATTCCTTGATCAACTCCCACTGCATTTTTCCTGGACTTGGGAATACGTACTACACAGTCTAGCCACTCATGATGCAGTGAGAGTTTAGGTGGTTACCACCTCATGAGTGACTGAACTGTTTGGGGGTGCTCGTAATGTTCAGGAAGTATTCAGTAAGAAAAGATTAAGGATTTGAAACAAAACAACGTTGCTTACAATTATACGACAGGTATCTGTACTCAGCCAATCAGCATTCAGAACTCTGGTCAGTTATTTCTCCACAAACTTCAAAACAATGTCTCAGAGTAGTTTATTCACCTAAAACCCCACCTACAGTGGTTTAATCACCCCCCATACACATAAAAAAAAAAAAAACAAGCAGTAGAAAATGCTGTTGCGCCAGCAGTTTTCCCTGACAGTAAAACACTTTTTTTTGCAACACACTCCAACTTGTATAATAGTAATGACATTCAACGAGCTGGAGTATACTTGCAATAACCGGCTTCTGTGTTGATTAAACGCCTCAACTTCACCTCGGTGTTTAATCCCCACAGAAGCCAGTTATTGCTTCGTATACTCCAACTTGCTGAAGGTTATCACTTAAATATATATTAGTATGCATTCAGTTCTACTAAACAAGGAGACAGACAAAACAAACAGCAACTTCAATGAATTTTAGAGACGGTAACCAATCATAAAATATGGATTTTTAACTAGAAATGATATGATGCAAAAGAGGTTGACACTGTCCCTTTAAGCCACTGAGTATTTTCACTAGAGGTTCTCTTTACCACTGGGTCATAATCACCAAACTGGAAATTGCGACCCTACAACACTCAAATATTGGCCAAATAAAGGGAAATACATAAAGGGAAATAACTTTCTAACTTACTGTATCATACACAAATACGACCATGCATAGTTTTTCCACTCCATACTCTCCATATTGGGAGAATGCAGCAGCACATCAGTGTTATGCAGAGAAAACCTCTCCCAGATTTCAGGCATAGTTTAAAAAGATTACATCGCAATTAAAATAAATATATTAATCATCATGACCTGAAGTTTTGCTTATAAATATTTCCTGAGCTAGCAAGCTTCGTCCTAATTAAAAATTATTTGTATAGCAATGCTCCTTAATACAGCAGATTTTATGTAATTGAATTACACATGAAGCTAAAAGCATTAAGTTTAATTTAGCTCCTTATCTGTAACAACCCTCCAATTAGCACTATAAGAGCAGATAAGCTCTAAATAAAACTACAAAATCAGTCCTATCTTATATCAACATTCACACCTACATTCAAAGTTTACTCATTGTATTTCAACTAAGGTTCAGTACCGCATAAATAGTTTCATAAAGACAAATATCATCTTATCTCTAAATTAATTATATCATCTTATCACTAAATTAATTAAATCATCTTATCACTTAATGCACTAATGTGCCACCAAGTCAATTAAAACAACAGTGTTCCCCAATAGGTAGTCCTGCTGTTTAGGCTTTTCAAAGTAGACAAATACTTTTCACAAAGAGAAATATCATCTTATCACCAAGTTATTATACTAATGTGCTGCTAAGCAATTAAGGGAGTTCAGTTGGTTAAGCTCTTCGAAGCAGACAGTTAGATTGTTGTGGTGCACCAAAACCAGTCCATAAGATGCAGGCCCAGATAAGTTTGAGGATCCATACACCTTGATGTAGAACCAAATGTATGGTTTAATTTACTGATGGATGCAACAAATTCAGCTCTCGAAATTTCAATAATCCTGGCATCTAATGATACATATACAAATAATTTGGTCTGGCCAAATTCACTCATCACATAATGAGCTCCAAATAGGGGTCCCATCTCAGTATACAAATGCATGCAAAGAATATGCAAAGGATACATGTGAAACAGCAAACATCGAAAAAATCAACTTTGCCAGAGTACAAACCTATCAGTGACACAAACTGCAACTGGAGAGTCTCACACAGGGTCTCAGTTTAAATGAAAAAACTTGGAAATGCCATGAATTAGATAACATTTTCAAAACAGAACTTAAATGAAATTAAGGCAATCCCTTTGAAATGCTGGAGTCCATCAGGTTAAGGTCCAAGACAAGTGCCCAGAAATTTTTGTTGGATCAATACCATACATCAGGTTATGTGGCAAGGCTAAACTGCTGCATGCTTTAGGTGGGTTATGAGGTACAAAATGCAGCTGAGTGCCTTCAGCCACTTGGGAAGTGCGATATAAAAATCCCATAGTATCACATTGTAAATTGTAAGTAAGTAATAACACAAGACAAGGTGTGCAGTAATGCTAAATTATCACATGCCCCAGGTGGGTTGTGAGGTATGAGGTGCCGCTGAGTCCCATCAACCACCTGGGAAGTGCTGATGTCTTCATTCAGGTGCCGAAAGCACCTATGCTGCCATGGAAGTACATGCTAAGGATGTGGGAGAGTCAGCAGGTGGCTGCTCTGAGTAGCACCAGGTGCCTGGCTTCTTTGCCTGGAAACAGAGGTAACATTCTAACTTAAATGGCACAGAGCTGAATGAGGCAAAATGAAGCCAAAAAAGGGAAACAGCAGCAGAGTGAGATGTATGTCTGGGTAGTATGGCGAAGGCAGTTTTCATGTGCACTGACTAAATGCAAGGAAGAAAAGGAAGTGTCAGTGGGTGGCTACATGAGAAATGTAGTGTGCCCTAGATCACGTTGCCTGATAATGTAAAGTGGAAATACGAGAATCTGTGGCTCACACTTTCACTGTGAGGCATTGGGGTTTAATGCAAAAGTGCAAGATCATACACATAGGGAAGAGAAACCCTGAAGGCACCTATAAGTTGGGAGGGGAGTTGCTGGCAATCACAAGGGAAGAAAGAGACTTGGGCATCATCATCATCATCATCATCACAGATGACCTGAAATCATCCAAGCAGACCACTAAAGCAGTAGGTAAGGCTAGATAGATGTTGGGTTGTATTAGTAGAGGTATCACAAGTCATAAGAGAGAGAAAATAATCCCTATTTACAAGATACTGGTTAGGCCCCATCTGGAGTACTGCGTGCAGTACTGGAGGCCGCACCTGTACAAGGACATTAACAAAATGGAGGCAGTCCAGAGAAGGGCAACCAAAATGGTGCAGGTACTGCATCAGAAAACATATGAGGACAGATTAACGGAGCTCAATATGTATACCCTAGAGCAAAGGAGGGAGAGAGGTGATATGATCGAAACATTCAAATATCTTAAGAGTATTAACAAGGTGAAAGAGTCTAACATGTTTCAATATAAGAAATATAGCAGGACAAGAGGACACAGCATGACATTAGAGGGAGGCCGATTAAGGGAGATTGTGAGGAAGATCTTTTTCACAGAAAGAGTGGTGGATGCATGGAATGGCCTACCTCAGGAAGTGGTGGATATGAATACAGTGCAGGCTTCAAAACAGACATGGGACAGATATAAGGGAGCAGTACAGATGAGTATGAATAAATAGGCCAGTGACAGAGTAAAGGCCTATTGCACATTCATAAAATAGAAAAATTGGCAGACTGGATGGGCCTTGTGGTTCTTGTCTGCCATCAACTTCTATGTTTCTATGAGGCAGCATTGACAGAGCAGGACAAAATAGAAATGGAAACAGTAAGAGTACAACAGTTTTGTACCCCTCCCTCCATTTGGAAGGTGGGAGCTATTTGAAAATCAAATTGCAGTTTGGTTAATTGGAGGAGGGTACAAGAACAAAAAATATCAACAATATTTCCCATAGAGAGGTAGCATATTCCATTTATGCCCTACATCCAAAAAAGTGAAAAAAAATATAATTTCATGCCATTTATTGCTAATTATTAAAAAATCTAAACAGTATCTATACATGAAACACCACTTATTTGGTAGATATTTTTGTACTGAACAACTTTTGTGCTCAAAGTACCATGCTATAATTTTTGTATTAAAGCTATTTGCATTTGTTTCAAAAGGTGAAAAAGTTAGAATTTTTCTGCCTTTTTTTTTGCTAATTATAAAAAAACTAAAAGGTACATACAAATGAAACACTCATTTTGTAGGTATTTTTGTGTTGAACAAATGTCATGCTCACAGTACCATGCTATCATTTTTTGTTTTAAAGTTATTTGCACTTGTTTGTTGAAGAAGTGACAAATGATTGAATTTTCTGCTGCCTTTTTTGCTAATTTTAAAAAAATTAAAAGGTATCTATAAATGAAGCACCACTCATTTTATAGATATTTTTGTGCTGAACAACTTTCACGCTCACAGTACCATGCTATTATCTTTCATTTTAAAGTTATTCGCATTTAAATATGATTAGTAGAGCTAGAATACATTTGCACAGCCAGCATCTCTCTCATGTATGACATCATCAAGGAAGCCATTTTAGGATTCTGAGAGCAGGATTTTTGAATCAGAAGAGGCCAAGTTTACCTTTTTCAAATGCTACCAAACTGCATTTATCCTACGTTAATAAAAGCAGTTTCAGTATAAATGTAAACAATAGCCTCTTCTTTACAAGCCTATAGAGTCATTTAAAAAATGTGTAAAAAGATGGTCTAGGTGTCCTTTAATTATGGTAGCATCATACCTGGAACATGAAACCTGTGCTCCGGCTCCAGCATCTGCTCTGGCTACCTATTAGGTGATTCACCACCTTCAAGATTGCATTGTTAATCTACTGTACAAGGCCATACACAGTTTGGGACCCAGCTATCTTCAAGATCTATTGGTTTGGTATGCTCTGCACACTCACTCCACTCCACTGAGGAATTACTGTTGGCCATCCAGAAATCTTGTCTGAATCAATCAGGCAACAGTGTATTCTTGGTGGGGTCCTCAATGGATTGGAACTGACTGCCTTACCATCATATAAGTTCCCACTTTGAGAAAGCATTTAGGAAGGAGCTAAAATGTAATTTAGTCTCTCTTCCCTTTGGTGCGATCTGATTATTTATAACTTTATCTCAATTTTTATAGTATTTTTGCATTATACACTAATATTGCTATGTGTATTTTTTATTGGATGTACAGTATGTTTTTAATTGTGAGTCATGCTGAGCCCCTGGGATAGGGCGTTACATAAAATTAAATTCCCCAAGACTAACGCACCATTTTACAGTAGCGTAACTCAATGGTTTGTTTGCTACTAAGGCTTGTACCAGAGAACTGCAAAAGAATAGCTGCCTTGCCTCCAGCAAATGGCACAGCACAGCAGTTCATTAAAGCAGTTGGCAACAGAATGACAACTGTTCAAATTCAAGGAACCTCATGAAAATAGGAACTGTTTCAATTTCTGGGTCATGCAGTTCCTCATAGCACTAGAGGTACTTAGGTATCTGCCAAGGTTCCTGTAAAACAATGTTATGTAAAGGTGGCTAAGGAAGTCCATACTTGGAGGAGCCCATTAAATGCTAAAGCACTACAGAGAAAATGAAAAAGGGGCTAACAAGCACTAATGTGGAAAAAAACAAACTAGTTTGGTTTGTAGTTTAAAAGGCTTTATTAGTAAAATGCCGGTGGGGTAAGTGAATATGGCAAGTTTTACTAATAATGCCTTTTAAACTACAAACCCAGCTATGCTTTGTTTTCTCCACATTAGTGCTTGTTAGCCCCTTTTTATGTTTTCTCTTTCTATTTTCAAGCAACACTTGAGAATTACATTTTTAGAGCGCACCACTAACAAAGTGATTTAATTGGACTGTCAAGTGTGCCTCTGTGCTGACACAGCCAAAGATACATTGAAAATTAATACTGATCAAAGAAGATAGTGGCAATTCTAATTGGTGAAACTGTTCTTATTTTGCAGACAGGGCACAAGTAGAATTAGAGGAACAGAGATGTACAATAAATATGAAAATTAAGTACTGACGTACAACCAGTGGTTGGGTTGCTGTCCAGTTGTGGTGCAGAACTGCAAAATTTCACTTCCACTGGGATTCCAGGGAATTTTTCAAAATTCCACAGAATTATGCCTCAGGAAGAATAGTTTTTTTCTATTGTGAAAAATAGCAGAAAAGGATGAACTTTGACAAATGATGTCACCGGATTCATGGTTTTCCATAGAATGTTTCTGTAATATCAAAAACAAAAACATGGTTCACATTAAAAACCTGTGGTTTACTCTATGAAACTGCAGTTCATGTTGTGGGATTACATAGAATTTACCACTCTGCTGAAATTTAGCCAGTGGAATTCTTAATTCCTTATAGACTACAAATAGAATAATGACTGGGTTGGGGGTTATAACAAAAATTTTACACACACACCTGAGGTGTGGGATGCCACATAAACCCTGGGAGCAAAGCTTGAGCGGTTTATTAAGGCATCCCATATCGAGGGTGTCTGTAAAATGTGAGTTTTACACTCCCTGCCCAGCCTTTATTTTATATAATTGCTGGGTAGCATGTTTTCGCCACAGCAGTTATATAAAATAAACAGAGAGAGCTGCCGACTCTTGTCAAATTTCAGCGCAGTCAGCGGTCCGAAGTAACTGCCAGAAAATGTTTCCCTTTTACTTTCTTTTATTTTACAGTGGCAATGGAGAAAGAGACCTTGTGTTTTTTTTTTACATAAAAAATCAACTTACTGCTGACTGCGAGGGATGTGAAGTCTGCCATGATAAGGAATGGCCCTGGGGAACATCGCAGAGTAAAGGAAGAGCAGTGATGGGTGCATGCGTGGTCCAAGGGAAAAACAGTACATGTTTGCTATTATAACTAGTTGGTTCTAACGGCAAAGTATAACTGGGTTTCCTTTAGGGGAAAAACACTAACCGGTTATTATTTAAGCAGTAACACATGACAGGGTGTATGGCTATTGGGTTATTACCATACACCACCCACTCTGTGGGTTGGAGGCATGAGGCATTAGCCAAGTGCCCTTCAAATACAGGGTAGTGGGGGAAGTGCAGTAATTACCCAATAACCGCAAGCCCTGAAAAATGTAATTGCATTTATAAAATGGCACCAAAGTAATAAAAAAAAATCAAGACTAAATAAATCTTTAAATTCAGAATAAATAAATTGTCATCACTGGTAAATCTGTTCTCACACCAAACAGCTGGGTTTCACCCATCAAATAGGTCAAATTGGCTGGCAGGAAAGTCACTCATGTTGTTAGTTAAATCTTATTGTTTGTTTTCCCCAACTATCACAGTTACTGAGAATTCTGAAGCAGTGTAGTGATAGTGCTGTGCAATTTGATAAGCCTAGAAAACAAGTTCAAAGACATTTAAAGCACTTTTCAGAACATTATGGTTATTGGTTAATTACTACACATTTCTGGGAAGTTACTGACCAATCCAATCACTGGAATTTTCTTGCATATTTTATAATATCCGCTACTCTAACCCTAGGGGGAGTCATTTGGTGTGAGATGAATCTAAGTACTTTCTACTAATAGAGTTATATTAACAAACATAACCAACCCCTGGATTGCCTTAATAAACAGTAAGCCATGACAGGGTATGCATTTAGTAATGGAAAAGACACGACAGGGTGTGGGTTGTTGCCTGATAACAGCACACCCCAGGTGTGCAGGGAGGTATTCAATATGTAGTGGGAGCTAGGACGGCTGCTGGAAACCCCACAGAACTGGTCAAAAATTGGGGTGCTTCACTAGTGCCACCATGCCTGCACACGTACTTTAAATTAACAGCAGAGTTACTATAAAAAATAAAACACATATAACCATGTGCTTAAGAGTTTTTAACACCCTCAGTGTGTGATGACTGCATAAACCTCTTAAGATTCGCTCTTAAGGTTTATGGGTCATCACAAACCTCAGGTGTGTAAATATAGAATAATACACACAACCAAGGTGTGGAATGTTACATAAACCCCAAGAGAAAAGTTCAAGGGGTTTATAAAAGAATACCACACAGAAGATGTGTAAAAAAATAGAGTTTTACATACCTACCTATATTTTGTTTTATATAATTGCTGGGTAGTGTTGTCTCACCTTGAAAACTCTACTCAGCATTTATATAAAACAATGTGGCTAGTAGATGGCACTGCTGTTCAACAGCGCATTCAGGCTCTTTGTACTTTTATGTTTTTTTCATGATCGCAAACAGGCAGACAGATCCCAAACTGAACCCAGGAAATTATAACAGCAAGAAAAATTTGTGAAAGGAGTAGTGTATAGGCAGAGTGTGCATATGTGCAGTGAGGGAAACCCACACTTTTCCATTTTGCTTTTCTTTTGTCTTTCAGTGACAGTGGAGAAAAAGACCTTTATTTATTTATTTATTTTATTTTTTACATGGTGTGTTCGCCTATATAACCAGCTGGTTATAATGGCAAATTATTACTAGAATTCCCTATGGGAAAAAAAACTCTTCCCAGTTATTATAAACAACCTCATAACTAACAGTTACATATGCATTATTCTACATTTAATGCACACGCAGGGGAGTGAGGAATGAGGCCAAAGGCTGAGTGTCCTTGCACCACTGGGAAATGTATTTAAATTCTTTAATGCATTCCCTGGAGTGGCTTATTCTGTTTATAAAATGGTTCGCTTCTCATGTGTACAATATCTCATCATATTAAACGGCAACATGAATTTTGTCCCAATAATAGTACTTTAACTGCTGTTTTGGAACTTACCTCATTTTTGCAAGTGGCTGGCCGTGCACAGGGGAGATGTGGCTGGGGCATTATTTTTAGATTTTTCAAAAGCTTTTGATTTGGTGCACCATGGTTGCCTGCTTTCAAATCTCAGAGATATTGGTTTGTCTTCTTCCTCACTTCTTTGGTTTCAGAGTTATCTTTCGGACTAATCTCAACATGTTATATTACATGGTAAATATTCTCCTTTGGCTCCAGTAGAAATATGTGTTCCACACAGTTTGATATCGAGGCCTATTTTGTTGCCTATTTTTTGAGTGACCTTGATTCTTGCTTACTGAACTAGTTCTGTGTTTATGCCGATTACATAGTGTTGTTTAGTAAGGGATGTTCATGGTTTGGTGTCAATTACATTTTACCAGTTGGCTTTTCAAGAGTTGGTTGTCTGGTAATGCATTTTTGTTGAATGTTTCTAAAACAAAGTATACAAAGTTTTGCACTCACCAGAGAATGCCCCCCCGACTGCCTGTCCAGATTTGGACAGGATGAGGGTTGAGATTGAATGTGTTGATTATTTTTGCTACCTAGGCTTCACCTGAGATCAGAATTTGATGTTTGATTTTTTTGTATTAATTTCTTAAATCAATCCATATGTGATTGGGGCAAATGTATTGCTTAAAATATGAATTGCACTGTAGGAAAACTGGAGCTTAATCATCATTGCTATCTTTGACTGACTATGGATCACCTGTCTACAGTTTGGCTTCAGAATCAATTATTTCTAGAATTCAGATATTGTATAATTCAATTTGTTGTTTTGCACTTTGCTTTTCTCCTTCTGTTTATCCTTTGTTTTTCTTCTTCTGTTTATCCTTGGGCTCCTGCTAGCAGGCGGCTTCAGCTCACTCCTTGAGAGAGCTCTTCTCTGCCCACTTAAGCCACGTTGCTCTCCCTCGACCCCCAGCCCTGCTGCTGGCAAATCCCCCATGGATTCTCCCCCATGGCAGGACCAGGAAAGGGAGGGCTGTCCCCCCATATGGAAATCAAGTTTGGTCAGTGGTGCTGTGGGTCAAGAGAGCGGCTCGGACTTCATGATGCCTGAAGCATCCCCAATCAGTTTTTCTCTTTGCCTCCCTCCCAGTTGCTGGGGCACAGACGTCAGTGTGTGCACGCGGAGGTGTGGGGCCAATATCAAAATTACAGATGACTCAGTAAGGTGATTTTCTTCTACCATTCTCATTTTGACATGCTTAAATGTGAAACGTTATTTAAATTATTTACTAATCCTAATGAATCCATTTCACAGTTGCAATAATGAATACCAGGGTGTAGTATTTACAGTAGAAGTCAGGCACACATGCTCTGGAAAGGAACTCCAGAAGGCATTTCTAGGATTTTCCACCACAACATTTATTATGCTAGGAAAAAAAATGTAATACCAAAGACAGAAAATAGCAACAGTAAAAAATAGACCTCCCCACAGGACCGACGTTTTGTGTTCTGCTCACGCTTTTTGCCAGGGTGTGCTTTGTTCTAGGATAATGGTCCTTCTCAGGTGGTGGAAGCACTCAGCATTTGGTCTCATGCTTTAACCCACCCAAGGTATGCCATTGTCCCAGTACAAAGCACACTGTGTCATGCTTAGCAGGGGTTCATGGCAGGGAGGTCTTGTGAGACCAATCTGATAGTATTCTTTGACTGGGTAACCAGGGAAGTTGACAAGGGGCATGCAGTAGACTTCATCTACTTCAACTTCAGCAAGGCATTTGTCTTGGTGCCACATAGAAGACTTCTGAAAAAGATGGGGGATCTGGGAACAGCTAAGGAACTAGTAATGTGGGTAGGAAGTTAGTTCAAGGAGAAGCAGCAGAGAGTAATCATAAATGGGGTGAGACTGGTGGAAGGAGAGGTTGCCAGCGGAGTACCACAGAGATCTGTCCTGGGCCCTATCCTCCTTGATATGTTCATCAGCACCGTAGGAGAGGGGATCTAAGGCACGTTGTATCTATTCCTAGATAACACTAGACTATGTTGTAAGGTTGACAATTCGGAGGGGATAAGGGAATTTCAGAGAGGCCTGCAAAGACTGGAAAACTGATCCAAAGTATGGCAACTGAAGTTCAATGCCAAGAAATGCAAAGTGATGCACTTAGGGAACAAAAACCCCAGAAAAGAGTACTGGATGAGAGGGGTTCAGCTGGACACAACATCAGAGGAAAGGGAAATAGGAGTCATCATTAGTGACTCCCTTTAACAATCTAGCCAATGCAACAAAGCCTTCAGTATGGTTAACAGGATGATGGGATGTATCAGGAAAGGATTCAACAGTAGAAAGCAGGAGGTAGCGTTACCGCTGTATAGGTCACTGGAAAGGCCACACCTGGAGTATTGTGCCCAGTTCTGACATCCTCCTCTGAAAAAGGACAGGGACTGGCTAGAGACAGTACATCGTAGGGTGAGCAATATGATTCAGGGCCAGGAGTGCACATCCTATGAGGATTGGTCAAGGGTACTAAACATTTATTCACTCAAAAACAGGCGAGGGTAGGGGGAGGGGACACGATAGAGACTTTTAAGTTCCTGAAAGGAATAAACAAGGTGAACTGTGAAGAGCCATTTACCAGGATCAGAGAAGTTAGGACATGGAGTCACAAGGGGAGGTTAATGTGGGAATGCTTAAAAGGGACGTAAGGAAGTATTTGTTTACAGAAATAATGGCTGAGCCATGGAATAGTCTGACAAGAGAGGTGGTGGGTGCCAAGACCGTAAACAACTTCAAACACATCTAGGATAGAGCCAAAGGTATAGTAGCTACTCTGAGGGATGAGGGTGGTGGAAACACAGAGACCAACAGGGAGACTAGAGCAAGCAAAGACCCCACAGGGACAGGAGGTCCCAGGGTCTGATAGGATAATATGGGCAGATTGAATGGACTGGCAGTCTTTTTCTGCCATCATTGTCCATGTTTCTATGACTTGTTGCTTACGTAGGTCCTCCGTGGGGTGCCTCTTATGGTGTCTGTTATGGTACAAGGACTCCAAGCATGACATTTGGGTGAGAAGACCTCAAAGCAAAGCTGAGCGGTTCTGGGTGTTTAAACCTCACAAGAGGAGTCTATTATACCATACTGAATACCCCACAATGCAGTGGCCCTATCACCTTATTATAAATTATTCTAGTTAGAGTGCTCTATAATAAGTTTACATTTTTATTTCTAAAGTTAAATGAAGTTGCCCTTCCCTGGCTGTTAAGTGGAATGCTCCACTCTAACCATTCCTGCATGAGAGAACACTGCAGGGAGGATATGCGGTACAGTAGCACTGTGCTCTGATTGGCTAGAATCATGTAAAAATGTTATAAGTCTACATAAAGTGGCTCTGGGTAGGGATGGTGCTGGGGGACATGTCAATTCATCCCAGTCATTTCGCTCTGTGACAACTTGCCCTGGAATTTTAGCTTCGGCATCAATCAGGTCCCACATAGGTTCATCCCTAGAAAATTTGCTCCCACTACATAGGCAAGGCACATTTAATTTTTTGGGTGCCCAATCCCGGAGGCTCTGGGTGCCGTACAATCAACATCAGAACAATTAAAGCACAATAAATCAGATATAAACACCATAATAGGTATTTACAATCAAAACACTAAAATAAGAGTCTAAATTGTCAGCAGAAAAATTTTTTAAAGTGCCATTATGCAATTATCTCTATGATACTAACTAAAAGACAATGTCTGGAAATGCCTGACTGAATAAAAAGGTCTTGAGGTGGGCTTTGAATGCCTCAACAGAAGGGGCATCCCTTACTGATGGAAGAAGTAAATTCCACAGGACGGGGCCGGCGATACTAAAAGCTCTGTCATTGGCAGTTTTTAACGTCATCCTGAGAATTGCAAGGAGGCCCCCTAGAGGAGGATTGGAAGGAGCGGACTGGAGCAGCAGGTGTTAGAAGGTCTGACAGGTAGCCAGGGCCCAGTCCATGTAGGGCCTTAAAGGTGAGCAAGCCTACCTTAAAGAGAACCCTCCATCGAACAGGCAGCCAGTGCAAATCACGCAGCACCGGGGTGATGTGACAGAACTTAGACTGTCCCGTCAACAGCCGTACATATCATACTGTACTCCAACAACAATTGCAGTATGACTCCCACTTCTATAACCTTTGAACACATTGACTCAAGTTGACTTGACTGGTGTTTATTTTATAATATTTATGCTGGGAGCAAATTGTTTGGGGATGAATTGACGTGGGAGCCAACTGATGCCAGAGCTGATAGTCCAGGGTGAGTTGTCACAGAACGAAATGACTGGGACAAATTGCCACGTAGCCGTGGTGCTATACATCCAACAGATACAAATAGTGTGGTCAGTACACCATCTCAAAATTGCTGACAAAGAACACCAGATTACTTGCATTTAACCTTACATCAAATACTCCCCTGGAGGAGAGTATTTCATAATTGTAGCAGCTGCAGTGGGGAGGCGTTTGAAACCTTTATGCATTTATTCACAAGACTGGGCCAGGAAAGTAAATTATGGAGAACTATCTGATGATAATACAGCAGGGGAGTTTTATTTGCTTATTCTCCTGGACTAGACTATAAAACTGACATGTCTTACAACTTTATTAGGCAAGAATGTGAAAGGCTCTTTCTTTGATGTTATGACATAATAAGGAAATGCTGTTGGCAACTTTACTGCAGTTCTCAGAACATCACTTATGAAATTTTACGAGAATTACCATTTCCCCACATATGGTAAATCATTAAATGCTGCCTGTGTTTTCCTTAAAGGGGAAAGAACATAATTCCATGTTCTGTGCTGTATGGTCATCTGGATGCATTGTCGAACAAAACAGAGTTCTTTCTAAATCACCGTCCATGTGTCATTGTACAGAACATGACTTGGTATCCTGGTGCCCCTTACACAGTCAAGAGTTAATGGTGCAAAGGTGTCAAAATGAACACTTTGCACTGCTGTTTGACTCTACACTCCTTTGTGCTACATACTATGAGGCCCCAAGCCTTTTCCTGCATGGTTGACTTAATAGAGCACTGTGGCAAATTATGCAATGGGTTTCCCTATGGGAAAAAGTAAGACCCAGTTACTATAATGTAATAATGCACTTCTTCGGTGGTTGCGTCACTCAGCTATGTCTTGTACCTAACAACCACCTGAGGCATACATTAGTCCCTTATAACCTCATACCCAGTCATAGGTTATCATGCCTTACATGACTGGTACTATGCCATGCCCATTCCCATGTGGAAGTTGAACTTCAGGTGTTAGCGATCGAACCCCCGACTTTGCAATCACTAACATCTGGTGCCCTTCCTTAGCATTGTGATTTAATCAACAGGGCAACTCCTCCACCAATGACTTAGTTTTCCTTTTGCATAGAGAAGTTTGTGGTGGTAGCACAACAGGGGAGCCAACTGCACTCCAGCATTGGACCACCATCCACTGGGACTGTGTATGGGGCCTCTGTCTTGGTTTAGGCTACCAAGTCAAAGGCAGAGTGGAATAATGGTTGAAGCACAAAACTGTAAATTTGGAACTGTTGGTTTAAAAATCCAGCTTTGCCATAGGCTCACTGTGTGACTTTCAGTCATGTGACCTCCCTGTCCTTCAAGTTTCCTCTCAGCTGTAAAACTAGAAAACAGAGGCAACTTCAGGAATTAAGGATGACTGTAGGTGCAGGCAGGGTGCATGGACAGGGCACTGTAACCAACTCTGTTATTCACCACCATTGAATCCTATTGGATAACTGCTGTCTGATCCACTCATTATTAGACTAGTGGGAGCATCATGTGTTGTTTCCCAGAATTAGCTGCTTTGAATGCCCCAGAATGTTAAGGCAAGCCAAGGCATGTTTATTGCTATGGTGCCAGTCATAAGGCTCTGGGGTGCCCATATTCAGAGCTGGCTATTAGTACTGCACAGCATGTAGCACTGCCCTACAAATAGTGCATGGCCAGCCCTGACTGAACAATATTCAGACATTTAGCATGTTCAACAGAGCTTGCTAAATGTCTGATTATGGTGCCATGCCAGCGCACCTCAGTGCATAGTGACTGTGTTGTGCTGATATAGCCCAAGGTAGAATATGGCCCAAAGGGGAGCCCACTGGAGACAGTGCTGCCCAAACAGGAAAGTGCCAGGCCTCATGTGGGCCATAGTCAGTCCTAGCATGGTAATAAAAAACTGATCCCCAGGGTGGGGACAGGAAAAATAAGTTGCTACAAAGGGAGAGTTTCTAGATGTTTTCCCTAGATACGCTATGACCAAAGGGACATAATGTAGACTGGGCTCTCAAGCCTTTTTAGAGGAAAAAATAGAAGGCCAGATTTTCAAAGCCCTATGTCGGACACAAGGTGCTTGTGGCAAACAGTTGTATGGCAACTGGCACCTTGCAGCCAGGTGCTATTCAGGAATGCAGCCTGCATCAAATGCAGGCTGCTTACAGCAAAGGGAGTTCGCACCAGCCTTGCACCGCGACAAGGTCTGTGGCACGGTACTAGGGGGCTTGCAGCAGATGCAGGCTGCCATATCCCCTTAAATTGTATTCAGAGGACCCTCCCAGAGGACAATGTTCTAAGTACCATATACCAGCCAAAAGCAGGCATAACAGTACTTAGACACCCTCTGGGAGGGTTGTCAACCATGCATCACTGTGTCATTGTCCCCTCAGTGTAACATATATCAACACCCAACAACCCTGGTGATCAAGGGCCGCCCCAGCCCCAATCAGTCTGTATTTCATTGTTCCAATATATTCACATAACATCCCTGGTGATCTAGTGCCTCCCCCAGACTAGATCATTCCGTAATACGTTAATACTATATACAGAAATATCCCCACTGGTCTAGTGGCCCACCACCCCAGCTGGTGGTAGTGCCCAACACCCCATTCCCCCCATCCCAAATCCAGATCTGGGTACTGGCACAGCCCTCCTCACACCACTGCAGCTGGCCTGCCAAATCCTTTCGGTGGGCCAGCCATGGTGGTGTGGGGAGGGCTGTGCCAGTCACCGGATTAGGATTTGGGATGGGGGAGTAGGGTGTGGGGGGGTCACTAGATCACCAGGTAGGGATGTTGGCAGCATGTCATTTGCGTGCATATGGGGATGGGGGAACACTTGCTAATCACAGACATTTATTCAGCATACATTACATTGCATGCATATGGGGCTGAGGGGGTGAGACCACTAGATCACCAGGGATTTGATTTACTATCATAATGCAGCTTATGGGTGGACCGGGGCTCGGGTGGCACTAGATCACTGTGAATTATTTTGATTGTTTATCATTTTGCAGCATACAGTAGGATTGGGACTTGAGGGGGCAAACCACTAACTTGCTCCCTTGGATGCAGCTGCCCCCTGACGGCCCCACAGATTATGGCATATATGGTGGATGCACTGTCTGTCTGACACACTGCCACTGATGCTGCATGTCGCAGACTCCGGGACCTGGTCTGATACTGAATTGAGCCCAGGGTCCATGTTGTAGGGACAGTTGGCGTAAAATGCCATTATCGCAGCTTGTGGCTAACCTTTGAAAATCCGGCCCAGAGTTTTTAAACACTGAACCCCTTGGCTCCAGCAATAGGTTCATTTAAGTTGTTTTCTTTTGACCACAGCTTTTCTAAAGTGTTTACATAAAATCTTTATCTCTAATAGTTTATTGTATTCTAACATTCACGTATCTTTTTCTTTATTTTAGAATATGGATGCCTTTAAGATTCAGATTGGTGGATACCACATACTCAGAAGATGAAAAAACGCATTGAATAGGGTGATCACTTGCCTCTTTCATTTTTGGACTCCAACCTACACGCTCCTCTTTCTTCTCTTCCTTTCCTCTCCCCCCCATCTACTCCCCATGATTGTCTGCATGCCATTCCTTACACCTCTTGAACTTTTGCTTGCCTTGGTTTGTATTGATGTTGACTTTTGAATTGATATGAAAGAGCAGTATTGCCTAAGAATTAAACACAACATAGTTAAATGCATTCCATCAAAACTAATTTCATTGCTGTGACCCTTCATTAACCTTCTGGCATTATGTTCTAAAACATGCTTTTGTACCAAATGCATTTGCATTTGATTTTGCTAAAATGTATGTGATTATAACATTTTCAGTTAAACATGTTCAAATCCCACCCTGAGCTACTTGAATTGTAGATTAAGTAACGTTATACCAGTAGATGGTATTGTGTTGTAATTTGCCCATGAGTATTTAAGGGAGGGCTCCATCACTCCGACTCCACCCCCTGATGAAGACTGTGGTCGAAGCGTTAGGGTAACGGTGCTGCTTGGATGCCAACTCACTGAGTTTTGGGATGTAACAATAAAGGTAATCATCTTTTGAAATCTACAAGCTGTTTCTGTCTTTTTCTGAAGATGAGCTCTGAGTGCCAGGTGTCAGTGGATACTGCATGCTAACTAACCCATTGGACATGTGTGGCTCTTAAGGGCCACTTGCATGCCCATTATGGGCTCATTAGCATGGCACTCAGTCCTTTAGTTCCCATGCCAGCTGTGTGACAAAGTGTACAATGTTAATCCCTGGTGCTTAGTGGTTCCCCCACTCTGATCAACCCTGTTGTTATTATTTTACGCTTTCCTAGTGCCTAGTGATCCCACCCTTCCCATTGCCCATGCTGGGCACCTTTAGCATTTTGAAAACGATTCAGTACAGTGCACTGTAATACAGGATATAAAAGGTATCATGTAACTTTAGTGATTCAGTTACAGCGAAGGCATTTGCGCGCATGCTGTACAGCGACTGCATTTTGAGTGAGTGTACATGTATGGCACACACTGCAATGAACAAGTGACACAGGTGATAGAAAAGGCATTTACAGTGGTGCACCATTCTGGCAATGGGACATGTGGCCCACCTCCACCATCAGCGAGCGGTGGGAGTAAGAATCTGAAAGATAGGGGAGTCTGGGGCACAGCCCCTCGTGGTAGGGGCATGAGTCCCAGGTGGCAGAGGAGCACAAGTGCATAAAAGTTAGGTTGTAAACTGGGGTAGGTGTGTCTGAATGTTGCTCTAGTCACTGGGACAAAGGGTAGATCAAACTGCATTCACGAAGGTGTGCGGTCGCCGGGATGTGCAGACATGTCGCCGCTCATTTATTTTCTCCCAAATTGTAATCACCCAATAAACCTTGCTATATTGACATGGAACCAATATAAAATTGCTCGGGCTGAACTGAGTGCCTGTATTTTGTCCATACCCACTGAACTCCACCGTTTGTTGCCACGGAGAGAAACTCTCACAATATTTAAATGCTCAGTGCACTCCAAATTTATTGGCATACAAACAGACTTTGAACACTAAGAAATGCCCTGGCTCTTCAACCACTTGGTCTTCCTGCATTGTACTGGACTGGTTTTGAGTTACTTTGCAGGTTAGATAGCCCTTTCAGTGGCACCCAATCCTGCACCATGGAGTGTGGTTCCCCCCTTGTCCTGCACCTGAAGCCTTTTCTCTGGTGCCTAGGGGTGCCCACCACCCCTGATCACCCATGCTTGGGCACCTTTAGAATATTTTCCAAGGTCTCTAGTGATTCCCCCCAAACTGTTACCAACCCCCCCTCCAGACCTACCTACTTCACACCCAGAGCCCCTCACCCCCCTTACTCTGGACACTGGTCAGTATGGAACATGATGGTGATGGGAACAGTTGTCTGCTTACCTCCTTCGCTGGCCACCTCTGACTGTAAGTGAGTGATTGTAGGCACAGTCTTGCGATTGCTCAGTGACAGTGAGACAGTGGCTGACCAAGGAGGTGAGTAAAGGGCTGTATGGGTTGCCATCATGTTCCATACTAATTAGTGTCAGCAGTGAGAGGTGTGTGGGGAAGAGGGTACGGAGCAGGCAGGTCAGGAGGGCGGTTTCGCCAACAGTTCAGGGAGGACTACTAGAGACCAGGGAAAATATTCATGGGTGATTGGGAAGTAGGGAAACCACTAGGCACCAGGGAAAATGCTATAGGAACACAGCATGGGCGATTAGGGGGTTGGGGACTAGGCACAAGGGAGTATACATCGCTGATGCAGCACTGGCGATTAGTAGAGATGCAGCGAATTCAAAATCCGCCAGCGAAGTGAATGCGAGGTGGCCACTTCGCATTGGCACTTCACTATGCAGAGTGCCCCATAGGAAAGGTTCACTTTGCCTTGTTGTTATTACTTCACATTGTCATTCTACCTTAAACACGAAATAAGGCAGAGTGACAACAATATTGGCAGCACCCCACCCATACAGTCACCAGAATGAATGTGCATCCCCAAAGTGCTCCTGTCTTGTATTCAGAAAACTCCCAAGTGCTGATGAAGTGAAATGAGAGTGTAACAAGAAATGCAAAGTCTCCCAGAATTAATGGCGCATTCAGTCATGTATGCAGTGGTCACACACAGAGTCACCAGAATTAATGTGCATCCCCAAAGTGCTACTGTCTTGTGCCCAGAAAATTCCCTAGTGCTGACGAAATGCTACTGTCTTGTGTCCAGAAAATTCCCCAGTGCTGGCAAAGTGAAATGAGAGAGTAACAAGAAATGCAGTCTCCCAGAATTAATGATGCATTGCAAACTCACAGACAGATTAAGATTGTGCTGCACACTCAAGGGATGCATATGAAAAGACACAAAAACACCTAACCAGTGCTCACAAGTCACAAATCCAAATCTGGAAAGGAATACATTTGCCAGTTGGGGGATTAGTGCACAGCAGTAACAATGCACTACCAGTAAAGATACCACAAAGCAGTATAAACAATTCATGCAGGTGCAGTGGATAGCAGGTTCATACTGCTGCAATTACTCTGTGGCACAATAAAAGGTGTTTGATTTAATGGCACGCATCACACACACACTCACACACACACTACAAGTAATGCGTAGCAAATTGAAAACCTTTAGTAATATAACCAAATGTTTTAAACAAATTATACACTGCTGCACCACAACAATCAGCAAGAAATTGTCAAGAATTACTGATAATATTACTGTATGTACATTAACACAGTTATACAAGAAAAATATAACCAAAACAGAAAGACTGCCTTTTTATGTTTGCTTGCATGCATGTGCAAGAAACATAGTGCCACCATACGAGTTTTCGTAGGTGTGCCTCCCCCACTTCCAATGCCCTGCTGCCTTTTGCAGGTACAGCTGTACCTCACCAATGAATGTCCGAGCTGTCTATGACAGCCAATCAGATGCAGTGGCATACAGTTGAAAGGAAAACACCACAGACTATTTGCATACTGCCTTTGACAGTATGCAAATTGCCTACGTCGGCACTGCATCTGAACTGTCTGTCATAGACAGTTCTCCCCCCCCCCACGAACACATAGGTGCACACTGGGAGCCCACCCCAGCGTGCTCATATGCTCCCCTGTACAGCATATGACTGACGGGGTGCCCAATCCCCATCGGCTCCCGCCCCAACACATCTTCCAGGTGCCACACTGGGAGCCCACCCCAGCATGGCAAAAGTCCCATGTCATCTTCCTAAAAGAAAAAAGACCTAAAAATAAAACGGTCCCTCGTTGATTGTCTTGCCCCTCAACCCGCGCCCACCCTCTGCGCATCCACCTCCTCACCCCCGACCCCATACTTCCTCTCCGAGGCCGTTGATGGATCTCGTGGACCGAACATGTCTGCACCTTCAAAGCCGACCGTGAACTGAAGAAATGCCGGTAAGCTGTATAATGGCATAAATAGGGTTTTTTTTTCAACTTTGGTGCATATCTCAGCCATTTGGGGGAATTATTTCACCAAAGTTTCAGCATGGGGTTCTTGGGGCCCCACCTCATGAACGCAGTCACTATCATTTTGTTATTCGGTCCTGAAAGGTGATTTTGCAGTCACTGCATGGAACCACCTTTCTGGACCCAGTAATGAAAGGACAGTGCCACAGTTCATGAGGTAGGCCCCCCCAAAACCCTATGCTGAAAATTTGGTGAAAAAATTCCCAAAAATGACTGTTTTACGAGCATGCATTACGCTGTTCCTATGCACGCTCGTAACTTTGCAAATTTGTAATATTTTCACTCCAGATTTTCAACACTGCCATTTTACCACACCTCCTTATGAGCAGTACAGAGCTGTCATTTTTCATATCTTGCCCAAAATGTGTTTTCACGCATGTAGCGCACAATGGTGCAGTCAGTGTGCGAAATCAATATTCAGGACAGATTAAGAAAATCACAGTGATACTGTTCATGAGCAGAGGTCTTAAAATGGCTATGTTGAAAATTTGGTTACAAAAGTCCATAAAATGACTGTGTTACGAGCGTGCATTGCGCAGTTTCCACGCACCCTCATAAGTTCATGAATTTGTAATATTTTCAGTCCAGATTGTCAACACTGGCATTTTTCAACACCTCCTTATAAACAGTATAGCTGTCATTTTTCATACGCTGGCCGAAATGTGTTTTTGCACTTTCGGTGCAGAAATGCGTGGTCGCTGTGGGAAATCAGTGTTCTGGACAGATTAAGAAAATCACAGTGACACTGTTCATGAGTGAAGGTCCCAATATGCCTGCATTGACAATCTGCTGTAAAAAATCCCCAAACTAATTACATTACAGGTGTGCATTGCGCAGTCTCTATGCACGCTCGTGATTTCACCAGTTTTTTTATATTTTCACTCCAGATTTTCAACATTGACAATTTTTACACCTCCTCATGAACAGTACAGCTGTCATTTTTCACATCCTATTTGAAATGTGTTTTCGCACCAGTGGTGCAAAATGGCGTAGTCGCTGTGCAAAATCAGCTTTCTGCTAACAAACTTATATTGCCACTGTTCATGAGGTGGGGGTCACAAAAAAAACATGTTTAAAATTTGGAGTGAAAATACCAATGAATGCCTGGAACGTTATGGTTTCCGACCGTAATGCCCCACCCTGTAGAGACTGACAGGCATGAGGGGTGTGACTTGGGATTGTCGCCTGTAGTACTCCTGCCATTCCACCCCCACCCACACCCTGCAGCTAGTGACAGGCATCAAGGTGTGCCTTGGACTATTTGGCCCCAAAGTTCACCCCATTCTCCTATACTGCACCCATCTCACTGTATTTCTTATGGAATGGGGTGAACATAAGGCCCAAAGACTCCAAATCACACTGTGACACTTGTTGGTGTCTGCAGGGTAGGGTGTGGTGAAATGGCATGGCCATTATGCCTGATGACCCAAAGGCACACCCCAGTGCCTGTCAGTCTCTGCAGGGTGGTGGTGGGGTTGGTTTTAGTTCAATACTTCACTGCCATTCCTATTATGCATCTCTCTAACGCCTACACTACCAATGCCAATTCCAGCAAACAAACATTCGGCATTGACAAATGCTTGTTCTCCCAGTTAATGTACCTACACCACAAATACACCCCTTCCCCAAAGCACACTTCACAGTATACAGACTGACTGTTCTAAATTAACATTCAAAATCCATACACAACAATAAACACTCGATGATATGAGCACAGAAGGGTTTCCTACAATCAATGTACTAAATTCTGAGCAAAACAAATGACTCAGAAAGGTCTTTTAAACAGATTTTAGAGGTTCTGAATCACAGAGCTCTGAGAGCAAACTGTCTTCAGCTACCACTACACACACACACCACCCAGGCCAGAACTGAGGCTGTGCAGAACAATCTAGAGCCAGTGTTACCTGCAATCCCATGAATCACTGCAGAATTTCATTTGGAGCTCAATTGCAAGGAGTAGTGAGGCGAATTACATTGATTTCATTGTAGTTCACCTTAAAATTGGTGGAGAAGTGGTTTGGGGAAGGCAGAATAATGCAAAGTCATTGGTTTCAATGGACTTTGTGTTCCTCATTATGAAGCGAAGTACTCCGCTTCACATTGTGGAGTACTCCACGGATTCCACGTTACTCCGTGAATCACTTCACAGAGCGAATTGGGGCCACTTCGCCCACCACTACTTACAGTACCATCACTGACATGCTGTACAGGAAGGAACATGAATGCCTATGGCTGTACTTCCCCGATGAGCTGTAGCACAAAACTTCCCGACTTAAAAACGCTTGTTAATGAGTTCAATGGTGGAGTGGTGAAGCCTGGAGAGATACTACAAAACAGGCTTACAATACATCCAAGTAACTGGTAAAACAATTTATGTTGTGATTCATGAAGTGATCGTGAATCGTGACTTGTGACTACATTTGTGACCATGATGGTGAAGAACGTGATTCGGTGTCGATGGTGTGAGATAACCAATATGGAACTATACTGGGAATGTGAATGCCAACTGCTGTGCTTCCCCGATGAGCTGTAGCACAAAACTCCCTGACTTAAAAACGCTCATTAATGAGTACAATGATGGGGTGGTGAAGCCTGGAGAAATACTGCAAAACAGGCTTACAACACATCCAAGTAACTAGTAAATAATTTACGTTGTGATTCGTGATGTGATCGTGAATCATGATTTGTGACTGCTGTGAGATAAACAATACGGAACAGTACTGGGAACGCAAATGCCTGCGGCTGTACTTCCCCGATGAGCTGTAGCACAAAATTCCCTGACTTAAAAATGCTCATTAATGAGTACAATGGTGGGATGGTGAAGCCTGGAGAGATACTACAAAACAGGCTTACAATACATCCAAGTAACTAGTAAAATATTAATGTTGTGATTCGTGATGTGATCATGAATCATGATTTGTGACTGCATTTGTGACCATGATGATGAAGAACATGATTCGGTGTCGATGGTGTGAGATAAACAATATGGAACTGTATTGGGAACGCAAATATCTACGGCTGTACTTCCCCGATGAGCTGTAGCACAAACTCCCTGACTTAAAAACGCTCATTAATGAGTACAGTGGCGGGGTGGTGAAACCTGGAGAGATACCACAAAACAGGCTTACAGTACATCCAAGTAACTATTAAAAAAATGAATGTGATTCATGACGTGATCGTGAATCATGATTTGTGACTGCATTTGTGATCGTGATGATGAAGAACTCTGATATGTATCATGAGTGATGGGTGATGATGGTCCTGACTTAAAAACACATATTAATGATGCAGTGTTCATGCAGAATTATGCACCACACCAATCCAGTACTCTGCAGGCAAGCCAAAGAAATGACTGTAACTTAAGCTACAGATGGAGATTGGGCCCTAAAGAGATGCAAATGCTCAGACAGAGTAAGATTGTGCTGCGCACTGAAGAGATGCAGATGCAAAGGCACAACACCTAATCAGTGTTCACCATCAGAAATTCAAATCTGGAAAAGAATACCTTTGCCAGTTGGGGCGGACCGCGGGAGTGTACTGCACTGCTGCAGTAAGAGTCACTAGTACTAGTACTAGTAAGGATACCACAAAGAAGTACAAAAATCACCAGCTGCAGTGGATAGCAGGTTCACATTGCTGAAATTACTATGTGGCACAATAAAAGGTGTCTGATTTGATGACACGCACACACTAAGTAAGGCATAGCAAATTGAAAACTTCAGTAATATAACCACGTATTTTAAACAAACTAAAATTATGCACTGCTGCACCACAACAATCAGCAAAAAAATGGCAAGAATTATTAAAAATATTACTGTGTGTACATTAACACAGTTACACAAGAAAAATATCACCAAAACAGAAAGCACTGTCTTTTTCTCCAAGTTATCTACCTACACCACAGATATACCCCCCAAGAACCAATCCCAGGCCCTGGGCCCACTAATTGACTACCTCACCTCCCTACCCAACTCGTCGGACCAAATCTTGGTGGGCGACTTGAATATAAACTGGCTCTGCCCCTCGTCCTCCTCCCACCGTGAGGCTTTCGATTCAATTGACCTAACTCAACTAGTCACACAGCCTACTAGAAAACCCTGGGGGACAAGCACCTCCTGGATGTGGTCCTCACCAACAGGCCAATCCGCATCCACAACATCCAAATCCTCCCTGACTGCCTCAGTGACCACCCCCTGTGCTTTTCAACTGGGAACCTCGGCCCTCATCCCGGTCAAAACCACCTCTCGAGTGAAGCTTGGGCCTGGGGACTCCATGAGCCTTAAGTGCTTCCTTGCCCATACTGATTGGTCCTTCTGACGAGGGCAACCAACATTGACTTGGCCCTGGCCTTCTTTGTAAGCATTTTCAACTTTGCCTGTGATATCTTTTGCTCTCATAACTGCTAGGAGGTCCAAAGTGAAACATGCCCTTGGATCACCCCTGCCCTACTGTGGCAACTTAAGCAGCGTGACAACCTTTGGCACCTTGCTGTTGCTACTGGCCATTCAGCTGACAGGCAGTCCCATGCTGCCGCCCACAACCAGTGCACCTGGGCCATCCGCAAAGCAAAGGCGGAATACTACAAGCCTCTCTACCTCCTCCTGGGAACCCCAGGTGCTTCTGGACAACATCAAGCAACTGAATGGTCACTCCAGTCCCTCTCCTTCTTCTCAACATCAATGGTACCGCCTCCTCTGACCCTGCCCTCATTGCCACCCACCTCAATAACTCCTTTACCGACCTTAGCTCAGTACTTCCTGGTAACTTTTTCAGTCCACCTCCTCCATCTATACCACCACCCATTGCCCGCCCCTCTTTCCACCTGCGTCGTGCCACCATGCAAGAAGCTAGGCCTTACTTGCTAAAAGCCCTAAAAGGTAACACCATCGGTACTGACTTACTTGATCCCTGCCTTTTACGTCAGGTTCTGGATCAGGTCCTCTTACCTATTACGTGCATTTTCAACAAATCACTCTGTCTCGGACAATTCCCCTCTGCCTGGAAGATTGCCACATTTACCCCTGTCCATAAAGGTGGTGACAGGACTCTTCCGGGTAACTACCGACCCATCTCAATCCTCTCCCCCCTCTCTAAGGAGTTAGAGAAAATTGTGGCGTCCCAAGTCTCTGACTACCTCTGTAAGTACAATGTTCTCTGCCCTGGACAACACGGGTTCAGAGCAGGTCATAGTACCAATACAGCACTCCTGGAATTTTCCAACTTCCTCCATGCCTCCTTGGACTCTGGTTCCCTGGCTGGTGCTATATTCATTGACCTGTCTAAAGCATTCGATACCGTTACGCATCCTCTTTTGCTCTCCACCCTCGACCTAATAGGCTTTGCCTCAGGACCTGTTTCCTGGTGCACCAGCTATCTCTCCCCGCTCCCAATGTGTGAAAGTCAACGGTACCTCTCTGAAACATGCCCCATTCACTTGGGGTGCCGCAGGGCTCAATTCTTGGACCCCTACTATTCTCACTCTTTCTTAACTCCCTACCCAGCAGTTGTACTGGTAAGAAGCTTCTATGCTGATGATGCTGTTCTCTTGCTCCTACAATGACCCCATGCTGCCACAGAACTCCCCTCCAACTAGTCTTTGACTCTGCAGCTACCTGGTTCACTGAGCACCGACTTGTTATCAACCTTAAGAAAACAAAACGATGCTCTTCTCCCACCCCAAAATAAGTACAGCAAGTTTCCCTTAGCTGTCCACTCCACACCCAATCTCGTCATTGACCAGGTGCAGTCCTATAAATATCTTGGTATAACCTTTGACCCTGCACTTTCATTCCATGGACATATATCTGCCCTAAATTCTGTCGCCAACTCACGGCTAGGCATTCTTTACCAGCACAAGAAATGCCTCCCTCCTGATGCCCTCCGCCTGGCTGTCACCTCCTCTGTCATGTCTCTCATTGACTACGACCTTCCGTCTATGGCCCAGCAGATCAGACTGCCCTCAACAATGCCCGCCTCACAGTTAATAAGGCCTGCAGACTTATCACTGGTGCTCCCAGACTCACTCACCGTGAGCTGTACACCCTGGCTACCCTACTCAACCTGGAAGAGCGACTCATGTATCCAGACATGCCAGCTCACCTTTAAAGCCCTCGCGTGTCGCCCCATAGGCCTATCCAACTCCATTCGCCGTGACTGCAATCGACTCCTGATCACGGCAGCCTGGCCAAGAGCTACCCTAGTTATTCCGAGAGCCAGGACCTCTCAAGGTCAGAGGGCATTCCCCACCGTGCACCCCACTGGTATAACTCCCTCCCTGCCAGTGTCTCAAACTCACTAACCTTAGCTTGCTTTAAGCCCAGGCTCAGAAACTTCCTGCTTAGCTCTCGCAAATGGAACTGCCGCTAGCCTAGTGTAAAAAAAAAAAATAAAAATATATATATACTCTGTTTGACAATGCTCACTGAGCGGCTCCCCCCTTCCTTTCCCTACTAATTCCTCCTCCCCTATCTCCCTCCCTTCTACCCCCACCAGCTCTCCCCCGACCATAAGTTTTGCACCTTTTGTTATCTTTTGCTTCGTTGGAGATTGTATTCTATTGTAACAACACTGTAATTGAACTGTAACTTTTTTGTTTGTAAGTACTGTGTCCCTTGTACTACTGTTCTGATGTCCTCTTTGTGACGAGGTACCTTTGTAAATGAGCCTCTGGCTCAAAGGTTTCTAAACTGATGTTTAACTAAATAAATAAATAAATATGCCCCTCCCCAAAGCAGACTTCCACTGTCTCTCAGTACACAGACTGAATGTCATACATTAACATTCAAAATCCATACACAGACAATAAACATTCGATGATATGAACACAGGAGGGTTTCCTACAATCGAAGAGCTAAAGTTTTAGCAAAAAAATTACTTAAAAAGTCTTTTTATTAGCTTTTAGACAGTTTGAATCACAGAGAGCTCTCAGAGCAGACTGTCTCCTACAGCTTCCTACACACATACTCTGAACTGAGGCTGTGCAGAACAATCTAGAGCCCATGTGACCTGAAATCCCTTGAATCACTGCAAAATTCACCTTTGGAGCTTAAAAACAAGGCAAAGTGAGGTGAAGTACATTGCTTTCAGTGTACTTCGCCATAAAATTAGTGGAGTAGTGGTTTGGAAGGCGGAGTAATGGAAAGTCATTGTTTTCAATGGACTTCATTACCCCATCATATCGCCGGGCACTCCGGGCTTCACATTGCGGAGCACTGCGCCAGTCCGCTGACTTTAATTCACTCATGGGAGCAAATTGGGGCCACTTCGTCCATCTCTAGTGATCAGGGAGGTTGGAGTGCAGCCAGTACACTGACTTAGGGGCAGGGTTTTGGCACTGGTAAACAGCACTATGATGTGCCAAAACCCTTGAATATGCAACTGCACCCATTATGCATGAGGGATTCCTCATTTGCATGGATGCAGCAGTATATTCTGTGCAGTTATGCTGTCAAAGTAGCATGGCACACCAGGGCCTCTGAATGTGGTGCCACCCTCATTGCTAGCACTATTCACAATTAGGGCAATACTAACCAGGTTAGTGTCTTGCTAACCATTTAAATATGGGGGCCTAGGGCCCTTACAAAAATGCACATTAGTCAGAGATAAATAAGCAGTCACTCGAAATTATACGACAAAAAACCTCAGTGCAGAAGCACTTAGGCAAGGGTTTTCCCCTAAGGGCACTGGTCATAAAGTCAAGTTTCAAAGAAATACAGAATCACACATACGCCCGTAATGCAAAACATCATAGGATATATATGCAAATCATATGAAATTTTAGGCTGGTTCAGCTTTAAGCAAGCATGCATGTTGCCAAAGGGCCTCTCATACCCTTTGCAGATTGTTTGAGAGGTCCTTTGGCACCATGCATTCTTGCTTAAATCTGAACTAGAGCCGGCCTGGTGGCACTGAGGGTTGAGGCACTGGGCGCCACACCTCGCACCACACCGACGACCCGGGTTTGGGAACGAGCCTGAGTTTCTGGGAGTCGGTTGGGAGGAAGAAGGATTGAGCATCCTAGTGACTGCTCTCCTTCTCCGGGGAAGGGAGGACGAGGATCTGCGGCTCTGCCGACGCCTAGCGGTGGCTGGGGGTCATTGCAATGGGGCTTCTCAGTGTGGGGGATGACATGGGCAGTGTCTGACTTGTGGTGTGTGGGAACATGCACTACAGCATCAATTGGCACCATTGCACACCCATGTCGGGGGGTACTATGATGGAAAAAACACCTTGGCGCGCTACTTGATAGCCAGTCTGGTGGCACCGCCTAGCAATAACTCTGGATGCTCCCCCTGGATCTGGACCCTCCCGGCTTCTGTGGTGGTGGTCGTGTACCCACCATAAGTGAACCGCTGTGCAGGCCCAGAGGAAGGGGTAGATAGAGCTTGGTGTGTGGGGTTGAGCGGGGGCTGTGAGGTCAAGCTGGACTGGGGGGAACCATAGGTAACACCCCCAGCCGCAGAGGAGATATAAAATATACAGGTACATAAAAAAAAAAAAAAAAGCTGAACTAGCCTAAAATGTCATGGTGATTTGCATATACATCCCATGATACTTTACATTATGGGGTATGTGTGATTTTGTATTACTCGAAATTATAAACACAATTTATCATAAATGATCATTATAATCTAACATAAACAAATGAGACTTGAGGGCCTTCTTCCACCAAGGGAGCATTATAGTCAGAGAGTGGTTGCCCGTCCCAGATCACTTGACTGGTCAGACAGCTGTGTGCCCAGCACCACATCATACCATTACAACATGCACTGAGTATATGTTGTAGTGCTACATGACACCACATCCGCAGGCATTTGCAGAATACATTATTTACATTGTGTTGTACTCACAGAAGGTAAGGAACAATGCACTGCAACTGTGGGTGACAGCACAATATTTGTGGGCACAAAGTATTCATTATGACTCCCTCAACGTGTACGCGTGCATACGCGCGCGCGCACACACACACACACACACACACACACACGCTTACAACTACATCAGGCCAGTTCCTTGATTTCTTTATTTTTACCCCAAATAAAAGTGCAATGCACTAGCCACATTAGTTCTGTCAAATATGTAGAAAATAAAACTAG
Organism: Neoceratodus forsteri; assembly: GCA_016271365.2. Classification (NCBI taxonomy): domain Eukaryota; kingdom Metazoa; phylum Chordata; order Ceratodontiformes; family Ceratodontidae; genus Neoceratodus; species Neoceratodus forsteri. The sequence continues at coordinate 72,242,425 of JADMNL010000033.1, forward strand.
ACAGTTGATGATAACCTTTTATTGAAATTCTTTGAAGAGAACAGCAACAAGAGTTCTACTCTCGTCCTTTGGTAAGACTGGTTAGATTATAACTCTCAAAAGTTAGTCTTTATTTAAAGAATGTTTTGTTAATCCAATGAAAGGTATTTCCAACGAGTTTTTTATTTTATTTTTTCTGCTTATCTGTCCTTACAGCTCAGCAAGAGAGCCGAATAATTCTTGAGCCTGATACAAAGAGATCATCTGCCCTCTAGTGGTGGGAGAATTATATACACTCTGCTTTCAATCAGCAAGCAGTTCATTTTTGAAAGTTTTGTGTAAAATAAATCAAATGAGAAGTTGGAAATGAAATAGAACAGCATGGGTAAAAGAGCCATCATTTTTCAAATCAAAAGATAACAAAGAATCGTACTCTTTTTTTTAATAAAGACTTACCTTCTAAATGGAGCAGATAGTTTTAGCTATGAACAATCTGACAATCTCGAATGGATAAGAATCAAAGTGAAACAAGCATTTGTCAATGCCGAATGTTAATTGCATTGGTCCGTTGAGCTCGCTCACTGCCCCATGTCACTCGCTTGTTCTGTTTCTCCCGGTGCTGCAGGCTGCTCTTTTGTACCGGACTCCTGCCTGCGTTGGCACATTTTTCTGCCCACAAAGAATTCTGCAGCTATCCCGACAGAGCTCTGTTGAGGTGGGTCACTCTCCCTTTCTCACTCGCTCATTCTGTTTCTGCTGGCGCTGCAGGCTGCCCTTTTCTACTGGGCTCCCACCTCTGTTGGTGGCTTTTTCTGCTCACAAAGAAATCTGCAGCAGTCCTGAGACAGGTCCGTTGAGCTAGCTCACTCCCCCTCTCTCACTCGCTCGTTCCGTTTCTGCTGGCGCTGTAGGCTGGCCTTTTGTACTGGGCTCCTGCCAGCATTAAAGCCTTTTTCTGCCCACAAAGCAATCCGCAGCAATCATGATAGAGGTCTGTTGAGCTTGCTCACTCCCCCTCTCTCACTCGCTCGTTGTGTTTCTCCCGGTGCTGCAGGCTGCCCTTTTGTACTGGGCTTCTGCCTGCATTGGCACCTTTTTCTGCCCACAAAGAAATCTGCAGCTGTCCCGACAGAGCTCCGTTGAAGTTGCTCTTTCCACCTGTCTCACTCACTCATTCTGTTTCTCCTGGTGCTGCAGGCTGCTCTTTTGTACTGGGCTTCTGCCTGCGTTGGCACGTTTTGTTGCCCACTAAGAAATCTGCAGCTGTCCCGACAGAGCTCTGTTGAGGTGGGTCACTCCCCCTCTCTCACTCGCTCATTCTGTTTCTGCTGGCACTGCAGGCTGCCCTTTTGTACTGGGCTCCTGCCTCTGTTGATGGCTTTTTCTGTCCACAAAGAAATCTGCAGCAGTCCTGACACAGGTCCGTTGAGGTAGCTCACTTCCCCTTTCTCACTCGCTTGTTCCGTTTCTGCCAGTGCTGCAGGCTGGCCTTTTGTACTGGGCTCCTGCCTGCATTGCTGCCTTTTTCTGCCCACAAAGAAATCCGCAGCAGTCACAAGAGCTCCACTGAGCTCGCTCACTCTCCCCCCCACCCCACTCACTCGTTGTGTTTCTCCCTGTGCTGCAGGCTGCCCTTTTGTACTGGGCTTCTGCCTGCATTGGCACCTTTTTGTGCCCACAAAGAAATCCACAGCTGTCCCGACAGAGCTGTATTGAGGTTACTCACTCTGCCTGTCTCACTCACTCATTCTGTTTCTCCTGGCGCTGCAGGCTGCCAGTTTGTAGTGGTCCCCTGCCTCTGTTGGTGCATTTTCTGTCCACAAAGAAATCTGCAGCAGTTCTGACAGAGCTCTGTTGAGCTTGCTCACTCCTCCTCTGTCACTCACTCGTTCCGTTTCTCCCACCGCTGCAGGCTGCCCTTTTGTACTGGACCCCTACATGCATTGCTGCCTTATTCTGCCCACAAAGAAATCTGCAGCAGTCCCAACAGAGCTCCACTGAGCTCACTCACTCCCCCTCCCTCACTTGCTCATTCTGTGTCTTTCGCTGCTGCAGGCTGCCCTTTTGTACTGGGTTCCTGCCTGCATTTTACCAGCTTTGTCTGCCAACAAAGACATGTGCAGCAGTCCCGACACAGCTCCATTGAAGTCGCTCACTCCACTTCTCTCACTTGCTCCTTCCGTTTCTGCCAGCGCTGCAGGCTGGCCTTTTGTACTGGGCTCCTGCCTGTGTTGCCGCCTTTTCCTGCCCACAAAGAAATCTGCAGCAGTCACAATAGACCTCTGTTGAGCTCGCTCACTCCCCCTCTCTCACTCACTCGTTCTGTTTCTCCCAGTGCTGCAGGCTGCCCTTTTGTACTGGGCTCCTGCCTGCGTTGGCACCTTTTCCTGCCCACAAAGAAATCTGCAGCTGTCCTGACAGATCTCCGTTGAGGTCGCTCACTCTCCCCATCTCACTCGCTCATTCTGTTTCTCCTGGTGCTGCAGGCTGCCCTTTTCTACTGGGCTTCTGCCTCTCTTGGTATTTTTTTCTGCCCACAAAGAAATCTGCAGCAGTCCCGACAGAGCTCCGTTGGCCTCACTCACTCCCCCCACCCCCCGTCTCACTCACTCGTTCCATTTCTGCCGGCGCTGCAGGCTGCCCTTCTCTACTGGGCTCCTGCTAGCGTTGCCACCCTTTTCTGCACACAAAAAATTCCACAGCAGTCATGATAGAGCTCCGTTGAGCTCGCTCACACCCCCCACTCGCTCGTTCTGTTTCTCCCACTGCTGCAGGCTGCCCTTTTGTACTCAGCCCCTGCATGTATTGCTGCCTTTTCCTGCCCACAAAGAAATCTGCAGCAGTCCCAACAGATCTCCGTTGAGCTCACTCACTCCATCTCCCTCACTCACTCGTTCTGTGTCTCCCGGTGCTGCAGGCTGCCCTTTGGTACTGGGCTCCTGCCTCGTTGTCGCCTTTTCCTGCCGACAAAGAAATTCACAACAGTCCTGACAGAGCTCAGTTGAGCTTGGTCACTCCCCCCCCCCCCAGTCGCTCGACCCTAATCTGTCCCAAACACTGATTTCTGACAGGGACTGCGGTATTCTGCTCCAGAAGCGCGGAAACACATTTCGGCCAGGATGTGAAAAATGACAGCTGTACTGTTCATAAGGAGGTGTGAACAAATGCCAGTGTTGAAAATGTGGCATGAAAATATTACTAATTTGCAAATTTACAAGGATGTGTGGAAACTGCACAACACATGCTCATAACACAGTCATTTTATGGAGTTTCATCACAAAATTTTCAAAATAGGCATTTTAGGCCCTCTGCTAATGAACAGTGTCACTGTCATTTTCATAATGTGTCCCGAACATGGATTTCCCACAGTGACCACGCTATTCTGCGCTGGAACTGCGAAAACACATTTTGGGCAGGATGTAAAAAAATGACAGCTGTACTGTTCATAAGGAGGTGCAGAAGAATGGCAGTGTTGAAAATCTGGAGTGAAAATATTATTAATTCGTGAAGTTACGAGCGTGCATGCAAACTGAGCAACGCATGCTCGTAACACAGTCATTTTAAGGAGTATCAGCACCAAATTTTCAAAGTAGGCATTTTAGGACCTCTGCTCATGAACAGTGCCACTGTCATTTTCTTAATCTGTCCTGAACACTGATTGGCCACAGCGACCATGCTATTCTGCGCCAGAAGTGCGGAAACACATTTCGGCCAGGACATGGAGAATGACAGCTGTACTGTTCACAAGGAGGTCTGAAAAAATGCAGTGTTGAAAATCTGGCTTGAAAACATTGCATATTCGCAAAGTTATGAGTGTACGTAGCAACTGTGCAACGCACGCTCGTAAAACAGTCATTTTTGGGATTTTTGCCTCCAAATTTGCAGTATAGGCTTTTTGAGAGCCCACCTCATGAACACTGGCACTGTCATTTCATTAATTGGTCCCGAAAGGGGATTCCGTGAAGTGACCGTGAAATCACCTTTTGGGGCCGAATAACGCCATGACAGTGCCAGAATTCATGAGGAGGAGTCCCAAAAACCCCATGTTGAAAATTTGGTGCCACAATTCCAAAAAAGCCTGAGATATGCATCAAAGTTGAAAAAACCCTATTTATTCCATTATACAGCTTATCAGCATTTCCTCAGTTCGTGGTCGGCTTTGAAGAGTGCAGATGTGCTCCTGGTCCACAAGATCATCTCGCCGGACTCGGAGGTAAGTATGGGGTGAGGGCGGGGGGTGGGGAGGTAGGGTGCACAGTGGGTGGGCGCAGGTTGTGGGAGGGGGGAAGGGAGACTGCCAAGAGACCGTTTCCTTTTTTACAGGTTAAAAAAAAAAACATTGTGGGACTGTTTTTGATTTTACAGGGGCATGTGGCACGCTTGGGTGGGCTCCCAGCATGCCAAAAGAGTCTTTTTGGGGGGGCAGTTGTAGCCAACAGGGGATTGGGCACCCCCTTTGGCACACAACAAAAGGGGGGGTGACCTTATGCTGACGGGGATTGGGCACCCCATTGGCAGAAAACAAAAGTGGGGGTTACATAATGCCAACGGGGAGTGGGCTCCCCTGTCGGCAACATAAACCTTGGGCCACTGAAGCCGACAGGGATTGGGGCCCTGTCAGCAAACAAACACGGTGGGTTGGGGCACATGCTGTCGAGGAGGATTGAACACCCCCTCGGTAGGGGTGGTTAATACTGTTTGTGAACATGGCTGCAAGCCACCGCCATGTTCACAAACAATATCAGTGTTTCAAGGTTCCACCCAGCAATGATGGGTCACTCCCTCATTGCAGCGAATGGTTGAAGCTGCAATGATGAGGCGGCCCCTGATTGCAGCGGCTAAAATTTTACAAGTTGGTGGCACACTGGCTGAACTAGTGTCAGCAGCAGCATGCCACGGCATTGGGGGAAGCGGGCCATGCCTTTAAAGGCTGTGGGGGCATTAGCCACAACAGTGCCGCGCCTCCACAACCTGCTTCTGGAGAAAGTTGCCGCAATATGTTTCTTGCACATGCGCGCAATCAACATAAAAAAGATTTAAACAAAATACCCCAATTAAAGTTCCTGCACATAACAAAAATTAGTCAAAGGAAATTCTCTGCAGCGCCATTATATAAACCCAAGTAATCAGCCATATTTGTGGACACCAGTAAAGTGAGAGACCAGTGCTCCACCATACCCACCCAGCCACCCCCCTACCCACCCCCATTATGTACAAGGGCCTTATAATTGCCATGGCCACCACCACACAAATGAATAAAAAAAGGTGTGTTTGCTGCTTTTTTTATTTTGAGACTGTAGATGTGTCTGCATTTAAGATTAATGTGAAGCTGTTACAATCTTTACAGCCAATCAGAATTCTTGAATTCAAACCATTGTCTTACAACATAAAATGTGATATTATACAACTTTTACTTTTTTAGTATCAGTCATACAAGCAGTATCTTCAAATGCTTTACACAGATTAAAAGATAAAAATAGATGTCACAATTGAAAATTAATAAAACATCCTAGCCAAAAAGATAAGACACAGTAAGACTCAGAGGAAAGTGTATATCAAAGTACAGTCTGTACAGTTCAGGTTTGGGCATGGGGGGTGGGGATTAGCAGTCATATTCATCAGGGACAAGCTGTCTTTTTTCCAGGACTAGATATATGAACGGGGCAGTGAATCAGAGGTACATACAGAAACAGAAAGATGTTCCATAGGAAGGATGCAGCAGTTGGAAATTGCTCTGCCACAAACCGTGGAAAGCTTGTGCAACCCCCCCCCAGTCACTATGTCTGGGTTCACACCCCTGCCTGGTGACTGTAAAGGGCTCACCTGGTTGAGGGGCTGGGATCATTCTTTCTCTTGCGGTAGGGGGTTTCATCCTAGAACATAAAAGAATAGCACAGTGCCTCCACCCAGAGACAAAAAGGGGACCAGATGTTGTGTGCAGTACCACTCCCTGGGATGCAGTACCTTCCCACCTTCCTACACTGGACTGGATCACCTCCTGGGGATCAATAGGATAGTTGTTACCTTTACCAATAAATGCTTCAATCAGGGTATACAACCTGGGTGCACACACAGAAATAAAATTCAACAAATTAACAGTGCTTTTATTTAAGAACCCAAGCCTGGAAACTGGAGGAAAAGAGATTAGGTAATTGCAAGTCGCCTTGAACACTCCCACCCTATAGCAATGCATCCATGGAGCCACTGTACTGTGGGTCACTACCACCCACTCACATCCCACACAGTCTATAAAGCACCAGCCCAATCAAGGGGCACATAAAGAAGGATTATACTACACAGGGTGTGGTAACTCTTCAGTTGGTACTAGTAGTAAAACTAGAATTTCAAGTATGGCACACTAACCAATGACTCGGTGTATCCAGGAATTACACTAGAGTCCCAGTGCAGGCCTGGTAGTTGTTGCTGGGGTTTTGTCAGTGGTCCACTTGATGAAGATTAGCAACCTTGAAATTTAACCCCCCAACAGGACATAGTGAGTGAGCACAATTTTAAGAACTTGAAATCCAATGGGAAAATGTTAAAATCCAATTTGTAATCCAAATGCAGCAATGGCAATCCAAAATTGGTAAAATACAAAAGGCCCCAGCCAGCAATGCCTGCACTCATGTAACCCATGGACAAAACAGTTCAGCTGAGGCAGGGGACAGCACACAACAACAGGATGAACAGCTGTAAGGAACAGGGCCTAGTGGCCTGGGGAGGCCTGATTCATGCACTTCAGATTCCCTCAAATGTTCTGCAGGAGCAGAGTCCTTTTGGCTTACACTTCTCAGGATACAGTTCTTCCGGCTCACACCTCTCAATCACAGGAGCTCTATGCAGCGGCATCCAGGGTTCCCAAGGAGCCCAGACCCCAGGAGAGACGCCACCCACAGTCTGACTCCCCTCCAGATTGAGAGTACTCCCATACTCAGGGAACATGCCCTGTGGCTCCTTGTTCCCCAATCCACCCCCTATAGATAAGGGCTAGCAGGCCCCTTACCTGGCACTGAAGCAATCTGGGTAGGATACAGGTCTCAGACTCTGCTCAGTAAAGCTCAGCAGCTTCTATATGCAGTAACCTACCTGGTCAGAATAGCAACTCCTGAACAGCAATGTCTAAACCACACTGTCAGGATCGCATAATGCCTGAATAGCAACAGGGGCAGAATAGCATTTGTCAACTGCCGCTACCCCTATCACTGTCCAGGCAATGATGAGGGTGCATTGCAGAAGTACAGGGAAAGTGCAGAAGCTAATCAAGCTGCTCCCATGATGGAGAGGGTTAAGGCAGCAGCAGCTTGGCCACCACAATGCAGGAGACCAGGGTTCTGTTCCTGGTCTCTTGATATAGAAGTTTATTATTTCCCCCTACCCAAAGTGAACTTTTTATTTCTCGAACAGCCGAGGGCTAAGATTCCATCGCCCCCGGGTTTCTCCTTTTCACCTAGATCCCCCTTGGAGTTGGATATAAAATTTATGGGGCGTGTGGGGGGCGGGAAGAGACTCCCATGTCAGGGGGGGTGCAGGGGGCGGAGCCCCCCCATAAAATAGAACCATGTGTAATATTTTAAGGTAGCAGTCCATGTCTTTGGGGACTGCTACCATTGCTGCTGTTGCTGCGGTTGGTGTTTTGTTTGGGTACAGTTGGGGTGAGCGGCATTATGCTATCGCTCTTCTGGATGGCACTCCAGTGAACTGCATGGTTCTGACCTAGTGCCAGGCAGTAATGGCCCACAGGTTCTAGTTTAATAATTTCTTCAGCATGTGCTCATCTGGCGCAGGCTCTGAACAGTGTTAGACCAGGATTAGGCTCACAGTGAGTTGGTAGAATGAACTCTGCTGAAGGCTCGAAGGATTGTTGGCCTGGCTAGTTCTCTTGCTTGGTCTCACCAGCAGCAGGGCTGTATTCCCTCCTATGTGTCCATCCTCCCACAGTTTGATGTCATCTACAAACAGGCAGAACTTACCCTTTACTCCATCTGCTATATCACAAAGAGCATTAAACATGAGACTGAGTGACTGCTCTAGCCCCCGAGAATTCCTCCCGACCTCGACCCTCTATCTCCTGTCCTGCAACCAGTTTTTATCCAAATTTTTAGCTTTACTCCTACCCCCAGATTCTCCAGCTTCCTGATTAATCTCCTATGAGGAACAACGTGAAAGGCTTTACTAAAATCCAACTATAGGATGTCCACAGCCTGGCCCTTATCCACTGTTTTCATCATCCAACCAAATAAGTCAGTCAATTTATCCTTCAGTATTGTCTCCATGAGGTTTCCTATCATCGAGGTCAGACTGATGGGTCTGTAACTGCCAGGGTAATCTCTCGACTCGCTTTTGTGGGGAGGCACTACATGTGCTGTTCTCATTTAAGGGTACAATCCCTGACACTAGTGAGCAGTTAAACAGGTCCATCAGGAGACTCACTAGCACATCTGAGAATTCCCTCAGCACCCTCAGATGTACCACTTGAGCCCAAGGACTCGTCCACTTTCCAAGCCTTCAAACCCTTCCTTACCCTATTCTCACCAATATCCCCATCAGCATCACTTCGCACCCAATTGTCCAACCCTTTCTTCCCTTGAGGCATCAGACCATCCTTCTCCCTGGTGAAGACTGAGTAAAAATTCTTATTTAGTACTTCCACCTACTCTTCACCACTTTCTGCTCCACCCCCCTCCATTTTTAGCTTGACAGTCCAGCCTTCATATCCCTTTTCTCCCTGATATGTTGGAAGAAAGTTTTCTGCCCCCTTTTCACCCTGTCTGCCAGTTGTAGCTCCTCTCTGGCATTGGCCAACTAAACTGCTTTTCCTGCCTCCCTAGCCTTACCATTTTACTCTGCCCTGTCTTTCTCCTTCAGGGTCCTTTTGAATCTCTAGAAGGCTGATCTTTTGTCCCTCACTGCCTGATCCATCTGCCTTTCAAACCAGCTTGGCTTTTTGGCCTTGGACTTGTAGCTTTTCAGTTTTTCACACTCATTAATGGCTGCCTCCAGCCCCCCCACTATGGCCTATTTATGGTCCACCCCCATCTCTTTATTGCTGCCCACTTTGATTCTCTTCCATCCTATTATAGTCTGCCTTCCTAAACTCTAAAATTATAGTTTTGGTGTTATTTTTCTCCCTACCCATGTCCAGACGCATTCACACTGTGTGGTGGTCACTCCCACCTAGCAGTTCCTCCACTCTCACCTCCTGAACATGCGCTCCTTTTGTCAGCACCAGGTCCAGGATGGCTGTCTCCCTGGTGGGTTCCGTAAAACACTGTGTCAAGAACCCACTCTGAAATGTATCCAGCATCACCTGTGACCTGGCACAGGAAGTAGCCGGGACAGTCCAATCCACATCAGACAGATTGAAGTCCCTCACTCTCACTACCTCCCCCTTGCTCGCCATCTCCACAATTTCTGACCCCAGCTCCATGTCTATCCCCATTTCTGGCTTGGCAGTCTGTACACCACCCCCAGCTTTAGTTTTCTCCCTGTTGTGTAAACTGTTCTTTCATCCACAATCCCTAAATCCTCCCCCAATCTCTTCCTTCCTTCCTTGTACAGACTATTTATTCACCTACATGCAATGGAACTCCACACCACACCACACAGCCCCTGCCCCTTCTATATAGTTTCTATTTGGGGATGGAGAGGTCCCAGTCAAGGTTCAGCCATCAGCACTTGTAACTCATTCATTTTGTTCTCCATCTTTCATGCATTCAGGGATACAAGTTTTCACCATGATACTTCCTCTCTCCTCTCCTAGTCTGTCTGTCCCTTCCTCAATCTGTTTTCACATACTCCACTGCTCTTCCTGTCTTACCTGCTGGCCTGTCTCCTACAACCTCATCATCCTTCCTCTGTTCCCTCTCCTCATCCCCCCTGCACTACTTCCTGCCAGGAACTCCCCATCTGAACCCCTATTATTGGTGCCCCTCCCCTTCCCCAAGAACTGGTCCCTCTAAAACATTTATTGATTTGGGGGTGGGCCTTTTGGTCCCTACCTTCTGGTCACCTGTGCCTAATCCTACTGTTATTGATAGCTTATCTGTCCTGCATAGCACCCATCTCCTCCCAGCTTCTTCCCCTGCCTGGAGTGACCCCACTTAGCACTTACCCCATGTCCCCTCTTTATCCCCCCCACCTTTCTGCTTTCTCTTCACAAATATTAATCCCCCCAATATTCATCCTCCATTTCCCCTCACGTCATCCCCCACTTTAAAATCCATTCTCGTATCCCTCTCTCCCCCCACATTATCCAGCCCTGCCTATCACCTACTTACGTAACCCTGGGTAGATTCCTGTCCAATCCCATCCTTCTGACTACTCAACCCCCTTATTCTGTCACCCACTTTGTCTCTGCCCCATCCTCTCCCTGCACTGATCTATTCTGTCCTCCCCCTCCTTTGGTCACCACCACGTCTTACCCTCCATAACTCTACCTGCATGCTCTAAAGGTCAGCTACCACTATAAATTGCTTGTCCACCTTTGGTATGCTCTTAGTCCTGTTGCAATAAAGTTGACCTCTCCTACCTGATGTATTTTAACTGTACTTGCTTGAATCTGTATCTGTATGTACCATAATGTACTTGCCTGCTGTATATACCCCTATCTGTTTTGTAATGTCTCTGTACCTTGTCTATTGCCTTACGACATGGAACCTTTGTAAATGAGCTTTTAGCTCAAAGGTGTTAACCGAGATTCCAATAAATAAATAAAGGTGCTGTGACCCTTGCTAACCCCCTTATCATTTTAAATTGCAGGTGCTATCTATATAATCACCCATCTTTTCCTTCATCACCCAGGTGCCCTCTCTACTGAGATGCAGTCTACCTGGTGCATTCAGAGCCTTAGTTTCCTAGGTACCCTCACAGCCTCCTATACAACCATAACCCTTCTAACAGCTGTGGAATGACTGTTCCATAAGTAATTAAAATGGGTACCATAATGGATAGGATGTATATTATATCTGTCATTTCAGCAGTGCAAGACCTCACTAACAGTGCATCAGAACATGCCAGACATGCATAGAAAAAGTGCTTTAAGTTTTAGTAGAGACAGGCTAAGCTTGTGCCCCAGGAGTTAGATCACATGTGCGTCTGTCAGAGTCCAGGAAGGAGGCACTGAGCTCATTTTTACATGCCTGGTACAAAATTGGAGTGTCTGACTGGTAATGGTAGGGAGTTCCAAAGCTTGGGGGCAGACACAGAGAAAGGCTTGTTCTCCCATTTTCACGGCACTTTTTGGTATACCAAGACGATACTTTTCTGCTGACCTCAGTGGGTAGGTGGTGCTTAATTTAACTTGTTGGTCAGGGTCGCTGATGTACCAGTTCTGATGATGTTGTCTATCATACATCTGGCAGTGTATATATAGTAAGAGGTTGGAGAGAGCCAGCCCAGACCTGAGTAAAGTATACAGTGGTGGGTAAAGTACACAGCGGTGGGTGCATCTGGGTGCTGACATGGCAAAAGTGGCAGATGTTGTTGTAGCAAGTGTCACATTTTTGCAGTACCCCTTTGTTGACATCATGGAATGTCATTATACCATGTGTTAGGCTAGGCCTAAGAACCCCCATGCGATGGCCAGTTTACCTGCTGTGTTTAGAGAAGATCTAATTTTATAGGCCAGACCCAGCTTTAAATTTACAGCTTTGCACGTATTAACTATGTGCTGAGTAAACTCCAGTGAGGGGTCAAGTGTTATTCCCAGGTACTTGAAGGTGTCAACCACTTCCAGCAGTGTGCCATCCGGGCCTGGAACTGACAGAGTGGATGCATTGGCTTTGATCCTGGATGCAGAGCCAAATAGCATGGCAACAATTTTCTTGGCATTCAGCAGCAGTTTGTTGTGTGTTAGCCATGTATGTAGACATACAAAATCTGTCCCTAGTGTAGAATGTATTGTGGTTATATCCTTGGTACTGGTGTACAAAACCATGTTGTCTGAATATAGAATAGTGGAGGTGGAACCAGACATCTTGTTTACAAACAGAGAGAAGAGCAGTGGGCCGAGAATGGATCCTTGTGGTACCCCAACACTGGTGGGAGAGAGATCAGATTTGTTTCTATGTTTCTATAACATGAGTGGCCACAACTTTTTCAAGCAGCTTATTTAGAGCAGATAATCTGGCAATTGGTCCATAGTTATTCATGTCTTTGCTATCCCCTTTCTTGTGTATGGGGACAACTTGTGCAATTTTCCAGAGCGATGGTACTACCGTTATGCTGAGTGATAGTTTGAAGATCCTGGTGACTGTCACAGCTACGACTGTGGCTGCTGTTTTAAGGAACCTTGGTATTAGACCATCTGACCCAGCCGATCCATATGCTGAGACTTTTCTCATTATGCTCAGCACTGCTGCTTTACTGACCTCTGTAAGGCTATACTATGTGGCGGCCAGTTCCATGTAGTTGGGTGGTGTAGCAGAGGACTGGTTGGTAAGCTTCTCTTAATTAGAGAGATCTGAAAAGTGAGAGTTCAGTGCATTTGCAATTGTATTAATACTGTTACAGTTCCCTCCTTCCAATGTCATATCCACTATCGTTGAGTTGCAGCCCTGTCCCATGATCGATCTTATATGGTTCCAAAAACCACGGGCATCATTGACAGATTTCTGTAGCAGCTGATTGGAGTAGGCCCTTTTCGCTGCTCGTCTTGCTTTCTTGCTGACATTCCTCTGCCTTCTATATTCCTCCCAGTTGGATTTTGATTATTTTGTTTGCAGAGACCCAGGTCTTATCCCTGCCTCTTATGGTGGCTAATAGAACACTGTGAACCCATCTTGTTATAGAGCCTCATACCCTCATTCTTTTTAGGGGTACTTGTTTATTCTGCATTTCCTGAAGGGTAGTTATGAGGAAGGTTAGCAGGTTCTCTACATCATTTGTCTGGTAGATTGGGGACCAGTCAGTGTTGTGAAGGTCCGCATGTAGTTCACTTATGTTTAGTTTTGAAAAACCATGCAATTTAATTTCTTTGGAGGGTGGTTTCAGAGTATGTGCATTCCAGATACAAATAACTGGAGTATGGTCACTGATGGAATCAGGAAGTGTGCTAGTGGCCTGTATTCAGTCAGTCCTGTTTGTAATGATCCCGTGCAGGAGGGAGGTTTGGCTGCCCTGTTGCGATATTCTTGTTGGACACGTAATCAGCTGTGTTAGGTGTGCTCCACGAGCAGCTTGATCAGCTGTTTCAGTCCCTGGTAAGCTCAAGCACTGCTTGAATAGTGCTACCGTGGAGACACGCCCCCTGGATATAACCAAGTTCCCGAAACGAGCTGAGGCTAGATAGTAGCAGCACTAGCAACAGTCTTATAGATGACTTTTACATGGAGCTTATTTGTAGCACTTGTTTAGTAATACGCTGTGCTCTGCTCACAGTTTCAGCTCCTGGTTCCGTTTTACACACGCCACCCTGTATTGGTGTCTCTGTCCTTCCAGTATGTTAATTGGCTGGGAAATAACATGAAAACAAAGGACTGTGGTGCAGTGATAGGAAGGACATGTTTACATGGCCTGGCATAATGAAACAGATGACCGAAAACCCAGAAAGATGGGAGCGCGGTTTCGGCAAATGCTCACTTTGGTTGCGGAGCGGATTGCATTTACACAACAGAAAAAGGAACTTTACAGTGTGCCTGCACCATTCATTCCAATACAGACCACTGTGTGTAAAAGGGGTAATAGAGTGTTACAGAAGGAGCAACCAGGATTTAGAGCCTCTCTCTCCCAGCACCAATTCTTTCCGATGGTGTGTTTATTATGGGTATGGGAATCAAATGGGCCCTTTTTATACTTCTGTGGGCCACCAACTGATAGGGCAGAAAGCACAAATGTCTTCTACTTCCTTCCATATATCTGGCCAGAAGACCTGGGCAAGTATGCATGCCTCAGTTTTCTCCCTGCCCAAATGGCCCACAATAGGCATAGTATAGTCCAGCCTCAGTAACCGTCTTCTTGCAGACCAGAGAATCATTAACTGGTAACCTAAAGTCCAAATTTGTTGCTCAGGTTCTACCCAGTACAAAATCTCATCTTTCAGATCAAATTTTGGAAAACATGCTTTTTGTTCATCTACCATGTTACCGTTTACCACAGGCACAGCTAAGTTCTGGTAGGCTTTGCACATCACAAGCCCTTTGTTCAGAAATTATGTTGGCTGGGCTTTGAAAAATTACTGATCTAACCTCTGGAAGGATCTTGTAATCTCCTGTGGATGTGGATGCCATGTATATATTTGAGTCACCTATGACCTTCCTTAAACACAGGTCCTTGCAGTCCCCAACCACTACAACCCCAAATAGAAGGGTCCTTTCCTTTTCCTCATTCTGTTTCTGACCCCAGTATTCATCTGCAAAAGGCAGAAGGCAATGAAACCCTTCCCAGGCTCAGCTCAAGACTAGGGACCAGGGTAATTATTCCTGCAGAGATGCCTACTTTTAATCATTCTGGATCTGTAGGGTATTACAAGTATCCCAATGCATGCAGGCAATATTTAGAGGATCTCCTCACTGATCCAGGTGGAGTTCAACCACAAATTCTTTAACCAGTGTCTGCTCACAGCCTACATCCACCAAAGCTGTGACTGTTTGGTTCCCCACTTGCACTGTATTGTATATAGGTTTTTCTGCCAGGGAATTGTGTGTGTGCATGTTGGGGCGGGGTGCTGTAGCTATGTATTCCATAAAATTATAGTCCACGTGGTCACAACATTTACTTGATATGCCCCACTTCACCACAACAAAAATATACAATGGTGCTATCAGATCTATGACCTATGCGCCCCTCCCCCCCATTTTGGTCACCGGAGAGCAGGGTCTTGTGTTTGGGGGAATTATATCAGACTCTGGGTTTATACCTTTTTGAAGTAAAGAGGGAAGTAATATTCAACACCTGACCACTTACCCATACCTGCACATTTGTTCTCATTCCCCAGATTCCTTTTTGCCCTTCTCTGCAGGGATCTTCTCCTCGGGTCACTGCCATGCATTGCCTGTGTTGCATGGTTGTGAAGTGGTTTACGGGTGAAAGGAACATAATGGGCATATTATATACTACATCGCACAGTCGCTCTGTGAAGTGGCATTTTGGATGGGATTTAAAAACTTCCACCTGTCTTCGTCACAAGGTTGCGTCATAAGAAAACTGTGTTCAAGATTTGGTGTCAAAATGTAAAAAAGTAAACAAACATGAAATTATGAAGAGATGTTGGTTTATTTCAACATTTATGCATAACTTTCTTATTTTTGCAGATTTTGGCCCCAAATTTTCAGGTTCTCGCCAGGTTCTCACCTGAGCTCAAAGCCTGGGCTCAATGCTTCCCTGTTAGAAAGAGATACTTTATGGCAAAAAGCCAGAAGAAGCAAGAACGACTCGGATTGGTGTATTTTTAAGAGAGCACGTAGCAAGTGCACCAAGTTTTTTTAATTTTTTATTTTAGTCTTTGGTAACCTGGTAAGGCCCACTAGGCACAAGTGCCTGTTTTCAGGGGTGACCTGGGAGCACTGGGCGGTTAAGTGACTTGCTCAGAGTCACACAGTATGCAAGTGGAGGTTGTGAGAATCAAACTCAGGTCTGGTCTGCTGGATGTATCAAGCTCATTCACACCTCATTCTTCTAACCTCTAGGCTATACTGCCAGCCCAAGTTGGTCAGAGCAGCCAAGGCCACCTACTATTGTTCGGAGCTAGCCTCTGCCTCAAGAAATCCTTCAAAGCTCTGGAAAACATTAAAAGACATGTCTGGACACGCACCTGATAATTCCATTCCAGCAACAATTAAGTCTGGTGGCAGCATTATCGCTAACCAATTGGAAATATTGGAAGTCCTCAATAACCATTTTGCAATGGCAGGGCTAGCATTTGATACTTCTCCTGCCAATGACCTCAGCACAGATCAGGGCCCACCAACCCATGAGTCCCCCTCTACTGAGGAGACCTTCTCCCTCTTGCCTGTCTCTCTAAAAGAGGTGGAAGACCTACTGCTGCAACTGGACACCAGGAAGGGAGCAGGCTCCGACTTCATAGAGCCTATTCAACATGTCACTCTCCCAGGGTAGTCTCCCCCCCTTAATGGAAAATAGCCCATGTCATCCCTTTATTAAAAGCAGGTGACTCCTGTGACCTAAATAATTACAGACCGATCTCCCTCCTCCCCATCTTGTCTAAATTACTAGAAACAATAGTGTGTGGCCAGCTAGGGGTATACTTAGAATCCAGAAGCCTAGTAAACCCAGTTCAGTCTGGATTCAGAGCAAAGCACAGCACCATAACAGCCCTAGCTAAGGTGACTAATGATTGGCTCCTAGACCTTGACAACAAGAAGCATGTCTGTGCTGTTTTCTTGGATCTTAGTAAGGCATTCAACACAGTTGATCACAGCCTGCTTCTTTCCTCCCTAAGCACATTAGGCCTGGACCATAAATCTATGTGCTGGTTTGCAGACTACCTCAGAGAATTGAAACAGTAGGTTAAAGCTGAAGGTGATCTTTCTCCATTATAACCTATGCTGAGGGGCATGCCCCAGGGCTCTATCCTTGGTCCCCTCCTCTTTGCAGTCCACGTTAACAACATCAATGACCCCATCAAAAAAGCCAACATCCACTTATTCGCGGATGACACTGTACTGTACTTGAGTTGTCCCATGCCGGAGGCAGCTTATGAAGACCTCCAAGCTGAATTTAACCTTCAACAATACCAGTTCATAAACAAAAAGCTTTTGCTCAATGCGAAAAAGACAAAAGCCATGCTCTTCTCCCCCTCCTTGCATGTGGCAAATCCTGCTGGGGGGAGGAGCTATCTCCCAAATTACCACTGTTCTTGGAGAAACACTAGAGTATGTAGCTAAATCCAAATATCTAGGAGTTTGGCTTGATCATAAACTTTCCTTCGCCAACCATCTCAAAGAACTACAGAACAAACTAAGGCAAAGATTAGGACAATTCTACAGAATTAACCACCTGCTCACAAAGGAGGCCAAGATTCAACTAGTTCAAGATACCATCCTATCTTTAATAGATTACGTGGACCTGCTCTACAGCCACTGCACTGCCTCTGCACTGGCTAAGTTGGACACCCTCTACCACACAGCTATCAGGTTCATTACTGGTCTTCCACTTTCCACACACCACTGCTCCCTGTACTCATCATTAGGCTGGACTTTCCTTCACTATAGAAGGAATAGAAACGGAGCCCTATGGGCCTTCAGAGCGGTGACCAACAAGCTCCCCTCATATGTCTCAGATTGTATTCCCTGGAGCGTGTTAGGCACCTACGCTCTAAGGAGCTATACCCTAATTTCCCTCCAACTTCCAAGGGTCAAAACTCATTTCGGAAAAGCTGCTCTAAGCTTCTCTTTACCCACATTGTGGAACGGTTTACAAAGGAACTTGAAGCTGGGCTGCCCTGTTAGCCTGAATATCTTCAAGACACTCTACGATCGCTACATGAAAGCACCTTGCAAATGTTTTCCTCACCGCTAGCCCACTAATTTTGCAACTCCCTCTTTCCATCCTGACGCTTGCCATGTTCTACTCCTGGCTCTCATTCTTTCCCTATTAACTCTTCCTGCTGCACCTACCCTTCCATGTCCACTCCAACCTGACTAAAGTCTCACCCCATCCACAGTAGTGTCCCAATTATCTACCCCTCCTCCATCATTATCATAATAAACAAGTACACGACAGCCATCATCACTTTCTGTGGTTTTAGCTCAATATTTCCCCCAGTCATCAGTAATATATCCCTCTTCTTTACCTCTCTAACCTGCCACCCCATATATGGCCTCTTTCCCTTATATGTTTAGTTGCCGTCTGCCTCACTCAAAAGATCTCTGCTTATAACCCGTGTATGCCTATGGTTGATTGTACATCTACTCACTTCTTCAATTGTAAAATAATGCTTTTTTTTTATTTATTTCAACTGTGTATACACTGTATGCACTGTATATACTTTTTCTTCCTTGTATATTGTTGATTTTTGTATACCTGCTTCTGTACTGTACTTTGATGTATTCATGACCAGGTCCACATTGCAAATGAGCCTTGCTCAATGGTGCCTGCCTGGATAAATAAAGATTTTGATTGATTGATTGATTTTCAACATAGCCTTCTTGGTACCCCATCTCATAAGAATGTTAGTTGTCATTTTTCCCATCAAGATGTTTACACCATAGATTCAAACAAGTGCTTGCCAAGTATTGCGTTAGAAGACCAGAGTTCATATTATTTTGAAAGGTGTGTATAACCTATGGTTGTGAGGCCATTAGTAAACAGTGGAGTACCTGAGTGCACTACAGTCCCTCAAGAGACACTAATGAACCCATTGGGATATAGAAATGCAATAAAAGCCCTTCCATTCCAGGGTCTGGCACAGAGCATTACTTTCGATCGGTGGGTAAGTACTGGAATTCTTTTGTTCAGTACCTCCTGTAACTTAATGTCTGATAGTGACAGAAACTGTCCTCAGTTAATGAGATTTCTGCATGTGACAATGAGCAATGTCACAATGGTAACGTTCTTTATGGAATGAATTTGTATAACTCAAAATGTGTTACAATGACATTATATTGATAATTAAAGGAAAACAGTATTGAACCTCTAAGTCATTTTTTTCCCTATAAAAGCTATTTTTAAATACCATTTCCAGCTCCATTTCTGTTCCATCTTCACTGCTGTTTTGGTAAATTCAGTAAAGTGTTTCTGGTTTGCATGTTGGCCATATCATTTTGGAACTGTGTGATGTAGTTTATGACCCTGTTAACCCCTGAGTTACATAGTAGAACCTTGATACGCTGTATCAACAATCTAAGGACTTGCCAAGGACAAAAATGTCACCACACAATTTTAAAAGAGCTGTTACAGACAGGCATGGGTTACAGGTTCAATGTCTCATTTAAACTAGCAGTGTAATGAAATTAGGCAAAAAAAATTAACATACCTTTCTTTCACTATAAAAGATTCCAGGTACCTTCCAGTTTTATTTGGTGGTATAATTTTCTATTTCCACAAAAATATGAGTATTTTATAAATGTTTTAATATAGTCCCTCCCCCAAGAAAATATGGCCACCATTTGGCTTAGAAATAGCATTAAAGACCTAGCAAAGGTTAGGAAGCAGAAAAAAGCACATAGTCTGCAGCATAAGAGGTACCTAGAAAAGAAGATTTCACAAGTACGCTAATATATTTTTACTAACTGTGGCTGAAACAAGCTTTTAGGAAAAAAATGTGTTGCATTGCTGCTTTAAGTATTAACCAGCTCTTTGTAGTATCAAAACTTTATATAAACTGCTTATGGTATTGTCATTCCACACGTTTTCTTCCTTGGACACAGAATTAGTTAAGACTGCATTTAGCAGAGACAAGGCTTTTGTGTAGCTTGTTGAATTTCAAGGAAATAAAAGGTGAACAAAGCGGCGAATTTGATATCTTTCCTTGGACCAACAAGAAATTTACAAAACCCAAGCTTTCAAGCTACACAGAGCCCTTCTTCAGGCATGACAGTGTTAAAAAACAAACAAACAAAAAAAAATTAAATACATTGGGTAGAACTGATGAATAAACTTTTACACATGGGTTCGACAGTTCTGTTGCTAAGGAAGTAAACAACTGGATATGTGCAGTGACAAGAAATGATTAGAGATGTAGGGTCCTCTCTTGGAATGTGACAGTGGGAGGCCCGTAAACTGTTAAAAGCTTATATTCTAAAAGCCTTTCTAAAGATGGACGGTGTGTGTGTGTGTGTGTGTGTGACAACAAAAAGCTCTTAGATGTATATCTATGTTGCTTAAGCACTAATATCCACAAGAGACAAATAGTGTGCTCCAAGATATTAATAATACCTTGTTCATGTATAAGGCACACTAAACATATATAGAGAATACTGGATGGGCAACTATGCACAACCAGTGTGTTCTGTCACAGATGGGTTCTGATTCCTTCTGACCTTGGGAGCGAGGCTCGAGAGACCCATGGGAATCAGAACCCCGAGGTGTCAGAACACACTGGTTGTGCACAGAGTTGCTCATCCTGTATTTTTTATAGTGTATAGTACTGTGAGAAATATGTGTGCATGAGTTCTTTTGCTTTCGAAATGAAACTGACTCGTGCAGTCTCTAGAGGTTCTACAATGCTGTTCTACCACAGTAGGGTAGAATCACTTTCCATGACCTTTGGAACTGTGGTAAAATGGCATTTTGAAAGGGATGGAATTCTATACAGAACAACACTCTACTATACACTATAAATCAAATGTAAGAGATAATGTATAAAAATATATTCACAGGAAATACACGTGCACCTGAAGCAAGAGAAAGGCAGTTATCAGTTTAAACTTAAATTCTGCAGTGGGTCATGAAACTAAGGTCTACATTCAGTCCATTATTTTTAGAGTCCAGAAGAAAAAGAAGTCTAAGCTCATAAGCCCACCTTTCTTGTGTATTTGTAAAGTATCCTTTGAGAACTGGAACAGAGAGGTCAGAGATGACATGATCAGATTGAGAGAAACAGTGTCCCACTGGTTTTTCAGTCTTTTTGCTTTTATGTCATACCTGTGTAAGTTCATTCAGGTTTGAGGGGGTTGCCTGGGTTTCCCCACATCGCCTGTATGGGGACACTTCTTGCACGGATGCAATAGATAGAGAATAGTGGATGGGCAAGTATACACAACCAGTTTGTTGTACCACTGAGGGGTTCTGATTCCCTGTGACCTCGAGAGCGAAGCTTGAGAGGTCCATGGGAATCAGAACCCTGAAGTGGTACAACAAACTGGTTGGGCATAACGTTGCCCATCCATTATTTTTTATAGTGTATGGTGCCCCTAAAATAATTTTATATGAACATTTAAATGTTTTTTAAGCCTTAAAAGAAATTCTTTCTGCTGCATTTTAGTCTGATATTCAAGTCAATTTGCTAGGGTTAGTGTTGTGGTTGTTAGGAACCAAACATCCCTACATCCATAGCGTGGTCTGCCATTGGCTGTCAGTTGCCTTTGGGAGGGGATTTCAGAAAAAAAATGGTGGACATATCTCTCACTAAGCGAGAGGACCGTGACTGAAAGGATTCACCTGTTAATGTGAGTAGTTTTAAATATCTGGTTGAGCCTGCAGTTTTTTAATAGCTGAAAGTATCTGGTCAATCCTGCCTTTTTTTGGTGTACCGTGTTAGTCATGGTTTGGGGTATGAGCGTGCTGCTGCCACTGCTCCAAATTTTTCTGTGTCTGGTCCACTTTTAGAACGAGCTGAGCGTGTGCAGCCTCTAGAGGCTTTCGAAATGTTGTTGTAGTACAGTGTGGTACAATCATATTCCATGACCTTTTGAACTGTGGTACAACAACATTTTGAAAGCCACGAAGTTCCATACACAACAAGTCCTCACCATACAGCATTCTGGGACCCACAAGTATAACTCCCCCATATGTTAAATTGCTTGTTTTGGGGAGTGTTGATAAACTCTAAAGTGGAAATGTGCTCTCATGTGTTACATTTAGCAGTATTGCAGGATTTATTGCCTCCTAGTCTGGACATTAAAAATAATGAACTGAATGTAGACCTTAGTTTTATGACTCATTACAAAATTTAAACTGGAAACTCCCTTTATCTAGCTTCAGGTGCATGTGCATTTCCTGTGCATATATTTGTATACATCATCCCTTACATTTGATATATATATTTAGTGTGCCTTATACATGAACATGGTTTTATTTATAAGTTTGATCATATTGTTTGTCTACTATGTTATTATGCATCTGGGTGTTTATGCAGCATAAATATATACAGAAGTGATTTTCATTATTTCTGACACACACACACACACACACACACACACACACACACACACACACACACACACACACAGTCTGTCTTTAGGGAGGCTAGGGACACTCTTAGAACATTAGCTTTTAACAATTAAGAGACCTTCTGTTGTCACATTCCACGGGAGGAGCCTACATCTGTAATCTTTTCTGTCTCTGCGCGTATTCAGTTATTTTCTTCCTTATCAAGAGAAGTATCACACCCATGTGTAAAAGTTTATTTATCAGTTCTAGGCAATGCATTTAAGTCTGTGTTTTTTAAACACTGCTGTTTCTGAAAAAGGGCTCCATGGAGTCTGAAATCTTGTGTTTTGCAAATCTCTTGTCAGGCCAATAAAAGAAAGGAAATCACCCATTTCATTCACCTTTTTATACAAGGATCAATATAGCTGCAAAAATTTTTCTATGGAAATAAAGGCACTTATGATCTGAATATAGTATTTCTCAGATATAGTGCTAGTATCAGTAAAATATGCAGTCAGTCAGTTCATTATAATTTCATGTCCTTGAGTTTGCAATAATTCACAAAAAAACATTTCTGTAGTTACACAAGTTGATACATTGGGGCGAACAGCTTTCTGCTTTATTTTGTTAACATAAACCTCTTAACTGGTTGTAAAATTAAACAAGCATTCGTCAATGCCTTAATGTTGCTGAAATGTTTTAGTAGTGCAATAAGTTGGTTTAGTTAGCGAGCTAAAGACATAGATGTTATCTAATGGCAGTGCATGCAGTGCATGGTGTGGGAAAAGGAGTCATGGTGGTGGAGAGGTAACTGAGTTCTATTGAGGACTGGGACACAGCAGACAGAGTCAGACCTGAGACTTGTTTCAGGACAGGCAGTGTAGACAAGGAAGCAGGCACAGACTTGCAACATCTGATTTTCATTGGGGTCCTGGTTCTTAAACTTTTCTGCAGCTCTATTGACTATAGTGTTGGGAGGTTTCGATACTCAGGATCACACAAAGTTTGGCTCCTGTGGGGTTTGAACCCATGATTTCAATGAGGGACATCCCTCATTTTTATTCCGCAGTACTGCTCTGCCTCTCATCCATCTCTCATAAAAAAGGTGTTGGCAACACAGGCAATGGGCTGTAAAATGTGTCCTTTACAGCAGAAAAACATAATATTCTAAGATGCTAAATCCAAAATAAAATTTGTACAAATAAATAGAACTTGTATCTCCAATTTTGGGAACATGTCTCTCATTTTTAGGGTACGTGTCCCTCAATGTCCCTCATTTTGAACATCTATGTCCATTATTTCAGTGCCAGAAGATTCAGAGGTAAGAAGCACACTACTTATAATTACTTGGTGAGGGGCTCTAAAAGACCAATGACTGCCGACTGAATGCATTATGTCTTGTATAACTACGCAGCCTTAAAAAGAGAAGGGGAGGGTAAGAAAGCGAGAGGTTAGGGAAAGGAAAGGAGGAAGGATATGGGGTGTAAAAGTGGGCTCAGTTTAGTTATATGTTAGGTCTGATTAACACACTACAGGAGCTCCTTGTATACCCACACAGTAACATTATCTCTTCTAAATAAATTTAAAAAAATAATACATCATGGCATGGTTCCATGCAGATCCAAGGTTACAGGTTATGGCTCATTCAAACTATGCAATTCACTTTAAAGAATATGTGTTTATATAAATAAAATCCAATGTACTAATTGCCAGCTGGTCATAATATTTACAAACTTTTGAAGCATTTAAAATGTTTAATGTTTTCATTGAAAAGGCTTAAGTTTTCCACTGTTCTCTGAAACTGATAAAGCTTTTCAAGTTTAATTGTAGGCTGGTTTAGCTTTGGAGTTTTCCAGATCTCCTCCTAGCAGACATTAAACGTATAATTGCCATGTGAGGAATTTTCAGATCATGTGATATTAACCTAATCTGCATGTTTAATTGAACCAAACAAAACTTAACATAGCTATCAGTGGCAGACTCATGCATTGAAGCATGTGCCACCCACTTTCATGAGTGGGGGGCACGCACAACTACTACAGTTTGAAAGTGGTGAATGAAACTGAATGAACTGAGCTGGTGTGTCTTTTAATGTTCCCCCTGCATAATGGAAAGGTAAGCAACATACACTTACATGGGGGAAGACACATACCCGCTGCATGCTTTAAAAATAGCAGGGGTTGGCACTGGTCAGAGACAGTCAGAGTCGGCACCAGCTGACAGAGCCCAAAATTTACAACCCTGTTAATACAGGGATTGGTTCAGCACTCCGCTAATGTGTGTTTCACATGTACATGTGTGGAGAATGAAAGCTGGACCAACCTTGGCTTGAGTAATGTTTTCTTTATATTCCCGCCAGCATGATCGTAGTCCTGAGTTGTATAAGAATTGGCCTCAGGACTGCTTGGTCCATAGTGTGGCATTGCTTGCTTTATGCCTGAACTTCTGCTGCCTTTGCTACAGTACACTGCTGGTCCCATTTACTGACTGTCTCTGCCTACTGACTACCCATTTCCAGGACTGCTCAGTCTATATACTGCTGCTGCTTGCCCCCCCTCTCCAAAATTCTGCTCTGTTTAGAGTGCTGCCGATCTGTTACACTGAGACTGCCTGCTGCTGACCTGTTTGCTGGACTACTCCATCCATAATGCTGCTTGTTTCTCCCCCTCCCCTAAAATTCAGCTCCGTCTGATACACTGCCACTGATCTGTTTCACTGACTGCCTGAGCTACCTGCTGCTGACCTGTTTCTCATTTGCAGCTGTTGCCAGAATCCATCACCTAGGCATGAGTGCAGGTAAGTGTACAGTTCAAGCAAAACATGTGAGGCACTGGTATAACTCTGTGAAGAAAGTCGATGCACTTCAGATGCACACAGTTTGGATAGATTTCAGGGGGGCCCTGCCCAATTAACCAGGGCACTATCACAACTGAAGTATCACCCACGACAGGGGGATCCACTTGTTGGGTGCTGTACAATGTAACTCTTGAGAAAGTCATTCAATCTAAGCCTTGATCCAGAGCCTGGATCCCAGTGCCTGGAACTGCCAAGATGAGAATTAATGAACTGGGACTCGGTGCTGTTTTTTTTGTGTGTGATTACTAGCAGTCACAAATCACTGGCACTAGATAAGCTAAGCAGGGTGTTGCAGGGCCGGTGCCCAGGCTAGTTTTTATGTTTGCTTGCACGCATGTACAGGAAACATAATGCCACCATACGAAGTTTCAAAGATATGCCACCTCGCTTCCAGTGCCCTGCTCCTCGTTGGAGGCATGGCTTCACCACACCAATAAATGTCCAAGCTGTCTATGACAGCAGTTCAGATGCAGTGGCATACAGTTCCAAGCAAAACCCTGCTACAGTCAGTGGTGGTAATGTGTAGGCAATTTGCATACTGCTGTCAGCAGTATGCAAAGTGCTTACACATCAGCACTGCATTGGAACAGCTGTCATAGACAGCTCCGTCCCCCCCAAACAAACACCCAAGTAGCATGCTGGGAGCCCACCCCAGCATGCTCATGTGCTCCCCCCCACACAAACTGTACGGCTGATGGGGGTTCCCAATCCCCCATTGGCTTTGCTGCGCTCCCCCAACAGACTTCCAGGTTCCACACTGACAGCCCACTCCAGCGTGGCAAACATCCGTTATGTCCCACAGGGGTGCCCAATCCCTGTCAGCTCCACTGTCCCACTGCAACAGACTTCCAGGTGCCACGCTGGGAGCCCAGCCTAGTGTGGCAACAGTCTGTATGGCCGACGGGGTTGCCCAATCCCCCATAGGCTCCACTGTCCCCCCAAACAACCTTCCAGCTGCCACACTGGGAGCCCTCCCCAGCATGGCAAAAGTCCTGCGTCGTCTTTCAAAAAAAAAATAATCACCTCTCCCCCAACCTATGCCCACCATCTGAGTGCCCCACCTCCCCACACCCCCATCTTACCCCATACTTACCTCTGGAGGCCAGCGGACAATCTTTGGTGGACCAGGAACACATCTGCACTCTTCAAAGCCTACCGTGAACTGAAGAAATGCTGGTAAGCTGTATAATGGCATAAATGAGTTTTTTTCAACTTTGGTGCATATCTTGGGCATTTTGGGGAATATTTTCACCAAATTTTCAACATGAGGTTCATGGAACCCCACCTCATTAACTCGGTCACTGTCATTTTGTTATTTGGTACCAAAAGGTGATTTCGCGGTCACTGCGTGGAACCACCTTATGGAACCAATTTATGAAATGACAGTATCTCAGTTCATGAGGTAGGCCTCAAAAACCCTATGTTGAAAATTTGGTGAAAAAGTTCCCAAAAGTGACTGTTTTATTTAGCTGCAGTGTTAGTGTTGCGCAGTTCCTATGCACGCTCGTAACTTTAAGAATGTGTAATATTTTCACTTCAGATTTTCAACACTGCCATATTACCACACCTTCTTATGAACAGTACAGCTGTCATTTTTCACATCTTGCTCAAAATGTGTTTTCACACATATAGTGCACATTGGCGCAGTAGTTTTGCGAAATCAATGTTTGGGACACATTAAGAAAATCACAGTGACACTGTTCATGAGCAGAGGTGTTAAAATGGCTATGTTGAAAATTTGGTGACAAAAGTCCATAAAATGACTGTGTTACATGCATGCATTGCACAAATTCCACACACCCTCGTAAGTTCACGAATTTGTAATATTTTCAGTCCACATTTTCAACACTGACATTTTTCCACACCTCCTTATGAACAGTACAGCTGTCATTTTTCACACCCTGGCCGAAATGTGTTTTCACACTTCCAATGCAGAATAGTGTGGTTGCTGTGGGAAATTAGTGTTACGGATAGATTAAGAAAATTACAGTGACACTGTTCATGAGTGAAGGTCCTAAAATGCCTATGTTGAAAATCTGCTGTAAAAAATCTTCAAACTAATTACATTACAGGTGTACATTGTGCAGTTTCTACGCACACTCATAACTTCACCATTTTTTTTATATTTTTACTATAGATTTTAGCAATGTTATTTTTTACACCTCCTCATGAACAGTACACCTGTCACTTTTCACATTCTGTTCAAAATGTGTTTTCGAACCTGTGGAACCAAATGGCCCAGTTGCTGTGCAAAATCACCTTTGCCTAACGAACTAATAGTCACTGTTCATGTGGTGGGGTCACAAAAAGTCCATGTGGAAAACCTGGAGTAAAAATACCAGGAAACACCAAGGACATTAGGGTTTTCTACCATAACACCCTACCCTATAAGGACTGACAGGTGTCAGGGGTGTGACTTGGGATTGTCAACAATAATGCTCATGCCATTGCACCCCCCAACCCCACCCTCCAGCCAGTGACAGGCATTGAGGTGCGCCTTGGACCCTTTGCCTCCAGAGTTCACCCCATTCTCCTACACTGCACCCATTTCAGGGGATTTTATTTTATGGAATGAGGTGAATGTAAAGCCCAAACACCCCAAGGCACACCTCAACACTTGTCAGTGTCTGAAAGGTAAGGTGAGGTGAAATGTCGTGACCATCAGGGGTGACAACCCAAAGGCACACCTCAATGCCTGCTCATCTCTGCGGGGTGAGGGTGGAGTTGGCATCAGTTCAATACTTCAATGCCATTCCTATACTGCATCTGTCTAACTCCTGCACTTCCACTGCTAATGTCAGTAAGCAAACATTCAGCATTGTCAAATGCTTGTTTAAAGAGCACTTGCTTTACTGTCTCTGTAGCTCTTAGGGATATTTTCTGAGGGGCATAATGATCTAGAGTGGAGTGTCCAAAACACAACACTAATTGAATGACAATTTGGAAGAAGGCGAGAGGAACAAAACAAACAAAAAAGACAAACGAATTGAGTTTTGTCTGACGAATTGCAATGCACATGCATGGCTTATTGAGACCACTAAGCAATAAATAACTTCAGCAGGGAAATAAATCAGTGTCGATGATCCAGATTACCTAACTTCTGTGCTTTTTTTTTAAAAGGTGAATTAATCATTCATTCCGTGTTTCTTTTCTGACAGATTGCTTGATAGGTTGCAGTCACCTTGGTTATCAGTACATTGCGGTTGCCAGCAATCAAGGGATGAGAAAACAGTGAGGCAGTAATCCAAAGAAAAAGTAGTCCTTCCATAAGTGCATGGCATAGATATGCGCCGTGCTATCAGCATAGCTTCTTGGGGCATCCAAAAGGCATAGGCCAGGAGATCAGCAACGCACCCGTTAATGATAAAGGCATTGCTAGTCGTCCTATGTTCCCTAAAGGCCTAGGCTAAGTATATCACCATAACTCAGATTGGCTAAAGTCCCTGAGATAGCGAAGAATAGACCACTGATAGGCAGATCCTTGCACCTGCTGATTCTTCACATAGGTTGTGATGAGTCAAGGAGTTTTTTCATATTGCAAATGTTTTAAGCAGCCTGGATCTGGTTCTCTCATCGTTCTCAAGTAGGGATTGTTTTGTAAGAATCGGGTTAAATACTTCCATACAGCGAAGGCAGGATGCTAAGTATGCATCAGTATCAGTGGTGTTCATGAGCTGCAGCAGCTCAGTGCAGACATCATCTTCATCATTATGCAGTTGCTCCAGAGTCTCTTAATGCCTTTTGGTCATACTGTACATTTAACAGGTGAACACTAAAACTGCGTTCATGAATTATGCAGCAGGTGCAGATCCCAAAGCTTTAAAGGTGCTGTCTGTCAGGTGAGCCCAGAAGAAGTGACAGATAAAACAAATGTAAAGGACAGACGTGAGCATATTTGTCTTTTACTTTTGTTTTATCTATAACTCACCATACTCAACATAAGACTGGTGTACTTATTATATATTACACAAGGCTCATAACACCATAAAAAAGAACACCTGGTATGCTCATTCTCATCTAAATAAGCTTGGAGGTCTGTTCACATGTGCTCTTAAATACTATATGACATTATGCTTTTGCAAATATGTTAACTGATTATAAAAACTAATGAAAATGCATCAAACACTGCATGCATGTGAATGTACCTGTGTGACTGAATTATGGGGCAACCTGCCTGACCAATACACATCTTATTTTCTTTCAATATAAATATTGTTACTTGTGTTCTTTCTTACTATTTTTAGCATATTGAGTTTTAAAGCTGTTGAACATAGCAGACCCCAGGGGCACTTTGCTGCTAGTTATATACTGTTGAAACACATGTTTGAGGGCTGTATAACTCTGGTTTTGTTTTGTTTTGTTTTGTAACTTGCTTTGTGCACAAACTCATCAATAACTGCTCCCAAACTGTTTTTGCTGAAGCACTGTAAGTTGCTGGCCATCAAATTCAAGCTATATATTTTTTCTATGTCTAATAAATATATTTACTATATGAGTCCATATAGCTACATCTATGGTGCCAGAGATCAGCACTGATCTTCAGTTACACAGGCCGCAGTGTCACAGTCCGGTGACAAGGTGCCTCGGCAGGGACAGGAAGGAAGATGATGGACATACCTGGTTGTTCTTGCTGAACATCCAGACATCTCTCTCAGAATCGATATATCCCTGTGAGGCAGCCATTACTGTTTGCAGCTGTTCTATGATGGAAAGGGAACTAGGGGATATTTGATGAGGTAGTCAACACTTTGCTCATGAAACTGGGAATAAAATGTACCAAAATGCACCATTTCACACCTACATTCTCAAAATGTCCTGGGGAAGCATGCCCCAGACCCCACTAGAAAGGTTTTTTTTTTGTAGTCAAGTGAACCCCCCCTTTTGTCAATTCCTGAATCTGTCACTGGCTAGTGATATAATTACAGTGTTCCTGTTCACTCTTCCATGTGGCCTCATCAGCTTTGCTACTTCCTGGTCTAAAGATTGCACACTTAAAAGTTGCCCGTCTCTTCCCTAAACTAGAAGTACAGGTAGCTCAGGAGTGCTGGAACTTGGAAAACAGTTGAGAAGGGGGCTGTAGTAATTAACTCAAAAAACATCTTTGCTTCCATTTCAAGTTTGCATGCATGAATGCACTTGGACAACAGTGGTGAGGGGGGAACTGCTGCCTCGCCCCCACCCACAGGTTCTTGCACCTTTGGCACTGGTCTGTCAATATCAACCAGATATACTAGGGATATTTGTGCCCTTCTGGGTTATAATTTTATTTGCTGTCATTGTTCTACTTCAAAACAGGGGGTGCCACATTGACCTACTACAGACCACATCTTAATGTCGCAGTCCCAAGCCAAAATCTCTCCACTGACCCTCCTCTGGAATGTTGTCATGGTGTGCTTACACTGGGTAATGAAAAATCTGACACTCTCCTACATTTCTATCCCACCAGCTGGTATTATAAATCTACATCAGTCACTAGTTACAGTAAGTATGCAGACTCCCAAGTGAAAATAGGCATTTGATTGTCTAGTAACGTATCAACATAGAAACATAGACAATGATGGCAGAAGAAGACAACAGATCCATCTGGCCATCTCAGAGTTCCCTATCTGCTCAGGGATCTATTATCCATGCATGGTTTTATCCCTCCTGGTCCACTGCCACTGCTCACCTAACTTACTGCTACTGACCTGAGCAACCACCACACCTTTCCCTTTGTCCCAGGCATTCTTGAAACCAATTACGGTTTTGGTACCCACCATCTCCTCTGGCAGACTGTTCCATGGCCCCACCACTCTTTCCATAAAACGGAACTTCCTCACATCCCTCTGAAAGCTCCCCCCCCCCGCCTGTTTCAATTTGTGACCTTAGGTTCTTGACTATATATATTCATGCTAAAAAGTTCCTTGAAGTCCATCTTGTTACCCCCTTCAGGAGCACGAAGGACTCTATCATATCCCACCTCTCTCTCCTGGTCTTCAGTGAGTACATGTTCAGTGCCTTGAGACAATCTGTGTGAGATCTGCCCTGTTAGATAGAAATCGTCTTGGTCACCCTGCACTGCACTGTCTCTAGCCTGTTCCTATCCTTCCTTAGGTGAGGACTCAAGAACTGAGTAGAATATTCCAGGTGCGGCATCACCAATGACCTATGTAGAGGTAGTAGTACCTCCTTTTTCCTGCTGTCAGTACCCCTTCTGATACACCCCAGATTTCTATTAGCTGTGCTATAGGCCATGTTACACTGTCTTGATTGCTTGAGAGAGTCACTAATAATGACTTCCCGGTCCCCTTCCTCTGCCAACCTTACTGGTAAAGTAAAAGTAGATAAATTCCAGATATGGCTCAGGGTCTGCATCAGAAGCCATACAAACAGAGACAAAACAAGCTTAATATGTATAGCCTCGAGGAAAGGAGAGAGAGTGGGGACATGATAGAAACTCTCAAGTACCTCAAGGGAATCAACAAAGTCCAGGAGGGTAGCATCTTTCAGAAAAAGAGATATGCAAGAACTAGGGGCACAATCTGAAGATAGAGGGGGACAACTCAGGGGCAAAGTGAGGAAGTATTTTTTCATGGAGAAGGTGGTGGATGCATGGAACGGCCTTCCTGAGGAGGTCATAAGGTCAAAAATAATGGGGAATTTAAGAATACATTGGACAGACCTAAGTCAATTCTACTGGGAGGTAGGAGGACGTAGGCTGTTGGCAAAACTAGGACCTGCAGCTTATCTAATAGGAAGGGAAATGGGTAGACTGGGTGGGCCAAGTGGTCCTTATCTGCCATCAAAGTCTATGTTTCTATCTCATTGGACAGCGGCATGGTATAGTGATTAGAACACAGGGGCCGGGACTGGGGCCTGTGCACAGCCACGATTCAGTATCACAAAGTGGTTGCAAGGATCACATTGTGTCACTATTCTAACTTGCATCCCACATGCTACATAAAAAAGGGTCCCAAGCGTTTTTCTGTGCCAGCACAGCAGACACAGTGCTGGCACAGGGAGAAGGTCAGAGAATGGTATGTTAATAAAGTGCTGTACTATGCATAGGTGCTTCTGTGCCCTAGAACAGCTGCATGGCCAAAGCTGTGTCTGCAACCCCTGTGGAATGGTGAGAAGCAGTTTCACAGGGGTCGGGACAAGTGTCTGGCTGGACAATAAGCAGACAATGTGGGACCAGTAAGGTAAATATTGAGCTCAGGAGAATATAGCAAAGGAATGGGGTTCTACTGAGCTCCAGTGCTTGCACAGGAGCAGTGGAACCTTTGGATGGGGGCCACCTGACCACTCAGTGTGACCAGTAATGGGGGACCAGATAACTGGAACACTACTTAGCCCAGAAACTGGCCATAAGGAATGGAGCTTGGGGATGGGAAGAGACTAAGATGTTAGTGCCATATGTGATGGCCTCTGGGAATAGTATGGTGCCATGCAGCTGGTGTACTGTCATGCCCAGAAGTCCATGGTAGTCCTGTTGTAGATGTCTATGGTTAGATCCCCTGTTTACATCCCCAAGCATCTAGCAACCATCATTTTCATTGCTACTTATCCATTTGGGGGAGACCCCTGCCTCAGCAGCTATGTCTGGCTTTTGTGTGTTGCAATTCTTGGGGTGGTTGAATAACAAGCTTCTGTAGCTCCCAAAAATCTGTCCCATGTGGCTGTGACTGTGTATTAGGCACTAGGTGTCGCAACCAAGAGATCCTATTTTCATATCCCACCCCTGCAATCAACTCACTGTGTGCGTCTGAGCAAGCCACTTAACTTCCCTTTATTTCAGTCCCCTTCTTCTGTTAAATTAGGTAAGTAGCAAGCCATGACGGGGTTTTATTTGAAGGATGTTAATGCACACCCCAGGTTAGTTGGGCATGAGGCCAAAGGCAGAGTGTCCTAATGCCCCTGGAAAGTACATTCAAATCATTTAATGCATACCCTGGAGTGGCTTATCGTGCTTATAAAACGGCATGATGCTCTTTTGCATTATTTATCAAGTGTAGCATTTTTAATATTTTTTTGTCCAGAAATAATTTTTAGATACATTTTAAAATTCCAAATATTGATGGCCCCTGATTTTTGTAGGTAATGAGCTCTTTTTTGCCTTAGCAATGAAACCACGCACCTGACCATGTGGTGCTAGGAATTTAATATATGTCAGGTGCACCCCTCGGCAAATGAAGTTTCTAGAGGTTTTTTTTTGCCATTTTATAAGTCACACAACATAACTGTTTAGGGCTGGACAGTTTTGAGTAGGTCCAATTTGTGTTAAAAAACATTGTCTGTTTTCTTTCTGCTTTTTAAGCTGAATATTTAGCACAGTGAGGAAGCGCCTTCTGTTGTTTACCATTATTCTGTTTATGATTCTGCTGCTAATTAGCAAACAATGATGGCGATAAATGGTGATGAAAGTTTGACTTAATTCCCATTTCTCTTTCGTTAGAGTGACTGATTTCAGAGAGGCAGCCATGGCAGAAAGAAATGAAACAGCTTTTCACGTCTCGCACTTCATCTTCAATGCTTTTCCTGGATTACAGGACTGGACATCACAGACTATAATTTTTGCTGTTTTCCTTGTGGCATACGTTGCTACACTGATAGGAAACCTCATTTTCCTAATTGTGATTGTGTTACACAGTGGGCTGCATTCACCTATGTACTATTTTATTGGTAACCTGGCTCTCTTAGACCTATTTATTCCCACTGCATCCATCCCAGAGATGCTACACAATCTCATAAGTAACGATAATGTGATTGAGTTTGGTTCTTGCATCACACAGATGACCGTTATTACGATGTTTAGAGCAACAGAGGCTTTCCTTTTTGGAGTCATGGCTTATGATCATTACCAAGCCATATGCAACCCCCTACAGTATTTAACCATAGTGACTAACAAACATGCCATCAGATTAACTGCTTGTTGCTGGGTAGCAGGAATCCTGACTGCCCTCCTTACTGTAGCTTGCATTCACACTATGCCATTTTGTGGACCCAATATAGTTGATTATTTTTGCTGTGACTATCTTGCCTTATTCCAATTGGCTTGTGCAGATGTCTCTGTACAAAACAATATTGTTTTTGTTGTGGCCATGGCCATCGCCATGTTGACACTTTCATTTATTGGCTTTTCCTACGTAAAAATTATTGTTTGTGTGCTTCAAGTTGCTTCCTCCAAGGGCCGCTGGAAAGCATTTTCCACTTGTGCTAGCCACTTGTCAGTCATCACTGTATTTTATACAGCATCTCTATTTGTCATTTTCACCGATAGAGTGCCAGGATTCTCTGTGGATGCTAAGATGTTGGCTGGTGTGGTTCAGAAAACTCTCCCCCCACTGGTAAATCCCATAATATACTGCCTGAGAACTAAAGAGATCAGAAGCAGATTGAAAAAACTTCTGAAAAATTACCAGAATTTTAAGTCATAGTAGATTTATTGCTCCCTCTTGGCCCATGACACATTACAACTGTAGAATGACTTAAACTGCACATCTCAGCAATGCTTTTCACTGGTCCTTGATGGCTCACTACTGTTCCCCACCATAGCTACACCATCAGAGGCCACTAGTCTATCCCATCATGGGGTCCCCTGCTAACACCAAGGGAAATAATGCAGTATGTTTAATGGTAAATGAGAAAGCCAATGTATCGGGGTTCTGATACATTGATATTTGGGGGACTGTGGCAACAACTCTAAGTGTTAGGCTGGCCACTTATCTCCCGTGGCCTTTCCCTATGTCAGTCCCCATGACTATGTCACAGTATGTAGGTGGGGCTGAGACTGGTAGTATGCAGTCAATCATGCTGTGAGGCCTACTGCAGTAGGAGTAGACAGAGCAGCAGGAATCAATAACCCTCCCACAAGATCCCTAGAGCTCCACCTCCATAGGGCTCCTGTGGATTTACTCTACTATGATTTCAGCAAGGCTTTCGACTTGGTGCCACATGGAAGACTGCTGAAGAAGCTGGAGGACCTGGGCGTGGTTAGGGAAATACTGTAGTTAGATGGGTAGGAAACTGGTTAACGGAGAAACAGCAGAGGTTGTTGGTAAACAGGGTCAAACTGGAAGAGAGTGAGGTTATGGGTGGGTGCCCTCTGGGATACACCCTGGGTCCTGTCCTCTTCAGTATGTTCATCAGTGAAATATGGCAAGGGCATGCGGAGCAAGTTGTGTCTCTGTGCAGATGACACTAAGCTTTGTGGTAGGGTAGATAGTGACAAAAGGATTCAGGAGATGCAGAGGAATGTACAAAAGCTAGAAAGGTGGTCTAACAGCTGGCAGTTGAAATTCAGTGCCAGAACATGCAAGGTTTTGCACCTAGGGAAAAATAGGACAGAGTCCTGCACAGAGGGTTAATCAGAGTACTATGACAGAGGAAAGAGACTTGGGAGTCAACATTGCTGACCCACTCAATCAAGCCAGTGTAGTAAGGCCAGCAGTAAAGATAATAAGATTCTGGAGCGCATCAGAAGGGGTACTGACAGCTGGAAAAAGGAGATACTACTGTCTCTGTATAGGTGACTGGTGAGGTCACACCTGAAATACTGTACTCAGTTCTGGAGTCCTCACCTAAGGATGGACAAGGACAGGCCATAGATGGTACAATGCTTGGTGACCAAGATGATTCTTGGCCAGCAGGGTAGCTCCTACAAAGCCTGTCTCAAGGTACTGAACCTGTAGACACTGTAGACCATTTGACAGATGGGGGGATAAGGTAGGGCCGTTCAAGTTCCTGAAGGGAATGAACAAGGTGATCTGTGGGGAGCTGGTTAGCAGGGGTACATAGACAAGAACCCAAGGTCACCAGTGGAAACTATTAGGGGGAAGGTTTAAGATGGATGTGAGGATGTTCTATTTTATGGAAAGGGTTGTGAAACCATTGAGCAGTCTGCCAGCAGAGATGGTGAGTGCCAAGATCATAAATGGATTTCAAGCATCGCTGGGACAGAGTGAAGGGTTTGGTGGTTGCTCAGGTCAGAATCAGAGGCAGAGGCAGTATAGCACAGTGGTTTAAGGCTCTGAGCTGCAAATCTGAAGACCTGGGTTTGAATCCCACAGCCCCCGCTTGCATACTGTGTGACTCTGAGCAAGTCACTTAACTTCCTTGTGCTCCCAGGTCGCACCTGTAAACAAGCTTCAAGTTTAGTGTGTCTCTTCTGGTAAAAAAAATTAAAAATCAGTAATAAAGGGATTAGGAGGATTGAGGGCAGTGAACCAGGATTGATAAAACTTCAAATGGACAATAGGTTTCTGAACCAATAAGGAACTCTGGGCAGACTAGGTGGGCCTTCAGTATTTTTCTGCCATCTTTGTCTATGATTCTGTTTCCTGTTTCCCCTTCAGACTGTGACTAATGTTGTAATACACAACCTTGGAAATGAATAGGCTGGACAGAAGCTGAACTTTTGGTAAACTTTTTTTTTCTGTAAAACGCGTATATCTAACATGTGACAGTAATGTGATATTCAAAACATTAATTGATCATGAGTACAAGAAAAGCTCTTTTGTATGCTTGCATTTGTAGAATTTTCTCTCATTTGGATTTAGAAAGTAGAAATTCAATTTTCTGAAATACAAATTACTGCAAATGCCTTTTATTATTTTACAAAACTACGGGTTAGCCTCGACATTAAGTAACTGAGTAAATGCATTACTAACACAGTAGTCTGCTGGCCACTCTGCTTCCACCATCCATGCACGTGCTTGCTCAGGAGTGGATACAGACATGGTGCTGTTGTGCAAGGTTTTAGCTAACGGTCACTTTTATCACAGTAGTCTCTCTTTCCATCTAGGTCATGTCATTTCTCTGTCTCATGATTCCAGGACTGGCCCCAGACTACCTTCTGAACTTCTACTACCCTTTCCCCCATTCCTGCAATTCTTGCTATTTCTATGCTCCATCTCACAAGATTATTACAGTGCACAACAGACAGTGCCCCATGATGGCACTCTTCATCTGGAATGGCCATCCGGCTTCTCTATGCAACCTAACAGTAGTTGGCAATAATCTACAGCAATGCATCTAAAGCCTCCCTGCACAGATGGGACACAACATACAGTAACATATGTTGCAATGCCTCTGCATCCCCCAAATTAAAAAATCACTGCCTACTTTACGCAGACCTAAATTGGCCCTCCCCTACAGTCCACTGGCTATTGTCCCTTGGGGCTCTTCAGGATGGTATACTGATGTCTAGCATACCTAGCTCCCTCACCGCCATGCTCACCCCTCAGTCCACCTCCTATGGCCTCCAATCTGCTGAGCTCTCTTTGCTCCACATTCCCAGATGTAAAACTTCTAAAGGTAAAACAGGTTTTTCCTTCATAGCCGCCAGCTACTGGAACACACTGCCCCTTGAAGTGCGCCTGGCCCTTAGCCATGCCACATTTAAAAAGAGGCATCACTCCCTGCTGGACGAGCGTACTCAGTGTAACTGCATCACTCCACCCAAGCTCATGACTCCCTGCACTGTGGCTGTTCAGTTGGTCTCCTCTGGTAGTCCTCCACCCCTCATCTACCCACTTCCTCCACCCTCTACCCTGCCTTATTCTAATCCCCGTCCCTCTCTTACTCACTCTCTCTCTCTCTATGCGAGTTCCCTCTACTTTAACCTCCCTCCCTCTCCCATCTATATCTTTTATAGCGAGTTTTGCTCAAAAGAGTAGATACTAGAAATGTTATCCCATGGCATCTCTGCACTTTATATTCTGTACTGTCTGATACCCTTGCTGTATTCATGGGCACTTACTGCACTTTCATATGTCACTATCCTTATGTTTTTTTCCTGTAACCTAAATTGTTAACCAAAATTGTTAACTACTCATTCATGTTTTCTGCATCTCTTTATGTTGTATGCCTAAACTGTATTGTCTTGTAATTATTTCCTCACTATGTTGTAACCTCCAAGGGCGTGCCTGAAAATAGTCACTCGCGTGTCTAGTGCACTTACCCGGTTATCAAAAACTAAATAAATAAAGAAATAACTTTCTTTATTTAGTTTTTATTAACCAGCACACTAGCAAGCAATTGTCTATTTTTCAGGAACATCCGGGGTGGGGGGTGGGGTTTAAAATATAGCAAACAAAGTTGGCAAGTGATAATAATAAACAAGGGGGGTTGAAAGCAGAGATGCATACTATACTGTAGCAAATAAAAACAGTTTATGCATAAGATTAATTAACTGTTATATATATAATCACAGATTATACAACAATACCAGTTAGATGTCTTTTCTGGCTCTCCTGGTTATTGTACAACTATTTCTTGCACTGTGGGCTTCATTTCACCTTTTGTGTCATCTGAGCCTTCTGTCACTTGTTTTTCTATTGTAACCTTGAGGGTTGTACCTGAAAATAGGCAACTAACTGACCAGTGTGCTTACCTGGTTAACAAAAATTAAATAACAAATCTCCTCCTTTCAAATCCCTCCATGTGGCCTTTTGGAGTATTCACCAAGTTCATGACTGAACACCCGTCACGTGGTCCCAGGGCTTCTTCTCTATACACTCTGGACAAGGGCTCAATACCAGTCTCAAGCTTGTAGTTAAATATGAAGCCTTCTTGGTTGTTACACAAAGAGGGAATATTCAGGCATCACAGTCTCTTTGGGGTAGCAGTGTGCTCCTGATTTTGTCTTCTCCA
Source organism: Neoceratodus forsteri (assembly GCA_016271365.2). Lineage (NCBI taxonomy): Eukaryota > Metazoa > Chordata > Ceratodontiformes > Ceratodontidae > Neoceratodus > Neoceratodus forsteri. Next base: position 72,280,660 of record JADMNL010000033.1, read on the forward strand.
ACAGGACATGCAACAACCCAGTTCAAAATCCTTACATACTCTTCCTTGAGACTTTGGTTATTCTCCCTATCTTTATCCAGATGTCCCTTACAGACCCTTGCTCGATTGGTTGCTTATGGAGGTACCCCTTAGCAATAACAGTTTGTCAGATTGTTAACTGTCTCACAATTCCCACACAATTTAAATTTAAAAATCTTGCTCAGGCAGGTTTCCTAAAAATAAATGTTTTTACTAAAATAATTAAGAATCATACAGTTACAACTAAAAGACGAACTAATTTGGTCACAGAATGACAGAAATCAAAGTGGAAAATATTCATGAAAAACACACTATAACTGTTATCTAAAGTCTACTTTAAGTTCGTAGTAAGTTAAAGTGCAAAGAAATAAAATGAAATATTCAGTTTCCTTTGTACTGGCAGTCTTGCTTCTGGTATGTCGGGAGAAGAGTGTCCCTTGTAGATGCACAGCACACACAAAAAAATGAGCAAGAGCCCCTGGTTTTCAGCTCTTTATATAGTGGGTCAATAATCACTGGTTTGGTCATAACTTTGAGCAAGTAGATGTCACTATTGTGCTTTCCCCACAACCCAATTGTACAGGCTTTCTAATGATGTCACACTGCTTTACTGGTAATAACTTTGACAAGAGCTTGTCAAAACTGGTTTTCCAAACATCCTGCTTTAAAGTGAAAATGTTCTGTCTCCTAACTTTTATTACCTCTGCTTCCCTCAATTAAGTTAACCAGAGAAATACCCTTTGACAGTGGGCTCTTAGTTTCCTGTTAAGGAGCTTGTTCTAAGTTCATAGAGGGGTGTCAAATAATTCTGGAAGCCAGTTCTCTCCCTTGAAGTGCCTAGTTTATTACAAGAAAATGGATTTTGGCACATCCTTGCTGAGCAACCCTTGAAATAATTTGACTTCCTGCCCAATAAGCATCCCCCTCAGGTCAGAGGAGGGTCACACATTTTAAAAATCCAGTCTCTATGTGCCCCTTTCATCCATTTCCCTTGTGGTATTTTAAACATACACAAGCTATAATAGAATATAACACCATATATCCGTACATATGACTGGCAGCAGCATAGCTCACAACATTTACCTTCACCAGTTAGCACTTCATTTAGGATGTACAAACTGGGTGCACACACAGGTGTAAAATTCAACAAATTAACAGTGCTTTTATTTAAGAACCCAAGCCTAGAAATCCAGTGGCATAAAAAGAAAAATTATACTGCACAGGGTGTGGTATCTCTTCTGCTGATAGCAGTACTAAAATAAGAGTTTCAAGTGTGACACAATAACCAATGACCGGCAGGTAGCTGGCTTGGGTAGTGCGGGTATCACCTATTTTTCACTAGGTAGGGTAGTTCAGATAATGTACTACCCTACCTGACATAAGTGTAATTCTTGGATTGAATAATTTGAGATAGGTAACAGATAGTTAGAGCAGGATTTCCAGGCTGGAAATAGGCATGAAAATGAAGACTGTGGGGTCCTTCATGGAGCTTATAGAAGAATAGGAGCACATGATATGGGGATGACACCTGATTGGTCAGTGGTGTCTAAAGGATTGTGCTCCATCTTCTGTGAGCCTGTGTGGTGCAGATAGAGAGTGGGCAAACGGCAGCAGTCTGGAAGCAGCTCAGTGGGTACTCACTCTGCAGCACAAATCATGGACATATTAAATACTTGTCTTTAAAAAAATTCAATCAATCAACAGTTAAAATTAAAACCTACACTACTCCTCTAGGAAACAGCAATCCTAACACTGTTACATTTGTGTAAAAAAAGTAGTACATCATACTATTTCTGAAATGACTGTTTACTTTTATGACAAAGCAGATATTTAGTCAATTACTTCAGAACTTAAAAACTATGATTGGGAGTGCATTTTTAACCACACATCCTATTTCTGAAGGATGGGACACATTTCATCAAACACTAATAGGTCTGAGAGACAGATATATTCCACATAAAGTAAAAACATTCTAATAACAGATACTGCCCTAAATGGATGAATAAAACATTTAAAAAAAAGCATCAAAAGTAAGAACAAAAAATAGTCCAAGTATTTAAAAAATAAGTCTGTTGAAAATTGGAATTTATATTTACTTTGTCAGAAGAAGTGCAAAAGGGCTAAATGTAAAGCTAAAATCAAGTGGGAATATAATTTAGCAACCAGTGCTAATAAACATAATAGGAAATAATTTTTCTCATATGTTAATTCACTTAAAAAAAACCTGTCAAGTTGGCCCTCTGCAATATAATGATAAGTTAATAAATGAACCTCTCGATATGGCAGATACCTTTAACATGAAATTCTGTGAAATATTTCAAACTTACCATAATAAACTAACTCTAGTTTCATGTTCTGACCCACTTGTTACTATCTCAAAGGAGGACATTCTAGCCAAATTATCTTTGCAGAAAAGTAAAACTAGAACCTCCCCCAATTTTTTCAGCAGGGCATTATTTATATTTACTAAGACGTTCCCTTATTGTTCTGCTTTGGTTATTGTTTAATAAATGTTTATTCCTGAATTTCATTCATAACTCATGGAAAACAGCATTTATTATCCCAATTCACAAAAAGGGCCCCAAAATAACTGGGAGAACTATAGGCCAATCAGTTTAACATCATTTTAGCTGTAAAATATTGGAAAGCCTAATAAAGGATATAATCTTCCCATCTCTGACATTACTGACATATCTCAAAATGGTTTTAACAAGGGGCATAGTTGGCTGACAAATCTGATGGGTTTCTATGAGAACATCAGCTACTCACTAAATAAGAAAATACCTTATGATATAATTTTTATCGACTTTAGTAAGGCTTTTGATGCCATGCCACACTGGGCCTTAATTGAAAAATTACATAATCTAAAGATCAATAAATTTATTATTAATTGGATTTCAAACTGTCTATCAAATAGGACCCAGCGTGTAATTATTAATGACCATTTATCTGATATTGGCAATGTTACCAGTGGTGTCCCACTGGGTTCTGTGCTGGTGCCCTGCTTGTTTCAAATCTTTATAAGTGATTTAACCACAGATTGTCTTTCCTTATCAACAAACTAAGCATATGATGTAAAAATAGGAGGACCATGCCTGACTGTGGACCAAATAGATACCATTCAGTCTGATTTAAATAAAATGTCTAACTGGGTTATCAAATGGCAGATACTATTGAATCCTGACAAGTGCAAGGTTGTGCACTGGGGAGCATTAAATCAGCAGGCGATTTACCAATTAGCTGGAAAAACACTTATCACCACATCAAATGAAAGGGATCTTGGGGCGAATATTTCTATGGATTTCTGTACTTCAATACAGATTAATGAGACCATTTCAAAATCTAATAGTCATTTGATCTATGGGGCACAATATAAAATCTAAGAACAACAGAGTCTTAATGCCCTTGTATCGAGCATATGTCCGGCCTCATCTGGAATATGCTTCCCAGTTATGGAGCCCCTTCAAAAAATCTGACATCATCTTACTTGAAAAGTCCAGAGAAAATACACAAAACATATTAAATGATTATATAATGATCCTTATCAATCCAGGCTTATATCATTGAATCTGATGTCATTAGCTACTAGATGTTTGCGGGGTGATCTCTTGTTTATGTATGATGTTATCCAATACCCTTTTCTAATCACTAAACTGGGACTTGAGTTCAAACAGAACCCACATAATACAAGAGGGCATCCTCTTCAACTATATGGTAAAACTTTCAACTTGATGGCAAGAAATATTTCTCCTCCTTACGTATTATAGATCCTTGGAATTCTTTACCTGAGGATATTGACATTAGTAGTTCCAAAAATATGTTTAAAAATCACCTGGATAAGTATATATTATCTGGTAACCTGATTAGTTACTATTAATACCATCAAGAGCATTATGGGCACAAAAGCCCCCTGGCTCATATGAACCTTAGTATAAAGAAGCAAAGAGAGAAATAATGGGGGACTGGAATGATCTCAGCTAGGGGTAGGGGGAACCAGCCTTAGATGAGGAGGTGGTGCTGGGGAGAGAACAGGGAAGGAGCTAGGTGGGGGGAAAAACATAAATATAAACACAGAAGGCAGCTGGTTTGAAATTAAAAGTTGAAAGTATTACACTGTTTCTTAGGTGCCTCTGAATCTTGTCATTTATTACTATGACATAGTCTGATGCAATGTCTGTCTCTGCAGAAGTTAATGAAAGCCTTTTATGGCTGTATTACACTGTTTGTTAGGTGCCCCCAAAGCCTGAGGCCCTGAGCCCTTTGATTTATTACTGTGACATAGGCACACCATCTGTCACTGCAGCAGTTAGTGAAAGTCTTTTACAGCTGTATTACACTGTTTGTTATGTGCCCTGAGCTCTGTCATTCATATATATATATATATATATATATATATATATAGTACAGTACATACATATATACACATATACATATATATATATATATATATATGTAGATAGATGAGCTAAACTGTTTGTCTTTACAGCAGTTACTAAAACAATATCCTTTTACAGTTATTTATTTAGTTATGAAATCAGAATTACAACCCTTTGAGTCATAGACTCATTTCCAAAGGCTTCATGTTAGAATAAAACATAGACATTCATACAGTACATACATAGAATAAATGTGGGTGAGCAATCATACAGAGTAGAAGTACAATGAGCACTGGTTAATATATATACATGTGGTAGCTAAAACAGGACAGAGCTATTGACATACTTACCTAATGAGCGGTTAAGACCAAAAAACTGGTAGCAAAAGCAATGCATGATATGAGTTGGTAGTAAGCCGCTTCAGGGAGGCCTTGTCTTATACACAATATAATGCATTCATAGTCCAGTGCAACTGTTTGGTAATCGAGGGAGGTGAGGAGCCTGTAGGCTAGAAATAGTGAGGGCTAGAGTATGGAAGTATTACACTGTTTGTTAGGTGCCTGAGCCCTGTCATTAATTACTGTGACATAGCTACACTGTCTGTCTCTGCAGCACCAAGTACCTGTGGAAAATCCCATAGTAGTACTCCACATCAAAAAGGCATGAAAAATACTTTCTCCCCAAAATTAAAAATATCTTGCCAACTAATATTAAAAGAAAGTGTTGCAAGGAGATCACAATTTTACCGTCAAGCATCCAACATGCCAGCTGTTAAACAAAACCATTGCAGAGTTCTTGGCCAATTGTTAACTCCCTTTTGTTGCTAAAAATGTTTCCTCAAGTTTACGAACCAGACTTGAAAGATGCTACACCATTCCCTGTTGAATACATTTCCTGAAAAAGACTGTTCCACAGTTGTATGACTTGATGTGTACCGAAACATCAAGCAGTTGAAACTCTCTGAGGTGAAGCAGATTCACATAACTACAGATATATGGACCAGCAACCAAACAATTAACTACATGACTGTTACAACTCATTGGGCAAGTTTTTACTCAGAAAGTAATAATCCCCACTCTGCTGTAAGCAGTAGGAAGCAGGTTGCATTGTGTGTCACCGCCTTTGAGGAAAACCAGACTGCTATGAATACTTAGCAGGAACTGGAAATCAATTCCAGAAATGACTTACTCGATATTCCTTATCTCCAGGGTTCATAGTGTCAGATAATGGTGCCAACACAGTCACAACTGTTAGAGATGGGAACTACTAACACATATTTTGTTTGCACATTGTTTAAATCTTCTCACCCATGATTTCTTAAAGGCACTCTGTGAAAGCACAAAAAAATCTGAAAAGGGCTGCAGATGTCATGGTCTTTTCTGGACCACATAAAAAAAAAAAAGAGAACTTAATCCCTTAATAGTAGATTTAAAAGGGGAACCTATTGAAATATTTGAAAGTTTTAAATATTTGGGGATTGCTTTGGACAATAACCTAGATTTTGAACTTCATGTCAAAAATATTAGCAAAATTGATTAATCAGAGATTAGGGTTTTTGTTTGCAGTACATACCCATCTTGTCCCTGAGTCTCACAGACTATTAGAACAGTTTTTTATTTAGTATTTTTAATTATGTGTTGAGTGTGTATTTGACCACTAGCAACAACATGTTTGATAAGTTAAAAGTTGCATATAACAGTGCAATAGAATTTATGACTAATTTAAACATAGAAACATAGAATATGATGGCAGATAAGGACCGCTTGGCCCACCTAGTTTGCCCATTTCTCTACCTAATGGATAAACTGCAGAGCCTAGTTAACCAACAGCCTACTTCCTTCTACCCGCACTAGAATTGCCTTATGTTTGTCCCATGCATTCTTGAATTCCCCCACTGTTTTTGACTCTACGACCTCCTCAGGAAGGCGGTTCCATGCATCTACAACCCTCTCTGTGAAGAAATACTTCCTCACATTACCTCTGATCCATCCCCCCTCTATCTTCAAATTGTGCCCCCTTGTCCTAATATATCTCTTTTTCTGAAAGATGCTACCCTTTTGGACTTTGTTGAATCCCTTGAGGTATTTTAAAGTTTCTATCATGTCCCCCCTCTCCCCCTTTCATTGAGGCTATACATCTTAAGCTCCTTTAGTCTTTCTTCATATGTCTTCTGGAGCAGACCCTGCCCCATTTTGGTTGCCTTCTTCTGGACAGCCTCCACCCTGTCTATGTCTTTGCAGAGATGGGGTCTCCAGAACTGTACACAGTACTCCAGATGTGGTGTTACCAATTATCTGTACAGAGGGCCAACAACTTCTTGTTTTCTACTGGTGATGCCTCTCCCTATGCATCCCAGCATCCCCCCAGCCCTCCTTATTGCCTTCTCACATTGTTGGCATACCTTTAGATCATCTGATATGACTACCCCCAGGTCATATCAGATGACAAGTAGGACCCATAATTGTAGTTTGTTAAAGGATGGTGGTTGTTTATCACTTGAAAATAAACGCAATTTAAAGACGGGTGCCATGTTACATTTATTTATTTATTAAGTTCTTCGGTAACATCTGTGACCAGATGATCTTTTGTAGGTTCCCTGTCAGTTGAACAGAAAATAGCAAAGAACATTTTATACATTTGCAGAGATGGTACAGTAAGTTACAGAAAGGTTCACTCAAGTAGACACTGCTGAGGCATTGTACAACGTATGCCTGCATCAATGAGTTTTTGAACACCCTGGAGAAGATAGACACAGAGAAGGTAACAGACAAAGCTGACATAGTGGAGGAATGGAGGGATAGAGGGGGAGGGAAGGAGGGAGGGGTGTGCCATGAGATGTGGAGGGGTAAAGCAAGGGTGAGGATCAGTGAAGTGCTGAGGTTGGGAGGTGCCCCCTTGGTCAAGAGGTGCACTCTAAGTGCAGCAGGTGATTACTATGGGAGGGGGTAAGCAGATGCAGTCACAGGAGTCCTTAATAATGAGGTTCTGATGAAGACTTTGTTTGTATGCACCAAAAGTTAGATGAAGCAGTCACAGTTGTCCTTGGCAATGAGGTGCTGATGAAGCTTATGCTTGAAGGCACCAATAGTTGCTACTCCAGAGACTGCAGGTGGTAGAGCATTGATCCAGTGGAGTGCACGGTAGGAGAATGCACATTATGCCAATGCAGTGCAGCATCTAGTTTCACTAAAGATTTGACTGTTGGAGCTTCTGGTCAGCTTAGCATAAAGGAACATTAGGTCAATTATCTTAGACAATTCTATCATTGTTTCCCTGAGTTATAAATTCGTAAGGGACTAAATCACTGAGTAAATATGTGTATAAAATTCTTTTTTTTTAAAGTGATTAGGCAAATTTCAGTATTATATAGGGCAACTAGATTTTATAACTCTGTACCCAATGGAATTGCAAATTGCACAAACATTAGAAAATTCAATACTAAACTTCAACACTGGTTGTTGTTAAGGGATGAATTTACATGCAACATGTTGTTGTTTTTTCACTAGTAGTGACATAATTTTTACACCGCTTTTTTGGGGTCTGTAATGTATTGTATTCATGTCATATGGTTTTTTAAAACTAGTCACTTGTGAAAAAGGACAAAATTGCTAATCAGCTAACAAGTATAAAAAATAAAAATGAAATGAAATAAAGCAGGAAGTTCCAACCCACTGGAATTCAACATTTTACATGTTGGAAAGGCTTATTGAACTGAAAAAGCTGTACATGACTACACCATACAGAACCAAATAGGTAAAGTAGGCATCATACTCAGCTCCAGCAGTTGGAGTTTACTTGAATCTTTGGTCACCTTACTGGAAACATTTGAGGCTGCCACATGTGATGTCAGTGTGGACTGTGCAAATCTGAGTCAAATTCTTTCTCAAATAAGATTTCTTCACATTTTGCTTGATGACAAAAAGAAAGACTTTCAGTCAAAATAAGACACCACTGCTGCTATGCTCGCAGATAACTTGAGTCTCAGACTGCTGACTGATCAGAGAATAAATGCAATGTTTAAGAATGACACTTATGTGTTGGATACTTTCTGAGATCCCTGCTTTAAGGTGAACACAGAAGCCATCCTTTCTGCAGTGGAAGACATTGAGTACTGGAGAGATCTGCTAACTAAATATGACATTGGCCCACCAACACCAATAGCTGATGTACAGCAGTCAAACTCTGCTGAACAATCAAAGTATGCCTCTGGCATAGACAATAGCACATCTATAAATTCTTCACAACCACCAGTGTCATCAGCAAGAGTATGGACATCTACAGCTACTTCTTGTGCATCCTATGTTTAGGGTCAAAAAGTAAAATCAATACTCTGAGTTGCCTGCAACAACATTGAATAGTGTCCTGTAAAGAAAGTGCACATGGTTGAACTGCCTGGCTTGTCTCACACAGCACAATGATCCAGGAGTATTTTGCAGACCATTCTTTGATTGGGCTCAAGGAAGATCCATTATTGGAAACAAAAGAGAACAATATTTATTGCACTCTTGCATGACATCTGTGAGCGGATGCTTGTTGAAAGGTTCCATGTCAGATACATTAATACAAGATGACACGATATAGTTACATCTCTGGAGATCCAGTGGCACCCACCACCTCTTCCACCCACACAGAACCCCGTGCCCACCCTGCTTCCTCACCCATCATCGGTGGGTGGCTGCAACCTGCCTGGCCACCCGCCGAATGACAGGAATACAGTATGGGCTTGCAGGCAACTGTACTAGACAGATCCAAGTATGTGAATGAAGTCATTGCATATTTGGGTCTATCTATACAGTGTGCCCTCAAGCTCTATATACTGTACCTGCTATCTGTCAGGCAGCCGGGCGGCACGCTGGTGGTTGTGCCACCACCAATGATGGGGGTAAGGTGGCATGGGTTCTGTGTGGGTGGGAGAGGTGGGGTGCCACTGATCACCAAGGATGTGTTTTATGGAGCCGCATAATGATTGCGTAATGGGTGGGGTAGTACCACTAGACTACCAGTGCTTAAATAAATCTACATTTACCACAGATCGGGGACACGGGAGGGAGGGGGGTACCACTAGACTACCAGGGTTATGTGGGTGCTTCGTGACAGTGTTCTGGGTGGGTGGGCGGCCACCCACAGCTGGCGGCTGCTGTGTTGCACCCTGCAATACAGTGGCCCACCCGTGGGTGGCTGGGAGTTATTCCACCATTTCACATGCTCAACTTTGAGCCCCCATCTGGCACAATGCAGGGGTGTGCTGGCATATGTGCCATACATCCCGGGCTGAATATCGGGATATGCCGCATATGCATGGGCACACCCCCTGCATCTGCACTGCATACAATTACATTGCACCCTAGTGCATTGGGATTTGTGCTGTGCCTAGCAGCCTTTCCAATATCACACTGGGACACATTGTGGGATTGCACCTGACAAAATCCTGTTGTGCCAGTTGCAACCCCTTTGAATATCCCAGCCACAGAGTTCAAAAAAAATTCAACAGTACATGGGTTGCAATGACAAATAGTTACATAAATTGTGCTAAGGCATAGTATATGGTATGCCAGCATCCTGCAGAAGAGAGAGAGAGAGACAGAGGCAGACTGTTAGGGTGAGGTTGGGAGGGGCAGTGGGAGCTGGGTAGGAAGGGCAAAGGGAAAGAAAAGAGCCAAGGGGTAGGGGTGAAAGGCAAGTGCTAAGGCAAATGGGGATGGGAAGCAAGTACTTGGGTGAAGACTTAACTTGGCGGGTCAGGAGTTGGAAGTGCTGAGGCAGACTAAAGCTGCAGGTGCAGACTAGTGGGGGCACCTACAGGTGCTATTGTCGGTGAGGTGTTGATGAAGTTTGCGCTTAAAGGAACCAAGGGTTGTGGCTCTGGCTATGTCAGGTGGCAGATCATTTGTCCACAGAGGGGCCTGGTGGAGAAAGGATCACTGGGCCATAGTTGTGCTGCAACTGGGCACATGGAATACTTGTGTAGTCAAGCTCCTGCTGTATCTGGTATATATAGGTGGTGCTAGAAGGCTCAAAACTCCTCAAGGAGGTAAGTTTAGTGAGACTTTCTTTGCGAGGAGGCAGGTTTGATAAAGTATTCTGTCCTTCAATTGAAGCCAGCCTGATCGAGCATAAAGCTCACAGGTGTGGGTGAGTTTTGGGGCATTAGTGAGCAGGCGGCAGGCTTTGTCTAAGGCTGTTAGAGGCACTGGAGCGCTGTGTCATAGAAGAGCCACAGACAGCAAGGCCATAGTCAATCAAGGTGATGAGTGAACTGTTAATTGCCAAGTTCAGAGCTTCATAGGTCAAGCAATGATTGTGCCTGTAGAAGATACCTATCCTGGTGTTAAAGGCTTTGGCCGTGATGTCAATGTGCTGTGTGTAAGACAGGGCAGTGTCCAGTGTAATTCCCAGTACTTGAAATGGGGAACTAGTTCCATGGCATTACTGGAGTCATTCAGAATTGCTAGGGGGTAGCCTTTTAGCTTGTTTTGGGCAGTGGCGAAGAGCATGGTCTTGGTCTTTTTATACTGTAGTTCATGACCAGTTTTTGCACTTTGAACCATTTTTCAGCTGCTGCAAAGCTGCTCTGGAGGTCATATTCCAGCAGTATGAGGTCAAGGTTACTAGTAAAGATCACTGAATCATCTGCGTAGAGGGGCATGTGGATATTGCAAGCAGCCAGGAGGTTGTTTAGGAAGACTCTGAAGAGTAATGAACCAAGTATGGATCCTTGTAGTGCCCCTAATCTGACCAGACAACTTTCTGATAGGATGTCCCGATCTTTTCTTGCTCCACTAACAGGCTAAGGTTGCTACAAAACCATGCTGTGGTTTCTACCGCTATCCCTATGTCTGAGAGCTGTTCAAGGAGGAGGGCATGATTGACCATGTCAAATGCCTTTGATAGGTAAACAAAGGCTGTCCCTACAATGTACCCTTTGTTAATAGCACTATGTATGAATCCAGTAAATTCTAGAAGAGCCATGATGGTGCTATGGCCGGCTCGGAAGCCATCCTGTTTTGGGCATAGGAGCTGATATTGACTGACGTACTTCACCAGCTGGTCAGCCACAATCCTTTCAAGGGCCTTGGAGAGCGGGGGCAGTATAGAGATCATCCTGCAGTTGTTTTGAAGAGACCAGTCACCACCTTTGTGTACCGGGTGACAGTGGCAGCTTTCCAGATTTGGGGGAATTTGGAGTGGCAGAGGGATAGATTAATTATCTTTGTCAGTGGACCAAGTACTTCATCTAGTGTTAGTCTAACAAATTTTAGGTCAAGAGAATCCCCACTGTGCCTTGATTTGCTGAGGGCTTTTTCAATGTATTTTTTAGCAGCAGCTTCAGAGACCAGTTTGGAATGGAAGAGTAGCTGGTTTGGTCATGCTGGGGTCTTTTCACTGACCCCTGGAGCAGGGGTATCGAAGAAGTTCATCAGGAGCACACTACTGAGATCTGAGACGGTGAGGTTCAGAGAGTTGATGATGAACAGAGGGTTCAAGGTAGGGACGCTCTTAACATTTAGCATGGCTGGGGCTATTTTAGGGTCCTTCCCAGTGACATCATTTAGATTTGTCCAGAACGATTTGCTGCTATTCCAGGTGTTAATGAGTACTTCCTTGTAGAATTTGCTTTTTGCATCACAGACTGCCTCTGTGCACTCATTGCGGGCCTTTTTATACATTTGGATGTTAGCTGATGTGCCCATGCTGTTTGCCAGAGTTGGTCTCTTGCATTTAGTTGCGCCAGTACTTCTGGGGTAATCCAGGGATTTATAGGTCCTCTGGTTTTTCTCTCTGTGATGGGAGCATATTTGTCACAGTCTGCATTGAATTTTGAGATAAAGAGATCTAGTGCAGTGTCCACATCCGTGGTTCCATACAGGTCCGACCATTCCTGCTGCTTTAGGTCATCCTTTAGTTGCGGAAGGTGGCCCTTTAGGAGCAGGTGTTTTTTTACGGTTCAGGCACGGGGTTTGTGGTAGTTGTTGTTCCAGAGGAAACTGACAGGGGAATGGTCACTCAATGAGTCAGGGAGCATGGTGAGATCTGTGCTGTGGGAGGGGTGGTTCGAGAGAACCCAGTCTAGAAGTGTGCTGGTGCCCATCTTGTAATTGGTTTAAGTGTGCGCATCCACCAGTTGGGAGAATTGGATTGTGGCAAGGGTATCTTTGATGGTGTTAGCAGCAGGTGACACCCAGTTGATACTGAAGTCTCCCAACAGCATTGTTTCAGAGTTTAGGCTCAGCGTGCTGATGTAGTCCAGCAGGTTGTTGATGCTAGGTGCGGTCTGCTTAGGTGGGACGTATACGGACAGTAAGGTGAGAACTCTGTTGTGTGCTCCTACCATTAGTTTGATGGCTAGTGCCTGGAAATTGTCATTGCTGGGTAGTGGGGCATGACATATCCCTGGAGCGTATTTCTAGTGGAAATGAGACATCCTCCACCTCTTTTCAAGCACCTGTCCTGTCGGTACAGGGTGTAGCTGGGCAGGGATATGGCAGTATCTGGTATTTTCAGGGTAAGCCATGTTTCCACAACAGATATGACATCAGGGTGGTGTTGAGAGACCCAGGCCTTGAGACTGTCCATTTTTGGGTGGAGGCTGCAGATGTTTAGGAATGAGAACACGAGACCTATTGTTTTACGCTGTCTAGCGTTGAGAGTCATTGGAGGGCCAGAGTTGGAATGCACATTGACAGACATCAGGAGTAACAGAAGCAAGAGTAATCATAGGAGCTGTTCTGGTATTTGTTTTTTTTGTCGTTGCCTTACTTGTTTGCTGGGCACCTGTGTTTTCATTTTGTGAATATTGCCTGAAGGTACGAGGAATAGTAGCAGCAAGCGAGTAATGTGGTCCAGTAAGAGTTTAAATTTTCTTGACATTTGCCTTTTGCTGGACATAAGTACTTTAGTGGTGCTAAAGTAAGCAAAGAATCCAGGGATAAGTCGTACCAAGGAGGGATCTTTTGGGTGACAGCACTGTGACCAGGTCCTGGGATGCTCACGCTGGGTGTAGCTTTTGGACCCCTGGTAGGGGGAGGTGATTGAGACATACACAATAGGACTATCTCCAGGTGGTTTAGATGGGAGGAAGGCAGCAACCTGGTGCACAGAAGTCCCATTGGGGATAACAGAGTAAGTATGATGATGCATAATAGGGTCTCAGAGGTCATAATTGACATTGTGATGCACAAGCCTCAGGAATGAGGTACTACCCCTTTGAGAGAGAGACAGAGATAGAGAGAGAGAGAGAAAAGAAACCAGAAGTAAGGGCAGGTTACTGGAAGAGAGAACGTGTATTTAATAAAGGAAGGAGGTGCGGGGGGTGGTAAAAAATCACCCAGAGAGCTACACAGAGAAAGAGCTGCAGTGATCCCAGTTCTTCACCCTGCTTAAGGACGTTCCCCGAAGTAATGAAATAAAAATAGGGACAGTCTGAGGGCACTGCTCAGTTGGAGAGGTAGTCAGTTAAGCTACCTTAAGGTCCAGTAAAGCAACTTCAGTTCCAAATTGCACCGAACATTAGGCTGTGAGGAGCAGGCAGGCTGCTGATGCCTGGAGGGATGTGGAGGAGCTGACCCATTCAGGGTGCAAGGATCCCCTGAGAGAAGGAGAAAAACAGGGGAATTAGTAATGAGCAGAGGGAGAGGGCACAGAGGATTAACAGCCTCAACATAAGGACAGGGATGGGTGTAGTTCGAGCAAGGAGACAGGAAAGAGACTCAGAGGATTAGCCAGGAGGGAAAAGGAAGCCGGAGTGGGACCCAGGAAAGAAATAAAAAAATTAAAAGAGAACAGATGGGGGTTGTGGGCCGGGAGCAGGTAACTGCTAAGGGTTGGGCGGGGGGGAGTCAGATCCCAGTTCAGCAGGGACAAACAGACCAGAAAAACACAGAATTAAAGAGCTAGTGTACTGCCTGGAAACTGCCTGCAATTAATTGTAACTTTCAGATGTAGTCAGACATCACTTCTTATGTCTTAAGTATTTATTGTTTTCTGTTTGTTAATTAGAAGATTTTTCACCTGGCAGTACTGAGGTGATGTGTGGAGCAGCACTCTGTCTGGAGGTGAAAAAAAGTCAGTTCTGTTCCTCCACTACATCAACACTGAAACCACACTGACTATGACATCACTAGTGACCAATTAGAACCATTTATCACTGCCAGGTTTCACTTTCCCATGAAGCAGCAGGGACTGGCTCTCCCTGGTTACTAGTGATGTCACAATTTCCTGCATTTTGATTAGTAGCTTGAGAAAGTTACTGCTTAGGCTGCAAGGATTGTGGTGCCTCAAGATGTTTGGTGTCATTTATCATGATGTAGTGGGAGGAACAGAACTGACTTATTTTTTTTCCTCCAGACAGAGTGCTGCTGCATACATCACCCCAACACTGCCAGGTGGAAAATCTTCTAATTAGCAAACAGAAAATAAAAAAATACTTTAGATACTGGACGTGATAGTTGACTGCATCTGAAAATTACTATTAATTCCAAGCAGTACACTAGGGGTGGGATATTCAGAAGGGTTGCACCATGCGTAACCCACTGATGCACCCCGGTGTGATATTCAAAAAGGGAAAGTCGTGGCACAAATCCCGATGTGCCGGGGTACATCAGTAATGTATGTGGCACAAGTGGAGGGGGCGTGCCCATGCATACTCCGCACATCCCGATATTCAGCCTGGGATGTGCTGAGCAGATGCAGGTGCAATCCCTACCTGTGCCACACACAGTTGAGCCAAAAAAACACAGAAGCAACAGCTGGTCACCCACAGGTGAGTCACCATATTGCAGGGCACAACACAGCAGCTCCCAGCTGTGGGTGACCACCCGAGCTCCTGTGGCACCATCCGTCATGGTAATGCCCCCCCATGCCTAATCGTGGGCACATGTATTGAATTAAATACGTCCGATATCCCTGGTGGTCCAGTGGACCTCTTCCAGCCTGATCGCAGGCATAAGTATTAAATAAATGTCCAATATCCCTGGAGGTCCAGTGGACCGCTTCCAGCCCGATCGCGGGCATATGTAGTAAATAAAACATCAAAGCAATCCCTGGTGGTCCAGTGGTACCTCCTCCCCACCCTCCCCACTGAGCCCCACCACCCCACTCCCTCCTGTCAGTGGTGGGCTGCAGCTCCCCACCTGCAAGCCGCCTCACTGACTGCATACAGAGTATAGCTATACGCCCATTGGTCCACAGCGTGGGACAATGGGCATGCAGACCGTACTGTACTACACAGTCCAGATATGTGAATGAATCCATTTACTGTCAATCTACTTAGACACATGCTACTGACAAAATATGCCATCACCACTGCCACCATGCCAGCCACATGTGCCACACCATTCTTAGTTTTGTTAGTCATCAGTTTATTGTAGTTGATACCCACTATGGGCATAATTTTTGGAAACAACAGCAGCCTCACTCAGCGGCTGCACCTCTCATTCCAACCTCAGCAATGCCCACCATGGGTATGATTTTTGGAAACAGAGGCAGCCTCACTCAGAGCAGCTGCACCTCTCATTCCTGCTGCAGCAATGGATGCCATGGGTACAATTTTTGGAAACAACAACAGGCTCATACAGAGCAGCTACACCTCTCACATCTGCCTCCTCAATGCCCACCATGGGTATAACTTTTGAAAACAGCACAGCAGCAGACTCAAGCTGAGCAACTGCACCTCTCATACCAACCTCAGCAATGCCCACCGTGGGTATAATATTATGAAACAGCAGCAGGCTCTCTCACAGCAGCTGCACCTCTTGTACCTGCCTCAGCAATAGCCATCATGGGTATACTTTCTGAAAACAGCAGCAGCCTCACTCAGAGCAGCTGCACCTTTCATATGGGTCTATGACACCGCATTGACAACTTCATGTCGACATGATGTCTCCCTGACACCGCCATGTTGACCACAATTGCGATCTGCATTCTGCTATGTCATACAAAGGTGTTTTTCTGTGGAGGGCTGTATCTCCTCCACACACACTTAATATAATCAACGCCAAGTCTGAGCTGATTCAAGGAGGGGAGCATGACCTCGGAAAAGAGTGCCGGGGTTCCGAGTGGAATTTACAGTGATGTGATGATGTTGTCGGCATCGATGATGTCACTGTAGAGTTGTCAACATAGAGACAGCATACGCTTTCATACCTGCCTCAGCATCGCCCGCTATGCATATAATTTTGGGGAACATCAGCAGACTCACAAAGAGCAGCTGCACCTCATGTACCTACCTCAGCAATGACCATTATTTGTATAATTTTTGGAAACCTAACAAACAACGCAATGAAGCTGTAAGTCTTTCACATTTTTGTTATGGTCAGCGTAGGGTAATAGAGCAGTAGAATGATCAGAGTAGGACCTGGCCCTAACCAACTACCCATTTTTTCATTAGGGTATTTTTAGGGTAATTTAAGGTAGTTTAGAAGTACCCATTGTGACGCTTGGCCAGGTGGTTATGATTGTTCTATGATATTTGTAATATATTTACCTGAAACCAGGCGGTAATTAAAAGAGTAGAGAGACTTAATTAAGGGTCTCCTGTTTTTCTGTCTTAATTAGAACTGACCCAGCTGCCAGGATGTAGGGCTCATACAGTTTTATGATACCTAGAGGAAGAAAATGTTATCCCACCGTGGTGTTAAAAGTTAGAAAATCCTTTGATGTCCTTGGGGGAGAAAGAAACCACACAAGATCAAAGAGAAAAATTCTTAATTTTAAGGAGTCATATTTAGGAAATGTCTTTTTCCTGCTGATGTCATATTATTTAATATATCTTCTGGCAGGAGATCATTGTTTGTATATTTTTTATATTCTAAAAGGAGGAGCCAGATGACATCATAGAAGGGGTGTGGAAACACTGAGTTTTAAACTGTTACTGTGTTTGAACTTGGTGACATGTCTTTTTAGACTCTTAAGAAACAAGATCTCTGACCTAACTTAAGCACTGTACAGAGGTAATACATTAGATAGAAAAGATCTAACTGTGTGTTGGTAGCAGTTTGTTTGTAGTTTTCCTTGTTTTTCTTTATGTGATTGTATGCTCTTTGCTATATTGTTCTGTGTTTCCATTTTACATATTTTTAACCATTTTTAGGTAAACCTTTTATTTGAAAGATACTGCCTGGGTCTTCCAAGTTCTTTCTTTTGCATATGACGTATAGAAGGTTAAGACTGACAAAACTGTTCAAGAGCTTGATGGTGTTACTAAACTGGGAAAAGGTAAGAATATACCTAAGGTCTTTTATAGAGTTTTAAGGGTTCATTTTGGAAGCCTGGCTTGGTGCCCCCTGGCATAAGATTGTACCACAATCCACAAAGAGGGTATGAATCTGCGCCTGTATATTTGGGTATGCTAGCATAAGGTTCACAGTTTGAGTCATAGTTCCACCACCGCCCTCCTTGAATTTACCTCCCATGTTCCCTCTGCCTTGGACTGTGGCCACCTCACTGGCGCCATCTTCATGGACCTATCTAAGGCATTTGATACCGTCAACCATGCCCTCTTACTAAACACTCTGGCTTACACTGGCTTCTCCAAGGATGCCATGAACTGGTTTACCAGCTACCTCATCGATAGAATGCAGATTGTCAAGGTTGGCACCATCTTGTCCCCCTGCCTCCCTATCCGTTCCAGTGTCCCACAAGGCTCCATACTGGGCCCCTTACTCTTCAGTCTATACCTAAACTCCCTCCCATTGCCTGTCCCGGCAACCTGCTACTGTACACGGATGATGCTGTCCTGTATGCCTCTGACCCGGCACCCTCCAAACTCCACCAAGCTCTCCAACACTCTTTCCATGAAATTGAACAATGGCTTGACACCCAGCATCTTACAGTAAACTACAATAAAACAAAAGTCATGATTTTCTCACATCCTCAGAACCCCCTCAAAAACCTCTGCCCCAATTTCTCACTGCTAAACTGACCCCCCCCCCCAGAACAAGTAAGCAACTTTAAATATCTAGGGATCACACTAGACCCTGCCCTCAACTTTAACCTCCATATCCTACACCTATCAACTGCCCTTAGCTCCAGACTAGGAGTTCTCTACTGATACAAACACTGCCTCACCCCTGAAGTGTTACAACTCACCATAAACTCCTCTATCCTCACCCTGCTGGACTACAGCATCCTTGTCTACAGTACAGCAGCCTCCACAGCCCTAAACCATCTCAGGCTTGTGCTTAACAAAGCCTGCTGTCTCATCCTAGGATGTGATCGCCTCACACACACATGCACCCTCTACAGTACCGCAAACTGGCTAAACCTTGACAACAGAATCACGTATCACACCTGCCTAATGACCAAAAAGATTATCCTAGGCCTCACCTCCCCTGCCCTAAACCAATTTATCCTCACAACACCACCAGGCAGAACAACACGTAGCTCAAACAAACCATTGCTATGGGTACCACGTGACTTCCCAATTCCAGCGAACTTTTAGCTACAAAGCCCCATCCTGGACGAATGCGCTCCCCGGCCTAATCATGGAAGAAACTAGGCTTGGCCCTTTCAAAACCAGACTAAAGAATCACCTACAAGCCTCCAACCTGTGTGACTGCAACTGACCCCCCCGTAGACCCCTAACTTCTCTGACTCCCCCATGCATATGGCCCCCATGAGATAACTTACTTTTGACAAACAGCCACTTCAGAACCTCTCTGCTCCTCTATGGCTGAGCGATTGTTGTGTTAAGTCATATTTCCCCTTGAAGGGTAGCTCACCCTCTGAATCAAATGTGTAACTGGTACACAAAAGTGGAGACAAATCACTGCACTCCAACTATAGACCTATCTCCATCCTCCCTCCATTGTCTAAGGCCCTGGAGCTCATTGTCTCAGACCAATTAGTCAAGTACCTGGAAAAATACGACATCCAGTGTCCTGAGCAACATGGGTTCTGAAAAGGGCACAGTACCACCACTGCACTATTAGAATTCTGGGCTTCATCCATAGCACGCTAGTCAAAACTGTGGGGGCGGTATTCTCGACCTTACGAAACCTTTGATACTGTGAACCACCCACTCCTACTCAAGCAATTATCAAACATTGGGCTCTCCAATGAAGCACTGCTCTGGTTTTCAAGCTACCTTGGGGAGAGGGTCCAGCGGGTTAGAATTGCCGGTGTTACCTCGGAAGAAAAGCCAGTCCTTTCAGGGGTTCCACAGGGGTCCATCCTGGGGCCACTACTCTTCAGCCTCTTCCTCAACGACCTTCCCAGTGTCTGTCACCAGAAATTACAGCTCTACGCTTATGACGCAGTCATGTTCACCAACCACCAAAATGCAGAGCTCCTCGAGAAACAATTACAGCTTGAATTCATGCACATCGAAGAATGGTTCAAGTCACACAAACTGGTCATGAACTACAGCAAACAAAGGTTATGACCTTCTACAATGCCAGGAGCAAGTACAAATCCTGTGACCTCACCATCCTAAACCAAACAGGGACCTTACTTGAACACGTTCCTGATTTTAAATACCTAGTTGTCACATTGGACAGCTCACTGTCCTACCATCAGCACATAGATTCTGTCGCCAAAGCCACCAACATCCGTATAGGCCTACTCTACAGGCACAAACACTGCATGACTCCTGACACTCTCCGGTTGGCTATCAACAGCTCTGTCACGTCCATCATCGATTACGGGCTAGCAATTTATGGCTCTGCCTCCGCCTCTGCCCTCCGCAGAATTACAGTTGCACTCAATAAAGCATGCAGGCTGCTAACTGGGGCTGATCGACTCTACACACACTTGTGACCTGTACACTTGGGCAGGATGGCTACCTCTCATCAGCCGGATACAGTATCAAACCTGCCTCTTAGCCAAAAAGTCCTCCTCGGGTCATGCCCCGGCATTGAAAAGCTACTTATTGACCACCACAGCATCCAGAGAACTAGAAGTTCACAACAAATAACCTTCCTTGTCCCCAGATGCCAGACTACCATGGGCTAGAGGACCTTGCCCACAGAGCACCACAGTGGTACAATACTCTCAACAAAGAAACTCTTACTGCTGCTGCTCTTGGCCCTTTAAGAGACAACTCTGACTTCATCTAATTTCAACTAGTCGCTAGGACTGCCTCGCCTAATCAGGGGCCCACTGTCACTGCCCTCCACTTCAGTCTTGAAAGCTATCTCTCCCGCCTTGCCTCCTTCTACCTACCTATCCCCTTGCCCCTCCCTTTCCTCCGGCATTTCCTGACTTTATCCCTCCTTTCTTCTCTCTCTCTCCCTTTAGAGCTCTTACCCTTACCTCCACCTCCGACAATGGCCTTCCTGCCTGCATACCCCTTCCCTCTCACCTGCAGTGTTTATTTCCAAGATTGCCCTTGGCTGGTTATGTCATGCTACCTAACATTTGGCACATTCTGAATTACTGGAATTTCCCAAGCCTCAGTCTCTTGATTTTTGTTATTGTGTAACTATGTATTATTATGTTGACCTTTGTATGTATGTATACCCCCATTCCTTCGATGTGGAACCTTTGTAAACGAGCAGTTCCTGCTCAAAGGTATTTGTAATCCTAGATTTCAATAAAATAAAATAAAATAAAAAACCATGTGCAAAACAATTATTACTACTTTGTAAGATCTTTTGTTATGTGCTAACAACCTGTAAACCATGTTTTGTCCTTCTGTACTTTATGTATGATGTGGAACCTTTGTAAATGAGTCCTTGACTCAAAGATCTTTCTGAATATCTCAATAAAAAAAAATTCCCCCAGAACTTGAGACTAAAGGTGATTCAGACCCACAAGCAGACAGGAGGGTTACCCTGTTTGTTACCTGTTCACATTACTGTGCTCAGAGGTTGGCACTGTGGGAGCAGAGGGCCTGATCTGCTTAGTGCATTTGAGACAGATTGGTTGGCAGCGGTGTGGATAAATTTGGTAACACAAGCTTTAACCGTTGAGTGTGTCAGCTTAATACTGTACAGCTCACTTGCAAAATAAGGCAGTGATTTATTTTTAAAAAGGAAACAGAACTATATAATTTTGCTTACAGTCAAGTTCCTACCTGTTTTATTTTTTTTCTAAAGTGCAAGTTAGAGTAGCTGTAGTTAGGGAAGAAGATAGCTCCAACTATAGTGGGCACACTGTAGACTACTTGAAGCAGTTGTGCCAGGACAGAGAAGTCCTGTATGAGGGGAGAGCCACCAAGCAGAACCTCATGGATGCCCTGATGGCAGCAGATGCCTAGAGCATCGAGTCACAGACTGTGACTATAAAGGACCAGACCTTGGGCATGGAGGGGCCAGCAGCCAGTGCAGTGTCCAGATCCAGAGAGGATGACAACAGGGCCAGTGCCATTGAAGGGCCACAGCCGCAGGGGAAGGTCACCAGCATTCTGGAGCCAGAAGCAATCAAGCTGCAGATTAAGTTGTGCAGAATGGAGCTGGAGTTCCAGAGGGAGGCTGAACTAGAATGGCAAGAGGCTGAATGAGAACGGCAAGAGGCAGAGTGAGAACAGTGGAGGCTGACTGTGAAGAGCATGAGCACCAGAGGTGACATGAACTGGAGAAGCTAGGACTCCAACCACCAGCACCAGAGCAGGTAAATGGCTTGAATTTAACTGGAACTACTGGACTGGGTTACAAATTGAATTCCAAATTGATAGCTGAATTTAAAGAGGGGGAGGATATGGATGTCTTTTTAAATTCCTTTTAAAAAGTTTGTATTCAGGCAAAAATTTCTAGAGGGTCCTGGAGCTTCCAGCTATCCCCGCTACTTACTGGGAAAGCTTGGGATGCATTGGGTCAAATGGACAATGAGGACAGTAATGATTACAGCAAACTTAAAGCTGCACTTTTAAAAAAGTTTGATTTAACTGCAGAAGCATATAGAGCTAAATTCTGTAAGCTCAGGAGAAGCCCTGACATGAGCTACGAGGAGCTAGCTACAAAACAACGTCAGTGTTTAAAACGTTGGTAGGAAGGAATTGAAGCAAACTCTGTAGATAAAATTGAAAATGCTATTTTGTTAGACATTTTTGGGGGGCATGCCCAGCAGAGCTGAAAACCTGGCTGGAGGACCGAGGTCCCAAAACAGCTGAACTCTCGGACCGCTATGCCAAGAACATACCTGCTCTGACAGCGAATGGGGTGGGTGTGGCAGTGCAGAAAGGGAAAAGAGTGCTTTCAGGGCAGCTAAAACTCTCACTGCCACCACAAAAACCAGTTAGCCCCAGGTTTCAAAGAAAAGAGTTCTCTGAGAAAGGAAATGA
This sequence comes from Neoceratodus forsteri, assembly GCA_016271365.2. NCBI lineage: Eukaryota > Metazoa > Chordata > Ceratodontiformes > Ceratodontidae > Neoceratodus > Neoceratodus forsteri. The sequence goes on from JADMNL010000033.1 coordinate 72,303,271, forward strand.
ATGTTGGATTTGAAAAGAAACTGGGCATATTGCCAGACAGTGTCCCTAAAGGACAAGCAATATGCAACATGGGGCTAAGAAAGAAGTGGGTTGTTTGTGTGTCCCTGGAAGCATGCCTGTGAACATGAGGGAACACATGCACCCAGTCACAGTGAATGGTGTACAGACACAAGGGTTAAGGGACACAGGAGCATCCCTGATGCTGGTAAAAAGGGATGTGGTAGAGCCTGGTCAGCTTATACCCAATGAATTCGTAACTGTACAAGACTTCACTGGTGAGGAGAAAACATTGCCACTCACTAGTATTCTCCAGGACTGGAGTGAAACAGGGGGAACTGTGCAACAGGTGGCTGTAGCCAAAACTTTAGCAGTTGATATCATCCTTGGCAACAGTCACAAACATGGGATGGTGAGTGCAGTTACCTGTAGCCAAGTGCCAAGAAAATATTTTAGTACCCTGGACTCCACAGAAGCCATTGTGGAAACCACTGGGAGGCTGGTTCCCCAGCCTGAGTCTCCTGATATGGAGACTAATGAAAAGGGGGTAGAAATTTCCCCAGTCGCAGTTAACCACACAGCTATAAAGGGTTACTCTGAAGAGGGAGGGGTGACCCATTGTCAGAGGGTTAGGGATGACAGTGATCATGGTTCCCTGATGCTAGTGCTAGGGACCCTAGTTTAGAAACTGAAGGGGACCTGTCTCATGCCTTGGGAATGTGTAAAGAGTTTGCAGCTGCTCAGAAAAGTGACCCTAGTCTAGAGAAGCTAAGGGCTTGGGCAGACTCTGATGGAGCACAGGGAGATGACGGTAAACATAAAGTTTATTGGGAAAATGGACTGATGTATACTCAGGCTATGAAGACAGAGGGAGGGGAGATAGGCGGGCAGCTTGTCATTCCCTAGGGGTACTGTGAGCAGTTGCTCAGGACTGCAAAAGATATTCCCTTGTCTGGTCATCTGAGAATTGTGCGCACCATGCCGTGGTTGGCCCAGAATTTCTATTGGCCCAACTTCACCCAGCAGGTGAAGAAGGATTGCAGGTCTTGTCACCAGTGCCAAAGAATAGGGAAGGCGGGTAAGAAAACTCAAGCCGCCCTAATTCCATTGCCCATAGTGGAGGAGCCATTCCAGAGGGTGGGAATGGATATTGTGGGGCCTTTAAATACCCCAGCTCCTCTGGGAAGAGATTCATCCTGACTGTGGTGAAATATGCCACCTGGTACCCCGAGGCAGTCGCCCTATCCTCACTGAGGACAGACATAGTGGAAGATGCCTTACTTGGGATTTTCTCCCGTGTTGGGTTTCTGCAGGAGGTTATCACTGATCGAGGGAGTTCCTTCATGTCAGACCTGATGAAATGTTTGTGGGAGAAGTGTGGGGTGGTGCAAAGGTGCACAACACCTTATCACTTATCACCCACAAGCCAGTGGGCTTGTGGAAAGATTTAACGGTACCCTGAAGTGAATGCTCCAAGTGTTTGCTGAACAGCATGGGTGGGACTAGAGAAATACCTTCCCCACCTCTTGTTTGCATACAGGGAGGTGCCCCAAGAGTCGACAGGATTTTCCCCCTTCGAGCATCAGTAAACCTCAAGAGCTCAGCTCGAGAAGATTACAATTGCCCTAGCAACCACGAGAGATGATTACACCATGGTAATCACCTGTACAACAGACATTGTTATTTATAGGGCATGGGACTTGGCATGAGAAGTTATCCCCCGAACACAAGTAATTTAGCCTTACTTTATTAATGAATCTACACTACAGCCACATGATTGTGTAGGAAAACAATTTATTAGGATACATGGACTGAATGACAGCGGGCCAAAATAGCCCCAGAGTTAAAATCTCTATCAGACATAGAGATTGCTAGACTCAGTAACAGTAAACTGAGACAACTGGAATGTTATTTGAATACTGTACTGAGGCTAACATAGAGGATAATGTATAGTCCTCTATCAGTAACTGGTCTGTTAACCATCGAGAGGTTGCCAGGGCGACCGGGTAAACCTCTGGAGCAAAACTCGAGAGGTCTACGTCACCATGGCAACCTCAAGACAGTTAACAGTAACCGGTTGCCGATAGAAGGACCATACATTTTTTATAGTGTATGGTCTAAAAAAAAGGGAAAACGGCTCCTTACTTTTCAAAACATAGTCAACACCAGGGCCGTTCAGTCCTTCCCTTACCACTGCATGCATCCATCAGTTCCTGAGTGTAGAAAAAGGTGCGCAAATGCGCAGACGATCCCAGTTGTTAACCTATCAATGTGACGTAGCATCGATAGGTTAACAACATTACTACTTCACATCGATGGTATAGGTTAGACAAACTAATTTCACTAATACTCTAAACGATTATAGCCAAACAGCTACATCTATTCGCCAGGCTCCCTTTTTCACTTGCAGCAACTACAAAATGGGAGTGATTTCTCTGTAGTTCAAGTAGGATTTGAGTAAGGAAACCCCGGTCCCCCCCTGTACAAACCATAGAAGCCTGTGTGCAGGCAGCTCTTAAAGGGACTGTACTGGAGGCTTTAAAAACACTCACAGCGGCCGCATTTTGGCGGCATTGCACCAAACACCAGTTAGGCAAGGAGCTCCAAAGCAGTTTTGGGAAGGCTTTTAGGGACCCCCATTTGTGAGGGGGTTACACCTAGATTCCTTGCTATATTCTTCCCTCAGCTGGGGGTTAGCTACAGCCTCTTATGCAACCTAATTCATATCCCTACCACAGACAGAGATTGCCTACTGTCCTTTATAAAACTTTTATGTAGCCCTACCCTAGATAGGGTGTATCTGATGTCCCTTTGTTAACCCTTTGAGAGACCTGAATTTTTTATTTTAGATTACCTATACTCTGTTACACTGAAGCATTTAAAACACACTCCATTAACTGTTTCTTTTTTTCCCCCATTATTAATTTTATTTGTTTAGTTTTTGTTTACCAGGTGGGATGCACTAGGCATACATTTGCCTGTTTTCAGGCATGACCCAGGATGTTACATGGTATGGGTAGTACAGTACATATAAGACAGGATAATGCAGTTTACAAGGAGACAAACACTTACAGTAACCATCAATACATCTCTACTGTCACAATACAGAAATAATAATGACAATCATAATGTGAATTATTCTATAATTTAAGTAATTATACCCAGCTTTCCTTTTAAAACCATTCACAAATTGAATTACCAGTTACTAACCTCTTACTTGTAAATTACTTACAGGTTGTATGAATTAAGCCCATAGGCCAATGCACAGAAAAAGGGGAATGTGGCCCTCCCACTGCGTGTGTACCATTTCTTGATTGGAGGATAAGGAAAGCAAGAAAAAGATGTACAGTCCTAATTAATCACAAATCACTATAATGCCAAATGATACAACTAAGCTCCTTACTGGCACTGGCACTGAAGCTGGACAGTACAGCAGCAGCAATCACAGAGTGCTACCGGGGGGGGGGGGCACCAGGTTGAGACCCCCTTTCCCCCAGCACCAATTCCTTCACATTAGGTGTCTATTGTGGGCATGGTAACCATTATACTTCTGGGAGCCACAACGTTAAACATTTCTGACCTGTGCTTTTGTGCTGGGATAACATCACAGTCAAGTGGCTGGATTCCACCAATCACAGTAGATAATTTCTCTTACACATTGTATAACCACAGGTATTCCAATGCATGCAGGCAGTATTCATGGGATGTCCTGACTGACCCCGGTTGGGATCAACCACAAATTGTTTCACAAATATCTGCTCACAGCCTGCATCCACCAAAGTTGTAACTGTTTGGTTCCCCACTTGCACTGGTGTTGTATATGGGTTTTTGGTCTTAAACTCGTGTGTAGGTAGTAGCTATGCATTCTGGAAAATCACAGTGCATGTGGTTACAAAACTTACTGATATGCCCCACTTTACAACATCAAAAACATACTGTACAATGTTACTATCAGGTCTATGACCTGCACCCCCACCTCATATTTTGGTTATCATACAGTGGGGTCTTAGGATTGGAAGAATTATGTCAGGCCCTGGACTATACCTTTTTGACATGAAGGGTAACTAACATTCACCACTTGACCATTTACCCATACCAGCATGTTTGTTCCCATCCCCCAAAATTACTTTCTCTCCTTTTCTGCCGGGATCTTCTCCTCAGGTCATTGCCTGAGGTTCCTTGTGGGTTCTGCTCTTATTAGTGATCTCTGGTCTTTCATATTCCAGGTCATTTTCTGTGATTATTACTGCTGCAACCAGACTGGTCTGTTGACGTCGGCTTAGCCAGTCACAGACTCAGTGTTATAAAATGATCTAGTACTGTTCCAGCGCAATCAAGTCCATGATCTTTTCATTAGTGCATATGTCTGACTTCAACCACTGAGTACCCAAATATTATAATGTTTGTGTCAGCACTTTAGGTCATGTTCAAGCCTTGAAGACCAAGGTGTGAACATTTGGTTGATAACTCTCTTCAGTTATTCTGACCCATCTAAGACTGCTGCCTTTATGTGATCATAGTCTATGGTGGTGGCATCACTAAGGATTCTATATGCAGTGAGAGCATCCCCAGTTGGGTATGGTACAATGCAAGTAGCCTCCCAACTTTCATTTGACCAGGCAGTGGTACTGGCAACTTTCTTAAAAGTCATTAGGTAGGTTTTGGGGCCATCCTCAGGACCCATTTTTGGAAGCATGGATTGGGGTCCTATAGTGACTGAATTCCCTAAAACCTGGAGCTGGGATACAGTTTCTTTCTGTACTTGTAGAATTTGCTTCATAAACTCCTGCTGTTGCTGATCTTTCTGTGTCTGTTGTTGCACCTGCTGCTGGTCTCTGTGTGCATGGAATTGTGCTTGCTGGGCCATCCAGTCCCTTTGCATTTGGACCTGTAGCACCAATTGCTGGTCTCTCTCAGCCTGCTGTTGCACCTGCTGCTGGTCTCTGTGTGCATGGAATTGCACTTGCTGGGCCATCCAATCACTTTGCATTTGGACCTGTAGCACCAATTGCTGGTTTCTCTCAGCCTGCTGTTGCACATGTTGTGCCATCCAGTCTCTCTACATTTGGGGCCTGTTGTACTTTCATCTGGGTCTCTTGCACTTGCTGTTCTGCCAGTCATTTCAGCACTTTTATTCTGAATCTATTTTACCCTTATTTAGACAAGCGGAAGTTCAATCCAACTGCTATAGGCAGCCACGTACGACAGGGTAGTGAGTCTGGTTGCTTTTCGGGGAACACTCTCAGAAAGAGCACTCTAGTTTAAATCAAATGAAATCTACTTTACTTTACCAAGAATAGAAAAAAAAACAGTTTGTATTCAGCCTAACAAAAAATATTGCAGACCAGTCTCTCTGTATCCATCTAACCAAAACAGAAAACCTCCTTCTGCTTGTTCCCCGGCCCCTCACCTAACTGTACACAGCTGTTTCTTGTTGACATTCCCACTACCCTCCCCCCCATCACTGAGAGGTAGCCAACATGTTGAACATTCAGTGCAGTGAGGGCGTAAAGGGCCATCTTTAAAGCAAAAGGGGGCTTTGGTTTAAATCCCACTACAGCCCCCATCAAATGCACTGCCTGTGTTTAAGGGTTGTGAAGCAGTTTGCGAATGAAAGGAACATAAGCATACTGTACGTTCCATTACATAGTCGCTCTGCAAAACCACCTTTTGGATGGTATTTAAAAACTTCCACCTATCTTAGTCATAAGGTGGGTTATAAAAAACTGTGTTGAAAATTTGGTGTTAAAATGTCAAAAAAACATGAAGTTATAAAGAGACACTCACATGTTTCAACATTTACTCATAAGTGTTATTTTTTCAGATTTCGGCCTCACATTTTCAATATGGCCTTCTTGGTACCCCATCTCGTACACACAACAGGTGTCATTTTTTGGAAATTGTGGAAAAAGAATCCATAGTTTATGCAACTTGTGGATTATAAATCTGCAAAAAACACTTTACATGTGGAATGTTGGAATTTGCTTCCAACAGAATTCTGCAGAATTTTCTGAGATTCCATGGATTCCATTCCATTGGATTTAAAACATCCTGCACAGCAACAACATGATGTAGCCAGTGCAGCAAAATAAGCTGATTCGAGTAATCAAATTCTATCGGCAATCTCATTTCACCATACCTTATATACAGGATTGTGTATGAGCGATCATCTACAACAAGGCTATTCTTTGATTGAGAGGTTTCCGTGATGACTAGAGACCTCGAGAATGCAGCTGCAGAGATCTTGTTACCATGGAAACCTCGAGATTGAAAAATAGCCATGTTTTTGTAGGATCACCCATATAACATATTTTATAGTGTACGGGAAACATTAGCAATAAAACTCAATTCTTACTGTGCAGATTTTTTTAGGTGCCATTCATTCTAGGGCCAACTCTCACTGTCATGGCCACTTCCTGAAGTTCAGAGGGTTCAAGACCATGCATGTGCAAAGGTGTTCTATGTTGTTGTGCTGCACTAGTGACATAGCTAGTGCAAAACAACAACATGACGTAGCCAGTGCAGCACAATGAGTTGATTTGAGTAACTGAATTCTATCGGCAATTCCATTTCACCATACATTATAATGCACTTGTCTGCACCTCGTACTTTATAACCCCCTTGGGCTAGATTAACTGGCAGAAACGCAGACCCTGGTCTTGCCATAATGCATAATAATTAGATTACAAAATATTTTGTAGTTTATGTATATGAAATGTGTTGTATAACACCAATTTCTCTTTCTTTACTAGTCATAAAATATTTAATGGAGTGCAGGAGAAGCAAAAAGAAGTAGAAACATGTACTCAGGCATCACTATATCCTCACTGATAACCTAAGGCAGGATTTTCATATGGCTTAGTTTACCACAAGCCCCAGGTGTGCCGACGGTACAGCACATGGGATTTGTGGCTATTTAAGAGGTGGTTCTATCCTGTGTGGCAACTGTCGTAAGCTAGACCATTTTGTAATGTAACGTAGCAATCCTGGGGTCAATTTTTATGGTGTTTGCACCAGATATTTGGTGTAAGCTGGCATCAGTCACAAAAGCTACTGTAACTGCTCCCAAGATTGTAGATCGGCACTGTTGTGGTGATGCGGTTGGCACATTGCCAGATCCTAAGTGTCATGTCACAGGATCTGGAGCAAGACCCATGCTGCACTTTGAAAATCCTGCTCGTAGTGCCTGAGTAATGTGGTTAACTGAACAGTCAAGACATTCTGTTGGTTACTGATGGTGTTCCTATCAAGAGGTTTACACCATGGATTCAAACAAGTGCTTTCCCAATATTTAGTTGGAAAATCAGATCTCATATTATTTTGAAAGCGGAGTATAACTTAAGGTTCTGTATATCTTATTAAACACTGGAGTACCTGAGTGCACTACAGTCCCTCAAGAGACACTAATGAACCTATTGGGACATAGAAATGAAATAAAAACCCTTCCATGCCAGGGTCTGGCACAGAGCATTACTTTTGATCGGTGGGTAAGTACTGGAATCCTTTTGTTCTACACCTCCTGTAACTTAGTATCTGATAGTGACAGAAACTGTCCTCAGCTGATGAGATTTCTGCATGTGACAATGAACAATGTCACAACGGTGACATTTTATCAGGGAATTAAGCTGTATACTCATGAAATGTGTTAAAATGCCATCATATTGATAATTAAAGGAGAACAGCAGTGAACCTCTAAATCACTTTTTCCTATAAAAGTTCTTTTTTTTAATATCACTTCCAAATCTATTTTTGTTCCATCTTTACTGCCCTTTTGGCAAATTCAGTAAAGTGTTACTGGTTTGCATGCTGGCAGTAAGTACCATTTTAGAACTGTGTGATGTAGTTCATGGCTCTTTTAACCCCTGGATTTTATAGTAGAGCCAGAATACACTGTATCAACCATCTGTGCACTTACAAAGGACATAAACTACATCATGTAGTTTTAATAGAGGTTTTACAGGCGGACATGGGTTACGGATTGAAAATCTCATTTATAGAAGCAGCGTAATGAAACTGGGCAAGAAAATTAGCCCCAGCTTTTTTTCATTATAAAAGATTCCTGGCATCTTCCAGTTTTATTTGGTGGTACAGTTTTCTATTTCCATAAAATCATGAGTGTTTTATAAATGTTTTAATATCATTTTTTTTCTCAAGAAAAAATGACCACCATTTGGCTTAGAAATAGCATTAAAAACATGGCAAGGGTGAGGATCGAGAAAACAAAAATGCACGGTGTGCAGCATAAGGGCTACCTAGAAACAGAGGTTGGACGAGTATGCCAATATTTTTTAATTAACTGTAGCTGTAACAAGATTTTTGGGGAAAAATAAACTTTTTTTGCACTGCTGCTTAAAGTATTGGCCAGCTCTTTGTGTTATAAAAACACTGTGGCCCAGATATTCAAAGGGTTGCGCCATAACGCGGCAGATTCTGTCTGCGGCCAACTCCAAAATGCGCCATTCTGCGATATTGAGAAGGGCCAGTTGCGCCACCGAAAACACTCTGAGCCACAGCGCTAATGGAAATGAAGGCATGCGCAACCAGGCGCGGATACATGCATAAAGTGCGCCAATGCGATATTTGAACACTTGGCAACACGCGCAAGAGTGGCCCGCCGGAAGTTGCGCAGTACCGGATTTGAGCCAAAATAAAACGGCTCAAGGGAGCGGCGCAAGAACTCGAGCAGGCCGCAAACCGGGGGAGAGAGACAGAGAGAGAGAGACAGAGACAGAGACAGGAGCAGGAAGGACAGAGAGGGACAGTGGGTCCTGGAGGACAGAGAGGCCAGTGGGGGTGCCCGGTGCAGTGGAAGCAGCAGTGGGGGCAGTGGGGGTAACACAGGAACAGCAGCTGGGGGGGGCAGAAGCCAGGGAGATGGACAGTGTCAGCTTCCACATGGAAGCTGTAATGAGGGGGGTGAGACAGCATGCTGCAGGGGGACGTGGCCGGCGGAGGGCCCGTCGGCGGTATGCCCCCGACAGGCGGTATCGTGCCCGCATCAGCTACGAGCTGTACAGTGATGTTGAGATCGTGGCCCGGTACCGCCTGAACAGGGCAATACTGAGACGGCTCAGTGAGCTGTGCAGTGATGTGATGCAGGCACCTCACGATGGAGTCACGCCTGTCCGTGGAGACCAAGGTGACAGCCTGCATGTGCCTGCTCGCCACGGGCACCTTCCAGAGGCCGACAGGGGACACCAAAGGCATCACGCAGTCGGCCACGCCACGATCCTCACCCACCTCAGCGCGACTGCTGCCTCATGCCGGAGTACATCCATTTCCCCAGCACCGTGGCAGAGCCGCATAGCAAACATGCAGGAGTTCCACAGGGTAGCACAAATGCCTGGCATGCTAGATGCCATAGACTGCACCCATGTGGCCATTCAGACGCCCACCTGGCCCCGGACGGGCAAGCATATCGGAACCGAAAGGGCTACTCGAGTGTCAACTGCCAGGTGGTGTGATGCCACTGGGGATCATCAATGTCTGTGCCACACCCTGGCGGAGCACATGATGCCTTCATGGCACCAATCTGCACTGTGCCATCGATTTGAGAGTGGGAACATCCCCACGGGTCATCTAGTGGGTGAGTACACATGTATGGAATGCAAACTCTGTGCAAGGGTGGGAATGACACAGGTGCCATGGTAGTGGCACACAAGGATATGGGCAATATTTACCTGACCTAACACTGATCTCCACTATCTCCACACAGGTGACTGTGGATACCACCGTCCCTGGCTGCTCACACCATACCGGGCGCCCACGACCCCAGCGCAGCACGGTTTCAATGAGGCACGCTGCAACACGGGAACATCATAGAGCGGGTGTTCGGGATACCAAGGCACGCTCGGATGCCTGGACACCTCGGTGAGCCCACAGTACAGTACAGCCCCAAAAGGCCTGTGGGATATTCCTGGCCTGTTGCATCCTGCACAACATGGCCAAAGACCATGGGATAGCCGTACAGGTCCAAGAGAGGGACAGCGATGGGGACGCCAGTGGCGCCGGGTGATATGGTGATGAGCCGCCCCTAGACGGAGGGACCCCCACTGACCCGGCAGGCCCAGCTGCACCGGGACACCATTGCAGAAGAGCACTACGCACAACACAGGTAAGTCAAGGGACATGTGCAGGCAACACTGTTCATGCGCAAAACCACAGGCACACAGGGAACACACCGCATGAAGGTCAGGGGAGTTGAAGGGTCTACGATACCAACACATTAGCAGAGAGGGTGAGCACTCAAATAAACACACACACACACCAGGCAGCATACAGGGCAGCAGCACAGCAATGCGGAAATTACACGCTATCTCACAGCACCACCAACCACCCTCACCACCTGGACTGTCCACGACGTGTGTCAGACCTGGGCAACCTTGCACCCTGGTGTACAGTGCAATGCAGGCATCATCATCCACACGCACCTGTGGACAGCAGCTGGGAGAGTGTGCAGGTGGTCCGTGTGTCGTTTGGTGAGCAGAGCACCGCAGTGCACTGCCCACCATGACACACATTGCACACAGGGCAGCACCAGACAGGGCCTGCATTGGGAGACAGCTCAGTCAGGGAGCACTGTTCCACGGCCACCACGGATGCGTGGGCGGCCCCACCGTGGCCTAGCAGCACTGGCAGGCTGCGAGAGGTTACATCGGGTGGCACTACTGCACCACCAGGGGTCCCAGTGCGTGACCCCTCTGCCCGGCACAGGGTCTGCATCCCGCGAAGAAACTTGCACCAGGGGTGCTCGGATGCCCACAGCAGAACCCGGCCGACAGGCCTGGTGTCGCACGACGCCGGAACGGGAGTGGAGTGCGCACTGTGTGGGGTGGTGGTACAGGGTCACCAGACAGTGTGGTCAATGCAGTCGCCACAGAGACCACTGCCTGGGTCAGCCTGTCGATGGCAGCGGTCACATCCGTCCGCAGATATGGACCATCTCGCCCGTCCCGGTGCACACTCCCTGCTATGCCGCCTCCACGGACACAGTCAGTGCTCCACGGACCTTGCAACCCGGCCCCTGCAGCTGTACCGACTCCTGCAGCAGTGCAGTGTGCACGTCCAAAGGGTACTGTGCCCCAATGGCATCGTGGACCCCAGGGGGGATGGTCCTGGTGCACAGCACCCTTGAGGGTGGCCGCTGTTCACCAGGACCAGGTATGGGCTGATCCAAGGCGTGGACAAGTGCCACTGCCTGACGCTGTCCCCCAGGCCTGGTGTGAACTGCTGCTGCTTCCCTCCAACTGCTGAGCCCCAGGTCCACCTGTTCCACCCCTGTGCTGTCAACAGTGCCAGACACCTGCTCAGCCACCGGTGCTGCCCCACCGGTGCTGACAGGCCCAACCTGTGACTGTGCCAGCATGCTGGTACACAGGTGTGGAGCTGGGCCGGGGGAGCGCGTGTGGCTCTACGTGTGTCCCTCGTGGGACACACACCTCTCACTGGCCATTGCAGGCCTGCCATCATCAATAGTACCAGTGCGTCCCACTGCCATAGGCACAGCATGCTGGCACACCTGCACACCAGACTGCTGTGACACAGGCTGTGCACCCCCTGCACCTGTATCACTGCCGGCGGAGTTGTCAGCCCAGCCAGCCTGCTGCTGCAGTGCGTGCAGGCTGCTGGCGGAGGTGGAAGGTCCCTCCTCCTGGTCCAGCAGGTCTGCCTCACTGTCAGCACCTCCACCACCACCGCCTTCCGCAGACTAACAGGATCTGAAACAGAAAGAAAGTACATGTGAGTGCATGTGAACAACAGCCGCCCCCAACAACATCACCATGACATACCGGCAGTGATGAGCTTCCACCTGTCTGGAATCTCCGCCAGGAACACCCGCAATGGACTCGCGTGCATGGGCCGACCAGTGTCTCCGGTCGGGGTTGTTGCAACACCACTGGTGGTCCCCACCAGTGGCAGCATCGTGCCACCCTGGAAGGCTGCCACCTTCTCCTTCAGCCTCCCGCGGTTCAGTCCCCATCTTCAGTGGTATTCCTGCACGGAGCGCTTGGTGGCCTGCAGCAGGTTGACGGCCAGAGCTACCCCTCCCATGCAGCTGCATGCTGCTGAGTGGTGCCCTCCGCCCACTCATGGGCGGCTCATCCTCCAGGTAGGCCTGGAGGAGGGCCTCGGTCTCTGCTGTGGTGAAGTTCGCCTCCTCCTACGCCCGCCGTCCACACCCTCCGGCCTGGTTCTCGCAGTCATGCTGGATCTGTATGGGTGGAAGTGGACACCTGTCACACTGCAGTCCACAGCATTTCCCCCATGAGCATAGTTGTAGGCCGGGGGCAGAAGCCCCCTTCCTCGCTGCCTGGGAGATACTGATGGAAAGGGTGCCCTCTGCCCCTCTAAGTGCCCCTCATCATGCTCAGCCCTCATCCCGTGACACCTCCAGCACCCCTGCCCATGTGCATTGTCCTGAGCATCACACAGCATGTAACTCACCTCTCAGCTGCAACAACAAATCTGGCCGCCACAACCCAGTGTCGATTTTATAGCGCAACACATGCAAATGAGGTGTGGCGCAACTTTAATGACATGCTAATCGCGCACTGCGCCTTTGAATGGTTGATCGCCTGCTTTGCATATGTCGGCTGAATATCGCGTAAATGCGCTTAGCGCAATAGGGAAGGTCCGCTGAGCCGATGGCGATGTTTGTGGTTGTGTGCTACACTGCATTGCACATGCCCAGACGGGTTACGATAGCGCCAATCGCGCTGCAGAACTGCTGAGCGCGAGTAGGTTATTCCTGGACATGGCCACCATTGTGCCAGTGGCGCTGCAGCACTGGGCACTATATGGTGCTGTGACACCTCTCGCGGATAGTCCCTGTGGCACTGGTGTTGCCGTCAGTCGCCGCAGGATACCTATGCATCCTATGGCGCTGTGCGTAGCTCTTGCCATTGCCGTGACCTTAGGTATGCCCTCTGACCCCTGGCGCTGAGTGCATGCCATGTGTTATTTCCTTATTGCGCTGTCTCGCCACAGCGCCATGGCGGTGACGGCGCTGTAGCAAACAGCGCCGACAGGTGCCTGTGCTGGTCATTGCTAAATGTCGACGCGGGGTCACAGCGCAGCGGGCGCTCATATTGCCTGCTGTAAAGTTGGTGCCATGGCTAGGAGGAGGGCGGTGCCGTGGAGCCAAGTTGAGGGTTAACCTGGTGGCCCTAGTGGAGCCCCACTATGACCAACTGTATGGTGAGGCCCCTCACGGACCGAGACCCATGTGTGGCAGCAAGTGGCCACTGACCTGGTGGGGTCACTGGCCGGGGCCAGTCTGCGGAGCAGTGCCGCACCGTTCAGTGATCTCCGCCGGAGGGACCCGGAGTTGTTAGCGGCTGCGTTCTCCTGCACAGGGGGCCTGGTGCCTAGGCCACGTGAGTGTACCATCTATTCACCTATATTCTCTGTAGGGGTGTGTGTGTGCCTGGGTGGCTGTGCATCGGTGTGTCAGTGTGTGCAGCTGTGCGATGGATGGTTATGGCTGTGTGGGCAGGCAGTCTTACTGGGGCAGGGGGCACTCTGCTTTTGAGTCACACTGATGTTTGTCTCACCATATGTCTCCCACAGGCCGGATGGTGATGGCGCCGGACGCGGCTGATGTGGGCCATGCCAGGGCCCCAGTCCCACAGGCCGCCGCCCGCAGGCAGCAGCAGCATCAACAGCAGCAGCAGCAGCGCAGACTGAGCTGCTGGAGGAGTGTGAGTATCATTACGTCATGGATGCTATTGCATGCTGGGGGCAGGACCACCAACCATGATGGACACAACCAGATGGGTGGTAGTAGGTTCCACCATACGAACACTAGTGAGTCCCCACACTGAGTACAGTGTACAGTTCCGGAACACATAGCTGCGTATGGACAGGGACTGGGTGGAGAGTGTTCACAGGAGGGCGGTATGGATGGTGCATGGATTGCATCACATGTCCTATGCAGACAGGTTGACGGAACTGAACATGTACTCCTGGAGGGGAGGAGGGTGTGGATATGATGGGGTCATACGAGTATTGTACAGGGGGAACAGTGTGCAGGAACCAATATTTGTCAGCGAGAGGATGTTCCAGGTGAGAGGGCATGGGATGCAGTTGGAGGGGCTCTGTTAGGAAACATGGAATGTGTTTCCTCACATTATGGGTGGTGGACGAGTGGAACACCCTGCCAGAGGATGTGGTGGGGCTGACTTGGTCACGGAGATCTGTATGTGTGGGCTCGCCATGAGGGACTTCTGGAGGTCAGGGTGAGGGGAATGACTTATAGGACATGAGAGTGATCGTGACAGGCCAAATGGCCAGACTAGGTGTCCCATAGGCCCTATCTGCCGACACTGTCTATGTATCCATGTATGTAGGTGTGACACAGGTGACCTGCATCACAGTGCAGCATCACGACACGCCTGTGTATGCATCACAGGTGGTCCAGGCATGCACTGGGCACATAGCTGTGTGACTGACATCGCACCACGTTGCAACATCACATGACAGCCTAGTTTGTACTGTGCTTGACGTGGGCAGTGTGTGTGGGCGGTGGTGCGCATGGCTGTGCGCTTGCTTGTGATGGCCATGTGCACGCTCACTGTGGGTGGCATGCCATCACATGTGCAGCACATTGGGTTAGCTGGGTTGCAGGTTGGGTGGTGTTCAGGGTTGTGGTCAGTCCAGCCATTGACTGTGTTCCCATTTTCCTAGGCCTCAGTGTGTCGGCGCATGGCGCCGCGATGTCCGGCGCCCTGACACAGCTGGCGGGCGACAACAGAGAGCTCCTGCAAGCCCTACAGCAACAGGGGAACGGGCACAGACACAGGAGGGGAAGACGGGCAGGGGAGGAGTAGAGCCTGCTGGGTCAGACCACCTTTTTATTTGCGTCTTCCCCATCTCTTTCACCCTGACTTCCTCTCCAAGTTGTTTTCCTCCCCTGCACACCCCTGCCTTTTACCCGTCCCCCGCAACTTGTACATAGTTTTAGCTGTTTTGTTACCTCTTTTGTTTGAATATAAATTTATTTTGGTACAACTGCTGTGTTGGTGTCTGCTTTGCAACTGGCTCTGGGTGCTCCGCTGCAGGGGTGTACATGCCACCTGGGCTACTATGGTCCTGGATATATGTGTGTGTGTGTGTGTGTGTCCATGGGAGGTATCACCAGCATAGCATTGCCTTCTGTTGCTCTCGTCATTGCTGCCACCCACTGCTGGGTGCACAGGGTGGGTCTGGGTGGTCTGCTTCTGCAGCATGGGGTTGACGTGTGCACGGGGGGCATGGTGTTTCCTGCAGTGCCTGTCACTGCACATGAGCTGTGTCTTGGGGGCACGGTGCACGCTGTGCTGTGCGTACAGGGGGACTGATGTGCACTGTGGTTGTCAACCCCTGGGTGTGCACCTCTGCCTGCCAGTGGTTGTGCTGAGCGCCATGGCTCTGCTATGCTTTAGTTGGTTTGTCCCCATGGGCACGTGATCAGCCGTCCCACCCCAGTGATGCTGTGCTTGGGGTGTGCCAGTGTGGTGTGGTTCTGCAGTGAGTTCCTGTGCCCATGTGGCATGGCTGGCGGTGGGCCCCAGCCTGCCTCCCTGGATGTGCAGTTCTATTGCTCTGGGGGCTGTGCTTGCGCTATGGCAGTTTGCAGACTGCTCAGCTGAGCTTCCATGGTTGCGCCATAGCGCAGCATTTTGGCTCAGCTTCTCCTTCCTGGTTGCGCGATGGCGCAGTATGTGCGATATTCAGACGTTGGTTGCTTGCGCAATTTGCTCTGCTCCATGTTTGAATATCGCACCTGTTGCGCATTTGCGCAACTGGTTTGTGCTTGCTCCTGCTGTTGCGCCAGTTTTGAGCGCAGTTTGAATATCTGGGCCTGTATATAAACTGCTTATGGTATTATTGTTCCATGTGTTTTCTTCCTTGGACACAGAACTGCTTAAGGCTGCATTTATTAAAGACAGGGCTTTTGTCTAGACTGTTGACTTTTAATGAAGTAAAAAATGAACAAGTGGGTGATTTGATATCTTTTATTGGACCAACAGAGATTTACAGAACACAAGCTCTCGGCTACACAGAGCACTTATTCAGGCATGGCAGTGTTTTCAAAAGAAAATACCTTAAAAACATTGGGTAGAACTGAATAATAAGTGTTTACATATGGGTGTGCTAGCTCTGTTGCTAAGGAAGTAAACAATTGGATATGTGTAGTGATGAGAAATGATTCGAGATGTAGGGTCCTCTCTTGTAATGTGACTGGAATATGACAGCAGGCACCTATAAAATGTTAAAAGTTCATGTTCTAAGAGCCTCTCTAAAGACAGCGTATGTGTGAGAGACAGAGAGTGTGTGTGTGTGTGTGTGTATGTGCATGAGACAGAGGGAGAGAGAGAGAGAGAGAGAGAGAGAGAGAGAGAGAGACAGAGACAGAGACAGAGAGAGAAATAATGAGATATAATGTATGGTAAGTGCCTATTAACCACCGTAATCAGCAGTCACACAGCTTTGTTATGCACTGTTTAGAATTTTAAAGTTGTTAACCACACTTCAGGACTTCCAAACAGTGGCATAACAAACAAGCACTTGTCAATGCCGAATATTTGCTTGGTGGCATTGGCATTGGTAGTGTAGAAGTTACAGAGCTGCATAATAGAAATGGCAGTGAAGTATTGAACTGAAGCCAACCCCACCACCACCCTGCAGAGAGTGACAGGCATTGGGGTGTGCCTTTGGGTCAACAAGCATAACGGCCAAGCCATTTCACCACACCCCACCCTGCAGACACTGACAAGTGTCATGAGGTGTTTTGGGTTCTTATCTGTGAACCCCATTCTATCAGGAAATACGGTGAGATGGGTGCGGTATAGGAGAATGGGGTGAACTTTGGGGCTGAAGAGTCCAAGGCATACCTCGATGCCTCTCACTGGCTGCAGGGAGTGGAATCGTATAAGCATTACAGGAAAGAATTCCAAGTCTCACCCCTGATGCCTGTCATTCTCTAGAGGGTGAGGCGTTATGGTTGGAAACCCTAACACCTCAGGCATTCGTTGGTATTTTCACTCTAAATTTTCAACATGTTTTTTTTGTGACCTCTACCTCATGAACAGTGGCAATGTCAGTTTGTTAGCTGAAAGCTGCTTATGCACAGCAACCACGGCATTTAGCACCACAGGTGCAAAAACATATTCCAAACAGGATGTGAAAAATGACAGCTGTACTGTTCATGGGGAGGTGTAAAAAATGGCAATGTTGCAAATCTGCAGTAAAAATATAAAAAACTGGTGAAGTCACGAGCGTGCATTGAAACTGTGCAACGCACATCTGTAATGTAATTAGTTTGGGGATTTTTTACAGCAGATTGTCAACACAGGCATTTTGGGACCGCCGATCATGAACAGTGTCACTGTGATTTTCTTTATCTGTCCCGAACAATGATTTCCCACAGCGACCACGCATCTCTGTGCTGAAAGTGTGAAAGCGCATTTCAGCCATGTTGAGAAAAATAACAGCTGGGCTGTTCATAAGGAAATGTGGAAAAATGCGCCACTGGTGAAAATCTGGACTGGAAATATTTCAAAGTCATGAACTTACGAGGGTGCGTGGAAACTGCGCAATGCTCACTTGTAACACAATCATTTTATGGACTTTCATCACCAAATTTTCAACATAGCCATTTTAAGACCTCTGCTCATGAACAGTGTCACTGTGATTTTCTTAATCTGTCCCAAACATTGCTTTCGTACACCGACTGCACCATTGTGCGCTACATGTGCGGAAACACATTTTGGGTGACATGTGAAAAATGGCAGATGTACTGTTCATAAGGAAGTGTAATAAAATGGCAATGTGGAAAATCTGGAGGAAAATATAGAAAATTCACAAACTTACGAGCGCATGAACTGTGCATCGCGCGTCATGAAACAGTCATTTTTAGGAATTTTTCACCAAATTTTCAATGTAGCCATTTAATACCTCTGCTCATGAACAGTGTCACTGTAATTTTTTTATGTCCCATACATTGATTTCACACACCAACTGCACCATTGTGCGCTACATGGGTGGAAACACGTTTTGGGCAAGATGTGAAAAATGACAGCTGCACTGCTCATAAGGAAGTGTAATAAAATGGCAATGTTGAAAATCTGCAGTGAAAATATTGAAAATTCGCAAACTTATGAACATGCATAGGAACTGCACAACGCACACTCGTAAAACAGTCATTTTTAAGAATTTTTTCACCAAATTTTCAACATAGCCTTTTTGATAGCCCACCTTATGAACACTGGCAGTGTCATTTCATTACTCTTTCCCAAAAGGTGATTTTGAGCAGTGACTGCGAAATCACCCTTCGGGGCCAATTAACGCCATGACAGTGAGAGCAATCATGAGAAGGGGTCCCAAAAACTCCATGTTGAAAGTTTGGTGCAAAAATTCCCAAAAATGCCTGAGATATGCTGCAAAGTTGAAAAAATCCTATCTATCCCATTATATAGCTTACCGGCATTTCCTCAGTTCACGGTCAGCTTTGAAGAGTGCAGACGTGTTCCCGGTCCACTGAAGATCGCCGCCGGAGTCCGGAGGTAAGTATTGGGTGGGGGTGTGAGGCAGGAGCACAGTGAGTGGGCGCGGATGGGGCAGAGACAGCGAGGGACTGTTTTTTAGTTTCTGCTTTTTTTTTTAAAATGAGGACGATGTGGGATGTTTGCCATGCTGGGGTGGGCTCCCAGCATGGCACAAGGACAGCTGGTGGGGGGGGGCATGGAGCCGATGGGGGATTGCACCCCCGTCAAGCGATAGCCTGTGTTGCCATGTTGGGGTGGGCTCCCAGCATGGCACCCTGTACTCGGTGGGGGGAAACCAGTGGAGCCAACAGGGGATTGAGCACCCCCATCGGCTACACCATGTGTAGCCATGCTGAGGTGGGCACCCAGCATGGCATAGGAACTTTGATTTTGGGGCGCAGCACAGCCGACGGTGGATTGGGCACTTCGCCGGCTGGCCAGCAAAAGTGAAGCGAGCACGCAGTATGCGTATGCGTGTGTGTGTGTGTGTAGAGGGAGCGCGCATGAGCAGGCGAGATATCTTATCGATGCTCACTGAAGCGTAGCTCCCCTTTCAACTGTACTCCGCTGCATTTTGGACTGCTGTCACAGACAGCTCCAGCAGGCACTGGAGAACTGTGGCCGTGCCTACAAACACACTGCCTGAATTGGAAGAGGGCTGCCACACTTCTGAAAACTCGGATGATGGCACTATGTTTCTTGCACATGCGTGCAAGCAAACATAAAAAGAATGCACCAGAGTTCCATAGTTCTCACACATAGAATGCAAACAGTGTTTTTTTTGACCATACACTATAAAAGATGATGGCTGGGGATCGGGTGACAACCATGCTGTAATCACCTCGAGTGGTTGCTAGGGCTACAGTAAACCTCTTGAGCTGCACTCTCGAGGTTTACCATGTTGCCCTAGCAACCAGCCGAGGTGATTACAGCGTGGTTATCACCTGATCCCCAGCCATTATCCTCTATATAATGTATAGGTAGCCCTTATTACCCACTGAAATCAAGCAGATTACAACCTTGTAATCCCACTGTTGTGATGTCAGAACCTTATAAACCTATCTTATCTATGTAATAGCAGTGGGTTTACAAAATGGAATGCCAGTGTAATTCAGTATTCTGCACTCCCAGAATATGATTATAATGTATGGTAGAATGCTGTTAACCTTAGGAAATCATCATTTCCTAAGGTTGTTATACCATCGATGTGAAGTAATAATGTTGTTAACCTATCGATGCTACATCAGGAAGGACTGAACGGCTGCGGCAGTGATTATGTTTAGAAAAGTAAAGAGCCGTTTTCCCTTTTTATTCAGACCATACACTATAAAAAATAATGTATGGTCCTTCTATCGGCAACCGGTTACTGTTAACTGTCTCGAGGTTGCCATGGTGATGTAAACCTCTCGAGCTTTGCTCCAGCGGTTTACACGGTCACCTTGGCAACCTCTTGATGGTTAACAGACCACTTACCGATAGAGGACCATACATTATCCTCTATGTTAGCCTCGGTACAGTATTTAAATAACATTCCAGTTGTCTCAGTTTGCTGTTACTGAGTTGAGCGATCTCTATGTCTGATAGAGATTTTAACTCTGGTGCTATTTTGGCCCGCTGTCATTCAGTCCATGTATCTTAATAAATTGTTTTCCTACACAATCATGCGGCTGGGCTGTCGTGCAGATTCATTAATAAAGTAAGGCTAAATTACTTGTGTTCGGTGGGGGGGGGGTAACTTCTCATGCCAAGTCCCATGCACTATAAATAACAATGTCTGATGTACAGGTGATAACCATGGCGTAATCATCTCTCGTGGTTGCTAGGGCAATTGTAAGCCTCTCGAGCTGAGCTCTGGAGGTTTACTGATGCCCTATCAACCACTCAAGGTGATTACATCATGGTTATCACCTGTACATCCGGCATTATCCTCTATTAACTCACCTGGTGAAGGTGATTATATGAGTACCCTTTGCAGCACTCCGCAGTCAAAACCAGTGGGTATTCCTCGTCCATCCTATAGGTTGATGCACAATCCAATCTAATCAAAGGGGGCAAGGACATACCTCTGTGATCATCAGAATATCTCCAGTGTGATTCTTCCTTAGCTAAATTGTGAAAAAACAGAGACATACAAGGCGGAAAAAGAGAGACAGTAGAAAAGAAGTCACTAAAATAGATGACCGCTTTCTTTGAGTGATGTCCTCTCTAACTAGTGCCTGGTAGCCCTTATTATAGTGTAGGAGATAATAGACAACTTATTCAGGTGTTGTTCAGTACCCACACTTTTTTATTGCAATACATTCATTGTATCTCATTGAAATGCAGTCCTTTCTTGCTGTAATAAGAGTCTTATATGCCATATGTCATATGCTTATACACTTAATAATGGATATTCTTCACTAACATGTTCATGGACCTCAGTTGTCGTGATGTTAGTGCCCTTTGTTAACCCGACCTGTGGAGTAATCTGCCATCCCAGGCAGGGCTGCGGAGTACTATAAAGGGTACCCATACAGTCACCTTTACCAGGTGAGTAAATCCCATTATATTTCACACCCTTTATAGTACTCTGCAGTCAAAACCAGTGGAACCTTAGTAGCAGTGTATAGAGAGCAAATGATTACCCTTGGGTGGGTAAAGTGAAGGCAGATTAGCACGTTGTTATATGGACTGAGCTGCTGCCTTCAATACAGTTTTAGCAAATACTGTCCTTTCAGCGGATGCTATGTCTAGCCGATAATGCCTGGTGAATGTATGTAGTAAAGACCAGGTGGCTGCTGAACAAATGTCTGGTATTAACACATTCCCCTTTTCCACCCAGGATGTTGCTACCGCCCTGGTGGAGTGTACTTTGATCCTTTCCGGTGGGGCCTGCCCTGCTGCCCTGTAGGCCTAGCTAATGGTCTGTTTAATCCATCTAGCAATGGTGTCTTTAGAGGCTGCCTGCCCTATTTTCTGCCCTTTGATCAGTATGAAGATCCTGTCTGTGTTGTGTATGTCGCCTGTCATGCTAAAGCATTTCCTCAGCTGACGGCCCACATCTAATGGATGAAGGTGTGTTGTGTCTGGGATGTCATCTACCTTTATGTAAGGTAGCAGTATGTCTGGGTCCCTGTAATACTGTATGTGGTCATCACCTTGGGCAGGAAGGAAGGTACAGTTCTAAGAATGATCCTATCACTGTGAAATGTTATGAAGGGCTCCCTACATGGTAAGTCCTGTATCTCACCTATTCTTCTAGCGAAGCAGAGTGATACCAGGAAGGCTGTCTTAATTATACACTAGTGAAGAAAGTCTTGTTGTAGAGAGGGAGATTGTAGGGCATCTAGTACTGTGATAAGTTCATCAATGTTATCACCATGGCATATTCTGGTAGACTGCTCCATAGTGCCCTCTTCCGGATCCCCCGTGGTTTCAGTCATGGTGCTGTCCATTTCTAGTCTAGGGTGTTTTTTGATGAGTTCATCCCCAGGGGTTTTCAGCATGTGTGGAGCCAGAATCAGACTGCCTGCTTTCAGTGATTCCAATAGCTGGAACAAAAGCTGTACCTGGCTAACGTCCAGTGCTATTGGCGCAGTTGGTGGTAGCAGGGATTCAGTATTGAAGCCCTCCTCTTCCATGGCTCCCGGGTCCCTGGGTGGCATCAGAGTGCACACTACACAGATTGTGCCATCCTCCTCAACTGCTATGAAAGATATTCCACGTTCCCTGCATTTTGTCATGATGCTGGTTGATCTGTGGAAGTGAAGAAAACACTGCATCAGATAAGGGACTCCTGGGACAGCAGGCCACATATCCTTTCCTTTCTAATGCCTCAGATTTGCTTCCCTGCAATTTAATGGTGACTGCCCCTTTAATTTGGGACAAAGCCATCTGTATTAGCCTAGGGGACCCAGACAAGATGGCGGTGGGTAGTTCTCACAAGAAACCACGAGGTTTGGGGGCACTGTATGCTGTGCCTTGTCCCAGCCAAGCTGGCGTCGTAATCTCATGTATTCATGAATAAAGCACCCTAAAAATATATATCAAATGTAGAAATCATATACATAAGTGATATGGTGGGTCGGGGAAGGGCAACTGTGTGATACAGCATGTATCTTGTGTAAGTGACATTGATCTCAAGTAACCTCACAAGTGGCAGAGCCATGAGTGATGGTTACGAGAGGCAATGGTAGCTATGCAGGATAAACGCTGTATCACACAGTCCCCTCCCCCCATATTTCATTTATGCATTAGGAGAGGATCTAGTGTGACACTTCATTTTATTTTTGTCTGTATTTTTTTATGAACTTTAGGGGCTTATTTGTAAAAGAGTAACTTTCCACCTGATTGCTGTTGCCATCACTGGTGGCACGCTGTAAGTGACAACGCTGTATGCTAG
Source organism: Neoceratodus forsteri (assembly GCA_016271365.2). Classification (NCBI taxonomy): domain Eukaryota; kingdom Metazoa; phylum Chordata; order Ceratodontiformes; family Ceratodontidae; genus Neoceratodus; species Neoceratodus forsteri. The sequence continues at coordinate 72,326,176 of JADMNL010000033.1, forward strand.
AGAATCACGGGTGATTGGAGGAGCTGTGTGAGCTTTGTAACATTTTAAAAAACAATGGTGGACCCTGTAAGAGAAGATTCGGTGATCAAACTAGGAAGAAAGAGGGGATTGAAACAGCATTTAATGTTTGCTTTATCCCCCCCATGAAGTTTTATGTGCCACAGAGCCTATGGGAAGGCAGCAAAATGCAGGAATGGAGGAGCAAGTGGTTGGGCTACTGCTATGGGCTACTGAGTGTGAAAAAGGCTATGGTTTTGCTGTTCAGTAATGAAAATAGATTTAAAGATGAGGTGCATTTTTCTTTCTTTTGATCTGTTGAGAAGTTGGACTGAAGTGCTAAAATTACAAAATGTAAACTGAGAACTGCCTTTCTCTTGCTTCAGGTACACATGCATTCCCTGTGCATATATTTATATACATTATCTTTTACATGTTATTTATATTTTCATGTGCCTCATACATGAACACGGTTTTTATTTTTATTTTTTTATCATACTGTTTGATCTCCCTCTGTCACATTCCAAGAGAGGAGTCTACGTCTGTAATTTTTTCTATCTCTGCAAATATGTACTTAACTGTGGTTCAGAGCTCAGTGCTTATGTTACATACTGTAGCTGGATGCTGTAGGTTGTGCTTGGATACAGAGGCCAGACCAGAAAGTAGGATAGGCTTGCAGGGTACTAGTAATATGAAATGATTCGTGCTTAGGTACTTTAGCATAGACATGAACAAGTCAGTGATGTGAACTGGATAATATATGCAAGGTGTTTAGATGCTTGAACTGATGAGTCACTTGTTGTGATATGATGGTTTTGGCCTTTCTCTGTATCCCACCTGTAGGGAGGAAGCTTAGTCCAGAATTATGAGACCCCCCAAAAGAATTATGATATCGACTATTATTCTGTATCCGATTGATGGAGTCCAACAGGAAGACACCCCCAAGAACATGCGTAGAGATGATCACCTCCTCCAACTCTGGAGAGTGTGACCAGTAGCACGCAGGAGAGGAAACCCCCCCCTTGGAGGGAACGGCTGAGGACCCTTGGCTACTGACCTGCCCATCCTTCTGGGCATACTAAAGGAGAATAATACTAAATTTTAATCAGCTAAGCCGAACCCCCCACAATAGTAGAATTCAATCCAAAGAAACTGAGAACTGAAGACGAAGGAAATCATGACATGTCAGGTGAATAGAGCAAGCATCCAAGAGTAGACTCCAATTCTGAGAATTCATGAGCAGGCCATAAGGAAGTATAGTGAAATCCAAGGGCGATATGAGTTGAAATGACGAGTTGCAAGCGATGAAGCACTCCAGCAGGAAAGAAAGACTTCGGAGACGAGATCCAAGAGCAAAGTTTCAGTATCCATGTCTAGAAGGAGCAGAGTACATGCATAGGAGATGATGTAGAAGGCAACGGTCAAAGAACTGAGCTAGAATCTGGGCAGGCTGTAATGGTACTAGCAAGTAAATGCACCAAGTCAGTCAACTGATAAGTAGGAGAAAGTGGCAGCTAATCCCTTGGCGAGATGCCCAGCTTATCCATTAGCTGGAGAGGTAAGTAGGCAGGGGGCCAGCTCCAATAACATGAAATGCAGCCAGACCTATGGAGGTCTGCTGGAAGGAATAGGATGTGGCAGTTAGTTCCTCTGCGAGATGCGCAGCTTATCCGACAGCTGGTGAGGTAAGAGAGAGAGGCAGCTAACTCCAGGTAACAGGAAGCACAGCCCAACCTACGACGGTCTGCTGGTAGTAGTAGGATGTGGCAGCTAGGCCCTCGGTGAGATGCACAGCTTATCCATCAGCTGGTGAGGTAAGAGAGAGAGGTGGCTAGCTCCGGGTAACAGAAAGCGCGGCCAGACCTATGAAGGCCTTCTGGAAGGAAGAGGGCATGGCATCTAGTCCCTCAGCGAGACGTGCAGCGAATCTGTCAGCTGGTGAAGTAAGGAGACAGACAGCTAGCTGCAGGTAACAGGAAAATACAGCCAGACCTACAGAGGTCCACTGGTAACAATAGAAGGTGGCAGGTAGTTCCCCAGTGTGATGCGTAGCTTATCCAGCAGCTGGAGAGGTAAGAATGAGGGGTAGCTCCAGGCAGCAGGAAAGTGCAGCCAGACCTACAGAGGTCAGCTGAAATAACAAAACGTGGCAGCAAGTCCCCCTGTGAGGTGCAGCTTAACTATCAGCTGGTGAGGTAAGGAGAGGCGTCTAGCTCTAGGTAAAATGAAAGCGCAGCCAGACCTTTGTAGGTCAGCCGTTAAGCAATTAGAGTGGCAAGCGATTAAGCAGTAGAATTGGACAAAGGAGACTAAGGAGAGCTCCGTGGATCTAAATGGTTTGACTTGTGAAGAATATCCTAATGAGTCCGAAATAGGTGAGCTTAGAAGTCCTGGATGACGATAACTGAAGAGGCTGAGTCGAATGAAACAACGTTGTTGCAGGGTTCGAGAAGTGGGAGAGCATAACCAGGATAGTGAAGGTCCTCAGGAGAAGCTCAACCAAGTGTCCTGGAAGAGTGAAGCAGTAGTAATTCCATGCGGCTGAAGTGGCAGGGCAAAGCATCCACGAACAGATGATGAATGTACATAGATACATAGACAGTGTCGGCAGATAAGGGCCTATGGCCCACCCAGTCTGCCCATTTGAGCTTGTAAGTTCAGTTTGTTTTCCTAGAAATCTGTTGCCCCTTACCCCTGACCTCCAGAATTCCTTTATGTCTATCCCATGCATTCTTAAATCCTGTGATTGTTTCAGCCCCACCACTTCTCTGGCAGGGTGTTCCACTTGTCCACCACCTCGCTCTGTGAAGAAATTCTTTCTCATGTTTCCTCTGAATCGTCCTCCTCCAACTTCATCCCATGCCTCTAGTCCTGGAACATCTTTTTCGCTTAAAAATAGTGTTTTCCTGCACCCTGTTCCTCCCTGTCAGATACTTGTATGTCTCTATCATATCCCTCTCCTCCTCTCCTCCAGGGAGTACATGTTCAGTTCCTTCAACCTGTCTTGATAGGACTTGTGATGCAATCCATGCACCATCTTTGTTGCCCTCCTCTGAACCTTCTCTACCCTGTCTATGTCCTTACGTAGGTATGGTCTCCAGAACTGTACACTGTACTCCAGGTGGGGCCTCACTAGTGTCTTGTATAGCAGAATTATGACCTCCTTTTCCTGCTGGTGATGCCCTGCCTATACATCCCAGCATCCTATTTGCTTTACCTGCTGCCTTGTCACACTGTTTCCTACCTTGAGGTCATCAGAGATGACAACCCCAAGATCCCTTTCCTGCTTGGTGCATGCTATATCCTCACCCCCAACTGATATATTGTGCCAGGGTTTTTGTGCCCCATATGCATTATCTTGCACTTCTTTGCATTGAATTTCAACTGCCAAACCCCTGACCATTCTTCAAGTTTCTGCAGGTCGCTTCTCATTCTGTCTACACCTCTGGTGTGTCTACTCTGTTACAGAGCTTTGTGTCATCAGCAACAGTGAAATTCTGCCTTCTAGGTACTGCAAATGTCACTGATGAAGATGTTGAATAGGACCGTCCCAGCACTGATCCCTGTGGTACCCCACTGGTCACTCTTCCCTCTGTGGAGTGACAGCCATTTACCACCACCCTCTGTGTCCTGCCACCCAGCCAGTTACCTACCCACCACACTACTGCCCTGCCCACACCCATATTCCCCAGTTTGTGTAATAGTCTTCTATGTGGCACAGTGTCAAAGGCCTTGCTGAAGTCCAGATAGGCCATGTCCACTGCCCTCCCCTGATCCACCTCCCTAGTCACCCAGTCAAAAAATTCAATGAGGTTGATCTGACATGACCTCCCCCTGGTGAAACCATGCTGCCTTGGGTCCTATAGTCCATTGACAACCAGATGTTCCACCAATCTCTCCTTCAGTAGTGCTTCCATGATCTTCCCCAGTACCGAGGTGAGGCTGACTGGTCTGTAGTTCCCTGCTTCCTCTTTGTTCCCACTTTTGTATAAGGGGACTACATCTGCTGTCCTCCAGTCTTTGGGTACCTCCCCTGTTTCCAGTGATCGGCTAAACAGGATAGCCAGAGGTTCAGCCACCACCTCTCTTCGTTCTTTAAGGACCCTGGGGTGCACCCCATCTGGCCCCATTGCTTTATCAATGTTTATTATGTAGACTATCCAGATGCGAGTCCATAGTAAAGGAGCTCCTAGGCTGGCTGACACGGCAGCAGGTAGGCGTATAGTAGAATGTGAGAATCTCTGGGCCCCCAGCTGAGTGAGACAGGTGTAGATTAGAAGTAGTTAAACCCCCCCCCCGACCAATGGCCAAAGGCAGGTAACAGAAGCAGGTGATATGGAGCAGAAATATGAGAGCAAAGACCGCTGGCCCATAGGGGTGTGGGTCTAGCGAAATACGATGGCGAGCCTCTGGCCCCATGGGGCGAGGTAGGTTGCAGAGCGATGGCAGATAATGTAATGGGAATGTCTAACTGCAAGCAAGCAGAATTAACAGCAAAGTTGTCACATCCTGAAGACTGAGGATAGTAAGGATTGCTGTGAAGAGACCTTGGCAGAGAAGTTGGCAACCCGACAAGAGGTAATAAGCATCCTGAAACTGTAGTAAATCAATGTTTTGGCATCAGTTAAAGTAAGGAAGACAGTATGGAATAAGGTCAGCAGGGAGTCCTGGCAGAGACGGTGGTAGTAGCTTCAGGGGAGTTGAAATAGCATGGTGAGGAACATCCAAGAGAATTGAAGTGAATATCTCGATGTACTCCAGAAATAATCCAATGGTAGGCAGAAGCTTTAGGGAGCACATATTGGAAAGGTAGGTCGAAATGAAAAGCAGCTCCATAGGAAGCATCCATGGGAACGAAGGGGGGAGCTAGCCCAATGAGATAGGAAAATGCGTCTAGACCACGTGTAGGTCAGCCGATGAGCCATAGATAGTAGAATTGAATGAATAAGGCAGCCAGTGAGTAAACAGAATTAGTAGTTAAAATCAAGGCTAGCATGCTGCTAGACCGTGCTAGGTCAGCTGGTAAGGTTAGTAAAGAGTGGCAGCTAGCCCCACGTAGGCTAGCATGCGCAGCTGGACCACACAGAGGTCATCTGGTAAGATAGTAGAGAACAGCAATCTGTTACGTATGAGAGTACGTAGTAGGTAAAGGGCGCCAGAGCAATGATGGTGAAAAGGAATGAACCAGCGCGTACAAAGTAATTACGATTATAAGCCCAGAAGAGCTCCAGCTTGATTGGAGAGTATCCAGAAACTGATGCAGGCAAGGGGGAAATTATCCAAGTGCATAAAATGGAGCAGCAACCAGTATTGTACCAGAGTAGTGAAGCAGAAACTGACAGTGCCAGGTCATGTGCGGTTAACCGCTGAGAAGCCTGTCGGGAGCTGACAGAGGCAGGCTTTCCGTAAATGAATTCCCTGAAGTTTAATATGCTGAACAGGTGCTGGTAGAAGCATCTGTATTCAGTGCCCCATATGATGGTAGTTAGTCAATGAAAGAATCTCCTGCCGAAAATGACGGCCCAAGTGTCACGGTAGTGCATAGTCCTGAGAGTACGTGCACGTGAGCTGGATTAGAATAAAGACATACTGTTTTTACGTGAGCGTAGGTTTCGAACTCGTGGAGCACATGCTCATACAGAAAATGCAAGTAATGAGAAGCATACTTAGCTAGAGAAATCAGAAGCAGACTAGCATAGATTTGGATGATATAAGCACAAGTAAATTAATTGAGGTGGTGCTGGCCAGGGGCACGCAGTAGGGCTGCAATGACTAACATGGTCCATTGAGAAACAGTAAGCAATATCGTATGAGCAGTCCTGAGATGTGCTGCCCGAAATGAGCGTGGGGGCAATGCCACATGAAGCGCAAGTGCAAATAAGTCCAGCAGCAGTGTAGGAAATGGTAGGCTGCCGCAAGGTTCCAGGTAGAAGGAGGTTTTAAAGACAAGCAGGAAGCCGGCTACATGAAGCGCTTCCTGGAGCCTCATACTGTACAGATAGTTTCAATTGAGAAGCAAAGGAAGTAGGGCTACTGAGCTGGATAGCTGAGTGATGACCTCAATGCTAGGTCAAAGTTTAAAACATTTATTCAAAAATGAATAAAATACAGACAGAGCAGCACCCGTGACATCACACCACCAATGTTTTGCGCCATTCTGATGTCTTGAAAAAGCATCAGAATGATGTGAAACATTGGTGGTGTGATGCCACAGGTGCTGCTTTGTCTGTATTTTATTTATTATTGAATAAATGATCTAAACTGTGACCTAGCACTGAGGTCTTCACTCAACTGGTAATCTGAGTAGCCTAACTCCTTTGCTTCTCGATTGGGTTGATTCTATTTTTATCTTACACAAGGGACCACATCGGGGGATCGTGGAGTGGATGGGTGGTTTTATTGCTTATATTTCATACAGACAGGAGCCAGGACTGGGGAGGGAGGGACTCTATAACACATGGGCTGGGTCTTATTACTGTGCAATATGGGAAAAATCAGGATTGGGGAGGGAGGGACACTGTAACACTGGGCTGGGTCTTATTACTGTGCAATATGGGAAAAATCGGATTGGGGAGGGAGGGAGGGACACTATAACACTGGGCTGGGGTCTTATTACTTTACAATATGGGCAACATCAGGATGAGGGTGGGAGGGACAGTATAACACATGACATGGTCAAGGTTTTGCTTATTAATTTACACTATGGGCAGCATCGGGATCGGTGAGGAAAGGACAGTGTTATACAAGGTTGGGGACTTGCTTATTGATTTTCACTATGGACATAATCAGGATCAGGGATGGGGGCCCACTTGCCCTGGCACAAGGAGCCTGTTGTAAACCCTTTCATGTGCCCAGTGTTTACCACACAGGAGAGGCTGTTGTCAGTGTGGGGACTTAGGCACTGGGATCCCTCCTGTGCCAGAGTCTGATACAGGGTACCTGGTGCACTGGGCTGCCAAGCAAGCTGTTGTTTGCTACAGCTTATGCTAATCTAAGCCCCTTTAGAGAATTGATCCTTAGGAGTCTAATTCCTAAAGTAGATGAACAGGCAGCTCTGGCATTCCAGAACATGGGGAACGGGGATGGGGGCTGTAGTAATAACACAAGAGACCATGATTGCTTCCCTTGCAATCTTGCATGCTTGATTTGGGCACTTTGAATGCACTTGAACAGTATGGGGGCTGCCACCACCACCCCTCGCTCATAGGTTCTGCCACCCTTGGCATGGGTCAAGCAATGTCAGCCAGATATACTAGACAAAGAACCTCTGTGCGCAAACACTTAGGCAAGGATTACCCCAAAGGGCATTTGACTGGGAAGCCAAGTTTCAAGAAAATACAAAATCACACATGCCCACACAATGCAAAGCATCATGGGCTGCATATGCAAATCACCACAGAATGTTTTGCTGGTTCAACTTTAAGCAGAATTGCATGGTGCCGAAAGGCCTCACACAGTTTGTAAAGGGTACTAGAGATATCTGGAACCTGGCTAAAACTGGTTACTCCTAACAACTTTTGTGTCCTTCTGGGTTACAATTTTATTCACTGTGATCCTACTGCTTCAAAGAAAGGGGGGCACATTGATCTACTACAGATTGTGGAGGGATAAAGCTGTACTTTATTGCTTTAATCGTATTTTATGTTAGTTTATGTGTGTAGTACATCAAGCATGCCCATGGTGGCCCAGTCTAACTTGCAAGGCATCACTGGTACAAAGAAAACATGGGTCCTGGAATGCTGTAACTCCTTGTTGCTGGGCAGAAACTGTTAGCTGCTATAATCAGGGACTGGGTTTCATTAGACCATTTAAAGGGAAAGAAAATGGCTAATTTAGCAGGGTTGGAAGGCCAGGCATATCCATTTGTGTATGAATAGCCCAAATCCTCTAGTGGTGCCAAGCAGCTTGTGTCTCTTTTGTCTTGAAGGTCTACTCTGAGTTAATCTAATTACAGCTGAATGGACTAGCATTTAGATAAATTGCTGCACTGAGTTTAGCTTGATTACAGCCATTTAAGGGGTATGGAGGCTGGATCAACTCGTAGCATTCAGGCTGAAATTGGCTTGCCTCTGAGCCCTTTTGCACTCCTACTCAGAAATGAACATAATAAAATATTTAAACCTGATTGGTTACATAACCATGGAGATGAAATGCTAACCAATTGCAGGGCAAGCCAGTATCCACTGGACCTGCCCTTTGAGAATCCCATAGAACAAGGGTTCAGGACTTTATCAGAGCCTTTTGCCTTTTGTGAAAAAAACTGCACTTGGGACCCCGCCCTGCTGTGGGAACAGAGACATTTCTCTTCAAGAATTCTCCTGGACCACAAGAGCCAAGATTCAGTTACTTTCTTAAGGACACTTTGCACTTCAAATTCCGCAACCAAGGACTTGAGGTAGAATTTTCAAACCAGAATTTCACAGTTTAGCTTTTTAGTATACTTCTACTTTCTTTTCTATATCCTGTAACCAATGACTAACATTTTCTGTCTTATTTACAGTATTTAGTAATTAGTAAAGCCTTTGGCTTACTTTAAGAGAATTCTGCCACTGTTTTTGTTTGTGTGTTGTTTTTGAGAAGGGTTGTTCAAATGATAATATGCCTGTGTGACTGCTTAAGGGCCAAACACTACCAAAGTAAAGTACCACAAGGGACTCTGTGGCTGCAAGGAGGGGAAGAACATGAAAGGTTTCAAGAAGGGATCTGTGGGGCTTGAACCGGTCCCTGCTTTTCTGAGGAAAGACACATGAAGGGTGTATAGGGCAATCCCTGAAGGCCTATACATGCCTGTGGCTTTTCTGGCTCACTGTACAATGTCTTAGAGGGTACTCTCCCAGGAACACAGACTATAGACTGTATTTTTGTTTGTTCAAGTAAAGGCAGATTAGTGGTAGTGTAGGGAAGGAAGAGGACTTCCACATACAGCGACTACACTGTAGAAGAGTTGAAGCAGCTGTGCCAGGAGAGAGTGGTCCAGTATGTGGGGCACAGTAACAAGCATCTCTAGGAAGTCCTCGTGGTAGCCAATGAACAGGCAGCAGCTCAGGGCACTGAATCATGGCCAGTGACTGAAAGGGACAAGAGCTTGGGTGTGGGGGTACCAGGGGACATTGCAATGTCCTGTTCCAAGGAGGAGGATAGTAAGACAGGAAGGAACCCAGAGCAATGACACCAGGTGAAGTCCACTGTAGATGGGGAGCTGGAGAAGCTGGCACTTCTGTTGGAGCTAGAGAATACATCTTGCCATACAGGACAGACAGCTTGCCCAACAAGCCCAGCAGCAGATGAAAGACCAGCAAGAAAGGGAGCAGAAGAGGCTTGAACTGGAGATGCAGAGGGAACTGGAGCAAATAAGGCTTGAAATGGAGATGCAGGAAAAGCAGCATGAAAGAGAGTTTGAACTAGAGAGACTGAAGCTTCTATCACCATCGCCAGAGCAGGTAAGTGTCAGGGGTGAACCTAAAACTCCAGGGCTGGGGTATAACTTAAATTCCAAATTAGTAGCAGAATTTAAAGAGGGAAAGGATAGGGATGCATTTTTGAATTTGTTTGAAAAGGTCTGTATCCCAGCCAAGATACCCAAAGAGGCCTGGAGCTTTCAGCTGTCCCCGCTGCTTACTGGCAAGGGGCATGAAGTGCAAGGCCAAATGGTCAGTGAGGACAGTAAAGACTATGAAAAACTTGAAACTGCTATACTAAAAAAGTATGAAGTAAATCCTGTAGCCTACAGAGTTAAATTCCTGAAACACCGGCCTGGTGGCGCCGAGGCGTGGGCTCCTTCCCTCACACCACGCCGGTGACCCAAATTTTGGGAATGGACTCAGGTGCAGGGGGTTGACGGGGGAAAAGGAAGGAATCAGCATCCATAGGACTGCTCTCCTCCCCTGGGGTGGGTTGCAGGTGCATGGTCACTCTACAGTAGCCCCCAGTGGAGACCAGGAGCACTGCAGAGGGATCACAATAAGGAGAACACCACAAAAAGTGGAAAAACTGCTCTGGGGACTGGCTGGATGATGGCTGCCAGTTCAGGACACCTCTGAAGACTCCCAGAAAGCCACAGAAAACCTCTGCAGCACCCAGGACTGAGAAAGAAAATAGTGTGTTGGTCTTCTCCCAGCTGGTGCCTTCCCCCTTAGAGGAGAGGGACCCACCCAGTGAAGGGTTGCACTGGGCTATCCCGAGGAACGCTTCCATTTCTTATTGTATTTCAAAAATGGTTTAAGGTCCCATATATCATTTAAACCAAATGGTTTCACAGTATTAGCTTTAAATATCCAAAAGCTCTCTCTTTGTAATGAAAAGTTTGGTCTATCACAACCCCTCCCCCCGGGTGGACATCGAACATTCTCTATGCTCATAAACCTAAAACTGCTTGGGTCTGCATCACGTGCTACTAGAAGAAAATGTTTTCCTACCATTGTATCTGTTCTCTGATTCACTGCTGAATGCAAACATTCCTGAATCCTGTCTTTAAGAAGTCTTATAGTTTTCCCTATGTAGTACTATCCACAACTGCACCATATGTTGACCAGAAATGCAAGTTACACAGTCATTAATACTGACACTTGTACCATCTGGTAAATTCAGTTATTTACCTACATGCATATGCTGACACACATTATATTTCTTGCAATGCAAATTACCCATAGTTTTACTTAGCAACCATATTCTAGTATTTTCAGCAGTTTTATGATTATAAAACAGACTATGGACTAATTTATCCAGCAAATTGGCTGATCTTCTAAGAGTAATCCGATGGTTTTCTGCAACCACATTCCTTAAAGCAGGCTCCACCTTTAGAATATTTAAACTATTCCATACAGCATTGCCTACTTGCCCTGCTACAGAGTTAAATTCTAAAGAGAATGTAATTTGGTCCTCCGTCTTGCTATCAGCTCATGTGTCCCCTTATTCAATCAGTTTGCCCCAACCCTCTCCATAGCCTCATCAACTACATGCTTCTTAAAACCTTTTTCAAGGAACCTTGTTTTTAATTCATCAGCTTGTTCTTCAAATCCTCTGTCATTCTTGCAGTTGTGCCTTATTCTAATAAGTTGCCCATATGGGATTGATTTTTTTAGTCTGTGTATGTGAACTATCACTCCCCAGTAATGCATTTGTTGATGTGTCTTTCCTGTAACCTTTTATGCATACTTCCAGTGTCTCTTTATCAACTGTCAGAGTGATGGCTAAAAAATTAATCTGTTCTGCATGTACTTCTGAGGTAAACCCTAGGTTTAATTTGTTGTTGTTTAACCATTTAATGAACTCTGCCACACTTTCGATGTTGCCCTTCCAAATGCAGAGACTGTCATCGATAAAGCGCACCCATTTCACTATGTTACTAAAGAAAGGGTAAGTGTTTGGATTTGGCAAATGCTCACTTTCCCATAGCCTCATGAATATATTAGCATAAGATGGGGCCATTGAGGGCCCCATTGCAGTTACACATATTTGAGCAGAGTATTCATTATTAAACTCAAAGTAGCTGTGGTGTAGGACAAAATGCAAATTAGCTGATCTTCTAAAAGTAATCCGAGGGTTTTCTGCAACCACATTCCTTATAACAGGATCCATCTTTAGAATATCCCAGCTATTCCAACAAATTACTTCTTGATGGACTTAACTCAATTTTGACAAAAAACCAGTTTGCACAGAACCCGTAGGGCACTGTTTAACTAAAGGGTTTTAACTAATTGTGGAACATATTTATATAGCATGGCCCATTACTGCTTTTGTCTCTAAGTGTGCTTGTGTTCGATTTAATGATTGACAATCAAGTAATTTTCTACATTTTCACATTTTGGGTAGTAGTATAAATATGTGATGATTGTATTGTAGAACAGATCTCTTGATAACACACATGGAAATGTGCGTAAAAATTGTTGGGTGTTCTTTTTACCTTGGGGGTTATACCCTGTGCCATGTTTAAATAAAAGCCAGTATTTTATCTTACAAACAAAATAAAGTTGTTAATGCTCTTTCCTTTTTTGTATTGAGTGAGGTCTGCTTGTTGGAAATCAATACATGGATATTTGACCTTACACTCTACCTGCTTCAAGAAGTGGCTCTACCCAAAGTTTACTATCTGCCCTGGGATCTATTGTCCATGCAGGGTTTTATCCCTCATGGTCCACCCTGCCTGCTCACCTACCTACTGCTACCAACTGGAGCAACAACCAAACCCTTCACTGTCTCCCAGCCATGCTTTAAACCATTTAAGGTCTTAGCAGCCACCATTTCCTCTGTCAAACTGTTCCATGGATCTGCCACCCTTTCCATAAGATAGAATGTCTTTGCATCCCTGTTACACCTTCCCACTGCCTGTTTCCACTCATGACTTTGGGTTCTTGACTATATACTTATGGTAAATAGTTCCCCACAGTTCATCTTTGTTTATTCCCTTCAGGAACTTGAAGATCTCTATCATATTCCCCTGCCTGATGTATGGTCTTGAGCTAGTACACGTTTAGTGCATTGCAACCTGTGTAAGATTGTAACCTTCTTAGACAGAAATCATCTTGGTCATCCTGCACTGCACTGTCTTTAGCCTGTCCCTATCCTTCCTTAGGTAAGGACTCCAGAACTGAATGCAATATTCCAAGTTCGGCATCACTGGTGACCTAAATAAGGATAGTAGCATCACCTGTTTCCTGCCGTTGATACCCCTTCCAATACATAGAAACATAGAAACATAGACTTTGACGGTAGATGAGGACCGCTTTGCCCACCTAGTCTGCCCATTACTACATCTACTGGATAAACTGCAGATCCTAGTTAACCAACACCCCAGCATTCTACTAGCCTTGCTGTAGGCCATGTTACACAGTCTTAATTTCTTGAGGTAGTCACTAATAATGACTCCCAGGTCCCTTTTCTCTGCCAACTTTCCAGATAAAGTAAAAGTAAATAAATTCCACATATGGCTGTATCTCACTGGACAGTGGCGTGGTATAGTGTTTAGAACATTGGTGCTGCGACCCTATACACAGCCACAATTCAGTATCACAAAATGGTTACCAAAGCCACTTTGTGCCATTATTCTAACTTGTACCCTCCTGTACTATACAAAAAGGGATCCCAAGCCTTTTCTTGTGCAAGCACAATAGGCACTGTGCTGGCACAGATAAAAGGATGGAGGATGGTATGCTAATAAAGTGCCATACTATACCTAGGTGCTTCCCTGCCAAAAACAGCTGCAAGCCCACAGAGTGTCTGAAACCCCTGTGGAACTCTTATAAGCAGTTCCCCAGGGGATATGGTATGTGTGTGACTGGACAATGAGCAGACAATGTGGGACCAGTAAGGAAAATATTGAGTGTCGAGGAATACAGCTAAGGAGTGGGGTTCTACTGAGCTCCAGTGAAGACAGTAGAGCAGTGGAGCCTGTGGTTGGGGTGCCTGACCAGTCAGGGTGACCAGCCATGGGGGTTCAGATAACTGGAACAATACTTAACCCAAAAGTGGTCCATTAGGAATGGGGTTGGGGTATGGGGGAAAACTAAGATGTTAGTACCATATGTGATGGACTCTGGAAATATCATCGCACTATGTGTTTGGTGAAATGTCATGCCCAGATGTCCATGGCGATGCCACCATAGAAGTCTGGGGCCAAATCCCCTGTTTACAACCACAAACATCCAGCAGTCATCATTTCCATTGCTACTTACCCATTGTGGGGAGACACCAGCTCCAGCAGCTATGTCCGGGTTTTGAGTGTTGCAGTTCTTGGGGTGGCAGAACAAAGATCTTCTGCAAATCTCCAAAATCCACCACATGTAGCTGTGACTGTGTATCAAGCACTAGAAGTCTCCACCAAGAGATCCTATGTTCATATCCTACCACTGCAATCAATTCACTGTGTGCTCCTGAGCAAGCCACTTCACCTCCCTTTGTTTCAGTCCCCTTCTGGTTTTAAATTAAGTAAACAATAAGATAGGACAGGGTTTGCACTGATGGATTTTAATGCACGCCTCAGGGGAGTGAGGCATGAGGCCAAAAAGCAGAGAGCATTAAGCCTCTTGGAAGTGCATTTTAATCCTTCAGTGCACACCGTGGAGTGGCATATTGCGCTTATGAAATGGCTTGCTGATCTTTTGCATTATTTATAAAGTGAAGCATTTTTAATATTTTTTTACAGAACTTGTTTGCTTAAATACATTTCAAAATTCAGAATATAGATGGTTCCTGATTTTTGTAGGTAATGAGTCCTTTTCACCTTGGTAATGAGATCCTGCACCTGACTGGGCAGTGCTAGGAGTTTTATACATACTCAGGTGACGTCTCTTGGCAAGTGAATTTCTAGATGTTTTCCTGCCATTTTATAAGTCGTAAAAAATAACTGTTTAGGACTGGATATCTTTAATAAGGTCCAAATGGTGTTTAATTATGATGTCAGTTTTCTGCTATTTAAGCTGAATATTTAGCATAGCGAGGAAGCACCTTCTGTTGGTTGCCATTATTCTGTTTATGATTCTGTTGCTAATTAGCAAACAATGATGATGGTATATGGTGATGAAAGCTTGACTTAATTCCCATTTCTTTTTCCTTAGGGTGACTGATTCAGAGAGCCAGGCATGGCAGAGTGGAATGATACAGCCTTTCATGTCTCACACTTAATCTTCAATGCTTTTCCTGGAATCCAGAATGGGACATCACGTACTATCATCTTTTCAGTTTTCCTCATGGCATACGCTGCTACACTGATAGGAAACCTAATTTTCCTAATAGTGATTGTGTTAGACAGTGGGCTGCATTCTGCTATGAACTATTTTATTGGTAACCTGGCTCTCTTAGACCTATTTATTCCCACTGCATCCATCCCAGCGATGCTATACTACCTAAGAAGTAATGAAAACTCAATTGAGTTTGGTTCTTGCATCACACAGATGGCAGCCATTGGGACATTTAAAGTAACAGAGAGTTTCCCTTTTGGAGTCATGGCTTTTGACCGTTACCATGCTATATGCAACCCTCTGCAGTATTCCACAATAATGACCAACAAGCATACTGTCAGATTAACTGCTTGCTGCTGGGTAGCAGGAATCCTGATGGCTCTCTTTCTTGTAGGTTGTACTCTCACTATGCAATTTTGTGGATCCAATAAAGTTGATAATTATTGCTGTGAATTTACTGCCTTAATCCCATTGGCTTGTGGAGATGTCTCTGTACAAAACAATATTGTTTTTGCCTTGGGCATGGCAGCCACAGCATTGACACTGTCATTTATTGGCTTTTCCTATGTAAAAATTATTGTTTGTGTGCTTCATGTTTTTTCCTCCAAGGGCCGCTGGAAAGCATTTTCCACTTGTGCTAGCCACTTGTTTGTCATCGCTGTTTTTTATACATTAGTTTTATTTGTCGTTGCCACCTCAAGAATGCCAGGATTCTCCATGGATGCTCAGATGTTGGCTGGTGTGGTTCAGAAAACGTTCCCACCGCTGGTAAATCCCATAATATACTGCCTGAGAACTAAAGCGATCAGAAGCAGTTTAAAGAAACTTCAGAAAAATTTTCAGATGTTCATGTCATAATAGTTTTTGCTCCCACTTGACACAAAACACCTAACACCTTTAGAATCACAGAAGCTCCACAACCCAGCTATGTTATTCACTGGTCCTTGAAGGGTGACTGTTGACAACCCCATGACTGCACAACCAGAAGCCTCTGATCTAGCACATTAGGGGGTCCCCTGCTAACACCAGGGGGAAAAATACAGTACATTTAATGGTAGATGAGGAAGCCAAGGGATCAGGGGTTATGATACATTGATGTTTGGGGGACTGTGGTCATTACACTAAATGTTAGGCTGGCTGGCACAGACTAACAGGGAAGGGATCACAGATCTCCAGGTAGAAGGTCACTTGGGGGCCAGTGACCATCACATGGTATGGTTCAATTTGGCCACTACATCTAAATCATCCTATTCCAAGGCAAAAATATGGGATTTCAGAGGAGCTGACTTTGATAAGATGGCCAACAGAGTTAAGCTAGCCCTGGCAAAAAAACACATGTGAGGGGTACAGGCAAAGTGGGCAAGCATTAAGGATGCAATACTTGAAGCAACATCCCATTGTGTTAGACAGAAAAGGAAGTGCAAAAGAAGAAGGAAACCACTTTGGTTCTCAAATACAGTAGCAGAAAAGGTCAGAGCCAAAAGGCTGGCCTTCAGGAAATATAAGGGAACACAGCAGGATGAAGATAGGGAGGCATACCAAACTGCCCTAAGGGAAGCAGGGAAGGCAATAAGGCAGGCAAAGTCCCAAACTGAGGAAACACTAGCACGAACAGTAAAAGAAGGTGTCAAGACTTTCTATAGATACATTAGTGAAAGGTGAAAGTCCAGAGGGGGTATCGCTAAGCTCAAAGGAGAAAAGGGGACACGTGAGGAGGAGAACCTTGTAAAAAAGCATCTATCCTAAATAGATACTTTTGCTCAGTATTTACTGAAGAGAAGGTAGGGCAGGGCCCACAGCTCAGCACTATGGACACAGGAGGGAGGAAGGGAGGTGAGCACTACACCCTTCACAAAAGGAAAGGGTCCTACAAGAGCTCGCTAAGCTGAAGGTGGACAAAGCAATGGGACCTGATGGCATGCATCCCAGGGTACTTACGGAGCAAAGGGTGGAACTAGCAGAGCCATTAGTGTTTAGTGAGTCTCTGAGCACAGGAGAGGCCCCAGAAGACTGGAGAAGGACTCATGTGATCCTGCTACACAAGAGTGGTAGCAGGGAGGAGGCAGGGAACTACAGACCAGTCCGTCTTACCTCAGTAGTGGGCAAGATTATGGAGGCACCCCTTAAGGAAAGGATAGTGCAACACCTGGAATCCATAGGGGCACAGGATCCAAGACAGCATGGGTTTACAAAGGAAGGTCCTGTCAAACTAATCTCATAGATTTCTTTGACTGGGTAACCAGTGGTAGACCAAGGGGAGCAGTTGATGTCACCTACCTTGACTTCAGCAAAGCTTTCGACACTGTTCCACATAGAAGATTGATAAATAAGCTGGGTAGGCTCGGGTGAGTCAGAAGTTGGTCAACCGGTGGCTAACTGGTTGACGGGTAGAAAACAGAGAGTGGTGGTAAATGGTATATTGCCAGAAGAGATTGAAGTCAGTGGGTACCGGGATCATTCCTGGGGCCAATCCTCTCAATATCTTCATTAGTGACATTGCACATGGACTAGAGAGTAGGCTTTGTCTGTTTGCAGATGACACCAAGATCTGCAACAGAGTAGATGATCCAGATGGGGTGGGCAGAATGAGAAGAGATCTGATAAACTAGCAAATGGTCAGAAGAGGGCAACTGGGATTTAATACAAAGAAGTGCAAGATCATGCATATAGAGAAGAGAAACCCTGAAGCCACCTATAAGCTGGGAGGGAGTTGCTAGCAGTCAAAAGGAAGAAAGAGACTTGGACATCATCATCATCACCGATGACCTGAAATCAGCCAAGCAGACCCCAAAGCAGTAGGTAAGGCTAGGGGATGTTAGGGTGTATTAGTAGGGATATCAGTTGTAAGAGGAGGTAATAATCCTCTTTACAAGACACTGGTTAGGCCCCATCTGGAGTACTGCGGCAGTACTGAGGCCACACCTTCACAAGGACATTAACCAAATTGAGGCAGTCCAGAGAAGGGCAACCAAAATGGTGCAGGGACTGCATCAGAAGACATATGAGGACAGATTAACAGAGCTCAATATGTATACCCTTGAGCAAAGGAGGAGAGAGGTGATATGATCGAGGCATTCAAACACCTTAAGGGCATTAACAAGGTGAAAGAGTCTAACATGCTTAAATATAAGAAAAATAGCAGAAAAAGAGGACACAGTATGAGATTAGAGGGAGGCTGATTAAGGGGGAATGTGAGGAAATTCTTTTTCACAGAAAGGGTGATGGATGCATGGAACAGTCTACCTCATGCAGTGGTGGATATGAATACAGTGCAGGGCTTCAAACAGGCATGGGATAGGCATAAGGGAGCAATACACATGAGTATGAATAGATAGGATACTGACAGAGCAAAGGCCGATGGCACATTTATAATGTAGAAAAAGAAATGGGCAGCCTGGATGGGTCTTGCAGTCCTTATCTGCCGTCAACTTCTATGTTTCTATGTTTCTGGTCAAAGGTCTCCAGTAGCCTTTCCCTATGTCGGGCCCCTCCCATGACTATGTCACAGTACATGGGTGGGTCTGAGACTGACAGCATACAGTCATTCATGCTGTAAGGCCTACTGCAATAGGAGGACACAGAGCAGCAGGAGTTCTTATCCCTTCCCCAAGATCCCAACAGCTCTACCTCCACAGGTTTTCTGTGAATTTACCCTACTTTGATTTCAGCAAGGCTTTTTTTTTTAACTATTTAACTCCTTCTGCAGGCTCCACAGGGCTATGATCCCCCCTCAGGGTGGGTACATCCTTCAGCCCGACCCCCAGCCCATCTGCCCCCCCCTCGGGTCCCCCACAGATTCCCCCTGTGCAGCAGGGCCAGGTGAAGGGATGCTGACAGTCCCTGCCATCCGGTGCAGCATATCTGGTGGTGGGGAGCAGACTTCGCCGGAGCAATCGGGCAATCACGGATCTATGGAGCCCCAAGCTTTTTCTGTTTTCTCCCTCCCTACCCTCTGACATAAGCACATCAGCTTCTGAGCCTCCTGATCCATACTGCCCTTCAGCCAATGCTAGAGGGCAGTCAGCAGGTAGGACAACTAGTTCTCTTCCCCAGAGAGAGGAAAGCAGTCCTTCAGACCCTCAATCCTCTCCCCCCCCCCGCTGACCTCCAGCAGCCCAGGCTCATTCCTAAACCTGGGTCGCTGGCATCGCACGAGGTGTGGCATCCAGTGCCTCAACCCTCAGCACCACCAGGCCGGCCCTTCAGCGAGGCTTTTGACTTGGTGCCACACAGAAGTTTCCTGAAGATGCTGGAGGACCTGTTCATGGCTAGGGAAATAGATGAGTAGGAAACTGATTAAAGGAGAGAGAGAGAGAGAGAGAGAGAGAGAGAGAGAAGAGAGAGAGAGAGCGAGCAGAGGGTGTTGATAAACAGGGTCAAACCAGAAGAGAGGGAGGCCACAAGTGAGGTGCTGCAGGGATCTGCCCTGTATCCTGTCCTCTTTATTATGTTTATCAGCGAAATTTGGAGAGGGCATCCAGGGTAAGTTGTTTCTATTTGCAGATGACACAAAGCTGTGCAGTAGGATAGATAGCAATCAACAGATTAGGGAAATACATAGGTATCTAAAGAGGTGGTGTAAGGTTTTGCAGTTGCAGTTCAACACCAAAAAGGCAAGGTTGTGCACTTTGGGGGAAAAATAGGACATTGTACTGGATGGCGGAGATTAAACTGAGCACTATGGCAGAGGAAAGGTACCTGGGAGTCATCACTGGTGATCCCCTCAAAAAATCAAGCCAGTGTAACAAGGCCTATAGTAAGGTTACTAGGTTTCTGGGGTGTATCAGAAGGGGTACTGACAGCAGGAAAAAGGGGATACTACTACCTCTATACAGGTCACTGGCGAGGCCTCACCTGGACTATTGTTCTCAGTTCTGGAGTGCTCACCTAAGAAAGGACAGAGACAGGTTGGAGATGGTACAATGCAGGGTGACCAAGATGATTCAGAGGCAACAGGGTAGACCATACAAATTCCATCTCAAGGCACTGAACATGTGCTTACTGGAGACTGGGTGATAGAGGGTGGATATGATAAAGACCTTCAAGATCCTGAAGGTAATAAACAAGGTAAACTGCAGGGAACTATTTAGCAGGAGCACAGTGTCAAGAACTCATGGTCATGAATAGAAACTAGTAGGGGGAAAGTTTTAAGAGGAACATGAGAATGTTCTGTTTTAGGAAAAGGGTTGTGGAACTGTGGAACAGTCTGCTTGTGGAGGTAGTGGGGGCCAACACCATAAATGGTTTCAAGCATGGCAGGGACAGAGTGATGGGTTTGGTGGTTTCTCAGGGTGGCAGCAGTAGTGAAGGGAGCAGAAGGTGAACTGGGAGGGATACAACTTCATATGGACAATAGGTCCCTGGGCAGGTATGGAACTCTGGGCAGACTTGATGGATGTTTGGTCATTTTCTGCCATCATTCTGTATGCTTCCTTGTTTCCTGTTGCTTCTTTAGACTGTGACTAATGTTGCAACATGCTACCACTGAAGCAAAGAGGCCAGACAGAAGCTGAACTTTTAGCAAACTTTTTTATCTGTAAAATGGGCACATCTAACATGTGAAGGCAATTTGATATTTAAAAGAGTAATCATGAGTACAAGAAAAGCCCTTTTTTATGCTTGCCTTTGTTGAATTTTGTCACAATTGGATTTCAAAAGTAGAAATTCAATTTTCTGAAATACAAATTACTGCATATGCCTTTTATTGTTTTACAAAACTGCAGGTTATCCTCCACATTAAATTATTATGTAGATGCACTATTAACACAGTAGTCTGAGGAACCTGCACCACATGGTCATGCTTGTTCAGGAGTGGACATAGAAATAGAGCTGTTGTGCAGGACAGTGTTGCAAGACTAAGATAATTTTTATTAGTGAAAGGATAGCTTACAAAATACAAACGGTCAAAGAAACATGATTACACATGGAAGAACAGGATACATACATTGCAGAAAAAACAAAAAATAAGGACCAAAATGTTTAGTTAACCAAAAGATAAAAACCTTACACATTTAGGATCTACAATTTTTTCCCTGTGACACTAATCACATTTGCAACACAATTTCTGTTGTTTCAAAAACCATGAACAATGCTGGCAGTATTTGTGAAACAAATGAGGAACCACCATGTTTTATTCTGTCACGTATCTATTTCCGAAAAATGATCTAGTTTGCCAAATCACTTGCATGGTTGTGCATTCTTTCTGCTGCATGATGAGAGCACACTTAGTTTGCTGGAGATAAAATGTGCATACAGAAATATTAGGGGCTAGTCTCCATGTTGTGGAGAGTCTACACGCCGTGTATCTTTGGTGTTTAGACCCTCCATGGCTGCTGCACCCCTTGTGCCTGATTCTCCAAGAAGGTGCAGGGCTGACATGCACCTGATCCCCTGTCTGACCAGTGCAGTCCTTCAGGGGGCCGGCCAGAGGCAGTGCATGGGCTGTCCCTATGCTCCACACCATTCTTGAAAGCGCAGAGCACCAGGCAAGGGGGGGTGCAGTAGGCTACATGTCCAGAGGGCAGACGTAGCCGGTACTCACCCCCTCCCAGCATGCCACCCCTAGCTGCAGCAGGAATGTAAGGGAACAGTTAGGCCTCCCAACATGCCTCCCCAGCCCATGGGTTGCACAAGGAGGGCCGGTGGTGGCTGACAGGGCACCTGCCTGCCCTGATGCAGTGGCAGCATCATGGCTGCCTGACTTTCATGGGATCCTGCAGGGGCAGGAGATCCAGTGGCAGACTGGGTCTGGGCATCCCATTGGATGCCCACCTGTGTCCGCAGAAGATCCCCCATGCACCTGTGAGCCAGGGGGACAGAGCCATGGAATTGGGCAGTGCAGTGGCTGGTTGCCTAGAATACAGCCACTGCACATCATTCCACGGGTGCGGGACTCTGCGGGCGGGATACACGCCTCCGGCGCACACTTCCCAAACCTTGGAGAATCCCTGCCATTAACATTAGAGTACTAGCATGAATTTGTTCAGCCTTGCAGGGTATAATCCCAAGATCAGTATCTCATATGTTTTTGAATACAACTGTCTATCATTTCAGCTCTGTAGAAACAAGATCCAAAATTGCTGTGCTAAACGGCATGAAATAAAAAATTGTTCCTGTGTTTCTAATGTATGTCCACATGATGGGCGAGGATACATACGTTCCTTTACAGACTTATGTTTCAGGGAATTATGAACCCCCAGGCACCCATGAGAAGACATCCAGCTGATATCCCACAACTTGAGGGGTATGCGTTTATCTACCAATTGTAAGAAAATCATGTCTATCCGTGTCTCTGTACAAAATGTTAATTGTGGTATGGTGTTAAAATGTTTCTGAAGAATCTCTGAATAAAATTGCTTCCTAGATTTGGAGAGAATATAAACCTGAATGTTTTTCCATTGTCTCAACTTTGTTAACACTGGCTTCATATATTGAGGAATGTTCTTCAGCCTTGCAGTACCTGATACAGTAACTATACAGTGACACCATGATAATATACTGAGGTCAGATTATTCCTCTTATCAATGTGGAAAAGTTACAATAAACAAATATACTAGAAAAAAACAGCACTGGATTATCGTTCTAATCCCCTTGACAATAGTCATGATACATGTAATCTCTCTTAATGGAGCTGAGCCTACTACCCCAGAGGCCTTGAAAAAAATTATATTCCCTTTTTGCTTCCATGTTCAGATAGTGGATACATATGTGCCACGTGTGTAAGAACAACAGAAGTGTGAGTGCTGTCAATAAATGAACTTGTTTTATTTTAGAAATTACTTTGTGCTTCCAAAGTTGTACTTGTGTTGACAATCACTGAAGCTGCAGCTTCCCAATTACAAGTAGCATCATCCTGAGTTCCTGAAGTTAGTCCTAATATTCCAATTAGCTCTGAAATGATGGGAGTATTTGCTATTTGTGTGACACTGACATTTCTTTTAGTTGGAGCTATCGGTATGCTTTGAATTTTTGAGTAATTTAGTAAAGCCCCAGAAACCTTTCCAAACTGGGATATTACACTCTCCAGTTCACGCCTATCAGATTCATCCTGCACACATAGACTTATGTCATCTGCATAAACACTTATTTTAGTGACTACTTGGGTCTCTAAGAGTTTTACAGCAGGAATTCTAGGATTAGCCAGGACTTTTCTAATGAAGGGATCAATGACAAAGATGTACAACAGGGGGCTTAAAGGGCAACCCTCCCTCAAGCCTTTCTTTCCTGGAAAGGATGACCCCATTATCCTGTTTGTACATGGTACTACGGCCATATTACTATAATCCATTTTAATCCAGGAGATTAACTGTACTGGGACACCATATTCCTGAAGAACGTTGAACATATACTCATGGCTTACTCGATCGAATGTTTTCTCTTGATCTAATGAAAGAATGTAACCAAAACAGTGTTTAAGTTGCCCTTTGCCAGTAAGTCTCTTAAAAGTGATAGGAAACAGTTTTTACACCTCTAGATGCCCTCCAGTTCTTCTTTTATTGGCTACGCAATATTTTGATGTGTTTTTGACCTTTTTTGTTAAATTAATAATCTAATTTTGTTGCCTTTTTTTTCATATAGATTTTTTCACCTCAGCCCTAGCACGTGCTTCAGCTCCTCCTGAAGGAGAAAATCTCTCTCAGGTCCAGCCGTGATGCAATTAACCACCCCCTAGTATTTGCCCTGTGGACTGCCCCCCACCGCAGCAGGGCCAGAGAGGTGGCGCCCCCTCCCCAGAGACCCAATCCAGAACCCCAGGATCAGCCCATGGCACAGCAGACCGTCATGAAGCCCTGCCAGGCTCTTTTCCTCCTGTTTTCTCCCCATCCCCTCCCCACCGATGTAATCAAATCAGAGTGCGCCTCCCGACACATATTGCCCTCTGGTCACCAGCAGAGGGCAATCAACGAGTGGGATAGTGTGTACCCTTCCCCTGAGAGAGGAAAGCAGTCCTCTGGCCACTGAATCTTCTGTCCCCCCTACCAACCCCCGGCAGCCTGGACTCATTCCCAAACCTGGGTCGCCAGTGTGGCGTGAGGTTTAGTGACCAGTATCTCAACCTCCAGCACCACTGGGCCAGCATTTTGTTGCCTTTTTAACTACTCTGAATCCCTCTCTCCTCAGCAGTTGCTTCTTTCTCTTTTCATACCGCTTGTACATTCCATGACATCACAAATTCCCATTTCAGGCCATTCAGATGAATAGCATGGAATGGGAGATACTGATGTCATAGAATGCCTTAAAAATATGAAAAGTGAGGACAGATTCATTAAAGCATATCATAATACATAACTGGCATGGAAAGGAGGATGGAATTGCGGTTAACTATGTAAAAATAATTTCCTATCTCCTTTAAGAAAATGAGGTTGTGAAAAATGGATCTATTTGGAATAGCATTTGCATGGGCTGGTAAAATTAGATATTCTGCAACCCCCAATAATCTGTGTGCTAAATAAATAACCTGGACTGGCAGTATAGCCTAGAGGTTAGAGGAACAAGGTGTGAACGAGCTTGATACATCCAGCAGACCAGACCTGAGTTTGATTCTCACAACCTCCACTTGCATACTGTGTGACTCTAAGCAAGTCACTTAACTGCCCAGTGCTCCCAGGTCACCTGTGAAAACAGGCACTTGTGCCTAGTGGGCCTTACCCGGTTACCAAAGACTAAAACAAATAAAATAAAAATATTTGCAAATATTTTATAGTCTACATTGAGAAGGCTACAGTAACTGGTGTCCAATTTTTAATATCAGTTCTAGCTCCTTTTTTGAATAATAAGATCATAATGGCTTGTGCCATATCAGTGAGAATAGAGCCTGAGTGCAGCAGTTTGTTATATAACACAACTTGAACTGGGCACAATTGTTCAGAAAAAGCACTGTACATCTCCGCTGTCAAACCATCCTGCCCTGGGGTAGAGATATTATGTAATCAGAGTTGTTACGTAATTTACCTATGGCCCTTAAAACTTCCTCTGCTGTAATATCTGATACTATTTCCTATTGAATATATGGATGTACCCTTGAAATGTTAATATTATGCAGGAATGACCCATCCCATGTCACTACTGATGGAGACCCAAACAAATGGACCAAGTACCTCTGCGCAATCTCCTTCTTTTGGTTTTACTGATTATCTTTGAGTATTTTGCTGTGACAATGTTTAATGACATCTTCAGTGCTGCCCATCTCTCCTCGATGTCTCTATCATTTATGTTGTCATACAAGCCTGAAAAGGTGGTCTTCATCTTGTTGAAGTTTGCATTTTTGAAGTTGAGGATTTTTAGTCTAGTGTGGCTGTGACTTCTTGTCTGTTGACTGCGAACCATATTGATCTTCAATCACTGGAACCCAAATTGATTCCTACTCTATCGTCAGATATCCTTTTGCTGTTTGTTAGCACAAGGCCTAGGATTGCATCTTCTCTTTTTGGTGAATCAGCCCAGCTGTGTTAGACACAGCTCTTGCAGAGTAGTGAGGAATTCCTTGCTCTTTTCTGATGAGTCTGTGTAGGAGACCCAGTTCACATCAGGCAGATTGAAGTCTCCTACAAGCAGTAGCTCACCTTTGTCAGCAATCATAAGGGTTGTTTTAAGAAGCTCCTTACCCCTTTCTATTTCTTGCTATGGGGGTCTGTAAACTATTGAAACCCATAATGGAGTTTTATCTCCTGTGCTGAGGGTTACCCATGGGGACTCGGTATTGTTGCTAGTCCCCGGATCTCAGTGACATTCATTTCATCCCTGACATTATTACCACACCTCTGCCCTTTTTGCCTTCTCGGTCCCTCCTAAACAGAGTGTAGCCTGTGATTGCAAAATCTCGGTGTGGTTCTCTTTGAACCATGTCTCTGTCACTGCTACTCAGTCTAGTTGAGCCTCAGTCATTATAGCGGTGAGGTCGGGGATTTTATTGGATAGGCTACAAACATTGATGCACATTGCACACCATATCTGTTTTTTTTCTACTGACAATTCCTGATACACTCTTCAAGGGTGGACTGGCTCAGGTGTGCCAGTTTGCTAGTGTGGTCTGATCTTTATCCTCTCCTGGTGATATGTTAGTAGGTTTCCTGTCTGAACGAAAGACCGATTCACTGATAGATGATAGGGGAGGGGCATTCCCTTTTGCATGCGATGTGTGGGGTGCTAATGCCATCTCCCCTTTTCCTAGTTTAAATGACTATAAAAGAAATTGAATTTCTGGTCCAGTGCAAGGACTCCTTCCTTTGTAAGGTGTATGCCATCATATTTAAAGAACTTCCATTCCCAGAAATCCTTCCAGTCCCCTACATAATGATGGCCTTTTGTCCTGCTCCAGTCTTTGAGCCAGATGTTTAGCCCTGTGATTTCCTTTTCTCTTGCTTTTTGCCTGTTTTTCCCCTTCTCCCAGACAGGCAGAATTTCAGAGAAAGATAATCTGGATATAAGGGAAGTCAACCTGTCTCCTAGTGCAGTGAGATCTTTGTAGTCTCCTCCACTGATTGACTGGCGAGGTTGTTAGTTCCTAGGTGGACTAGGACATGCGTGTTTGTGTAGATGTTGCATACAGTCTTTTCTATGCATTCCTTGTCCCTCCATGATGATGCCCTGTTAGGCATTGAGCTGTAACCCTGGTTTGATTCCTTTGTAGATGAGACTCTACACCACGTATCATAGAGTCACCCAGGATTAGAAGGGATTTTTTGGTACTTTTTTTCCTGTGACGTTAATATGTGTGTGTAATTTGTCTCCTTCTGTATAGTTAGGTTTCATGCACAGGGTACTATAGGGTGACTTCACACACACTATCACTTTATCTGTTTCCCAGTGTAATGCACATCATATGTGGGTCTCACACAGTGGTCTCCAGTAGAGTCCTCTTGAAATATCCATGTTATGCCCAAGTTCTGTACAGACAATTCGATGGCCCCTGCCGCCTACAGACATTACAGCTCCTGACGTGTTGCCCTCCTCATCCTGCCTAGTTTACCTACTGTCTGTATCCCCCCTACCACATTGTTTGCAGTGATCATTGGCAGTCCGCACCACATTATACACAGCCACCACACACACATGCCATTGTTCCACCATTGCCCTCCACAGTGGTGTGTGCATGCGCCCATTCCCTCCCAACCTATTGTACACTAATGTTTCCTGTGAACTGTGGGCCTCAGCACTTGCTGCCATCTGATGACATACTAGCAGCCCACCTGCCCATCCTTAGTCAGTGATGTCCTGCAAGCTCTGTGTACTGGGGACCATCATCACCTGTTGATGTGGCACTGTCCTATGCTGCCCCTAGATCATGATTGCCTCTGCCTCCAACCCGTGGTCTTCATCACCCTGCACAGTCTCATTTCCACTCATCTCCCCTGTCTGTGTGTGGGCACTCACACCTGCTTACCCATGCCTCACCTGGCCAGCATGCCATCAGCCTCCATTGTCTCCATGCAGCCCACACACTGGGCACCAATGCTGCTCCATCCCTCACACAGGACAACCACCTGGCAGCGGGCACACTGACATATGATACACCACCACTCCTAGGTGCATACCCCAGATGGCAGGATATTTCTCTAGTATACCCCATGGCCTAGATGTCATCCTAGGGCACACTCTGTGGACTAGCTGTTGTCCTGTAGTCTGTGTTGGTACTCATGCAAAGTGGCTCTGAATTAGGTCTACTCTGATGTGATCACCTGCTGCTGCTGTGCTCCCTCTTCCCATCACCTGGCCAGATCTGGTGTCCCCAGGCCATTCCTCTTCATCCTCCTCCTCCTCCTCCTCATGTTCCGGGTACTCCACCATGTCTGGCATTGTGACATGCAGAGACAGTGCAATATTATTGAAGATGCAGCAGTCAATGAATATCTGACATGCCATCTGGGGTGTATACCACAGGGCTCATCCTGAGTGGTCTAGGCAGTGAAATCTCATTTTAAGGAGATAGAGGGTATGCTCAATGATGGACCTGGTGGTGGCGTGAGCCTGGTTGTATCTTAGCTCTGCCTCTGTTTCAGGGTCCCTCACCAGGGTCATCAGCCACTGCTGCTGGGGGTAGCCACTATCACCTATGGGGATGGAATGGCACAGTTAGCCACCTTGTCACACCGCTGTCCATGCTACTATCCCCTCGACCCACATGCATGTCCCCCATACCACTAGATCTTCCCCCCAGCCCGTGGGTCAAGTGACTCACACACATTGCCCACATACACCTCTACTTACCTTCCAGGTGGCCAGGATGGGCACATGTCCTACATGCCAGGCCAGGCATCACTCTGTTCTCATCACTTTTGCCAAGTCCAACCAAGTACCCTGCTTTAGTGATCCACCAGCATACACTGCAGTTACACACATGCTAATTCACTGCTGTTTGTGTATCTCCTGCACCTCCACTCATGCACTTCCGTAATAGCCATCATCCATGGATGTCCCTCAGTGTGAAGGCCTCAGACAGTCCACTCTGTCTCTGGATATACGCATCATGACAGGACCTGGGAAACTGCAAAACCACATTGAGGATGCGGCGCTGCCTGTCAGTCACGACCTGAACGTTCATCAAATGGAACCCCATTCTGTTAACATACACATCTGTATCCATGCTGGGTGTGCGTATTGCCACATATGTGCAGTTCAAGGCACCAAGTACATGGAGAACTGCGCAATGCCATAGAATAGGAGCCTTGCTTTACAGTAAGTTGTTGCTGTGTCTCCTGTGGGAAGGAGATGTAATTGTCAGTCTTATTCAGCAGGGCCTCCAGGATCTGCTTCAAGTATTTGGACACTGCAGACTGCAAAATGCTCACAGTGTTACCCGTTGGGGTCTCAAATGGTCCCATTGCCAGGAAGCATAACGCAGCAGACAGCTTCACTTTGACTGGAATCAGATGCCCCCTCTAGGTTCGGCTCTGCAGATCCCACCTGAGCTCCTACACAGCACCTGTACGGCATTATGAGGAAGACGGTATCGTGCCAAGCATTGCTTGTCTGAGAGCTCCTGGAATGATATCCACCTCCTGTATATCCTTACAGGGTGCCTTCACCGCCCTCTACCCTCCCTCTCCAGAGGGGCATCGTGCTCTGCCCAGTGGGCCTACAATTGGGCACACTAACACTGCCTCTATATAGCTAGCTTAATGGCTAGTATGGCTGCTAGCCCAGGCATTCTCAGTTGTCACCCCTCTGGTGTCTGTGCTACTGCAGTGACTCACATTTCTGCTACGTAGCATGGCCCTATTTACATGCTCTCTGATTTAGACCAACTCCCCCTGGTCTAGCAGGTACATCAAATCATTGATGCAAGTATGGGAGCACCACATTCTAAAATTCCATTTAAAGGGATATGTCAGCTTTTTTGATGCAGACTGCATTTGTGACATGGAGCAACAGGAATTTCACACAACTTTTGGTGCAAGGAGGGACTTTATTTATTTATTTAAATCCAGGATTACATAACACCTTTGAGCCGAGGCTCTTTTACAAAGGTTCCATGCCAGAAGAACAGACAATACAGTTTATGAAATTACAGAGTAAGACAGTCATAATGCCTAGTGGTTATAACAACTTGATTTCAAGTACAAGTAACACAACATATTACAATATCAATAGGAGGTGTATTACAACATAAGTGAGGGGGAAAGGGAGATAGTGGGGTGGAATAGAGTATTGCAGCCTAGAAAGCTTTGTCAGGACAGAGTATTTGAGTATAAGGTTGAGCAAGGGAAAGAATAGGGGATAGAGAAGTGCGAAGAGCAGGGTTAGCATGGACAGCAGTGGGTATGGGAGCTGCCAAAATGATGGTGTTTAGCTAAGGCAGTCACAGGTATTAGAAGCTACCAGAGATTTGTGGAGCTTCTTTTTGAAGGCGCCCAGAGTTGGCGAGGCATTGATGTCACTGGCAAGGTTATTGAGCCAGCTGGGGGCCCTGTAAGAGAAAGACATTTGACCTTGAGTGGTACGACAATGAAGGATTCGCAGTAGCTGTGGTTTTGAGCTCCTGGTGTTGCAGTTGTTTACTCTGGTTTTAAGAAGGGAGCAGACTCCTGGGGGGCCAATGCCCATCATTATTTTCTTGGCCATGATGCAGGTTTGATACTGAATTCATTTTTTTAATTGAAGCCATCCAGTTTAGGAGTAGAGATCGCAGGTATGGGTGAGACGGTGAGCTCCGGGGGTGAGATGACATGCTTTATTCAGGGAGGTGGCAATTCGTTTGAGTGTGGAGGTAGTGGCAGAGCCATAGACTATGAGTCCATAGTCAATAATACTCACAACTGAGCTTTCAACGGCAATAGACAATGCTTCAGAGGTTAGGTGTTTTTGGTGACAGTACAGTACGCCCAATCTGGTGTTGGCCATCTTGGCGACATTACTGATATGGGTGGCATAGGAGAGTTTGGAGTCAAGGGTGATGCCAAGATATTTGAAAGTATCAACTTGATCAGTGGTGGCTCCGAGTTTGGTGTTGACTGTGAGGTGGTACTGTTTATTTTTGTTCTGCAAGCTGCTGAAGAGCATGGTCTTAGTTTTTTTCTGATTTAGTAACAGCATGTGTTGCAAGAGCCAGTTTTCAATTGATGTGAAACCCCGCTGGAGGTTACCTTGCAGTTCTACAGGATTGTGATGGGAGGCAAGGATAACAGCATCGTCTGCATAGAGTATTATCTGTTCTGGACTTGAGTCTGGAAGTGCGTTCAGGAATAGGCTAAAGAGGAGGGGGCCTAGGATAGACCCTTGTGGAACACTAGAGAGGACTGGTCTGGCATCAGAGAGTGTTTCAGTTATTTTTACTCTTTGGATCCGGTCGCCTAGATAGCTATTGAACCAGTCGACTGAGTTAAGTGAGAGCCCAGCCTTCCAAAGTTGGACAAGTAGGAAAAGGTGGTTGACAGTATCAAAGGCCTTACTTAGATCAATGAACACAGCCCCTGTTAGTTTACCGTTATCCAATGAGTGGTGAATGGCTCCGGTGAATTCGAGTAATGCTATAGAAGTGCTGTGACCCTTTCTAAAGCTGTATTTTTGCTTGCAAAGGATGCTGTGAGTGTTCAGAAATTCTGTGAGCTGGTCGGCCACAATATGTTCAAGTGCCTTAGAGAGAGGAGGTAGAATGGAGATTGGGCAGAAATTTTTATGGGCAGTTTTTTCACCACTTTTGAACATAGGGGTCACAGTGGCCAGCTTCCATTTGTCTGGGAATTGGCTGAGGCTGAGGGAGAGGTTGAAGATCTTGGTCAGTGGTCTGAGTACTTCTTCAAGGGTTGGGGATAGAAGTTTGAGGTCAAGAGAGTCGCTGCTGGATCAATCAATCAATCAATCAATCACTTTATTTAACCAGGCATAATCTAGACTTGGCGATAGCTTTTGTGACATAGCTGCGGACCTGGTGTATCTTGACCAATTTAAAATAGAAAGGAGGGCGGTTTGAGGAGGCAGATGAGATAGGGTGCATTGGAGTATCATCTTTGCTAAAGAAATTGGGGGGGGGAGTACAGAACTAAGGTCAGTGAAAACAGTATTGAACATATCTGCAATAATTTTCAGATCAAGTGTGGTAACCCCATCTATACAGAGCATGGATAGGGGGGATTTTGACTGCTTCCCCCATAACTTCTTTAATGTTGTTCCAGAAGACTCTTCCATTTCCCCATGAATTTGTGAGAGCACTCTTAAAATAGGCAGATTTTGATTGCCAGATGGCTTTGGTGCAGTCATTTCGAGAACAATTATAGTTACAGGTGTCAATTTACCTCCCAGAGTTTCTAGCTAGTTCCCATAGTTGATCCCTTTCTTTTAGGCACCTTAGGAGGTCTCCTCTGAGCCGCAGGTTAGAGATGGCATTTATTTTATGCTTTTTGAGCTGAGCGAATTTGTTGCAGGCAC
Organism: Neoceratodus forsteri; assembly: GCA_016271365.2. Classification (NCBI taxonomy): domain Eukaryota; kingdom Metazoa; phylum Chordata; order Ceratodontiformes; family Ceratodontidae; genus Neoceratodus; species Neoceratodus forsteri. Next base: position 72,357,711 of record JADMNL010000033.1, read on the forward strand.
CCTTAAAGGTATTGATAAAGTGGCCAAGGGCGATGTTTAAATCTGTTGCATTAAAAATTGGCGACCAGTCCAGTTGAAGAAGGTAGGTTTTGAGGTAATTGAGATGACCACGGGGCAAGACTCTGTTGGTTATGGTTCTCGGGGGTGGCTTGCTGAATTTATTTGTCCAGGTGCAACTGACAGGGGAGTGGTCACTGATTATGTCAGGGTGGACAGTGGTGTTGGAGAGCCGGGTGGGGTGATTGGTAAGTATCCAATCCAGAAGGGTGCTGGTGCCCATTTTATAGTTTTTCCTGGTTGGAGAATCAACCATCTGGGTGAGGTTTGCCACTGCTATAGAATCCCTTTAGGCCACAGCCTCTGCAGCAGGCCAGTTTATATTAAAGTCCCCAATAAGGATAGACTCAGAGTCCGGCAGGAGAGACCTGACAAAGTCCATGGCTGCATTCAGGCCGGAGCTTGTTCTTTTTGAGGAATGTAGATTGTCATCACTGTAAGGGCTTTGTTGTGAGCGCCAAGAAGGATTTTTATAGGTAGAATCTGTGCAGCACTGGTTTAGGGAGCAGTGCTAACGTGGTAACCCACATAGGTATTCTTTAGGTATACTGCGCATCCACCACCTCTTTTAGTCGTTTGGTCAAGCCGAAAAACATTGTATCCAGGGAGGGCTATGACATGATCCGGGACAGATGGAGAGAGCCAGGTTTCAACAATACCTAGAATGTCTGGACAGTGTTGGTTAGCAAAGGCCTGAAGGGCATCGAGTTTGTGTAGGAGACTACAGATATTGAGTGACATGATAGAGAGGGCCCTTGTGTGCTTTTTGTAGTTTGGAGCCTTAGTGGGTGTTGGGCCAGGATTAGGGTGAACACTGCCAGATAAAAGCAGAAGAAGAAGCACTAGTTTCATGGTACACAGGCGTAGTTCCCTGTTTATGCACTTTCGCCTTTGTGTCTGGCATGCACACTGCTCACTAGCGTGAGTCAGAGGGGTGATAGCGTAGGTTAAGGATAAGAGCAGTAAGGAGAGGAAAATGGGGAAGCCAGGAGCAAAGGGTGGGAGAGGGTGGCTCCATGGGAAGTCTGATCCCAGTGCAGAGGGCTAGATTCCAGAGCTAGGGAACCTAGATGTTTGTACATAGGATCATGTAGGTAGTAGTTTGGGAGGGAGGGGAAGCAGGTGCTGAGAGGGTGAAGAAGAGGAAAGAGGAGAATAAGGAAGAGGAGAGGAGAGGGGAGCACAGAGTATGTGTATGGACCATGGTAGACTATCAGTGAGGGTGGCGATTGAGAGATACAACGGTGATGGGAAAGGCGAAAAGGAAGGGCAGGAGTGGTTAGTGTGATGGGGAAAGAACGCAAGGAATGCTGCAGAGGTGAAAAACAGATTCTGTGAGACTGAGGTATCAGGACAGAGAATGGGCTGGTAGGAGGGGAGGATGAGGAAGGGGAGGGCCAAAAATAGACACACAATAGGAGAAAAGTAAAGGGGAGGGGCAGGAAAAGGGGCATGGGAAAGGCCTATTTAATTAAGGCTGGGGGTTGGGGATGGGGTGCAGGTGTAAAATTTCAGCCGCAACCACTATAAGTCTATGAGCGCAGCAGCCCCAGGTCGGAAGGCTCCAGCAGACCAATGTCTGGTGAGGAGGAATCAAAAGGGTCCAGTCAGGGTGCACTGCAGATGGCGGCAGCCAATGGTAGCAGCCCACAACAGCCCCGGTGTGTCCAGAGGTCTTACACGGCTTTCCTCATTGTCAGGGCGGCCAGGAGGCGTGTAGCAAGTCGGCCGAGAGTGCCGAGCCGTGGCCGGACCAGTGGAGGGCTCATAGCCCAAGAGATGTAGGGGAATCTGGAGGGGAGAGAGAAGAGATATGTAGATATTAGCAGTGGGAGGACAGTGAGGACAAAAGGAGGTGACAGGGGAGCTAAATAGGGGGTGGAGAGCTAGGCGCTGAAGATGGCACACATAGAAAGAGGAGATGGCAGGGGGGCACAGTGGCAGGGGCAGCTATTTAGTAAAATCAAAGCCTTAACCTGGAGGGAGGAGAGAAATTAGCAGATAGACACAGGGAAAAAACTATAGTTTAACAGGGAGAAAAAACGCAGTCTTTAGAGGTAGAAAGTAGACTTGGGAGGGAGTTGAAAGGTATTAGGAGGGGGCGGTTCAGACCCCAAGAAACAGAGCAAAGGGGAAACAGCAGGTGAGACGGTCTAGGGGAATTAAAGCCAGTTTACAGGAGGGCTGCAAAAGTCATTTAGCTAGCAGTACATCAGAAGCTGAACACAACTTTAAAGCAGCACTAAGCAGGAAAAAAAAAAGAGCTGCAACCTAGTAACTTTATACTGACAGTGCAAAACAAGTCCTCGGAATCGACTTAACTGAATTGGAAAATAACAGTTTAACAGTAGAATTATTGCAGGAAAGACAAAAGGTCAAGGCAGAGCAGCTCGTGGCTGGTCGTAAAATTTCAGCCGCAACCACTATAAGTCTATGGGAGAAGCAGCCCGAGGTCGGAACGCTCCAGCAGACCAATGTCTGGTGAGGAGAAATCAAAAGGGTCCAATCAGGGCTCACTGCAGATGGCGGCAGCCAATGGTAGCAGCCCACAACAGCCCCGATGTGTCCAGAGGTCTTACCTGGCTTTCCTCATTGTCAGGGTGGCCAGGAGGCATGCAGCAGGATGGCCAAGAATGCCGAGCCATTCCTGGACCAGCAGAGGGCTCATAGCCCAAGAGATGTAGGGGAATCTGGCTTTCCTCATTGTCAGGGTGGCCAGGAGGTGTGTAGCAGGTCGGCCGAGAGTACCGAGCCACAGCTGGACCAGTGGAGGGCTCGTAGCCCAAGAGATGCAGGGGAATCCAGCTTTCCTCATTGTCAGGGTGGCCAGAAGGCACGCAGCAGGTCGGCCGAGAGTGCCAAGCCATGGCCGTCCAGCGGAGAGCTCGTAGCCCAACAGATGTAGGGGAATCTGGCTTTCCTCGTTGTCAGGGTGGCCAGGAGGTGTGCAGCAGTTCGGCCGAGAGTGCCGAGCCGCGGCCAGACCAGCGGAGGGCTCATAACCCTAGAGATGTAGGAGAATCACTTTAGTGTAGCTACATTAGGGTTTGATGCAGGCTGTGTTAAAAAATTTGTGATTGACACAATTTTTGATGCAAGTTGCCCCTTGTGTCACACTCTGTTGTTGCAAATCAGGCATGGATATAGACATGGTGCTGTTGTGCAAGGTTTTAGCTAACAGCCACTTTTGTCACAGCAGTCTCTGTTTCATTCCAGGTCATGGAATTTTCTCTTTTGCGATCTCAGGGACTGACCCCGGACTACCTTCTGAACCTCTACTACCCTTTCCTGTAATTCTTGCTATTTTTGTGCTCCATCTCACAAGTTTGTCATGGTGCAAACAGACAGTGCTCCATTACGGCACCCATCATCTGGAATGGCCATTCAGATTCTCTATGCAACCTAAATTTCTTTATTTAGTTTTTATTAGCCAGCACACTAGGTAGAAATTGTCTATTTTTCGGGCATGACCTGGGGGCATGGGAGGGGGGTTAGAATATAGCAAACAATGACGGACAAGTGACAACAATAATAAACAAGGGAGTTGAAAGCAGAGATGAATTTTACATTGTAGCAATTAAAAACACTTTATGTATAAGATTAATTCTTCCACACTGTTTACATAATCACAAATAATACCAGTTAGATGTCTTTTTTGGGCTCTCCTGGTTATTCTACAACTATTTGTTGCATAGTAGGCTATGTTTCACCTTTTGTGTCTCTGATCCTTTCTGTAACTTGATTTTCCTGTGTTTCTACTGTAATCTCAAGGGTTGTACCTTAAAATAGGCAACTAATTGTCTGATGTGCTTACCTGGTTAACAACAACTAAATAACAAATCTCTTCCTTTCAAATCTGGCGTGGAAATGTACCTGTTCTCTACCACGTACAGTATAACTGCTACCCCCTACACTGCACCTGAGCTGTACGCATTGAACACTGATACCAATCAATATGTGTGCTGCTCCCTTTTCCTTATGTGTTTGATCATTTTTTTTTATAAGCTATTGTTAGAAATCTAGTTTCACCATTTAGTCTAATGCAAAACATTTGGGGATACTGCTAATATGCAAGACATTACATGACCAAAAGTTGTATTACACTTAAGGAACAGGACACAAGGTGTGGGGTTATATTATGATACGTCCACAACTAAGTGGTGTGGTGAGCAAAGTCAAGTGCCTTGTACAACCCAAGAACTGGACCAGTCATACAGTGGCAAACACTCTGGGGTGATGTACAGTATTTATAAAATAACTCCCAGTTTTTAAAAAAGTTCAAGAAACATAAAAGACAAAAAAAGATTTTAAAGCTTCACTTTGCAGCTGTCTTATTCCAAGAACTCAGAATATATTCCTTGGTGTTGCAGGAGACAGTTACTGTACATGCTGTTAACATATAAAAGAGTAAAAGGGATCGAGGTAACTAAACACCAGCAATATCATTAGCCAATACCGTAATAAAGCAGGATGGTACAGTGCTGTTCCATCTACGTAGAGGCTTAATGTGACAACGGTGGCCTGGGTTCATTCCTTGAGCCAAGAGTACCAGAAGGCCAGTAGGAGATGGATCCAGCGTTTCACAGGATTCTCTCTTCCCTTGGAAATGGGGGGGTGGGGCTTGATGGCACCACTATGCTACTGCAAGTTGAGACACCAGGGCTGGGAGTCTGGGCCAGCATGCTGAAGGGAACACTAAGACTTTTGCTGCAATGTCACACATATGTGTGTTTGCTGTTTGGAGTCATCGCCACTGGTAACTGCTGTAGGAGAGGGGAGAAAACTGGGAACACCCAGCCTGGTGAGATGAAGTCTGAGATGGATAATCTAGGGTGTCACCATGCCACTGCCTGAAAAAGAGACAGCGAGTCCACATTGGATCTACATCTCTCGGGGGAGTTGTGCAAACTAAGCTCCACCACATGGGGTCAAGGACCATTAGGTAATCAGGGATGGGGATTAGAGGACCCCTGACAGGCAGATAATGGCAAGGGCTAGACAGGATGGTAATGAAGAAGAAATCCCAGCAAAAAAGCAAGGCACAAGACAAGATTTGGCAACAGAATTTTAATGCTCGAGTTGTCCCCGTACACAAAAAAAGGGATGCCAAAAAACATGGCTAACTACAGACCGATCGCCATTCTCTCTACCTTAAATAAACTACTTGAAAAGGCTGTTGCCACCCAGGTACCAAAATATCTGCACCTTCACAACCATCTATCTCCTGCTCAACATGGATTCAGAATGGGGCACCGCACCACAACTGCACTACTTCAGGTGTCAAACGAAGTCCTCACAGCAATGGAGAAGGGCCTGCTCATGGGGGCCATTTTTATTGACCTCACTAAGGCTTTTGATCTTGTGACTCACCCCTTTCTACTCTACAAACTGTCCATTCTGGGTTTTTCCCAGTCTGCCATCTCCTGGTTTGATAGCTACCTCACTGGGAGGAGGCAATTTGTTCAAATTGCAACTGCTGTCTCTGACCCCTCCTTAACCTCTGTTGGAGCACCCCAGGGATCTTTACTTGGCTCTCTCCTTTTCTCTCTCTTTATTAACAACCTGCCCTCACTTCCCTGTGTCTCCTCGTTGATCCTTTATTCTGATGACATGGTGCTTCTCACTAGTGGTAAAGACCCCACATCAGTAAAGGCGAATCTTCAAGCTGACTTTGACTGCTTACAAGTCTGGCTTGTACAACAAACTCATACTTAATGCTAAGGAAACTGTGGCTATGCTTTTTGGCTCCCCCTCTAGAATCAAATCCTGTGCTCCGGATCTTTCAGTACTATGTCTTGATGGCTCCTCGTTGGAATCTGTTAACTCCTTTAGGTACCTAGGAGTCACACTTGACCCATCTCTGGACTTTAACCTCCACCTCACGGCTATTTGCAAGGTGGTTAACTCCAAACTGGGTATTGCCTATAGAATTAGGTCCTCCCCTGAATGATGCTGCCCGGCTTGCTATTGCACAAGCTTTCCTCCTTCCCTCCCTTACATACTGCTCACAGGTATACCTTAATGCTAACAAAGGATCCCTCCATAAATGGAGCACATGTAATAGTACAGTCATGTGGCTGGATTCCACCAATCACAGCAGAGAATTTCTCTTACACATTGTACAACCACAGGTATCATAATGCATGCAGGCAGTATTCATGGGATGTCCTCACTGACCCCGGTTGGGATCAACCACAAATTGTTTAAAAAATGTCTGTCCACAGTCTGCATCCACCAAAGTTGTAATTGTTTGGTTCCCCACTTGCACTGGTGTTGTATACAGGTTTTTGGTCTTGAACTCGTGTGTGTGGGTAGTAGCTATGCTTTCTGGAAAATCACAATGCATGTGGTTACAAAACTTAATGATATGGCCCACTTTACAACATCAAAAACATACTGTACAATGTTACTATCAGGTCTATGACCTGCACCCCCCACCTCGTATTTTGGTTATCATAGAGTGGGGTCTTGGGACTGGAAGAATTATATCAGGCCCTGGATTATACTTTTTTGAAGTGAACGGTAAGTAATATTCACCACTTGACCATTTACCCATACCAGCATGTTTGTTCCCACCACCCGAAATTACTTTCTCTCCTTTTCTGCCGGGATCTTCTCCTCAGGTCATTGCCTGTGGTTTGTTGGGGGTTCTGCTCTTATTAGTGATCTCTGGTCTTTCATATTCCAGGTCATTTTCTATGATTTTTACTGCTGCAGCCAGACTGGTCTGTTGATGTAGGCTTAGCCAGTCACAGACTCAATCTCATAAAAAGATCCAGTACTGTTCCAGTGCAATCAAGTCCATAAATCTTTTCTTTAGTGCATACCTCTGACTTCAACCACCGAGTACCCAAATATGATAATGTTTGTGTCAGCACTCCAGGTCATGTTCAAGCCTTGAAGACCAAGGTGTGAAAATTTGGTTGATAACTCTCTTCAGTCATTCTGACCCATCTAAGACTGCTGCCTTTATGTGATCATAGTCTATGGTGGTGGCATCACTAAGGAGTCTATATGCAGTGTGGGCATGCCCAGTTGGGTATGGTACAATGCAAGTAGCCTCTCAATTTTCATTTGGCCAGGCAGTAGTACTGGCAACTTTCTTAAAAGTCATTAGGTAGGTTTTAGGGCCATCCTCAGGACCCATTTTTGGTAGCATGGATTGGGGTCCTATAGTGACTGGATTCCCTGTGACCTGGAGCTGGGATACAGTTTCTTTCTGTACTTGTAGAATCTGCTTCATAAACTCCTGCTGTTGCTGAATTTTCTGCATCTGTTGTTGCACCTGCTGCTGGTCTCTGTGTGCATGGAATTGCACTTGCTGGGCCATCCAGTCCCTTTGCATTTGGACCTGTAGCACCAATTGCTGGTCTCTCTCAGCCTGTTGTTGCACATGTTGCACCATCCAGTCTCTCTACATCTGGGCCTGTTGTGCTTTCATCTGGGTTTCTTGCACTTGCTGTTCTGCCAGTCATTTCAGTACTTTGTCCGAATCTATCTTACCCTTATTTAGACAAGGGGAAGTTCAATCCAACTGCTATAGGCAGCCACTTATGACAGGGTAGTGAGTCTGGTTGCTTTTCAGGGAACACTCTCAGAAAGAGCACTCCAGTTTAAATCAAATGAAATCTACTTTACTTTTCCAAGAATAGAAAAAAAACAGTTTGTATTGTGCTTAACAAAAAATCTTGCAGACCAGTCTCTCTGTATCCATCTAACCAAAACAGAAAACCTCCTTCTGCTTGTTCCCCGGCCCCTCACCTAACTGGGCTCAGCTGTTGCTTGTTGACATTTCCACTACCCACCCCCCATCACTGAGAGGTAGACAAAATGTTGAACATTCAGTGCAGTGAGGGCGTAAAGAGCTAACTTTAAAGCAAAACGGGGCTTTGGTTTAAATCCCACTATAGCCCCCATCAAATGCACTGCCTGTGTTTAAGTGTTGTTCAGCAGTTTGCGAATGAAAGGAACATAAGCATACTGTACGTTCCATTACATAGTCACTCTGCAAAACCACCTTTTGGATGATATTTAAAAACTTCCACCTGTCTTAGTCATAACGTGGGTTATAAAAAACTGTGTTGAAAATTTGGTGTTAAAATGACAAAAAAACATGAAGTTATAAAGAGACAGTCACATGTTTCAACATTTACTCATAAGTGTTATTTTTTCAGATTTCGGCCTCACATTTTCAATATGGCCTTCTTGGCACCCCATCTCGTACACACAACAGGTGTCATTTTTTGGAAATTGTGGAAAAAGAATCCATAGTTTATGCAACTTGTGGATTATAAATCTGCAAAAAACACTTTACATGTGGAATGTTGGAATTCTGCTTCCAACAGAATTCTGCAGAATTTTCTGAGATTCCATGGGATTCCATTCCATTGGGATTTAAACATCCTGCACAGCAACAACATGATGTAGCCAGTGCAGCAAAATAAGCTGATTCGAGTAATCAAATTCTATCGGCAATCACATTTCACCATACCTTATATACAGGATTGTGTATGAGCGATCATCTACAACAAGGCTATTCTTTGATTGAGAGGTTTCCATGATGACTAGAGACCTTGAGAATGCAGCTGCAGAGATCTTGTTACCATGGAAGCCTCGAGACTGAAAAATAGCCATGTCTTTGTAGGATCACCCATATAACATCTTTTATAGTGTAAGGGAAACATTAGCAATAAAACTCAATTCTTACTGTGCAGGTTTTTTTAGGTGCCACTCATTCTAGGGCCAACTCTCACTGTCATGGCCACTTCCTGAAGTTCAGAGGGTTCAAGACCATGCATGTGCAAAGGTGTTCTATGTTGTTGTGCTGCACTATTGACTTAGCTAGTGCAACACAACAACATGACGTAGCCAGTGCAGCACAATGAGTTGATTTGAGTAACTGAATTCTATTGGCAATTCCATTCCACCATACATTATAATGCACTTGTCTGCACCTTGTACTTTATGAACCCCTTGGGCTAGATTAACTGGCAGAAACGCAGCCGCTGGTCATGCCATAATGCATAATAATTAGATTACAAAACACTTTGCAGTTTCTGTATATGAAATGTGTCATATAACACCAATTTCTCTTCCTTTACTAGTCATAAAATATTTAACTGAGTGCAGGAGAAGCAATAAGAAGTAGAAACATGTACTCAGGCATCACTATATCCTCACCGATATCCTAAGGCGGGAATTTCAAATGGCTTAGTTTACCACAAGCCCCAGGTGTGCCGACGGTACAGCACATGGGGTTTGTGGATATCTAATGGGTGTTTCTATCCTGTGTGGCAACTGCCGTAAGTTAGACCATTTTGTAATGTTAAGACAGCAATCCTGGGGTCAGTTTTTATGGAGTTTGCACCAGATATTTGGTGCAAGCTGGCATCAGTCACAAAAGCTACTGTAACTGCTCCCAAGATTGTAGATCGGCACTGTTGTGATGCGGTTGGCATATTGCCAGATCCTAAGTCTCATGTCACAGGATTTGGAGCAAGACCCATGCTGCACTTTGAAAATCCTGCTCGTAGTGCCTGAGTAATGTGGTTAACTGAACAGTCAAGACATTCTGTTGGTCACTGACGGTGTTCCTATCAAGAGGTTTACACCATGGATTCAAACAAGTGCTTTCCCAATATTTAGTTGGAAAATCAGATTTCATATTATTTTGAATGCTGAGTATAACTTAAGGTTCTGTGTACCTTATTAAACACTGGAGTACCTGAGTGCACTACAGTCCCTCAAGAGACACCAGTGAACCCATTGGGACATAGAAATGAAATAAAAACCCTTCCATGCCAGGCTCTGGCACAGAGCATTACTTTCGATTGGTAGGTAAGTACTGGAATCCTTTTGTTCTACACCTCCTGTAACTTAATGTCTGATAGTGACAGAAACTGTCCTCAGCTGATGAGTTTTCTGCATGTGACAATGAGCTATGTCACAGCGGTGACATTTTATCAGGGAATTAAGCTGTATACTCATGGAATGGGTTAAAATGCCATCATATTGATAATTAAAGGAGAACAGCAGTGAACCTCTAAGTCACTTTTTCCTATAAAAGTTCTTTTTTTTTAATATCACTTCCATATCTATTTTTGTTCCATCTTTACTGCCTTATTGGTAAATTCAGTAACGTGTTACTGGTTTGCATGCTGGCAGTAAGTACCATTTTAGAACTGTGTGATGTAGTTCATGGCTCTTTTAACCCCTGGATTTTATAGTAGAACCCGAATGCACTGTATCAACCATCTGTGCACTTACAAAGGACATAAACTACATCATGCAGTTTTAATAGAGGTTTTACAGGCGGACATGGGTTACGGATTTAAAATCTCATTTATAGAAGCAGCGTAATGAAACTGGGCAAGAAAATTAGCCCCAGCTTTTTTCACTACAAAAGATTCCTGGCATCTTCCAGTTTTATTTGGTGGTACAATTTTCTATTTCCATAAAATCATGAGTGTTTTATAAATGTTTTAATATCATTTTTTTTTCTCAAGAAAAAATGACCACCATTTGGCTTAGAAATAGCATTAAAAACATGGCAAGGGTGAGGATCGAGAAAACAAAAATGCACGGTGTGCAGCATAAGGGCTACCTAGAAACAGAGGTTGGATGAGCATGCCAATATTTTTTTAATTAACTGTGGCTGTAACAAGTTTTTTGGGAAAAAATAAACTTTTTTTGCGCTGCTGCTTAAAGTATTGGGCAGCTTTTTGTGTTATAAAAACACTGTATATAAACTGCTTATGGTATTATTGTTCCATGTGTTTTCTTCCTTGGACACAGAACTGCTTAAGGCTGCATTTGTTAAAGACAGAGTTTTTGTATAGACTGTTGACTTTTAATGAAGTAAAAAATGAACAAGTGGGTGATTTGATATATTTTATTGGACCAACAGAGATTTACAGAACACAAGCTCTCGGGCTACACAGAGCACTTATTCAGGCATGGCAGTGTTTTTAAAAAAAAATACCTTAAAAACATTGGGTAGAACTGAATAATAAGTGTTTACATATGGGTGTGCTAGCTCTGTTGCTAAGAAAGTAAACAATTGGATATGTGTAGTGATGAGAAATGATTAGAGATGTAGGGTCCTCTCTTGTAATGTGACTGGAATGTGACAGCAGGCACCTATAAAATGTTCAAAGCTCACGTTCTAAGAGCCTCTCTAAAGACAGCATATGTGTGAGAGACAGAGAGAGTTTGTGTGTGTGCGTGCATGCATCTGTGTGTGTGTGTGTGTGTATGTGAATGAGAGAGAGAGAGAGAGAGAGAGAGAAATAATGAGATATAATGAATAGGTAGCCCTTATTACCCACTGGAATCAAGCAGATTACAACCTTATAATGTATGAAAAGTGCCTATTAACCACCATAATCAGCAGTCACACAGCTTTGTTATGCACTGTTTAGAATTTTAAAAGTTGTTAACCACATTTCAGAACTTCCAAACAGTGGCATGACAAAAAAGAATGCACCAGAGTTCCATAGTTCTCACACATAGAATGCAAACAGTGTTTTTTTGACCATACACTATAAAAGATGATGGCTGGGGATTGGGTGACAACCACGCTGAAATCACCTCTTGTGGTTGCTAGGGCTACAGTAAAACTCTCGAGCTGCGCTCTCAAGGTTTACCATGTTGCCCTAGCAACCACTCGAGGTGATTACAGCGTGGTTATCACCCGATCCCCAGCCATTATCCTCTATGTAATCCCACTGTTGTGATGTCAGAATCTTATAAACCTATCTTATCTATGTCATAGCAATGGGTTTACAAAATGGAATGCCAGTGTAATTCAGTATTCTACACACCCAGAATGTGATTATAATGTATGGTAGAATGCTGTTAACCTTAGGAAATCATCATTTCCTAAGGTTGTTATACCATCGATGTGAAGTAGTAATGTTGTTAACCTATTGATGCTACGTCACATCGATAGGTTAACAACGGGGATCGGTCTGCGCATGTGCACACCTTTTATTTACACTCGGGAACCGACGGATGCACGCAGTGGTAAGGGAAGGACTGAATGGCCGCGGCTGTGACTATGTTTCGAAAAGTAAGGAGCCGTTTTCCCTTTTTCTTTGGACCATACACTATAAAAAATAATGTATGGTCCTTCTATCGGCAACCGGTTACTGTTAACTGTCTCGAGGTTGCCATGGTGAAGTAAACCTCTCAAGCTTCACTCGAGAGGTTTACACGGTCGCCCTGGCAACCTCTCGATGGTTAACAGACCGGTCACCGATAGAGGACCACACATTATCCTCTATGTTAGCCTCAGTACAGTATTCAAATAACATTCCAGTTGTCTCAGTTTACTGTTACTGAGTCTAGCAATCTCTATGTCTGATAGAGATTTTAACTCTGGTGCTATTTTGGCCCACTGTCATTCAGTCTGTGTATCCTAATAAATTGTTTTCCTACACAATCATGTGGCTGTAGTGCAGACTCATTAATAAAGTAAGGCTAAATGACTTGTGTTCGGTGGGGGGGGGGGGTAACTTCTCATGCCAAGTCCCATGCACTATAAATAACAATGTCTGATGTACAGGTGATAACCATGGTGTAATCATCTCTCATGGTTGCTAGGGCAATTGTAAGCCTCTCGAGCTGAGCTCTCGAGGTTTACTGATGCCCAATCAACCACGCAAGGTGTTTACATCATGGTTATCACCTGTACATCCGGCATTATCCTCTATTTACTCACCTGGTGAAGGTGATTATATGATTACCCTTTACGGCACTCCGCAGTCAAAACCAGTGGGTATTCCTCATCCATCCTATAGGTTGATGCATGATCCAATCTAATCAAAGGGGGCGAGGACATACCTCTGTGATCATCAGAATATCTCCAGTGTGATTCTTCCTTAGCTAAATTGTGAAAAAACAGAGACATACAAGGCGGAAAAAGAGAGACAGTAGAAAAGAAGTCACAAAAATAGATGACCGCTTTCTTTGAGTGATGTCCTCTCTAACAAGTGCCTGGTAGCCCTTATTATAGTGTTGGAGATAATAGACAACTTATTCAGGTGTTGTTCAGTACCCACACTTTTTTATTGCAATACATTCATTGTATCTCATTGAAATGCAATCCTTTCTTGCTGTAATAAGAGTCTTATATGCCATATGTTATATGCTTATACACTTAATAATGGATATTCTTCCCTAACATGTTCATGGACCTCAGTTGTCGTGATGTTAGTGCCCTTTATTAACCCGACCTGTGGAGTAATCTGCCATCTCTGGCAGGGGTTCGGAGTCCTATAAAGGGTACCCATACAGTCACCTTTACCAGGTAAGTAAATCCCATTATATTTCATACCCTTTATAGTACTCTGTAGTCAAAACCAGTGGAACCTTAGTAGCAGTGTATAGAGAGCAAATGATTACTCTTGGGTGGGTAAAGTGAAGGCAGATTAGTATGCTGTTATATGGACTGAGCTTCTGCCCTCAATACAGTTTTAGCAAATACTATCCTTTCTGCAGACACTACGTCTATCCGATAATGCCTGGTGAATGTATGTAGTGAAGAGCTGGTGGCTGCTGAACAAATGTCTGGTATTGACACATTCCCCTTTTCCACCCAGGATGTAGCTACTGCTCTGGTGGAGTGTGTTTGATCCCTTCCAGTGGGGCCTGCCCTGTTGCCCTGTAGGCCTAGCTAATGGTCTGTTTAATTCATCTAGCAATCATGTCTTTAGAGGCTGCCTGCCCTATTTTCTGCCCTTTGATCAGTATGAAGATCCTGTCTGTCCTGTGTATGTTGCTTGTCATGCTGAAGCATTTCCTCAGCTGACAGCCCACATCTAATGGATGAGGGTGTATCATGTCTGGGATGTCATCCACCTTTATGTAAGGTAGCAGTACGTCTTGGTCCCTGTGATACTGTATGTGGTTATCACCTTGGGCAGGAAGGAAGGAAGGTACAGTTCTATGAATGACCCTATCACTGTGGAAGTCCTCGTGGTAGCCAATGAACAGGCAGCAGCTCAGGGCACTGAATCATGGCCAGTGACTGAAAGGGACAAGAGCTTGGGTGTGGGGGTGCCAGGGGACATTGCAATGTCCAGTTCCAAGGAGGAGGATAGCGAGATCGGAAGGAACCCAGAGCCACGACACCAGGCGAAGTCCACCATAGATGGGAAGCAGGAGAAGCTGAAGTTTCTGTTGGAGCTACAGAGAATACATCTTGCCATACAGGACAGACAGCTTGCCCAACAAGTCCAGCAGCAGATGAAAGCCCAGCAAGAAAGGGAGCAGAAGAGGCTTGAACTGGAGATGCAAAGGGAGCTGGAGCAAAGAAGGCTTGAAATGGAGATGCAGGAAAAGCAGCATGAAAGAGAGTTTGAACTAGAGAGACTGAAGCTTCTACCACCAGTGCCAGAGCAGGTAAGTGTCAGGGGTGAACCTAAATCTCCAGGGCTGGGGTATAACTTAAATTCCAAATTAGTAGCAGAATTTAAAGAGGAGAAGGATAGGGATGCATTTTGGAATTTGTTTGGAAAGGTTTGTATCCAGGCCAAGATACCCAAAGAGGCCTGGAGCTTTTAGCTATCCCCGCTGCTTACTGGCAAGGGGCACGAAGTGCAAGACCAAATGGACAATGAGGACAGTAAAGACTATCAAAAACTTAAAACTGCTATACTAAAAAAGCCCGAAGTAACTCCTGTGGCCTACAGAGTTAAATTCCTGAAACACTGGCCTGGTGGCGCAGAGGCGCGGGCGCCTTACCTCACACCATGCCGGTGACCCGAGTTTCAGAACGGACTCGGATGCTGGGGGTCGGCAGGGGGAAGGGGAAGGACTGAGCATCCGTAGGACTGCTCTCCTCCTGTGGGTTGGGTTGCAGGTGCATGGTTGCTCTGCAGTGGCCCCTAGTGGTAGACCAGGAGCACTGCAGAGGGATCACAATAAGGGGAATACCACAAAAAGCAGAAAAACTGCTCCGGGGACTGGCCGGATGATGGCTGCCAACCCAGGACACCTTTAAAGACTCCCAGGAAGCCACGGAAAACCTCAGCAGTGCCTGGGACCAAAAAATAAATTATTGTGCTGATCTTCTCCCAGACGGTGCCCTCCCCCTCAGAGGAGAGGGACCCACCCATGAAGAGTTACACCGGGCTATCCAGAGGAAGGCTTTCATTTCTTATTGTATTTCAAAATGGTTCAAGGTTCCATATATCATTTAAACCAAATGGTTTCACAGTATTAGCTTTAAATATCCAAAAGCTCTCTCTTTGTAATAATAAGAGTTTGGTTTATCACCCCGCTGGACATCAAACATTCTCTATGCCCATAAATCTAAAACTGCTTGGGTCTGTATCATGTACTAGAAGAAAATGTTTTCCAACCGGTGTATCTGTTCTCTGATTCACTGTTGAATGCAAACATTACTGAATCCTCTCTTTAAGAGGTCTTATAGTTTTCACTATGTAGTACAAACCACAACTGCACCATATGTTGACCAGAAATGTGGTAGTGCAAGTTACACAATCATTAATACTGACACTTGTACCATCTGGTAAATTCAGTTCTTTACCTACATGCATATGTTGACACACATTACATTTCTTGCAATGAAAATTACCCATAGTTTTACTTACCAACCATGTTCTAGTATTTTCTGCAGTTTTATGATTATAAAACGGACTATGGACTAATTTATCCTGCAAATTGACTGATCTTCTAACAGTAATACGATGTTTTTCTGCAACCACATTCCTTAAAACAGGATCTGCCTTATCTGGCCCGATGGCACTGAGGGTTGAGACGCTGGACACCACACCTCACGCTACGCCGGCGACCCGGGTTCGGGAATGGACTCGGGTCAGAGGGGGTCGGCTGGGAGAGGGAGGATCGAGCATCCCAACAGATGCTCTCCTCCCTCTGCGGTTGGATACCAGGGGTGCAATATGCACCCAATGTCCTAAGAGAGCCAGTGGGAACATGGGATCTCAAGAGGTTGGCAGCTCTGTTTCATGGAGTCAGGGAGGGGAGATGCTGTTAGGCACTTGAGAGAGATGTGCATCAGCATGTCACCTCTCTGGACATACGTCCTTGCGCCGGCGTCTCAGGGGGCTAGGAAAGGGACCACAGAAGAACAGGAAAAAAAACCTCCGTGGTCCTAGATGATGACTGTTCTGAAGTCACCCAGACCACCAATTTTGGGACAGACACCGCTGTGCAGGAGAGAAAGGAGGTACTCTAGGGGCAGATCCTGGGTTCGGGGGCTGGAGTACATGAATGGCCCAAAGGAGTGGACACAGAGGGTAGGAAGGAGGGATAAATAGAAAGTAAAAAAAAAAAAAAGTAGGATCCACCTTTAGAATATTTAAACTATTCCATACAGCGTTGCCTACTTGCCCTGCTACAGAGTTAAATTCTAAAGAGAATGTAATTTGGTCCTCCATCTTGTTATCACCTCATGTGTCTCCTTATTCAATCAATTTGCCTCAACCCTCTCCATAGCCTCATCAACTACATGCTTCTTATAACCTTTTTCAAGGAACTTTGTTTTTAATTCGTCAGCTTGTTCTTCAGATCCTCTGTCATTCATGCAATTGTGCCTTATTCTAATAAGTTGTCCATATGGGATTGATTTTTTTAGTTTGCATATGTGAACTATCACTCCCCAGTAATATATTTGTTGATGTGTCTTTCCTATTACCTTTTGTGCATACTTCTAGTGTATCTTTATCAACTGTCAGAGTGATGTCTAAAAAATTAATCTGTTCTGCATGTTTAATTTGTTGTTGTTTAACCATTTAATGAACTTTGCCACACTTTCGATGTTGCCCTTCCAAATGCAGAGACTGTCATCGATAAAGCGCACCCATTTCACTATGTTACTAAAGAAAGGGTTAGCATTTGGATTTGGCAAATGCTCACTTTCCCACAGCCCCATGAATATATTAGCATAAAATGGGGCCATTGAGGCCCCCATTGCAGTTACACATATTTGAGCAGAGTATTCATTATTAAACTCAAAGTAGCTGTGGTGTAGGACAAAATGCAAATTAGCTGATCTTCTGAAAGTAATCTGAGGGTTTTCTGCAACCACATTCCTTATGACAGGATCCACCTTTAGAATATCCCAGCTATGCCATACAGCAAATGACTTCTTGATGGACTTAACTCAATTTTGACAATAAGCCAGTTTGCACTGAACCAGGGCACTGTTTAACTAAAGGGTTTTAACTAATTATGGAACATATTTATATAGTATGGCCCATTACTGCTTTTGTCTCTAAGTGTGCTTGTGTTCGATTTAATGATTGACAATCAAGTAATTTTCTACATTTTCACATTTTGGGTAGTAGTAAAAATATGTGATGATTGTATTGTAGAACAGATCTCTTGATAACACTCATGCAAATGTGCGAAAGAATTGTTGGGTGTTCTTTTTACCTTGGGGGTTATACCCTGTGCCATGTTTAAATAAAAGCCTGTATTTTATCTTACAAACAAAATAAGGTTGTTAATGCTCTTTTCTTTTTTGTATTGAGTGAGGTCTGCTTGTTGGAAATCAATATACGGATATTTGACCTTACACTCTACCTGCTTCAAGAAGTGACTATACCCAAAGTTCACTATCTGCCCTGGGATCTATTGTCCATGCAGGGTTTTATCCCTCATGGTCCACCCTCCCTGCTCACTTCCCTACTGCTATCAACTGGAGCAACCACCAAACCATTCACTGTCTCCTAGCCATGCTTTAAACCATTTAAGGTCTTAGCAGCCACCATTTCCTCTGTCAAACTGTTCCATGGATCTGCCACCCTTTCCATAAGATGGAATGTCTTTGCATCCCTGTTAAACCTTCCCACTGCCTGTTTCCACTCATGACTTTGGGTTCTTGACTACATACTCATGGTAAATAGTTCCCCACAGTTCATCTTGTTTATTCCCTTCAGGAACTTGAAGATCTCTATCATATTCCCCCGCCTGTCGCATGGTCTTCAGCTAGCACATGTTTAGTGCATTGCAACCTTTGTAAGATTGACCCTGTTGGACATAAGTCATCTTGGTCATCCTGTACTGCACAGTCTCTAGCCTGTCCCTATCCTTCCTTGGGTGAGGACTCCAGAACTGAATGCAATATTCCAAGTGCGGCATCACTGGTGACCTAAATAAAGATAGTAGCATCACCTTTTTCCTGCCATTGATACCCCTTCCAATACATAGAAACATAGACTTTGATGGCAGATTAGGACCGCTTTGCCCACCTAGTCTGCCCATTTCCCTACCTACTGGATAAGCTGCAGATCCTAGTTAACCAACACCCCAGTATTCTACTAGCCTTGCTATAGGCCATGTTACACAGTCTTAATTTCTTGAGGGAGTCACTAATAATGACTCCCGGGTCCCTTTTCTCTGCTGACTTTCCTGGTAAAGTAAAAGTAAATAAATTCTACATA
This sequence comes from Neoceratodus forsteri, assembly GCA_016271365.2. NCBI lineage: Eukaryota > Metazoa > Chordata > Ceratodontiformes > Ceratodontidae > Neoceratodus > Neoceratodus forsteri. Next base: position 72,376,199 of record JADMNL010000033.1, read on the forward strand.
TGGCTATATCTCACTGGACAGTGGCATGGTATAGTGATTAGAACGTTGGTGATGTGACCCTAACACAGCCACAATTCACTATCACAAAGTGGTTACAAGTGCCACTTTGTACCATTATTCTAACTTGTACCTGACTGTACTATACAAAAAGGGGTCCCAAGCCTTTTCCTGTGCAAGCACAATAGGCACTGTGCTGGCACAGATAAAAGGATGGAGGATGGTATGCTGATAGAGTGCCGTACTATACCTAGGTGCTTCCCTGCCCCAAACAGCTGCATGCCCACAGAGTGTCTGAAACCCCTGTGGAACTATTAGAAGTAGTTCCTCAGGGGATGGGGTAGGTGTGTGACTGGACAATGAGCAGATAATGTGAGACCAGTAAGGAAAATATTGAGTGTTGAGGAATACAGCTAAGGAGTGGGAATCTACTGAGCTCCAGTGAAGACACTAGAGCAGTGGAGCCTTTGGGTGGGGTGCCTGACCACTCAAGGTGACCAGCCATGGGGGTCCAGATGACTGGAACAATATTTAACCCACAAGTTATCCATTAAGAATGGGGTTGGGGGAAAACTAAGATGTTAGTACCATATGTGATGGCCTCTGGGAATATCATCGCACTATGCATTTGGTGAAATGTCATGCCCAGATGTCCATGGTGGTCCCACCATAGATGTCTCTGGTCAGATCCCCTGTTTACATCCACAAACATCCAGCAGCCATCATTTCCATTGCTATTTACTGATTGAGGGGAGACCCCTGCTCCAGCAGCTATGCCCTGGTTTTGAGTGTTGTAGTTCTTGGGGTGGCAGAACAAGGAGCTTCCACAAATCCCCCAAATCCACCACATGTACAGGTAGCTGTGACTGTGTATCAAGCACTAGAAGTCTCAACCATGAGATCCTATATTCACATCCCAACACTGCAATCAATTCACTGTGTGCCACTGAGCAAGCCACTTGAACTCCCTTTGCTTCAGTCCCCTTATAGTTTTAAATGAAGTAAGCAATAAGATAGGACAGGGTTTGCACTGATGAATTTTAATGCATGCCTCAGGGGATTGAGGCATGAGGCCAAAAGCAGAGTGCACTAAGCCTCTGGGAAGTGCATTTTAATCCTTCAATGCACACCATGGAGTGGCTTATTGTGCTTATAAAATGCTTGCTGATCTTTTGCATTATTTATAAAGCTAAGCATTTTTAATATTTTTTTACAGAACTCATTTGCTTAAATACATTTCAAAATTCAAAATATAGATGGTTCCTGATTTTTGTAGGTAATAAGTCCTTTTCACCTTGGGAATGAGATCCTGCACCTGACTGGGCAGTGCTAGGAGTTTTATACATGCTCAGGTGACATCTCTTGGCAAGTGAATTTCTAGATGTTTTCCTGCCATTTTATAAGTTGTAAAAAATAACTGTTTAGGACTGGACAGTTTTAAGAAGGTCCAAATGGCATTTAATTACAGTGTCTATTTTCTGCTATTTAGCTGAATATTTAGCATAGAGAGGAAGCACCTTCTGTTGTTTGCCATTACTCTGTTTATGATTCTGCTGCCAATTAGCAAACAATGATGATGGTATATGGTGATGAAAGCTTGACTTAATTCCCATTTCTCTTTCCTTAGGGTGACTGATTCAGAGAGCCAGCCATGGCAGAGTGGAATGAAACAACCTTTCATGTCTCACACTTAATCTTCGATGCTTTTCCTGGAATCCAGAACGGGACATCACGTACTATCATCTTTTCTGTTTTCCTTATGGCATACGCTGCTACACTGATAGGAAACCTAATTTTCCTAATTGTGATTGTGTTAGACAGTGGGCTGCATTCACCAATGTGCTATTTTATTGGTAACCTGGCTCTCTTAGACCTATTAATTCCCTCTGCAACCATCCCAGCAATGTTATACTACATAAGAAGTAATGATAACTCGATTGAGTTTGGTTCTTGCATCATACAGATGGCAGCCATTGAGACATTTAAAGTAACAGAGTGTTTTCTTTTTGGAGTCATGGCTTTTGACCGTTACCATGCTATATGCAACCTTCTGCAGTATTCCGCAATAATGACCAACAAGCATGCTGTCAGACTAACTGCTTGCTGCTGGGTAGCAGGAATCCTGCTTGCCCTCCTTCTTGTATGTTGCATTCTCACTGTGCCATTTTGTGGACCCAATAAAGTTGATAATTATTGCTGTGAATTTATTTCCTTAATCCCATTGGCTTGTGTAGATGTCTCTGTACAAAACAATATTTTTTTGTCTTGGGCATGGCAGTCACAGCGTTGACACTGTCATTTATTGGCTTTTCCTATGTAAAAATTATTGTTTGTGTGCTTCAAGTTGCTTCCTCCAAGGGCCGCTGGAAAGCATTTTCCACTTGTGCTAGCCACTTGTTAGTCATCACAGTTTTTTATACATTAGTTTTATTTGTCATTACCACCGCTAGAATACCAGAATTCTCTGTGGATTCTCAGATGTTGGCTGATGTGGTTCAGAAAACCTTCCCACCGCTGGTAAATCCCATAATATACTGCCTGAGAACTAAAGAGCTCAGAGGCAGTTTGAAGAAATTTCTGAAAAATGTCCAGATTTTCACGTCATAGTAGTTTTTGATCCCCCTTGACACAAAACACCTTACACCTTTAGAATCACACAAGCTCCACATCTCAGCTACGTTATTCACTGGTCCTCGAAGGGTCACTGCTGACAACCCCATGACTTCACCACCAGAAGCCTCTGATCTAGCACATCAGAGGGTCCCCTGCTAACATCAGGGGGACAAATGTAGTACATTTGATGATAGATGAGGAAGCCAAGGTATCAGGGGTTCTGATACATTGATGTTTGGGGGACTGTGGTCACATGTTAGGCTGGTCAATGGTCTCCAGTAGCCTTTGCCTATGTTGGGTCCCTCCCATGACTATGTCACAGTACATGGGTGGATCTGAGACCAGCAGCATACAGTCATTCATGCTGTAAGGCCTACTGCAATAGGAGGACACAGAGCAGCAGGAGTTCTTAAACCTTCCGCAGGATCCCAACAGCTCTACCTCCACAGGTCTTCTGTAAATTTACCCTGCTTTGATTTTAGTAAGGCTTTTTTTTTTTTTACTATTTAACTCCTTCCATGGTCTCCATGGGGCTATGATCCCACCCCCAGAGGGGGTACATCCTCCAGCCTGACCCCCAGCTCATCTGTCCCCCAAGGGTCCAGCACAAATTTCCCCTCTGCAGCAGGGCCAGGTGAAGGGGTGCTGGCAGTGCAACATATCTTGTGGTTGGGGGGAAGACTTCGCTGGTGCAGTCGGGCAATCATGGGTTCATGGAGCCTCAAGCTTTTTCTGTTTTCTCCCTCCCTACCCTCCGACGTAAGCACATCAACTTCTGAGCCTCCCAGTACATACCACCCTTCAATCACCGCTAGAGGTCAGACAGCGGGTGGGACAACTAGTCCCCTTCCCCAGAGAGAGGAGAGGAGAGGAGAGCAGTCCTCCAGACCCACAATCCTCTCTTCCCCCTGCTGGCCTCCAGAGGCCCAGGCTCATTCCCAAACCTGGGTCGCTGGCATGGCACGAGGTGTGGTGTCCAGTGCCTCAACCCTCAGCACCACTGGGCAAGCCCTTCAGCAAGGCCTTTGACTTGGCGCCACACAGAAGCTCGATGGAGATGCTGGAGGACCTGTGCATGGCTAAGGAAATAGTTAGATGGGTAGGAAACTGGTTAAAGGAGAGAGAGCAGAGGGTGTTGATAAACAGGGTCAAACCAGAAGAGAGGGAGGTCACAAGTGGGGTGCTGCAGGGATCTGCCCTAGATCCTGTCCTCTTCAATATGTTTATCAGCAAAATTTGGAGAGGGCATCCAGAGTAAGTTGTTTCTATTTGCAGATGGCACAAAGCTGTGCAGTAGGGTAGATAGCAATCAAGGGATTAGGGAAATACATAGAGATCTAAAGAGGTGGTCTAAGGTTTTGCAGTTGCAGTTCAACACCAAAAAGGCAAGGTTGTGCACTTTGGGGGAAAAAACAGGACACTGTACTGGATGGCGGGGATTAAACTGAGCACTATGGCAGAGGAAAGGTACCTGGGAGTCATCACTGGTGATCCCCTCAAACAATCAAGCCAGTGTAGCAATACCTATAGTAAGGTCACTAGGTTTCTGGGGTGTATCAAAAGGGGTACTGACAGCAGGAAAAAGAGGGTACTACTACCTCTATACAAGTCACTGGCGAGGACTCACCTGGACTATTGTTCTCAGCTCTGGAGTCCTCTCCTTAGAAAGGACAGAGACAGGTGGGAGATGGTACAATGCAGGGTGACCAAGATGATTCAAAGGCAACAGGGCAGACCATACAAACCTTGTCTCAAGGCACTGAACATGTGCTCACTGGAAACTGGGTGATAGAGGGTAGATATGATAAAGACCTTCAAGATCCTGAAGGGTCCTACCAGCGCAGACTAGGGAATGGGATTTTTTTTAGAAAGATTCAGATTGTGAAAATGGTGCAGCAATTTTTAAGAGATAATAAGGATGTGGGTCAGAGTCCATTTACTTGGGACAATTTGAATGAGATTGATTACTCACAACACCCCTTCTCAAAAGTTTACACTGTGCTGTTAGGCTTTGTGAGCTCAGACTCCTTGGCTCAAGTTTTATATTGGGAAAAAAGTATAATCCTCCTGAGACCTGACTGGAAAGAGATTTGGAAAAATGTTAAACTCCTGCCCATACCAAAATATAAGACTATGCAATTTTCTATTTTCTCAAACATCTACTACACGCCTGCTAAGCTATATTCTAGAAAACTCAGACAGACAGATCTGTGCTTTAGATGTGGAATGAAACCAGAGGACCTGCTGCATGTGATGTGGAACTGTCCCAAACTACATTCACAATGGGCCCAAATTGGTCTCAATATAGATCCGTTACTGAACTATTCGGAGCATATTAAGCCAGAGATCTGTGTTTTGGGACATATGAAATCGGTTGTGAGAGAGTCAGCTAAGCATCATGTGGCACTGATATCCGCCCTGGTTAAGGCGCCTGTCCTAAGACATTGGAAAAGTGATTGTATCTATAATTATGATCAATGGGTGAGAGATCTGTTACATATCTTAGATAAACTCAAAAGACAAATCATAATAGAAGATAAAAAGAAATTATATGATAAAAGATGGAGGGCATTAGAGGCAGTTTATTCAATACAACTGAAGAGTGCTTAAACACAGATTGGTCTGTCTGATTGGGATTAGCTAGCACTTATTATCTAAGAAAAGGTTAAAAGGGACTATGATTTTATTGAGGTGTATAATCTTGTACCTTAAAGTACTTTTTCCAGTGAGGTGTATTACTCTCGTTAGATAGTTTTTAATGTGGTTATATAATGTCTGCCACATTAAAAGGGTTAGGATGGGTTCTCTCTCTCTCTCTCTCTCTCTCCTAGGGACACAGTGTTGAAGCCTAGTCCAAAGGACTTACGGCTACTTCGAAAATAAGGTTAGTAATAAAGAGGGATATTAAAACTGGAAGTGGATTAGGTTAGTAGTTAACTTTGAATTGATAGAATCCAATGTTATAATAGTAAGTCAGACTCAACTCTACTAGTATAACACATTAAAACCATGTAAGTAAATAGTTAAGGGGATGTATATGGTAGCCACAGCCAGTTTGGGGATGTGGGCCCGGGGTCAACCTGGGATATGTGTATGTATGTCTTTTCTGCTGAAATCATAAACTTTAATAAAGAAGTTAAAAAAAATAAAAGATCCTGAAGGGAATAAACAAGGTAAGCTGCAGGGAACTATTTAGCAGGAGCACAGAGTCAAGAACCCATGGTCATGAAGAGAAACTAGTAGGGGGAAAGTTTTAAGAGGAACATGAGAATGTTTTGTTTTACGGAAAGGGTTGTGTAACTGTGAAACAGTTTGCTAGCAGAGGTAGTGGGGGCCAACACCATAAATGGTTTCAAGCATGGCTGGGACAGAGTGATGGGTTTGGTGGTTTCTCAGGGTGGCAGCAGTAGTGAAGGGAGCAGGAGGTGGACTGGGAGGGATAAAACTTCATATGGATAATAGGTCCCTGGGCAGGTATGGAACTCTGGGCAGACTTGATGGATCTTTGGTGTTTTTCTGCCATCATTCTGTACATTTCCTTGTTTCCTGCAGCTTCTTTAGACTGGGACTAATGTTGTAACATGCTACCTCTGACGCACAGAGGCCAGACAGAAGTTGAACTTTTAGTAAACTTTTTTATCTGTAAAATGGGTACATCCAACATGTGAAGGCAATGTGATATTCAGAACATGAATTAACCATGAGTACAAGAAAAGCACTTTTTTACGCTTGTCTTTGTTGAATTTTGTCACACTTGGATTTCGAAAGTAGAAATTCAATTTTCTGAAATACAAATTACTGCAGCTGTCTTTTATTGTTTTACAAAACTGCAGGTTAGCCTCCACATTAAATAATTATGTAGATACACTATTAACCCAGTAGTCTGAGGACCCTGCACCACATGGACATGCTTGTTCAGGAGTGGATATAGAAAAAGAGCTGTTGTGCAGGAGAGTGTTGCAAGACTAGGAGAATTTTTATTAGTGAAAAGATAGATTACAAAATACAAAAGGTCAAAGAAACATATTTAAACATGGAAGAACAGAAAACATACATTGCAGAAAAAACAAAAAATAAGGACCAAAATGTTTAGTTAACCAAAAGATTAAAAAAAAACTTACATATTTAGGATCTACAGTTTTTTTCCCTGTGGCACTAATCAGATTTGCAACACAATTTCTGTCGTTTCAAAAACCATGAACAATGCTGGCAGTATTTGTGAAACAAATGAGGAGCCACCATGTTTTATTCTGTCAAGTATCTATTTCTGAAAAATGATTTAGTTTGGCAAATCACTTGCATGGCTGTGTATTCTTTCTGCTGCATGATGAGAGCACACTTAGTTTGCCGGCGATAAAATCTGCATCCAGAAATATTGGGGGGCTATTCTCCATGGAGCAGAGAGTCTGCATGCCACGTATCTGGGGTGCGTAGACCCTCCATGGCCACTGTACCCCTTGTGCCCGATTCTCCAAGAAGGCGCAAGGCTGGCACACACCTGATTCCCTGTCTGGCCAGCAAGGTCCTTGAGGGGGAAGGCTGGAAGGCAGTGCAGGGGGCGCCCCTATGCTCCACGCTATTCTTGAAAGTGCAGAGCACCAGGCAAGGGGGAGGTACAGGCTACATGTCCAGAGGGTAGACATACCTGGTACTTGCTCCCCTCAGTATGCCACCCCCAGCTGCAGTGGGGATGTAGGGGCACAGTTAGGCCTCCAAACATGCCACCCCAGCCCACGGGCTGCACTTGGAGGGCTGGTGGTGGCTGACAGGGCACCTGCCTTCCCCGATGCAGTGGCAGCACCATGACTGCCTGACTTTCATGACATCCTGCAGGTGTGGGAGATCCAGTGGTACAATGAGTCTGGGCATCCCATTGGATGCCCACCTATGTCCAGAGAAGATCCCCCATGCACCTGTGAGCCGGGGGGTGGGGCCATGGAATGGGGCAGTGCAGTGGCTGGTTGCCTAGACTACAGCCACTGCACATCATTCCATGGGTGCGGGACTCTGCGGGTGGGATACACGCCTCCGGCACACACTTCTTGACCCTTGGAGAATCCCCACCATTAACATGAGAATACTGGCATGAATTTGTTCAGCCTTGCAGGGTATACTCCCAAGATCAGTATCTCATATGTTTTTGGATACAACTGTCTATCATTCCAGCTCTGTAGAAACAAGGACCAAAATTGCTGTGCAAAACGGCATAAAATAAAAAATTGTTCCTGTGTTTCTAATGTATGTCCACATGATGGGCAAGGATATATATGTTCCTCTACAGACTTATGTTTCAGGGAATTATGAACCCCCAAGCATCCATGACAAGACATCCAGCTGATATCCCACAACTTGAGGGGTATGCGTTTATCTACCAATTGTAAGAAAATCATGTCTACCTGTGTCTCTGTACAAAACGCTAATTGTGGTATGATGTATAAATGTTTCTGAAGAATCTCTGAATAAAATTGCTTCTTAGATTTGGAGAGACTATAAGCCTGAATGATTTGCCATTGTCTCAGCTTTGTTAACACTGGCTTCATATGTTGAGGTATGTTCTTCAGCCTTGCAGTACCTGATACAGTAACTATACAGTGACACCATGATAATATACCAAGGTGAGATTATTCCTCTTATCAATGTGGAAAAGTTACAATAAACAAATATACTAGAAAAAAAACAACACTGGATTTGTCATTCTAATCCCCTTGACAATAGTCATGATACATGTAATCTCTCTTAATGGAGTTGGACCTACTACCTCAGAGGTCTTGAAAAAAATGTATATTGATTTTTTGCTTCCATGTTCAAAGATAGTGGATAAATATGTGCCTCATGTAGGAACAATAGAAGTGTGAGTGCTTTCAATAAATAAACTTGTTTTATTTTAGAAATTACTTTGTGGTTCCAAAGTTGTACTTGTGTTGACAACCACTGAAGCTGCAGCTTCCCAATTTCAAGTAGCATCATCCTGAGTTCCTGAAGTTAGTCCTAATATTTTAATAAGTTCTGAAGTAATGGGAGTATTTGCTATTTGTGTGACACTGACATTTCTTTTAGTTGGAACTATCAGTATGCGTCGACATTTTGAGTAATTTAGTAAAGCCCCAGAAACCTTTTCAAACTGGGATATTACGCACTCCAGTTCACACCTATCAGATTCATCCTGCACACATAGGCATATGACATCTGCATAATTTATTTATTTATTTAAATTTTGGTAACCGGGTAAACCCACGGAGACCAGAGGTCCCTTTTTCAGGGGCGACCCGGGATTAGTTACATAAAGCAAGATTACATACATTGGACAAGATACAGTGGTTATGATTGTAACATACATTGGAGAGACAGTGATTACAATTGACATTATGATTTATACATTTGGCACAATACATTGGGGTAGCAGTAGACACAGCAGACACATTCATAGGAATGAGCATGGAATACCATAGTCACAATTGAGACCTATGTAGGAAGGGGAAGGAGTGTATGTGTGAGTGCTAATGATTGTAGCCACAGAGGCTGAGTTTAAGGAGATAAACCTTGAGGCCCAGTTTGAAGCCTTGGAGAGAAGGCCTGTTGACCAGGTTTTCTGGGAGAGTGTTCCATAAGTGCGGGGCAGAGTATTTAAAGGAACGCTTGTCCGAGTTGGTGCGTACCCATGGGATGTCCAGGGGACAGCCAGCTGAGGATCTTGTATCACGGTAATGCACTCTAAGATTGAGCAGGACACGCAAGTGAGGAGGAGGGCCTGTGGTGGAGAATTTGTAGGTCAGGCAGAGAGAGGAGTAGGCCAGTTTGTGCCATAAGGTGGGCCAATGGAGGTCTGCTAGGACCTCACAGTGGTGCCTCCTTGGGGGGTCATTGGTGGCAAAGCGGCCATACAGTGGTAAAGCACAAAGAGATTATGTAGTTCCCCTTCTCTAAGGGACATATTTTAGTACTACTTGGGTCTCTAAGAGTTTTACAGGAGGAATTCTAGGATTAGCCAGGACTTTTCTAATGAAGGGATCAACAGCAAAGCTGTACAACAGGGGGCTTAAAGGGCAACCCTCCCTCAAGCCTTTCTTTCCTGGAAAGGATGACCCCATTATCTCGTTTGTACATGGTACTATGACCCTATTACTATAAATCATTTTAATCCAGGAGATGAATTGTACTGGGACACCATATTCCTGAAGAACTTTGAACATATACTCATGGCTTACTCGATGTCATAGAATGCCTTAAAAATATGAAAATCAAGAACAGTTGCTGGTGAGAAGAGTGAAACTGTTTGTAGATCTGAGTGCACCCCAAAGCTAGCTTATTTATTTATCACAAATTCATCAAAGCATATCAGAATACATAACTGGCATGGAAAGGAGGATGGAACTGCAGTTAACTATGTAAAAATAATTTCCTATCTCCTTTAAGAAAATGAGGTTATGAAAAATGGATCTATTTGGAATAGCATAAGTATGGGCTGGTAAAATTAGATATTCTGCAACCTCCAATAATCTGTGTGCTAAAATATTTGCAACTATTTTATAGTCTATATTGAGAAGACTAACTGGTGTCCAATTCTTAATATCAGCTCTATCCCCTTTTCTGAATAATAAGATCATAATGGCTTGTGCCATGTCAGTGAGAATAAAGCCTGAGTGCAGCAATTCATTATATAACACAACTAGAGCTGGGCACAATTGTTCAGAAAAAGCATTGTACATCTTCGCTGTCAAACCATCCTGCCCCGGGGTAGAGATATTATGTAATTTGCCTATGGCCCTTAAAACTTCCTCTGCTGTAATATCTGCTACTATTTCCTGTTGAATATGTGGATGTACCCTGCAAATGTTAATATTATGCAGGAATGACCCATCCCATGTCGCTACTGATGGAGACCCAAACACATGGACCAAGTACCTCTGCACAGTCTTCTTCTTTTGGTTTTACTGATTATCTTTGAGTATTTTGCTGTGACAATGTTTAATGACATCTTCAATGCTGCCCATCTCTCCTCGATGTCTCTATCATTTATGTTGTCATACAGACTTGAAAAGGTGGTATTCATCTTGTTGAAGTTTGCATTTTTGAAGTTGAGGATTTTTAGTCTAGTGTGGCTGTGACTTCTTGTCTGTTGACTGCGAACCATGTTGATCTTTGATCACTGGAGCCCAAATTGATTCCTACTTTATCGTCAGATATCCTTTTGCTGTTTGTTAGCACAAGGTCTAGGATTGCATCTTCCCTTGTTGGTGAATCAGCCCAGTTGTGTTAGACACAGCTCTTGCAGAGTAGTGAGGAATTCCTTGCTCTTTTCTGATGAGTCTGTGTAGGAGACCCAGTTCACATCAGGCAGATTGAAGTCTCCTACAAGCAGTAGCTCACCTTTGTCAGGCATCGTAAGGGTTGTTTTAAGAAGCTCCTTACCCCTTTCTATTTCTTGCTATGGGGGTCTGTAAATTATTCCCACCCATAATGGGATTTTATCTCCTGCACTGAGGGTTACCCATAGGGACTTGGTATTGTTGCTAGTCCCCTGGATCTCAGTGGCATTCATTTCATCCCTGACATTGATTACCACACCTCTGTCCTTTTTGCCTTCTCGGTCCCTCCTACACAGAGCGTAGCCTGGGATTGCAACATCCCGGTGTGGTTCTCTTTGAACCATGTCTCTGTCACTGCTACCCAGTCTAGTTGAGCCTCAGTCATTATAGCAGTGAGGTTGGGGATTTTATTGGATAGGCTACAAGCATTAATGCACATTGCACACCATATCTGTTTTTTTTTCTACTGACATTTTCTGATACACTCTTCGAGGGTGGTCAGGCTCAGGTGTACCAGTTTGCTAGTGCGGTCTGATCTTTATCCTGTCCTGGTGATATGTTAATGGGTTCTCTGTCAGTACAAAAGACCGATTCGCTGATAGATGATAAGGGAGGGCATTCGCTTTTGCATGCGATGTGTGGGGTGCTAATGCCATCTCCCCTTTTCCTAGTTTAAACGACTATAAAAGACATTGAATTTCTGGCCCAGTGCATGGACTCCTTCCTTTGTAAGGTGTATGCCATCATATTTAAAGAACTTCCATTCCCAGAAGTTTTTCCAGTCCCCTACATAATGATGGCCTTTTGTCCTGCTCCAGTCTTTGAGCAAGATGTTTAGCCCTGTGATTTCCCTTTCTCTTACTTTTTGCCTGCTTTTCCCCTTCTCATGGACAGGCAGAATTTCAGAGAAATATAATCTGAATATAAGGGAAGTCAACCTGTCTCCTAGTGCAGTGAGATTTTTTTTAGTCTGCTCCACTGAGTGACTGGCAAAATCGTTAGTTCCTAGGTGGACTAGGACATGTGTGTTTGTGCAGATGTTGCATACAGTCTTTTCTATGCATTCCTTGTCCCTCCATGATGATGCCCCTGGTAGGCATTGAGCTGTAACCCTGGTTTGATTGCTTTGTAGATGAGACTCTACACCACGTATCATAGAGTCCCCCAGGATTAGAAGGGATTTGTTTGTAGCCTTTTTTCCTGTGATGTTAACAGGTGTGCATAATTTGTCTCCTTGTGTACGGTTAGGTTCAGTTTTATCAATTGGATTGGTGATTGGTATATGCTGTAGTGGTGTGAATCTCTTGGTAGTGTGTATTGTATTAGTCTTTGCTCTTGGTGCTTGTGGGGTTCATTTAGTGATGTTAGACACATATTTATCCACTGTTTGCCATCCTCCTATACCAATTTTCCTTTGGGGTAGAGGAGGCAAGCTGTGAAGGTTGTAGTGTGGTGAGGATGAGCATATGCTGACCTTGGTCAGGAGGAAGTTAATTTCAGCCCATGCAGCATGGAGCTGAGAACATAGGTCCCTGAATGTCCAGCAGGTTGGACAGTGACCAATTCTTTGGCTATACGACCTGTGGAAGACTGTGCCACAGGGGCCGCAGTTTATGATATCCATTCTGATTGAGAGTTGAGTTCGGCGAAAATGCAACAGTTTGGCTCACTGGCCTGTTAAGGGAGGACAGAATAAAGAAAAGCTAGGATGGAAAGAAAGTTTTGTAGGGTGGACAGAATAAAGAAAAGCTAGGATGGAAAGAAAGCTTTGTAGGGTGGACAGAATAAAGAAAAGCTAGGATGGAGAGAAAGTTTTGTAGGGTGGATGGAATAAAGAAAAGCTAGGATGGAAAGAAAGTTTTGTAGGGTGGATAGAATAAAGAAAGGCTAGGATGGAAAGAAAATTTTGTAGGGTGGACAGAATAAAGAAAAGCTAGGATGGAAAGAAAGTTTTGTAGGGTGGATGGAATAAAGAAAAGCTAGGATGAAAATAAAGTTTTGTAGGATGGATGGAATAAAGAATAGCTAGGATGGAAAGGAATTTTTTTCTGTTAAAGAGGCGTGGAGTAGTGTTGTTACTGGAACATCCCTATAACAGTAGTGTGATGCTAAGGGTGGGTGGGTTGAGGGGTAGGATGGGTGGCCCCTTCACAAGGAAACCACAGTGGTGAGGCAGAGCAACTGTGCAGCTCTAGAAGAGCCAAAGGTAGGGGTATATGGTAAGTGGCTGAAACAAAAAAATTGTTTTTACAGTTCAAGTAGAAGTTGTTTGGGAAACATTACAACCAGCCAAAGACTTTGCAAAACAGCTTTGTGTCTGAGCTTTTGTTTCTGGCTAAGAGATTTCTATTAGCCTACCACTATTTCAGTAATGGGTACAGCAGTACAAATGCTGATTTACATGCAGCAGCCAGGAATTCTGGGTAAGTGTTCCAACTGCTCCTTATGCTAAGAGAGCAGCTGCTGGCTGGGTCTGAGCAGAGTGAGTGAGGAAAGAAGCTGTCTCAATGGAGAAAGGAGCCCGGACTGTGCACTCCAAGGGGGATTCACCCAGGTAGACCTGCTATCAAGGAATCCCTGCTTCTGTGCCTGTCCAAGCCTGCCTTCCCTCCGTGATTGGTATCTCTCCTAATTGATGAAGATCAGTGAAGCTTAGAAGACAGTAAGACTAGGGGCTGAACTGCTCTTGGTGTATGCCGCTGATCATCTGAAGAATAGTCCATAATCAAGGATGTGATGGAAGAAGCATTCAAGTCCCCTTCATCCTCCTCCATATCCCCCCATTACTTCCATTTGGAAAGTACACTACATCTACTTCTGATTAACATAGGGGCAATAATATCTACAGCCTCAGGCTTTCTTTTTCCTTGACCTTTCTTCGGCAGTTTGACCATGGTTAGTGGAGCCTTGGAAGGTGGGGGGGGGCATTTCTTTGGTCTGTATTCTGACTATATTTGTAGAGGGATCTTCTGCACCCTTTCCTGTGTGCACTGACACCATTATTGCTGTCTCAGTAGATGGCAATTGATCCCTAGCAACATCAGAATCTGTTCTACCAGGCAAAGGAGGTGACTCAACAGTGGGTTGGTGTTGTGAGGTCAGAGGGTTGGTGACATGCTCAGAGTGTTCTTGAAGGTCAGAATTAGACTAAGGTCTATTCTCCCTAGCCTGCTGGACCTTAACTTGTAACTCCATAATAAACTGTTCCTGGGTTTTGCATTGCTTTATCCAGTCTATTGTGTGCCACACAAGGGCACTGTTTGTATGAATGCCCTACTTCATTGCAGAGGTTGCATATGAATGGATTAGAGCAACCCAGACTAACATGCCCATATTCCAGTCATAAATTTCATCTAGGCTTATCACACACAGAGCTAAGATGTGTCCTAGTGCTGCACTTGTGAGATGTCTTTGGCTGCCCTGGATAAAAGTACAGTCCCCTGTCCATACCTATATAGAAACTACTAGGTAAGTGACATATACCATTGCTTGTTTGCTTTAGCTGTACCTTTACTTTCCATCCCCCATCCAGATCAAGTCATCAGGTCATTGAGGGGACCTGGATGCTCTGGATGGGTGGTCCCACACCTAGAAACTGAAATTTAACACAGGGAAGTGCAGGGTGATTCATCTGGGGCATAGGAACATGTGGATCTCCTCTGTTTCGACTACAGCAAGGTCTTTGATTTGGTGCCACAATAATGCTTGCTGAAGAAGCTAGAGGATCCGGATATAGCAAGCTACATCATTAAGGGGTGGGAACTGGTTGGATGGCAGCAGGCAAAGGGTGGTAGTAAATGGGAAGAGGTTAGGGGATGGGAGGTGATGAGTGGGGTCCCACAGGGCTCGGTCTTAGGTCCAGTCCTGTTTAACGTGTTCATCAGTGACATAGGAGTAGGTATCCAGGGCAAGATTGCACTGTTCACAGACAACACTAAAGTGGGGGGAAGGGTGGATAGTGAAGAAGCAGTAAAAATCCTACAAAATGATTTGAAAAGGTTAGAACAATGATCTAGTATCTGGTAGCTGAAATTCAATGCCAAGAAATGTAAAGTGATGCATATTGGCAAGAATAACCCAAGAACAACCTATTGTCTAAACGTTGTCAAACTGAATGCCTCATAAGAGGAAAGGGATCTAGTAGTTATCATTAGAGACACCTTTAATCAAGCCAGCCAATGTAATGCAGCATATAGTAGGGCCAACAAAATATTGGATCTGATAGTAGGTATAAGGAGGTGATACTTCCACTATACAGATCTTTGGTGAGACCTCACCTGGAATGCTGCGTACAGTTTTGGAGACCACACCTGAAAAAGGATAGAGACAGGATAGAAACCTTTCAGAGAAGGGCTACCAAAATGATACAGGAGCTCCAAGGGAGGCTGTACGAAAGGCAGCTGGAGGAGTTAAACGTATTCTCTTGAGACTAGGAGGGAAATGGGGGGATATGATAGAAACCTTTAAGTACATGACGAGATTAAATTCAGTGCCTTACATTGAACTGCTCAGCAGAGCTCCCAACCTGAACACGGGGGGGAGGGGCATGGATGGAAGCTGAGGGGGTGGGAAATTCAGGAAGGATCTCAGGAAACACTATTTCTCAGAAAGGACTGCTGAGCCATGGAACAGACTACTGGCAGATGTGGTAGGAACTAGGACTTTGTCTACATTCAAAAGGGGTTGGGATAAAGAGTACACTAGAAGAAATTCCACCAGGAAAACTACCACCCAGGACCTGGGATCACCTAGGATCTCAAGATCTCAAGGGCAGACTTGATGGACCTATTGTCTCCTGCCATCACCTTTCTGTTTTATGAACCAAGGAGTTTCCTTCCATGTGAAGGACAGATGCATTTGCATGCAGTTGCTGTGATGTGCCATGCCTATTACGACTGTGCACAATGTCAAGGGAAGAGGGAGATACTTTCAGGGAGGCAAATGGGGAAAACAACTGCCTGCTTCAACCATGATTGAAGCACAACTCAGTGAGTCCACCACCATGGATTCCCTGGCCCCATTGAGGAGACTGTGTTAGCCAGGAACTAGTGGGGTGTGAAGCTGAGAGGTTGCCAGGCAGAAGAATATGGCTGAAGTGGTGAGTAAATACACAGAGGTTTAAAAAAGAAAACAAAGAAAGTAGCCCATCATCAGTCATTGATATACAGAAGGTAAAGTAAGGCAAAAAGGATGCTGGGATGCATCAGACATGGATTCACTAATTGTAGAGGTGAGCAGGTACTACCACTGCACAGGTCACTGCTTCAGCTGCACCTGGAGGACAACATACAATTCTGGTATCCTCATGTGCATGAGGATAGGGATAGGTTAGAAGCTAATCAGGATAGTCTACAAAAGTTATTGAAGGGGAGCAGGGCAGGTCCTATGAGGAGAGACACTTTTTATTTGTTTACTTGACTATATTTATTAATTTTCCCCAAATAGATTGACAATACAACATCAAGATATTCAACAGCAGCACTAGGATTCATACATATATATATGTGTGTGTGTATATATATATATATATGTGTGTGTGTGTAGATACAGTATATATATATGTGTGTATATATATATATATATATATATATATATATATGTGTGTGTATATATATATATATGTGTGTGTGCATATATATACATATATGTGTGTGCGTGTGTGTATAAAGGAATGCAATTCAAATATGACATCACTTATGAAATACAATCAACAACAGGGTATATACATAGCAAGAACTTAAAAGTTAGTTAAGGGTTGTCCAGGAATTTCAAGAAGGGATCCCAAGTTTTTTCATATACATCTAGCTTGCCCAGAGCAATAAGGCTGAGTTTTTCTTTCAAGGCAAGCCTCCTTCCCATGTACTGAATCCAAGCTTGCATTGAGGGTATGCAAGAAGATTTCCAACATGAGAGAAGTAGTCTCTCAAAACCAAGGTAATCTGAGAGTATCCTGTATTGGGAACATTTTTGCAGACTGAAAATCTAAGAAGTCTTCTGAAATACAAGGATAGAGGAGAACTGAATATTTATGGCAAACAACTTGGAGCATAGGTTCAGTATCTCAGACGAAATATGTCTCAGTTTAGTACACGGCCAAAGGATGTGTGAGAGACTTGCAGCATCTCCACCAGTACATCTTAAGCTTTTCCCAGGCTTCCTCACTGATTATCTTGCTTAATTCTTTCTCCCATCTTTATTTTCATTTTTGTGTAGGATTCTATTCTGGACTATTGCAGCCTTTTTCTCCCTTCCCAGAGTTTATTCTTAGTATCTGTGGCTATCTTTATGGCACTAGGTCTGAACAGCACATGAATGAACAGCGCTGTCAATAACAGCACCGTCCGGCAGTGCCACTGGTAGTGGTCGCAAAGCATACTGACAACCGCTACCAGTCCAAACACTTATTTTAGTGGGGGGGGGGGCTCCACCCCTGCATCCCCTTAACATGGGGGACTCTGCCCCACACTCCTGTAACTAAAATAATCAACTCTGAGTCACAGTTGGATTACAGGGGGAAAACAAAATTTCAGAGACCAGGATTAGAACCCTGGTCTCCATCATGTCTCAGTCCTCTCCACCACAGGAGCAGCTCAGGCAGCCTTCTTGATTCCCCCTGCCCTTGTCTTCTTCCTAGTATCATGGACAGTAACCTGGGTAGTGATTACTGCACAGCATTGTTTAATCCCTGTTGCTGTCTGTGATACGGCATTCAGACCTCGCTACTTTTTCTTCTGCTATATTTGTAGCGCTATTCTAACCAGTTACCTTCTTTATCAGGGGATTCTGATATTGATTTAGTATATAAGGCTTCACTACATGACAAATGTGAAGAAACGGGCAAAAGTCTGTTCTGCTTAGTTGGAATTCATCCTTACACTCTTCAAGAAGATATAAGAACTCCAGAGAAGTGTATTAGCTCACATAGTCTTCTAATGCCTTTATTTTTGCATCTGCTTTCTTCTAGTATTTTTCCATTGAAAATAAATGTTGGGTTCTCCCAAACATGAATTAGTTTACATGGAAGGATTTCCCCATTTCTATTTCTTTTGCTCTGTCTACAAGACTGAATAACCTGGGGTATAGCAAGGTGAGGGGAGATTTGTTTTGGAACAGAAATATACAGAAAGTCCCAAACTGAGTTGGGGTCGGCCAAGGATTTTTCATTTACTGTTGGATATGGCTTTCCAAATGTAATTCCATAAACAAGTTTGCTTGTTTTGTTGAAAAAACTAGGTGATATAGTTTGAAGTTTGGTAGCCCAAATCTTCCCTTTTCTTTCTTCAAATTGAGCTTTTCCAAACTTAAAGGTAGATTTGAACATCTCAATATATGTCTAGTCTAGAGGCTAGGAAAATCTCAATATATGTCTAGTCTAGAGGCTAGGAAAGTGAGGATGGTTATGACCGAAACATGTAGATACATACAGTATGTGGTTTCAATGGAGATGATATGACATATTCAAATTGTGAAATGGTACTTACACCAGTGGCACAACTTCAAGCTAGAACAGAGAAAATTCAGCAAGGTTATTTAACTCATAACATTCAGTTAGTTGGAGTATACGAAGCAAGACCCAGCTGGTGTGGACCATGAAATGCCTTGGCTGAAGGCTGAGGCATTTAATATAATCCAAACCAGCCAGTTATCACAAGTATACTCCAACTAAATGAATGTTGCTACTATTGTATAAGTTATAGTTGGGCCAGCTAACTGATTTGCTGGTGGCTGCAAGAACAGTGGTGGAATGGAAACACAAAGAGAAATCAGATTGGCTGTGGGGTTTGGAAGGGTATCAGGACGGTAGCTCTGGAAGGGGGGAGAACTGTACAGTGGGATAGCAGTGAACAAAGGAAAGGAGACAGGTACTTTGTGTGAAAAAAATTTTGGAAAAATGGTTAAATGCTGATGCAGTTTAAATAATAAATTATGTTTGTTACTCTGCATTATGTGAGAGGTGCACTGGATTTTGGTAGTTCTGTGATGTGAACTATTTGATGTCACACCGTCCAGTGTTTCCCCATATGCCAGTGGGAAATTAGAAATTAAATAACTTTAAATACTTTTACTCCCCACTAAGTTTGTTTTTTCTTCGTACGCTCATCCTTTTCAGATATAATAGAGGAGGTTTGTTCTTTAGTGAGGGTATGAAAACTGGTATTTATTTGGACTGAAATAGCTGAGGTGGATGGTCTCTGCAACACCTTTTTTTGTTTGGTTGTTTTTTTTTTTGTTTGTTTGCTTGTTTTGGGGTTCGAGGTGTAATAACTGATTGTGGACATGGTAAAAGTTTGATTCATTGACTGTAGGAGGGGTTTGGTTGAATTACCAAATCTGGGTGTTTTTACACAAAGTTTGTGGAACAATAACTGACAGTTTTTTCTGCATTGTTTTGGGCTTAGAGCAGATATCTGTCATATAATAGAATATAATTGTGCTGACAGATGGAAAAAAATTCCACTAATTTGGCTAGTTCTAGGACAATATATAGATTTTAAACACAATGGCAACTTCTTCAAGGGGGTTATTAGTAGAAATACAGAGGTTGGATCAATGGAGGACAATGAAGAGAAGACTAATTCACAGAAATACATAGTTGGGCATCATGGCAGACTAGATGGGCTATTTATTTATTTATTCTTTGTTGACCAGGTGGGTGCATGTGTCTTTTTCAGGCATGACCCGGGTGCTAGGAGTACATTAAATAATGCAGAAGCAAAATACATAGGGATGAGACAAATACACTACATAATACATTGGTATGTTGAGATGGAAGAGAGCATACAATATATAACACAGAAAAATTATACAAATGAGCAAATATACATAGTGCAAGAGAGGTACGTAAGGTTAGGTACATGTGATAACAACAATACTGGGCTTGGAGTTTGAGAAGGAGAACGGCAGATGTAATGTGCACAGGACGTAGTTTAGTACACAGTACAATATGAAGAACAAGGGCTATGTAAAACAAGTGCAAGCAGTGAGTTTTTGCAGATGGCCCTTCCTTCTGAGTGTGAGAATTCTGTGAGAAGAGGACAGTCTGATGGAAAGTAGGAATGGAGTTCCAGAGAGAGGGGGCTCGGTAGCTAAAGGATTTCTGCCCCATTCCTGTGCACATTGGCAGAACTTTTTATATGTTATTTGCTGTAGAGCAGGAGTAAGAGCTGTTAACAGATGTGAGAAGTTTAGTAGTAGTAGTGGTAGTAGTGGTAGTAGTAGTAGTAGAAGTAGTAGTAATAGTAAAAGTAGTAGAAGTAGTAGTGGTGGTAGTAGTAGTAGTAGTGGTAGTAGCAGTAGTAGCAGTAGTAGTAGTAGTAGTGGTGGTAGTAGTAGAGTTCATTTATTTTGAGCACCCTTCCCTATAGGCTTAGGGCACCCTTATAACAAAATAGACATACATAGCAGTTAGGGAAAAGTCAATATACAATATATAAACATTTTATAAAATCCCCATTAAAACATAAACAGACTAATTCATGGCTACCTTAAGACTTAACTCAAATTCATCAGGTTCCAAAGGCTTGTTTGAACAGGAAGGCTTTAAGATGTTCCTTGAAAAACTCCAAGGTGGGAGCCTCCTGAAGGTACTCCAGCAGTGAATTCCAGAGGACCAGGGCTGCTATTTTAAATGCCCAGTCCCTGGAAGACTTTAAGCTAGCCATGGGGACCTCCAGGAGGGCCTCTCAAGCAGCTCTAAGGCAGTGAGATTGGGTGTAGGGATGCAGAAGTTCCTTCAGGTAGTCCTGACCCAACCCATGTAGGGCCTTATAGGTCAAAAGACATATTTTAAAGGCGATGCCCCAGTGCACAGGCAACCAATGCAGTTCATACAGCACCAGTGTGACATGACCGAACCTCAAGTGTCCAGTCAGCAAGTGGGCCGCTGCATTATGCAGAAGCTGCAGGCACCGCATCGCACCTCCTCTGACCCTGAGGTAGAGTGCATTACAGTAATCAAGCCTTTAGGTGAAAAATGCATGTACCAGCATGGCCAGGTTGTCAGGGGGAATAAGGTATTTAATTCTGATGATGTTCCAGAGATGATAAAAACCAGACTGGACAATGAATGACATCTGAGCATCAAGTGTCAGCTCATTGTCCAGAACAACTCTCAAATTGCTCACCTTTTGGCAGGCCTCTAGTTCAGTCAGGCCAATAAAAAGCCCCAACCTGTCTCCAGAGGTGCCCACTCCTCCCCTCTGATCTGGCTCAACCACCAGCACTTCATTCTTCCCCAGGTTAAGTCACAGCCAGTTTGACAATGTCCAAGCCTGGATCTCGGCCAAGCAATCATACAGCAGTCCACCTTGTCAGATCTCTCAGGTGTGAAGGACAGGTAGAGCTAAGTGTCATCAGCATAGCAATGAAAACTCAGCTCATATCACCTTATGACCTCACCCAGGGGCAGCATGTGCACTGCGAACAACAAGAGGGAGAGGACAGAGCCTTGGGTAACTCCACAGGGCAGGTCCATCAGGCCTGAGGAATAATTTCCAAATATCCCTCTGAGTCCTGCACTGGAGAAAGGGCTCAAATTAGCTGATGACCTTGCCAGTGAGTCCTACATACTACCTTAGCCTGTCCGACAACACCCCTTGGTCCACAGTGTCAAATACTGATGAGAGATCAAGGAGGATGAGAACTGATCACTCTCCTCTATCCCTCACCCTGATCAGATCATTCAGCATCCCTAACCAATGTGGTCTCTATGCTGTGCATAACCCTAAACCTGTACTGGAATGGTTCGTAAATTTGGAAGTCCACAAGGTGACTCTCGAGCTGTTCCATGACCACCTTCTCAAAAACCTTCCCCAGAAAGGGGAGATTCAAGATAGGTCGGTAGCTTGCCAAAACATCAGGGCCAAAGATGTTTTTTTTCAGCAGGTGCTTAACCAGTGCCTGCTTAAGGGATTCCCAGAAAAATCCTTTCCATCAAGGAACTCCCGACAATCTTGGCAAAAACTGGACCCAGGACCTTGAGGCATCCAACAATAGTCACGTTGGGCCTGGGTCTAGGTAACAGAATGTTGGTTAAAGCTTCCAGATCACTCCACAAACCTCCACCATCATCACCAGCTGGCACTCTCCCCAGGGCGACTGACCGCATCTGCCCACCCAGGACCTGTCACTGTTGGAGGATGGTATTTCGCTTGGAGAAATACCAGCACTCACAGAGGACATTCTGTCTGAGAAGAATCACATGAACTCCTCACATTTGTGAGCTGAAAAAGCTCTCATGAGTTCCAGACAGGCCGGATGTACTGTAATAGCTTGTCTGCAACCTGAAAGAGCTGAGCCGGTCGGTTCTTCTCAGCTGCAATCACCCCAGGCATAAAGGCTGCCTTTTTTTGGGTGATTGTATTCTGATACTCATTGTAGTCAGCAATCAGAACCAGCCTGCAGTCCAAGGACCTGGTCTTCCTCCAATGCCTCTCCAACCTTCACCCCTGGTTTTCAGCATTTTTAGCTTGCCATCAAACCATGGTGAGTTGAGGTGCAAAACCAGTGGGCATACATGAGTCAGAGCCAGATGATCCAGGGCCTCTATGACAACCCTGTTATAGGTTGTCACGGCATTCCCCATACCATCAGAGCAAGCCTGAGGCACAGACTAAATGTCCAGTTTTGCCATCAGTCCCTTTGGTTGTAACCCTCCCAAAGGGTGGAACTGGACCATTTCTGCAGAGGAAGGGACATTTAGGGGGGCTTTGAAGCTGAACATGATGGTGCAATGATCCAACCAAATGACTGGATCAGTCTCAATGGTATTAATTTAGAGCCCCAGGGAGAACACCAGACTGAACACGTGACCAGAGCAGTGGATCCCGGCTGTGGTCTCCAGAGTAAGGCCCATAGCCTCCATGTTAGAAAGGAAGTCTCTGGGCCTAGATGATGCCTCATTGTCCACCCAGGTGTTGAAGTCCCTCAGCTACCTGCCCTCTCAGTCCAGTGGGCTCCCTGGGCAGAGGGACAAGGCACAGAGAACTGTGCACCAATTGTCTTCTCAATGCAGGACTTCTCTGGTCCCCACAATCTGAATCTGCTCCTGCTGGCCATATCCTTCTTCCTGTTAACCCCTAAATGCCTTTCCTTACATTACCCAGCTCCTCATATCTCCAAGAAACTGTAGCTGAGAGGGGTGGGTCACAGAAGGGGTGTAAAGCTTTTAAAAGAGAGGGGGAGTAACACAGCCAAGGGGCTTGTTAGAAAACCCATCTCTAGTGTCTACTACTAAGTACTCTAGCAGTTCTACTAATACACTAATTAAAACACAGCAACTCACCCTACCACACACACACATACCACACTCTTTCACACAATCACTCACTCCAACACAAATAACAAAATATGAACCCCCCTCCCTAACCCAAAATTCCAACACTATACAAATAACTATTACAAAATACCTTAACCCACCCATCCACAACCCACCCAACAATAAAATACAAAGTTCAATTGGGGAGGTCACCAGTTCGCAAAGCAATATCCTAACAAATATCCATTCAGTTCACCGGAACTCTAATGTTTGCAATGTTCTTCCAGGAGAGCAAAATTTCCACAGAATCAAAGCCAGAGAAGAGAAGAGAACAGTCAGTCATACTCCATGCCCAAGCAGCAAAAGGCTCCTACCACTCAAGCTGCTTGTTGGTACAGCAGTTCCCAAAATGCAGGTCCCTCCAACCCACTCACTGCTGAGGGACTTCCTTCTGGGGTCAGTAGGCAATCGTAGAGGGCACTTAGCATACTTAAATCACCTTCTCAGGTTTTCTCCACCGGACTCAAACAAGCACACATGCCACAAACTGTAGCAGCTCAAGCCCCCTTACAGTCAGAACTAGCATTTATTGGGGTTCAGTTCAAGGTCAGACAGTACATTCCTCACTGACCCTCAGGACCTTGGCAGATGAAACAACTCACCCCCCTTTTTGGATCCATTTACAGAGTTTCCCAGGTCCACTCAAACTCCTGCAGATACCTCCGTGTTTTTCCAAAGGACAAGTCCCATATTGCATTCCCCCTTCTCTCTCACTCAGGGGAGAATGAGCAACCAAACGCTGCAGATCTTCCAGATCAGGTGAAACTATGGCAGGATTTCATTACCGCACAGTCTGGCCAGAAACGCAGCACAGACAGCCATGGGAGGCTCACACGACTGCCAAATGATCCACACCAGCACCGGACAGCAGCACACCAGCACCTCCACTGATAACTCGGACTTCCTCCTCAGGCAGCACCAGTCCACAAACCTCAAAAATGGAATCAGGGTGATCTATAATGGATCTGTTATCGTTACCCAAGTGCTACTGCTCCACAAAATTGCTCCCAGGTATACGAGTAGGGATACTGCATTGCAGTGGTAACACTCTTAATAAAAACAATAAAAATAACTCCTCACACCACTTCACTTACTTCGCCTAACTATGCTACCCGGCCTACACCTACTGTGCTTCCTAACTACAGGTAAAGTGATATACAAGCTAAAAAAAGGTAAAAATAGTGCAAGATCTTTTCTGCCCCTTACAGACAGCAGCCCAGTGTGGCTGCCATCTTGCCAGTTTAATGAGACACTGGGGGGAATTTTGATGCAGGATCTTGAACGTAAAATTTAGTAGAGTTAGTTGGGTCCTGTGCTGTGGTTGCAGTCAACTGCCAGAGTCCACATAACCATAGATAATGATCTCCAGGATGGCAGGCAGTATGGGTTTGTCTCAGGTAGAACCTGTCAGACAAACCTGGTTGACTTTTTTGATAGAGTGGCACATTCACTGGACAAGGGCCAAGCGGTGGACGTCCTTTACCTGGACTTCAGCAAGGCCTTTGACTCAGTGCCACATGGAAGGCAAAGCAGCATTTTGGGTAACCTGGGAGTGGGGGAAGAAACTGGTTGTATGGGTCAAGAGCTGGCTACAAGATCAGCAACAAAAGGTGGTCATGGGGGGTGAGCTATCGGAGCCCAGAGCAGTAAGGGTACAAGTGGGGTCCTGCAAGGCTCGGTGCTGGGACCAGTGCTGTTTAACATTTTTGTTGCTAACATTTCAGATGGGATAAAAAGTAAGACGACACTAAGATCTGTGTGGAAGTGGATGGGGAAGGTGGTAGAGTACACCAGGAGGACTTGGCAAGACTGGAGGGCTGGTCAAACACATGGCAGTTGGGGTTCAGTGCCAAGAAGTGTAAGATACACTTGGGGACCAGAAATCCTAGGACTAGCTACTAGTTGGGAGGAATACAGTTATCCACATCAATGGAGGAGAAGGATCTGGGGGTACTAGTAATGGGAGAAATGAACCACTCAGCCCAGTGCAGGAGGGCAGTAGCAAAGGCAAATAGAATGCTGGGGTGCATCATGAGGGAGAATCACCTCTAGGAGCAAGGAAGTGGTCCTGCCTCAGTACAGGTCCCTGGTGGGGCCACACATGGAGTACTGAGTGCAGTACTGGTGCCCCTATTTGAAAAAGGACATCAAGCTACTTGAGGGGGTACAACACAGGGCAACAAAAGTTATCCTGGGATTGGAGGACATGCTATATGAGGAGAGACTGAGGGACCTCAATATGTATTCCCTGGAGGATAAGAGGGAGAGAGGGGATATGATTGATACCTTCAGGTACCTGAAGGGTATAACAGAGTAAACACTGAGAGTATGTTCAAATTTAAAGGTGGGAGGGAAACCAGGGATCACAGTCTGAAATTGGAAGAGGAAGATTTAGGAGGGAACTGAGGAGGCACTATTTCATGGAAAGGGTGGTTACAGGGTAGAATGCACTGCCAGAGGAGGTGGTATCCTTGAGGTTGGTAAGCAGCTTCAAGAGTGGGTTGGACTGGATCAAAGGGAGGGTCCAAACTGAGGTGGGACGGGGGAGTTGTTGAAGGAAGCAGGAGGAAATACAGAGGGGGAGGGAAAGGGGGGCTGCTGCAGTCTAAATAACTGACGTGCTGCACACTTGAGCAGGCTAGATAGACCATGAGGTCTGTATCTGCTGGCAATTTTGTATGTTTGTATGTATGCACATGAGTTGTTCAAAGTTGGAACAATGGTGGGACCTATGGCCTTGTGGGGAAGCAAATCTGGCCACTTTGTAGTATAAGGATTTTTTTCTTTGCCCAGTTTTTGGAGTGGCATCTACCACAACTGACGATGGCATACCTGTAGAGACAACCTCTCAAAATGTGAACGGGAAGCCCTACAGGATCTTTGAAGTTTAAAAGGGGTTGTTTTCAAGCAATCTGATAAAGAGGGGAATGTGGTTATTCTTAACAAATCTGATTATGTGTTAGAAGCTATGAAATTGCTTTCTGATAAAGAAACATCTGTGGTTTTAAAGAAGGACCCCAGTTTGGATTTTCAGATACAGCTTTTTTTCTTTAATAGATGAAGTTGCAAGGAGAGGTTTCATTATGGAACAAGAACAGAAATTTCTAAAGGTGGACAATCCAGTGATCCCTACTTTTTACTATCTCCCTAAGTTGCACAAAAACCAAGAACGGCCTCCCGGTCATCCCATTATTTCGGGAATAGGTTCACTGTCTGAGAATTTATCTAAATTCTATGATTATTTTTTGCAGCCCCTAATATGAGAACTACCATCTTTCACAAGAGACTCCATGTACATTTTGGAGAAAATAAAAGAGATCAAATGGAAACAGGATTTCCTTTGGCTTTCAGTGGATGTCTGTTCTCTATACACCTGTATTCCCCATCATTTAGGTTTGGAGGCTTTGGTGCATTTCTTAAAAAAGAATCAAAATTCTAGTAATTTACCAACAAAATTATTTTTGGATTCTCTTGAATTAATTCTGAAGCATAATTATTTTTTGTTTAATAACAAGGTATACTTACAAAACAGGGGAACAGCGATGGGGGCCACAGTGGCCCCAACTTACACTGGTCTATATTTGGAGTGGTGGGAAAATAAATTATTTTCCATGAAACAAATACATTTTTGGGAAATATTGTATTTTGGACTCAATATATAGATGATTTGCTTATTATTTTGCAAAGAACCGAAACAGAAGCTCAGAGTTTTTTGAAGGGCTTAAATAATAATAATATGAACTTGACATTTACACTTAGAACAGAGGAAAAACAAATTGAGTTTTTGGATTTAACGTTATATGTTACTGAAAATGGAAACATTGAAAGTTCCTGTTTTAGAAAAGAAACAGCAGGGAATGTGATTTTGCACGCCAGTAGTGCACACCCACCTTCCTTGATTAATTCTGTCCCTTATGGACAATTTTTAAGGTTAAGAAGAAACTGTTCCTCTCAGCAGACATTTGAGATACAAGCAGAAGAAATGTGGCATAGACTCCATGAAAGGAGCTACAGAGAAGATATTTTAAATCTAGCACTTGATAGGGCTCAGTCAGAGACAGAGTAAACCTTTTGAAACCTAAAGTGAAATCAAGAGAAAGGGAAGATAGGATGACATTTGTCCTGGAATTTAATGGAATTTCTACAAAAGTTAGCGAAATCTTGCTAAAAAATTGGAGTTTGCTGGAGCACTGCAGTGTACCAGGACTTTTTTCTGAGGCACCAAGGATTACGTACAGTAAATCAAAAAACTTAGGGGAAATTATTTCTAGTAGTCATTATGTGGCAGATAAACCTGCTAGAAACACATGGATACCAGAAAAAAAACCTTGGCTGTTTTAAATGTGCCCATTGTATGGCCTGTAAATTCTAGGTGCAGGAAAAACAGTTTGTTCATTCAACAAAAAGTTTAGTAGTGGAGATTTTGGACTTTATAAATTGCTCAACCAGTCATGTTGTTTATGTCGCACAGTGCCCCTGCAAACTCCTTTATGTGGAAAAAACCATAAGATGTGCAAAGGAACGGTTTTTGGAACATGATAATGATATTATGACTAAGGATATGGATTCCTCACTTGCAGTACACTATTTACAGCAGCATGATAGTAATCCTTTGTCTTTAAGGTTTACCATAATTGAACATGTGAAACCCTTATTGAGAAAAGGAAATAGAAAACAAATTATTTTACAGAAAGAATCAAAATGGATATTTACATTGGAATCATTGTTTCCAAAAGGTTTGAATAAGGATCTGGATCTTGCTGTATATTTGTAATAATATTTTTTCTTGATTGTTTGTCATGTCCCTTGCCTCTCGATTGGCTCATCTCTCTTTTTAATGACATATTTTGAAAATGTTACATGAAGAAGGATAAATTAAAAGATTTGCATTTCCTTCCTGTATCTTTTAATATGTCACACTATATAGGTATTATGTGTGTGGCTTTCAGAGTGTTATTACTTTTTTTTTTAAACATTTATTGATTTTTCTTAGACATTTATGACATACAGCGACATACACACATATATACCAGGGAATACCCCCAGTCCCCCAGCCCCAAACTGGCTGCGGATACTATGTACATACACAGTTACGTCAAGATTTCTGTGCCTTTAATAGGTCAGCTGACCAATGTCTAACCTCCGGAGTAGGGTAGGCATTAACTTAACTCAAATATATAGAACTTGATAGATCGTTGCCCACCAGCCAATATATTCAGATTGTACTAACCCCTCATACTCAGGTCAGACTAATAACCGCAGCTGCATCCCTAGAAAAGAGAGGGAGTCCCCCCAACCCTTCCTAATTCACAGATCCTTATATTCCTACCTTATATAACACCAGAAGTATAATTCAACTTATTAGCAGAAACGCAAGGAAAAGAAAAGACTTACCAACTAAGCGAACCTTCAAGCTGTTATTCATCAGCTAATCTCACCCTGACAGACAGACCCCCACTTCGGGCATCTACTAGTTGTATACAGTAAATGGCTTCCAAAGCCTGCCACCTTTTTTTATATAATCCCACCTTGCCCTCGCTCAACATATGCCTTCGTACCCTTCCCAGTGTTCTTATAAGATCCCCTACCCATTGGTCATAAGTATAGGCAAGGCTGTCTTTCCAATGCTTTAAAACAAAGGATTTGACAAGGGCAGTAAGTAAGGAAAGGTGGTATTTGGCCGTAATCCCTGAAACCTGAGACAGGTCCCCAAGTACACAAACTTCAGGTAACATAAACTCAGAATAGTCTAAAATGGGGTCCATGTTTTGTTTAATTTTAAGCCAAAGAGGCCAAATTTTGGAACAATCCCACATAACATGTGATATATCCCCTTGTTTCTCACCGCACCTGAAGCATAGGTCTGTCCATACAAGGTTTCTTGCACATAGCTTTACCAGAGTGCAGTACATATTAGAAGAAATAAACAATTGCATATTCTTGAGTTTAGGTATAGTTATATATTTGCAACTATTCCATACAACTTTCCAATTAGGCCTTAGGGGAGACATCATTTTGTCCCAATATGGGATGTGGGTTGGGGAGATTGAGCCCACAAAATTCAAAAGCACCCTATAAATTTGAGAGATAGGCTTATTTACAAAATTCACCCCATTTAGTTCTCCCCAGTTAAACCCGTTCTCCTGTGGATTCACCATCTCTTTTTTCACCCTGCTTAGCAAATTAATGAGCTGCATCTTCTTAAAAAAAAAAAGCAGTCCCTCACATTGAGGTGGAAGAATGACTTTATCTTTCTTTATACAATCAAACAACTTGAGTCCCTCTAACTGTCTAGCCCATTGTTTTATGATAATTTGGCCACCTAACCAGAAATTCGGGTTACCCATCATCGGTTGTTCCCTCCTTTGTGCAGGCGTTAAAAAGGACCACCATGCACTAACCCTTTTTGCTATTGGAGTCAGCTTTGCTTTTGTAGGTAGCTTGTCCAGGTGGGAAAGTAGCAATGCTTCTGGGGAAACTCCCAATTCCTTTAAGATCCATCTCTCAATGTGAAGCCAAATGGGCACATATGTGTCCCCCCAGTCCATTCCACCTTCCTACTATCCCTAGCTGCCCTGCCACATAGTATAATTGAAGATCTGGCATCTTAAAGCCCCCCACATTCTACAGTAGACGCATGACCGTGTGTTTCTTTCTTGCAGGCTTAGAGTTCCATAGGAAGCCAGATAACAACTTTCTAATTTTTATAAACCAGGACTGAGGGAAGAGATACAGTGCCAGATGGATCGGGAATAATAACCTAGGCAGTAGATTCATTTTGACCATTCCTAATCTAGCTGTAAAGTTCAGTGGAAGTTTATTCCATCTAAGGATGTCACCCCAAATTGTAGTTAACAGTTTTTCCAAGTTAACCTCTGCTCCCACCTCTACATTAGGAGTATTCCAAATACCCAAGTATTTGATTACTTGGGGGGCCCAGTGAATCTGAAGTGGCTCGAAATCTGCCCTAAAAGTATGTGGCGTAAGGGGAAGGATTTGTGTTTTGCTTAAATTCAGTTTATAATTCGATACCGTGGAGTATCTTCGTATAATTTCCAATGACTGTTTAAAGCCCTCAGCCAGATCCTGCAAATGTAAAAGTATGTCGTCCGTAAACACAGACAGTTTAAGTTCCTCCCCCCAAATTTGAATTCCCTGGATTCTGTGATTTAGGTTAAGTGCCCTTAACAAGGGTTCTAAGTAAATGTTAAACAACATAGGGGAAAGGGGGCATCCCTGCCTAGTCCTATTCTCTAATTTAATTTCCTGGGATAGATATCCATTGCACAACACCCTAGCAGTGGGGGTTGCATATAGATTTTTAATTCCCCTGAGAAGACCTTCAGGGAATCCCATCCTCTCCATGATGGCAAAAAGAAAGGAATGAGAGACCTTTTCGAAGGCCTTCTCAGTGTCTAAGGATATCAGTGCCATAGGTATCTGAGAGTCCACCGCATAGTTAAGGATATGGTGCAACTTCCTTAGTGCATCATGAGCACCCCTGCCCGGCATAAATCCCACCTGCTCCTGACTAATTAAACTTGGAGCCACATTCAAAATTCTATTAGCCAATATGCTTGTCAGGATCGTAATATCCTGATTCATCAGTGCAATCGGTCTGTAGCTCTCCAGAAGCTCTTTCGGTTTATCCGGTTTTGGGATAAGCATTATATATGCTTGGTAAAGTGGGGGATGAAATACCCCTTCTTGCATTATCCTAGTAAACATATCTTTTAGGAGAGGGAGTACTGTTGAAATATGTGATTTGTAAAACTTGGCTGTAAGGCTGTCAAGCCCCGGAGTTTTACCATTCGGCAATGATTTTACTACCTCTAAAATTTCCCCCTCACTTATTGGAGCTACCAGGCTTTGTAACTGTGCCGAATTTAGAACAGGGAGAGGTATATTTCTCAAAAAAGCTTGTATTTCTTCGCTTTTGACAGTCTCCCCCCCTTGATAAATCCCCTTATAATAAGCTGCAAAGGCATCAGCCATTTCTTGGGGGTCAGTTATAATTTCCCCTTCTACTTTTATTAAGTTTACCATTCATGCAGCTTCCTATTCCCTCACTCTAGCCGCTAAAAGGTGGCCAGGCACATCTCCCTGCATTAAGTACTTAACCTGAATTTTCTACAACCAAAAATCCACCTTAGTATAGATCAAGTCTGCCATTTCATCCCTCAGATCCTTAAGTTTAGCATCCAACTCTGCAGATGACCCTTCTAAAGGCTCCAGAGAGTCTATAGCCCCTAAAATAAACTCCTCTCGAGCTTGTCTGAGCCTGTTTCTTCTTGCTGCATATCTTTGAGCTACCCCCGAATAAAGAACCTTACAAGTTGGCCAGACTATTTGCTTGTCCTGCAGTGTTGGTAGCTGAACCTGAATGATCTCACTAAGAGCCTCCTCTAACTTTCCATGTAGTGTAGTATCAGACAATAGTGACTCATCTAATCTCCATCTATATGGCTTGGGGGGAACTGCTTTTAGTTCCCACGTCATCTGTATAAGGGAGTGATCCGATAAAATTCTACTGTGGGTAGCCATTTCTTTTATTCCCACCAACGCTTCCTGATTGACCAGGAATAAATCAATCCTGGATTGCATTTTATGGGCCCCTGAAAAGAAAATCATGCTCTTCAGTCCCTTACCATGTATCCAAACAGGGTCCACCAATGCCGTAACCTCCAAAAAATGCCCCATAGCTTCCTGTGCTCTGGATGGGGGTTTCTTAGAGGGTGGATTCCTATCTTTCCAGTTACTTAAACACAAATTCCAGTCTCCTGCTAGAATGATCGGGTGTGCTGGCAACCCTACTACATCTACCTCTAATGAAGCAAAAAATTCCAGGTTAGGGGGCATTGGGCCATAAATAGAGACAATTGACAAGTCTGAGCCCAGAATAGAGCCAGAGAGAAAAATTCCCCTGGTGTCCCCTTTAATTATGACCCTCTTTACCACATATGGGAAAGCCTTCCCCACCAAGATGGTAACTCCTCCCGAAGCTGTTGTATTTCCCACTCCGAATACCTGTCCCACCCACATTGTTTTTAACAGATCCAATTCCTCTGATAAAAGATGAGTCTCTTGTAAAGTCACAATTTGTGCCCCCATTCGTTGAATATATCTCAGAATCACCATTCTTTTTCTCTTACCCCTAAGGCCTTTAGCATTCCAAAAGATAATTTTAATATCTGACATTATACCTGTACACTCCCATATTTATTGCCTTGCTACGATCTGCCAATATCTTGCTCCCAACTAATGGACTGTCTCTCTTTTTTCCCCCCCTCACAATTCCACGATCCTATGATCGCCCTCCTAGGACAAAAATGATCCATGACTGAGCCAGTTCCCGAGTGCCCCCTCCGTCCCCTCTCCAAACTCATACCAGGAATCCCAAGAGAAGAAAAAAAATTCCCCTCTCTACCCTGCCTCCCTATTTCCCCCAATGATTTTGCTCCTCCTCACTCGCCTTCTCCTGACCCCCACTGACCAGGGGGAGATATGTTCCTGGTGGTCCCCAATTTATATCTGTTTTCAGCCTATCCTGCCTGGTTATCCTTCAGTGTACATTAATGAGTGCTGGGGGACTTGCTAATATAGTGCACTTCAAATGCTTAACCCACTATTCCCCTAGACCAGCATTTTTTCCCCACCAAATAACCACCTCCCCTGCCATATAGTTTCTCTTTTCCCTGTACTACAAAGGAAGCCCAACTCCAGCTGTCCCTCCTAATATTTACCCAAGGAGAAATTTCCCTTCCTCTGCTCCCCCCTCCATACAACTGTTCACAATGCGAAGAGCAGCCTACTGAATGAAAGCCACAGCTTACCAGAAAAGTGAGCTTACCTAAAGATTAGCCAGTACTGTTCACCCTGCGCCCCAATTATATAGTTATCAAAACTCAAGTTCCTTGCCCCCAACATAAGCCTTTCACCTTCATTTCTGAGGTTACCGGGTTAAAGGGTTACAAATTCTCTATTATCCAATACAGCGCACGACTTGTTTTTAAAAGGCAAATCTAGGCTAGGTAAAGCTCTCTCCCCACATCCGTGGAAATGAACCTTAACCCCCCATCGTAAACTCATTAATTTATTTAAACTAAAGCACGTCTGCCCTCTAGTGGCATCACCCACTAATCGCTTTTCTGCAGCTCGTATTAGCCCTGAAAAAGGAGGCCTCCCTTCCAATTTGCTAACCAGAACCCTATCCCCATTGCTTCCCTATAGGTCTCGATAACTCTTTCTCCCTCTCGATCCCCTGAGCTGCCTTAACACAAAAATGTAGGCTATCTGCCTAATATAATCAACCATTTGTTCATTTTAGAAACCATAAACAATTTCAGTCCACGCATAACTTTTCTGTCTTTCCTATATCCTATCCAGATCAGGTTAACATTCCCCATTGCCACTGCCAAACCATTCAGGTCGGTGACTTGAATAATGATGGGAGCTCGAATCTCAAGCCCTCCAGAGCATCACGTGCTGTTAGGTATTTTTTTCTCCACTTTGGAGCTTAACAATTAAGGTCGCTGGATACTGCATCCGAAACTTGATCCCAGCTAAGCAACACTTCTTCTTAATGTCTGAGTATTCTTTCTGTTGATCTCTAATGGAGGGTGTTTGATCCTGGAACAGCCACAAAGTCGCCCCATTCCACTGTAGATTTTTTGATTGCTTAGCTTTACTGAGAACGAATGTTTTTTCTTTGTAGTTAAGAAACCTCATAATTAATACCCGTGAGTGAGCTCCTGGGTGGGGGGTCTCTCGAAGTGCCCGATGCACTCTTTCCAGATTGTATGCCTCCCCATATGAAGTCAGGTCTAGCAATTTCAACAGCAGATCCTGCAAGAAGGTTACACAGTCCGCCCCCTTCATTTTTTCAGGAAGCCCTGCCATAATTAAATTATTTCTCCTGCTACGCGACTCTTGATCTTCAATGCCGTCTTCCAGCTTTTTGACTTGTTTTCGTAGCACAACCACTTCTTGTTCTGTTACTGTAGTTTTCTTTTCCTGCGATGAAACCCTGGCCTCCAAATCTCCCATCCTCCTCGCCAGCGCATTCAGAGTCAGTTTTACCATTGAAAAATCTGCCACCAAACCCTGCAGCATTTGTTTAATCTCCAGAATGTCATCCGCTTGTGCTTTCTCTCCCCCTTCCACTCTCTCTTGATCGTCTTGATCCTCCAGCACAGGCAAAAGGGGTTTCTGGCATTTCACTGCCGGAACCTGAGTCGACAAAGGCTCTGAAACTCCACACTCCATCTCGGCCATTCAGCTAGGCCTTTGCAGATCACCCCAGAGACCAGGCAAAATGCGTTCAATCTGCTCCTTGCTGTTCGTTCGAGAGGCAGAGAAGCTTAAAAAACTTTCCCAAGTAATTAGATTACCAGATTGAGCCCTTAAGTTTAGTTAAAAGATAAATTAAACTGACGAGGGCCCAGGAGCAACACTCAGGATGTCCTCTCTCCTCTAGCTCATCACGTGATTGGGCTTCAGAGTGTTATTACATTTTGACATTTCTGAATGTGATTTCTGTAATAAGGTTTTCATGGTATTTGTATGGACTTATATTCAATCTAATAGTCCATATTACTAGATACAGGATAGAAATGCATGGGTTTAACACAAAATTGTCTCCTGTTTCCCAAGATAATTAATTCTGGGACTTTTGTTTACTACATATTAATATATATAGCATATAAAAATAGGAGTTCAAAGTACAATAATTGTGTTTATAAATAGTAACATTATTATTAGGACTTCTTTCTCCTTCTTTCATGTAGGAATTAAGTAATGTTGTTTGTTAAATTTTTATGTCATAAATATATTTATTAGTAATACTGTGGTATTAAATCAAGCAGGTGTTTGATATAATAGAATGTGGTAGAGCACTGAATGACATTTTTTGTATTGCTACTAGCACTTTATTGGATAATTTGAATTAATTATTGATTGATGTGATTATAAATATGTAAGTCATTTTCACTCACTCCAACCCCCCCCCCCCCCGATTTAGAGGGTGTATACCCTCAAAGTGCTGGGGAGCCATTGCATGTGTGTTTGAATAAAATTATTACTGTGTTTTTTCATATCCTCTGTGTGAGTCGCTTTTTTACGTGTTTTGTTTTGATCTACCACAACTGCCCTATAATCAATTGGTGGGAGTGAGTTACTTTTCACAATTCTCACTCTAGTGTCCACTGTGAGGTGCCTCTAAATACAGAACAATAGCCCCAGCTTCCCGTGGATAGACTTAGTGGTGTTGTTCATGTGGCTGCCAACAGTGAGGCAGGGATCATGGGTTACTTAAGCAATAAGGCACAACAGGATGTGGGTTATTGGAGAGTTACCCACACCTTGTGTGGTGTGTCACGAGGCACAGCAGAGTAACTTAACCACACAAGAAGTGGGTAAATCACCCAATAACTCACACCCTGGAGCGCCTTATTGCGATTATACAATGGACCCATGTGTAAAATAAATTTAAAATGCGTTTAAATATGTTTTTTTATAAATGCTATTCCTCAGCGGTGGATTATGCAGGATTTACCCACGGCCATGTGATATGTTTTGACCAATGAGGGTACAGGATTTTCACACACCATTGCATAAACCCAAGGACCTCACAGGTACTCCCATGGCAACAGACTGTGATGTCACAACAGAGGATTATGACTTAAAGTAGGGAGTAAACTACAGAGACAGGTAAACTCAAAATGAA
Organism: Neoceratodus forsteri; assembly: GCA_016271365.2. NCBI lineage: Eukaryota > Metazoa > Chordata > Ceratodontiformes > Ceratodontidae > Neoceratodus > Neoceratodus forsteri. The sequence continues at coordinate 72,412,155 of JADMNL010000033.1, forward strand.
TTCTGTGGGATAAAGATACTATATTCACACACATTTCCTTAGTAATAAATGATGGGGATGAAAAATATATAAAATATAAATGGAATGCAAGCAGAATTGTACCCAATTATGATGTTTTCTTTGAGGCGCCAGTAGCTCTTTAAGACTTTATTCATTACTTGATGTATGGTGTCTGTGAAACTCATCAACGCAGTACAGGTTCCATTACCTTTTCCGAAACCACACTGCTCCTCATAGAGAAGCTTGAACTGGTATATGTACAGTAGGTAGTGAGCTGGTTTTGGACGGTCTTCTTCTGGACTTTAGAAAAGACTGATAGCATGGACATGTGTCTATAATTGTCCAGGGACGTGTTTTTGCTTTTTTTAAAATAAATTACTTTTGCTAGTTTCTAGATATCAGGAACTATTTTTGTTTTAAATGAAAGACTGAATATTTTGGTGATTAGCAGGGCAATCTGTGGTGTGGCTTATTTGAGAAATTTTTTTTTTGGGGGGGGGAGTAGTCCATCGTTGCTGGCAGATTTGTCTGTTTTTAAGTGGACCAACAGTTTATAGACTTCTTTAACTGCAACCTTTATTAAGTAGTAATATGGAGGGCATCACCAGTTCAGACCTGAGTCTTTTTTTGTGGACATCATTATGGGACTCCCCTTCAGTAGCCGGATACCACAACTTGTCCAGATTGCAGGAATCAGTCAATCAATCAATGAATTAATCAATCTTTATTTTACCAAGCAAAACACCATTGAGGTAAACTCATTTACAAGGTGGACCTGGGCAGGTACACATATTGAATTACAACAAAGCAGTTAAATACATAAAAGAACAATTATACAGTACAAATAACATTAGAAAAATACATTAAGAAGGAGTAATTCACTAATACTGCAATCAAAATACATAATATGCACAAGAATATATACAATATATACAGAAATGTTCATTGAACAAGTCTGCCACCATCTTTGCATCCATATGCCTGGTACGATCAGCTTCAGTGGTTATTGGGGCCTCAGCAGATTCGGGGTTGGTTAAATTATTAACACAGGTCCAAAATATTTTAGGGTCACTTAAACTAGCGTACTGCTGCGCTTTGTAATTTGAGCATTTGGCTAACTTGAATTCACTCTTGCGCTTGTTCCTCAGGTGCCTGTAGGCTTCCCAGTTAGGATCTAAGTTGGATTTTTTCTACAGATCCCAAGCTGAATCTCTAGATTTCATTAATTTGAAGAGATCTCCACTTAGCCAATTCGAGTTTATGTTTTTGAACCCTGTCCCTGGTCAGGGGGGCGTATTTATCAAGCAGCTTCATAAATTCAGTGATAAAGAAGTCCAGTGTGCAGTTAACATCAGGATCAGAATCCTTGAAGGATCGGTCTGTGTGTGAGAGGTCGAGTAACTATGCTTGGCGGCTGATGTAAATGAGGCTATGGGTCCCTGCTCTAATGTTATGCCTAGGGGGTGCAGTGAGGATTTACTTAAGGTTATAGTCATCTAGGCATGGGACAGGAATGAAGGAATATTACAGATGGGAAGAAAAAGCTAAAGCCAATGACCAGATAGGGTCCCTGGCCACTTTGTCAGGTAATATAAACGGGCAGACTGTATGGGCCTGGTGGCCCTTATCTGCCAACAGTATCTATATACTGTATCTACAGTATGTATCTAGGACATCTCTGTATGTGACGGTATTCATCAACTAGTTTAAATTAAAATCACCTAGTGCAGTTATTTTTTGTGTGGTAACACCAGTATGGTTAGCAGTTTGTTATTCACTTTTAACAAGGAAAAAGAAATCAGAATTAAACAACAGGTACAGTACATTAGTGACCTCTACAGAACATTAGCAATCAAAGATGTGCTTTTCAAACTAGAAATAATTTGAGGCCTTAGGGCGCTGACATTGTCCCTTTAAGTAGCTTTATTTCAGATTACTCAGTTTATGGCACCCTTTTGAAATTCATGTGTAAAAGAAATTAACAGATAAACATACAAAAGAAAACTTTCTCATACTCGTGGTAAATTCGGAATAGTACTTTTCTTTATAGAGTGCTTGAATACAATTTAAAGATTAAAAATTGTATCTAAAAAAATAGAAATTCTGCCCAGCCCAGTAACACCAGTGGTTTCATGTTACAAAACCATGCAGGGGCACCAGGTTCAGTTTCCAGTCCAAATTCTCAGCTGTGGGCAGAAGGGGCCAGGGTACCATTCTTAGGCTCCAGGAAAAGGTTTGCAAACTTCCCATTGATTTAGCTCCTCCAATGACAGCAGACACTAGGTCTTAATGCGTTTGTGATCACATGCTGTTAGCCTCTTCCCAACCCACAGGTTTTGGCATTGGTGAGTGTCCTGACATAAGGAGATGGGAAGGGTTATGGGAGAAAAGGAAAACGGGACTGGTCTGCTATGTTGGCTGACGGCCAGCATGCCACAACCACAGTGTCTACAGGACAGTGATGCCCCAAGGGCCCCCATCCAGTACCAAGCACACTTGTGTTTTTTTCTCTATCTGTTTATCCTCCTTCATTCCTTTTTTTTCCTGAAGTACTTTTTGCTTTTTTTTCCCCATTTTTCTCCTCAGCCCCCGGCCCCTCACATCCCCGATGTGATGTATGCTTGTGGAGGCATGCGCACGTCACGCACTACTGGACGCCCCCTACCAGTTGTTCCACTACTGCCTATGCTGGCACCTGGACCTCCATCTGGTGGTGGCAGGACTATGGACGGGTGACCCTCTCTCCTAGGAGAGGAGAGCCAACACTCGATCCTGCTCCCCCCTTCCCCCCATGCCGGCACTCTGGCCACACAGGGTCATTCCCAAACCTGGGTCACCAGTGTAGCATGAAGTAAAGCCAGATGCATTAGCCTCCAGTGCCACCGAGATATCCTCCTTCATTCTGAGTGACCCCAACCTTACTGACCACTCCAGCCACGTCACCTTGACATTCCCCAGATCTTACCTGCCATGTGTTCCCCTAGGGCTTGCCCACCCAGGCAAAGTAGGCTGGGCTCCCCATCCCCCATTGTAACATGGACCTGGTTGGTAGAATTGCCTGAGTCATCTGGTAGGGCCTGTGGGTAGTGCCAGTCAGCCTGCTGGCCCGAGCTTTCCACCATTTCCTCCCATTGGAGGACAATGCTTTCAGTGCTGTCATGATGTATGGCATGCACTTTCGTGCAATATGTATCAATGCCTGCCACTCCATTTTCCCATTCTGTGGTCTCAAGCTGCCTGCCACCTGTCTACACTAGAGGCCAGGCTTGTGTTGAACTCCGTAATCAGCCCACTGGAGGAGGACAGCAGTTCTATAGACACTCAATCCTCCTCCCTTGGCTAACCCTCTGACATCCCGAGTTTGCTCCTGATCTCGAGGTGTCTGTGATGCAAGCAGTAGTGCTACCACTCTTCCAGCATGCCGGCACCACCAAGCACACTTACTCTTTCATCCTGGTGGCTTTAGGGGTCCCACATGATGGAATACGGCTGAGGCCTCTGGTGGTGCAGGAATGTGGATATCAGGAGGCAGCTTTGGGAGACAACACAGAGCAGTAATGGGAAGTGGGGTTTAAGTAAGCCCAATGGTGTGAGGGGTTAGGTATTTAAGGGGGAGTGGCAAAATAAAAAAAAAGTTTAAGGTCTACAGTACGATTGCAACTTTGGATGTTTTTTTATAAGTTTAATTAAGCTGGTTCTGATCTCTTTAGTTTTCAGACAGTATATTATGGGATTGACTAGAGGGGGTAGAATGTTCTGCAACACACGTGTCAACATTCGAACATCTATAGAGAACCCTGGAAATCTGTAGCAAATAAAGATGATTACTGTTCCTAGATAAAAGACGGCAATGACAGACAGGTGGCTGGTGCAGGTGGAAAATGCTTTCCAGCGGCCCTTGGATGAAGCAACCTGAAGTGCTGACATAATAATTTTTGCATAAGAGAATCCAATAAATAACAACTGCACCAATGTTGCACCCATAGCCACGGAAATATTTATTGCATCTTGCACAGAAACATCAGCACAAGCCAAGGGGATCATGGCAATGAACTCACAGCAATAATGATCAATTTTATTAGGTCCACAAAATGGCGTCATGAGAATGCAAGCTACAAGAAGGAGGGCAATCAAGATTCCTGATACCCAGCAACCAGCAGATAATCTGACAGCATGCTTGTTGGTCATTATGGTGGGATACTGGAGTGGGTTGCATATGGCTTGGTAACGGTCATATGCCATGACTCCCAGAAGGCAACTCTCCGTTCCTCTAAAAATCGTACTGGCTGCCATCTGTGTGATGCAAGAACTAAATGCAATCAAGTTATCATTATTTATTAGGTAGTATAACATCTGAGGGATGGTTGCTGAGGGAATAAATAGGTCTAAGAGAGACAGGCTACCAATAAAATAGTACATAGGGGAATACAGTTCACTGTCCAACACAATCACAGTTAGGAAAATGAGGTTTTCTGTCAGCACAGCAGCATATGCCACAAGGAAAACAGCAAAGATGATAGTCCGTGATGTCCAGTCCTGGAATCCAGGAAAAGCATTGAAGATGAAGTGCGAGATGTGAAAAGCTGTGTGATTCCCTTCTGACATGGCTGGCTCTCACGTTCAGTCACTCTAAGGAAAGAGAAGTGGGAATCAAGTCAAATCTTTATCACCATTCACCATCATTGCTTACCAATTAGCAGCAGAAGAATAAACAGAATAAAGGCATACCAGAGAAGTACTCAGTTTACCTAGGGAGGTGGTTAAGGTCAAAACAGTTGCGGGTTTCAAGAGATTCCCTTACGGGTGTGATGCAAATGGCAGAGGGCAGAAAAGGGTCACATACGTACATACAATTGCCAGCAGATAAGGACCAATATGGCTCATCTAGTCTGTCATCCATGATACTCATTATCTATTGAGTCTCCCCCTGCCCCCCCTCCGATCATTGCTTGTATTCCCCTTGACCCCCTCACTTTAGTCTACCACCACCCCTACACTCCCAGGATCCCCTTTTGTCTGTCCCATGCATGCTTAAATCCAGAGACAGTTTCAGCCTGTACTACCTCATCTGGTAGCCAATTCCAGGCATCCACCACCCTCTCCATGAAATAGTACTTCCTTATATTTCCCCTAACTTTTCCTCCCTCCAATTTCATGTCATGACCCCTCATTGGTGAGCCCCTTTTCCTCTAAAATAAGCTTCCCTCCTGTACTGTTAAACCCCTTTAGATATCTGAAAGCCTCAATCATGTCCCCCTTCTCTCTCCTTTCCTCCAGTGAGTACATATTTAGATCTCTCAGTCTGTCCTCATGTGCCCTCCATGCTGCCCATGAATAATTCTGGTTGCCCTCCTTTGGACAGCCTCTAACCTCTCAATGTCCTTTTTAAGATGTGGCCTGTAGAACTGGGTGCCATACTCAAGGTAAGGCCTGACCAATGTCTTATACAGGGGCACAATGACCTCCTTCTGTTAGCAATACCCTGCCCTATACATCCCAGCATTATGTTTGTCTTCCCAGAAGCGTTTTGGCAATGATTTGTCACCTTGAGGTGTCATGATGATGACACTGAGGTTCCTCTCCTGGTCTGTGACTGCTATTTCCTCCCTCCACCCCCTGGAGCACATATTTTGCCCTAGGATTCCTATGTCTCAAGTGCATAACTTTATACTTCTCCATGTTGAACCCAAGTCTCCAGTCTTTGGACCACTGTTCCAGCTTTTTAAGGTCCTTTAGTTTTTTTAAGTGTTTATGGGTTGAGTGAAAAAACCAGAGTTACAAGGTGGGAGTGCTGGGTAGACCCTACCAATGTTAGACTGCAAGGGGCTACAGTAGGGACCAAGCACACTCGATGGGCTAAGGATCTTTTTCTACACGTAAAATTCTGTTTCTGTGTTTCTAATTATGAAGGTGCTTTCCATAGTTCCTCTCTTTGCTAAAAATTCAACATTAAAGCAGCAGCATTTGTTAGTCACCATGTATTTTTTTATGTTTGCTTGCACGCATGTGCAAGAAACATTATGCGGCAGCTTAGGAGAGAAGCAAGCTGTGAAGGTGTGGCAGTGTGGCGGCCAATGCCAGCACTGCATTTGTGGGCTTGGCAGTGTGCACCCAATGCAGGCCCAGTGTCCTGATGACAGTGGTTCTGCAGAAGTGCCACCAACTTGAAATGATTTGGCAGCTGCAATGAGGGGCCACCTCGTCATTGCAGCATCAGCAATTCTGCTGCAGTGAGGGAGCAACCCATCATTGCAGGGTGGTACCTCGCCTGGTGTAACAATACCAGGAACATGGCAGCTCTATGCGGCCACCTCAGAGCTGAGTGGGGTGTCCAATCCCCCTGTCACATGCCCCGACCCCTTTCATTTGTTGACGGGGAGCCCAGTCCCTGTCAGCATAATGTTCCCACCCCAAGTTTCTGTTGTGTGCTGAGGGGGTGCCCAATCCCCCTCGGCATCATGTGCCCCCCCAACAGTCTTTCTTTGCCGATGGGGGCCCAAACCTGTCAGCTTCAGTCACCACCTTCCCAGTTCAATTTTCCAATGGGGAGTCCATTCCCAGTCAACATAATGTTCCCACCCCCTCGATTTCTGCTGTGTGCCAAGGGGGTGCCCAATCCCCCTCGGCATCATGCGCCCCCCACCTGTTTCTGTGCCGACGAGGGCCCAGTCCCCATTGGCTTTAGTCCCCCTCCCCACAAATGCAGGTGGTACACTGGGAGCCAACCCCAGTGTACCAAACAACACCTGCGAAAGAAGAAAATCGACCCATGATGCCTATTATTTTTCTTTAACCTGTAAAACAAGAAAATGGTCCCTCGCGGTTTCTCCTGCCCCCTCCCCCAACCCGCGCCCACTCTCTGTTCACCCTACCTCCCCACCCCTCTCACCCCATACTAACCTCTGGAGCCCAGCGCGATGATCTTCGGAGGACCAGGAACATGTCTGCACTCTTCAAAGCCGACTGCAAACTGAAGAAATACCGGTAAGCTGTATAATGGCATAAATAGGGTTTTTTCAACTTTGGTGCATATCTCGGGCATTGTGGGGAATTTTGGCACCTAATTTTCAACATGGGGTTATTGGGACCCCTCCTCATGAATTCAGTCACTGTCATGGCATTATTCAGTCCCAAAAGATGATTTCATGGTGACTGCGCAGAATCACCTTTTAACGAAATGACAGTGCCACTGTTCATGAGGTGGCCTCTCAAAAAGTCTATGTTGCAAATTTGGTGAAAAAAATCCAAAATATTACTGTTTTACGAGTGTGCGTTGAGCACTTTCCACGCATGCTCATAGCTTTGTGAATTTGTAATATTTTCACTCCAGATTTTCAACATTGACATTTTTCCACACCTCGTTATGAACAGTATAACTGTCAGTTTACACATCCTTGCCAAAATGTGTTTTCGCACTTCTGGTGCAGAATAGCACGGTCGCTATGGGAAATCAGTTTTAGGGACAGATTAAGAAAATGACAGTGACACTGTTCATGAGCAGAGGCCTTAAAATGCCTATGTTGAAAATTTGGTGATGAAAGCCCATAAAATGACTGTGTTATAAGCATGCGTTGCGCAGTTTCCATGCACCCTTGTAACTTCGCAAATTTGCAATATTTGCATGCCAGATTTTCAACACTGGCATTTTTCACACCTCCTATGAACAGTACAGCTGTCATTTTCACATCCTGGCCAAATGTGTTTTACACTTCTGGCGCAAGAATAACTTGCAGTTGCAGTGGAAATCAGTGCTTGGGACAGATTAACAACAAGTGAGTGAGAGAGGGGGAGTAAGCGTGCTCAACGGAGCTCTGTCAGGACAGCTGCAGATTTCTTTGTGGTCAGAAAAAGGCACCAATGCAGGCAGGAGCCCAGTACAAAAGGGCAGTCTGCAGCGCCATAAGAAACAGAATGAGCGAGTGAGAGAGGGGGAGTGAGCGAGCTCAATGGAGCTCTGTGGGGACTGCTGCAGATTTCTTTGTGGGCAGAAAAAGGCACCAACACAGGCAGGAGCCCAGTACAAAAGGGCAGCCTGCAGCACCAGAAAATACAGAACAAGTGAGCAAGCTCAACGGAGCTCTGTCGGGACTGCTGCGGATTTCTTTGTGGGCAGAAAAAGATGCCAATGCAGGCAGGAGCCCAATACAAAAGGACAGCCTGCAGCGCCGGAAGAAACAGAACGAGCAAGTGAGAGAGGGAGAGTGAGCGAGCTCAACGGAGCTTTGTCGGGACTTTAGAGTTGCCCGCCACCTGCCTAGGATCCTGTGTGATCCTATATTACAGCAGGGTCTCTGGGGTGGAGACAAAGCAAGATTGGATACTTTTACAATTGCTGTAATAATACAGATTTAGTTGTTCTGTTTATTTCTCTAACTGAGCTAAGTACCGAGCTATACTGTTAGGATTGCTGTCATAATACATATTTATTTGTTCTGTTTCTTTCTCTAACTGAGTTGAGTAATACATGGAGTGCAATAGGATTTCTAACTGGGCTAAGTGAAACTATGAGGGCTGAGAACAAAAAGTATGGTAGCTGAAGGGTGAAAAATGGACAAGGAGGCTTTAGGATTGCTACAGTAATACAGCATCTAACGGATGAGATTTGAGACTAAATTAACCAGGTCGGCAAGGGGGCAGTAGGGGGACTAGTGTGGGGGGAAACAGGAATTTGAGTTAATAGGGCCCTAACAGTTGTAGTAGGGTACAGAACCTGGGAGTAAGAGCCCGTAACATAAGATGGGGGCCAAAATGGGGCAGGTGCCACATGTCTATAGGGCAGCCATCTTTGGACGGGTGGTGGGGTGTACAGGGTATGGGTTCAGCATGATCCTGGACTGGGCTTGGAGGATGGGGGGGTGTATGCTCTGTAGAGAATTGGCTAGTTTGAGGGAGGAACTGTGGGGGTTAGAGAGGAGTCTAACTGGCAGGGCAGATGAGTACGGTAGGCATCCTGTCCGGGGGGATAGAGGATGGCAAGGGGACGGAGGAAGAACAACTAGGACCGAAACTGACCCCAGTATCAGAGGCACTAGCAGAAAAGAGAACAGAATGAAGGGGTGCCCGAGGTGAGGGGCCTCTTGATGGGAGGAAGAGACCACAAGGAGTAGTAGGGAGAGCAGATGGCTGCGGGTAGGGAGGGACCAGTGGTGGGACTGGGGATATGGAGGGAACAAGTAGGAGGGAGACCAATAGGGGGAAGAGATGTAGGAGGGGTATCGACTAGGAATAGATTTGAGCCTCTGGTATGGGAGGGGGGAGCAGGAACATACTGAAGGGGGGAGGACAAGCGGGGCATGAGAAGGATAGCGAGAGATAGGGGAAGAGATAGTGAGGACGAAAGGGTAGAAGGGGGCTAGTAAGGAAGGAGGGAAGTGACTGGAGCAGAGAAGGCTATGGGAAGGGAAGGATGGGAGGGGCATCACTATTGGGGTCGAAGGGAATGGGGGCTCTAAATTTACAACAATGGTGATAGGAGAGGAGTTGGAAATTAGCAGCAGAGGAGTGGAGGTCGACATGGGAAGCCCAGTAGGAAGTAGTTAGGCTGGAAAGGAGTTCACGGGGGATGGGAGGAATAAAGCATAGAAAAGGAGTGAGGCAGAAGTAAGGGGTACAGATGCAGAAGTCACAGAGGGTGCAGCTGGCGGGGGTAAGGGGCAGGGAAGAATGAATACTGGGGTGGTGGAAGGGGAATTAGAAGGTAGAGGGGGTAAGGGATGGGGAGTACTTGTCCTGGGGGATTCTATGCTGAAAGGGGTGAGATGGGGCAGAAGTGGGGAAAGGCACAGCTGTATTTGGGTTGAAGCTATCTCTGGGTTGACTGCAGGAGGGGCAAGCACTGCTCAAATGTGCAGGGGGGGAGGAAGAAACCTCATTTACTGTTGCATGTGAGTACAAACGACTTGGTGGGGGAGACTGTGGAAGTAGTGAGGGGAAGGTTATAGGAGTTGGGCAGGCAGTGTGAGAGCGTGGGGGAGTCGGTGGCATTCTTGGAGGTACTCCCGGTACCATGTGCAAGCATGGAGAGGAAGGGTTGGATCGAGGACTTCAATGAGTGGCTGAGGGATTGGTGCCACACCAAAAATTATGGGTTAGTGACTAACTGGGGTAGCGTCTGGGGGAATAGTAACTTGTACATGGCGTCAGGCTACACTTGAGCAGGGAGGGGACAGGAGTGTTAAAGGTGGGATTAGAGGGCTATATCTCTACTAAGGTGGATTAAACTAGCGAGGGGGCCAAAAGATTGAGGTTGGTAGAAAGGTCCGGACAGGGGAGTCTAATGAGCTCACCCCCCCTAGATATATGTAAAGGCAGAGGCATAGTAACCCTTGGAGGGGGTGGGTAGAGTGGTCTGAGTGTAATACAGAAGGCACCACCACCTGATAAGAATAATGAGGAGAAAGGGTGTGGACTACTGGGAGGAGGGACACAGGCCTAGGAGAAGTGTGAGGAGAAGGAGGGGTACGGGTGGAAGGTGGTCTCTCTCAACACAAGGAGCCTGGAGAACAAAACTGCAGAGCTTCAGGCGCTCCTTTCAGAAGGGAAGGTGGACACTGCTGCAGTGACAGAGACTTGGGCCACAAAGTACCATGATTGTGACTCAGCAATCCCGGGATACAGGATATACAGCAGGAACCGGGGGTTGGAAGAGGGGGTTGCACTCTAAGTGAGGGAAGGGATCAAATCCATAACTGACGAGGGAGAAGAGGAGAGGACAGAGGTGCTTTGGGTGTAACTCCTGGACTCCAAGGGCAGAAAGCTGAGGCTGGGAATGGTGTACAGACCACCAGCCCAATCCGAGGAACTGGATGGGGAGCTGGTACAGCAGATAAGGAGTGTCTTGTAGAAGGGGGAGTGTGATGATAGTGGGGGAATTTAACCTACCAGGGGCTGACTGGAGCAACCCAACCACTAGCAGTACCAAGGAGCAGGTGCTCATTGATGCATTCTAGGAAGGCCTTCTGATGCAATTGATAAGTGGGCCTATAAGGCTTGGTAGCACTCTGGACCCAGTACTGGCAAATGGGGGAGGCGGTGAGGGAGGTAAGGATGGATGACCCACTAGCGGGTAGCGACCACCAAACAGTGTGGCTCATTCTCACACTGGGCAGGGAAACAGGAGGCACAGGCACTAAGGTGGTGGACTTTAGTAGGGTGGACCTTGGGAGGATGGGAGCAATACTGTGAGGGAGGCTCCAGGATATAAGGCTGGGGATGGATGCAGAACAAAAGTGGGAAGTCATAAAGACTGGGCTAACAGAGGCCACAGTAGCCTGCACCAGGGCCAGGAATAAGAATAGCAGAGCCAAGAAACCATGCTGGCTGAACAAGGAAGTGCTACAAGGGGTGAGGGCATAGAGGGCTGCATACTGGAAGTACAGGAGAACAGGGAAGGGAGAGGATATGGAGGCTTATGGGAGATGGTAAAGGGAGGTGGCCAGGAGGGTTAAAAAGCTAAGGTCTCCAGGAATTAAGGTTAGCAGCAGGGGGCATAAAGGAGGAAAAGGACTTTTAAGGTATTTCAGGGAAAAGAGGAATGCAAGGAGAACATATTGTGAGGATAAAGTAAGAGCGGATTGGGTGGAAAAGGGGAGGAGCAAGCTGAAATTCTAAATGAGTACTTCTGCTCCATTTCCACTAAGGAGAAGGATGGTCCACTACCAGCATGGGCTTGGGATGGGGGGAAGGGGGGGGAGGAGGTGATAGACAAAGTGATTCAGGGACTAGGATGCTAGAGGGGCTGAGGGCAGTAAGGGTGGTCAAGGCACCAGGTCCCGATGGCATCCACCCCAGGGTGCTGAGGGAGATGGCAGAGCTGTTGGCTGAGCCACTGGCAGATTTGTTCAACACCTCCCTGGAAACGGGGTGTGTGCCCCAGGACTGGAAGGTGGCCCATGTGGTGCCCATACACAAGAGTGGGCATAGGGAGGAGCCAGGAAATTAGTGGACAGTCAGTCTCATGTCACAGTGGAGTAGCTTATGGAGGCGATACTGAAGCAGAGGCTGGTGGCATTCCTAGAGAGTAATGACCTCCAAGATGGGCGGCAACATGGATTCGTCTCAAGGAGGCTTTGTCAAACCAGCCTAACAGATTGTTATGACTGGGTGACAAGGGAGTTGGACAGGGGCCATGCGGTACACGTCCTGTACTTGGACTTCAGTAAGGCCTTTGTACAATGCCTCATGGGAGACTAGCGGGGAAGGTGACGGCAGTGGGGGTGGGAAAAATCTGAGTAAATGGATTGAAACCTGGTTACAGGGGAGGGTGCAGAGGGTGGTGGTGGTGGGGGAGCTCTTGGCACCTAGAGCAGTGACAAGCAGGGTGCTGAAGGGGTAAGTGCTGGACCTAGTGCTATTTGGGCTCTTTATCTCTGATATAGCACATGGAGTGGGGAGCAGGGTTAGTCTGTTCGCAGATGATACCAAATTGGGGGCAGTGGTGGACAAAGAGAATGGATGGGAAAAACTGCACGGGGACCTAACCAAACTAGAGACATGATCAGTGGAGTGGCAGCTAGGATTCCAATGCAAACAAGTGTAAGGCGATGCACTTCGAGCCTAAGAAGCAGAAGAGGACTACTGATTTGGGGGGTGAGGTTGGGGATCACAGAGGAGGAAAAGGACCTAGGGGTGTTGGTAACTGGGAGCATGAACAACTCAGACCAGTGTAGGACAGCAGCAGAGAAGGCAAACAGAATGCTGGGGTGCATTGCAACAGGATTCTCATCCAGACACAGGGATGTGATCCTATCTCTGTACAGATCATTGGTCAGACCGCACCTGGAGTACTGTGTGCAATACTGGAGGCCATACCGGAGGAGAGATATAAAGTTACTTGAGGGGGTACAAAAGAGGGTAACAAAAATGTTAAAGGGGATGGAAGGAAAGGAATATGAAGTTAGGCTGAAGGAGCTGAACATGTACACACTGGAGGAGAGGAGAGATGGGGGTATGACTGAAGCATTTAAATACCTGAGGGGGTAAATAAATCTAGCACCGAGGGGTGTTTAACTGAGGAGTGGAAGAGAGACGAGGGGGCACGGACTAAGGTTGGAAGGGGGATGTTTCAAGAGGGAAATGAGAAAACATTACTTCACTGACGGGGTGGTGTCTAGTTGGAATGTGCTGCCAGAGGCAGTGGTAACATGTAGGACTGTCAACAGCTTTAAGAAGGAGTGGGATAAAGCAAGAGGAAGAGTCAGAGGGGCAGGGGCTGGGACGAGCGGGGGAGGAAGTGAGGGGAAGGAGGCTGGGTCAGCTGCAATCTAGGGTGCTAGTTGCACACTCGGGCAGATTTAGATAGACAGATTGGTCTGTTCTGCAGGCAGATTCATATGTTCATATGTTCGTATGTATGTTCACGAGCAGAGGTCCTAAAATGCCTATGTTGAAAATTTGGTGAGAAATGTCCATAAAATAACTGTGTTACAAGTGTGTGTTGTGCAATTTCCATGCAGCATCGTAACTTTGCAAATTTGTAGTACTTTCACTCCAGATTTCCAGCACTGGCATTTTTTCAGACCTCCTTATGAACAGTACAGCTGTCATTTTTTACATCCTGCCCGAAATATGCATTTACACATCTGGCGCAGAATAGCGTGGTTGCTGTCAGAAATCAATGTTTGGGACAGATTAAGAAAATCATACTGACAGTGTTCATGAGCAGAGGTCACAAAATGCCTATGTTGAAGATTTGGTGAAATAATTCCACTAAATGACTGTGTTACGCATATGCGTTACGCAGTTTTCACTTATGCTCGGAAGTTCTAGCATTTTAATATTTTTCACTACCGATTTTTCAACATTGCCATCTCTTCACACCTCCCTATGAATGGAGCAGCTGTCATTCTTCACATCCTGCTCAATCTGTGTTTTCGTACATCTGGCGCACAGTGGCACGGTTGCTGTGGGAACTCAAAGTTCGGGACACATTGACAAACTCACAGTGCCACAGTTCATGAGAAGAGGTCCCAAATGCTTTCATGAGGTGGGGTTCACAAAAAGGCCATGTTGAACATTTTTAGTGTAAATACCAACAAACGCCCGGTGATTTGGGTTTTCTAACCATAATGCCCCACCCTATACAGTAGCAGCCACAGACACTGCCAGCTATTTCACGAAATGTCTGTGATATTTCAAGAAATATCTCCTGCTTTCTGCATTACCACAGTAGGGGCAGCAGAGACAGACTTTCCAGAAATTTCACGAAATATCTGGAAATAGCTGGCAATGTCTGTGGCTACTACAAGACTGACAGGCATCAGGGGTGTGCCTTTGGGTAGCCGACTGTAATGCTCATGCCATTCCACCCCCACCCTGCAGCCAGTGACAGGCATCGAGGTGCGCCTTGGACTCTTTGGTCCCAGAGTTCACCCCATTCTCCTATATTGCACCCATTTCAGCATATGTCCTTATGGAGTGGGGTGGTTGTAAATCCGAACACCCCAAGGCACACCTCAACACTTGTCAGTGTCTGCAGGATAGGGTGAGAAGAAATGGCATGAATGTTATGGGCAACAACCCAAACGCATACCCCAATGCCTGTCCGTCTCTGCAGGGTGGAGGTGGGGTTGGCGTAAAGTTCAATGCTTCACTGCCATTCCTACTCTGCATCTGTCTAACTCCTGCATTTCCAATGCTAATGCCAGAAAGCAAACATTCGGCATTGACAAATGCTTGTTTATACCGGTTTTGTTGTTCTGGAATAAAATGTCATTATTCCTGAACTAAAATACAGGTTATTAAAGTTTTTAAAAGTTCCCTCTCCCATGCCATGCCCACCATGAAAAAGGTATGTCTTAGTACAGTACTGTGCTGTTTATCATCAGAAAAATGTAGTAGCCCCACCCTGCTTACTGTCCATGCTTGCTAGTGTTTAGTTATTTTGAATAACATGCTCTGAACTGTTTTGTAACTGCATTTGATCAGGTATATATCTGGATTGTGTCTGCTGTTTGCAATTTTTATCCTTCTTCCTATGTAATTGCCAATATGCTGCTTGAAAATCTCACTGTATTCTTGCTCTACTAGTTTTGTTATGCCTTGTAACTCTTGCAGGTCACACATAAAAATGGGCACTGTGTTTGTCTAGTGTGTTTACCTGGTCAAATAAAAAGCTAAATACATAAATAATTAATCCACAGTATTTATCTAGAATATACATGCAGCAGATAACCTCACAGGAAGAGTTTTCTAAAAATTGTGAGTGGCAACCATCTTTAATGACATGAGCCAATAATTACAAAATTAGCAATAAAACTGGTTTAAAAGTATTTGAGAAGATTAACAATACTCTAAGAATGAATCAAAGGATAGCAGAACTATAGTTTGGCTAAAACACTGTATGATGACATTTTTCGCTGAATAACAAACACTGTTGCTTTAAATAGAAAAGAAATGTGACAACCATGTGAGCCTCTTTAAACTAGCTACCCATTTCTTAAGAACTAATTTCTACTCAATTTTTTTTTTTAACCAGGAGAGACACACTAAGCTAAAGCCTGTTTACAGGTGCGACCTGGGAGCACAAGGAAGCTAAGTGACTTGCTCAGGGTCACACAGTATGCAAGTGGGGGCTGTGGGATTCAAACCCAGGTCTCCAGATTTGCATCTCATAGCTGTAAACCCTTAAACCACTGTGCTATACTGCCTCCTAAAAAAATGTGTGTGCGTGTGTGTGTGGTGGGGGGACTGAGTCAAAGGGACATCATGTAACACAGTGAGTTGATTGAAGCAGTGGGATATGAACCTGGAATCTTCGGATTTATATGATTTAGATAAGAAATTTGACATGTTAAATCTAAAGTCAAATAAAATTACAAATTGGTACCCATGGATCAAAAATAAACATGAGCTAGAATGATATTTAGTAATTCTGGATGACCCGAGCTTATGATAAGCTGTAGCCAAATATAGAATGGAGCTCTTCACATCTAAGATTTTAGAACTTCAATATGGCACTAATCCAAATATACCAATAGAATGTCATTGTGGCTCAAAACAAACATAACTTAATGTGTCATGCCATATTGTAGATAGCATTAGACTTTGAGAAAAAAAATACTTGACAAATGCTTTGTGCTGCTCTGATATATAATTTGGTCAACAAATGACTTTTATACCATGGAATATGCTGGTAAATTTCTTAGCCTTTGTCACAGTTTTACATCAGAAGAAAAATAGACCCTACTCGAATTGCCTAGCTTGAGGTTGTGCTCTGGAGTGAGGTAATATGCGGTCTCTGCCCCATTCCCTGGAACAAACTTCCACCTGCAGTTCAAAACAGCTCCTCCTGGGCTATGTTTAAGTCTAACCTCAAGGCCCATCTACTTATAGACTTTTGGTGTCTCTGCAACCACCAACCTGACCGCTTCCTTCTTCCCTCCCATTGTCCATGGGTCTACCAGACCATCTGTCATTCTGCCACTTGTATAGCTTCTAAACTAAGGCGAATAACTGGTATCATTTCCCCTTTTTGGGATTCTATATGATCTTAGTAGCCTTATTGTTACTCTGTAACTCAGAAAACAGTAATGTATCTGTCATTATTACTGAGACATGGGCCACCCAGAGGCATGATTGGGACCTAAATTTAGAGGGCCTATGCAATGTTTAGGAAGCATAGGGGGCGTGGGAAGAGGGGTATGTGTGGCATTGATAGTCAAAAATAACACAGTAGTTGGTGGAATCGAGGAGGCAGAAGGACGTGTGGAGGCAATCTGGGTAACCCTACAAATGGGGGGGGGCAAAAGATTAAAAATAGGGGTAGTGTACAGACCCCCCCACAATGGATGCGGAACTGGAGGATGATCTGGCTGAGAACATCAGAGGTCACTGTGGCCTCGGAAAGGGCAAGGTGGTGATCATGGGCGACCTGAACATTACGGGGGCAGACTGGGGCACTATGACATCCTTGGTGGCCAGGGAGCAGAGGTTGATGGATGTCTTCCAGGATACCTTCCTAGTCCAGCATGTGGGGGAGCCTACTAGGCAGGATCGGATCCTGGACATTGTCCTAGCAGATAGTGACCACATAAGGGGCCTGGAGGTGAGCAGCCCATTGGCAGGCAGTGACCATGCCACTGTCTGGTTTCTTATGTTCCTAAGGGGAGAAGAAATTTGCACTAACACAGAAGTAATAGATTTCAGGGGGGCAGACTTTGAGGGCATGGGAAGGATTCTTAAAGGGTGCTTGGATGAGATAAGGCCAGACATGGATGCTGATAGCTTGTGGGAGACCGTTAAAAAGGGGGTGCAAGAGACTTCAAGGGCCTGCGCAAAGGTAAGGCGAAAGCAATGTAGGGCCAGTAAGCCATGTTGGTGGACCTGGGAGGTGCAGGAGGCAGTGAGGGAGAAAAAGGCTGCCTATGCGCGCTTAAATCACTCAAGGGGAGCTAGGGAAAGGGGAGAGTATGATTTCCTGGCTAAGAGGGTCACCAGGGTGGTGGTGTGGGGGGGCCAAGGCGAAGAAGGAGCTTAACCTGGCCAGGGATATCCACGGGGGGGGGAAGGGTTCTATAGATACATGGGGAGAAAAGAAAAGTGAGGGCACAGATCAGCAGGATTAGAACTGGGGGGGATGGGTGCAGAAAGCTGGGGAACAAGCAGAGGTGCTAAATGAGTACTTTGTCTCTGTCTTTACCGGGGGAATCTTTCCAACCTGATGGAAGGGTAGAGGAACCCACTGAACCAGGAGGTCAGTTGGAGACTGAAGAACTGGATGAGTCTAAGGCAGGGGATGGGTCGTATCTAGAAGTGGAGGAGAGGATGCATGAGGAGGGGGGATGGGAGGGCGAAATCATAGCAGATAGGGTGAGAGAGGCCCTCTGGTTGCTAAAGACTGAGAAGGTGCTGAAGGAACTGGCGGATGTGCTGGCAGCTCCACTGGCCTCACTCTTCAACATCTCCCTGATGACAGGGTGGGTGCCTCAAGATTGGAAGGTGGCTCATGTGGTGCCTATCCACAAGGGGGGGGCCAGAGAGGAGATGGGGAATTATAGGCCCGTTAGCCTAACGTCTGTGGTAGGCAAGGTTATGGAGAGCACTATCAAGGAGAGGCTGGGGGGCAGCTGGAATGGTTGGGGCACCTGGATGACAGGCAGTATGGTTTTGTTCCAGGGAGTCATGCCAGACTAACCTGGTGGAGTTTTATGACTGGGTGTCAGGTGCCCTGGACTGACATAGGCCAGTGGATGTCCTCTATCTGGATTTAAGTAAGGCGTTCGATTCGGTACCCCACAACGGCCTACTAACAAAGTTGGGGGAGATGGGGTGGGGGGAGCAGTTGCTCAGGTGGGTGGAAAAGTGGCTTACGGGGCGAATACAGTGGGTGGTAGTTGGAGGGATAGTCTCCTCCCCCAGGAGGGTCATCAGTGGGGTCCCCCAGGGTTCAGTCCTGGGGCCACTCCTGTTCAATTCCTATGTCTGAGACATAGGGTGGGGTGCTAGGAGTAGGTTGAGTTTCTTTGCGGATGACTCAAAACTGGGAGCACTGGCTGATAGGCAGGAGGGGAGAGAGGCCCTGCAGGGGGATCTGGATACCCTAGGGGTGTTGTTCAATGCAGGGAAATGTAGGGTGCTGCATCTGGGGGTCAGAAACCCGGGACATGCATACACCCTGGGGGGGACCACACTGCAAGTCACATCAGGCGAGAGGGACTTAGGGATAGTGGTGGACAGCAAATTGAATAACACAGAGAATTGTCGAAGAGCTGCAGCAAAAGCAAACAGGATACTGGGCTGCATAACCAGGGGGATTACTTCCAAGAGGAGGGAGGTGATCCTTCCTCTGTATAATGCCCTGGTTAGGCAGCATCTTGACTACTGTGTGCAGTTCTGGAGACCCCATCTTAAGAGGGACATACTGTAGCGCTACTGGAGAGGGTCCAGAGGAAGGCAACCAGGATGATTCAGGGCACGGAGGGTAGGACCTATGAGGAGAGACTGGAAGAACTCAATCTATATGCATTGGAGGAGAGGGAGGACAGAGGGACATGATAGAGACTTTCAAGTATGTAAAGGGGATAAATAAGAGCGGAGCCAGGGAAGTGTTCAGGCTTAAGAAGGGGAACTACCAGGGGCATGAGTGGAAGCTGAAAGGGGAAATACAGGGAGGCGCAGGAGATACTTCTTCACAGAGAGGGTGGTGGAACAATGGAGCAGCACTGCTCTGGAGTCTGGTGGAAGAGACCACAGTGGAAGAGATTCACGAATGGTTGGGACAGGTACAGGGGAAGCTGAGGCCAGGGGAGGCCACCTCTGGGGCTGGGAGGGGGGCTGGGCAGGGCTCCCAGTGAGGGGCCAGCTCCTGTTAGTATCAATGAGCAGAATCAGCAAGCCATTCTAATTACTCTTACTACAATACTTCTATTTAGAGTCTTAATTTATGCATTGTCTTACTGTATTTAATCCAGTTTAGTATTGTTCTCCTGTCTGTATCAGTTTTTATAGTTAGGTAGGTAAAACTTCATTTTTATACAGGAAAAGCATGTCATTTGGACTTGATAGATAGTCCAGTTTACAAGGCAGTCCTGTTTTTACTTAAATCTGAAGTTACAACACATAAGTAATATAAACATAATAATCATAGCTAAGCAATACATAAAATACAACACACTTAAGAAAGGCATCAGAGGAAGGTTAACAGGAGCAAAGTGATAAGCACTAAAAATATTTTTAGAAACATTTGCAAGTGAAAGACATTATATCATTTATCACCTGAATAAATGATAAATGTCCTAATATTTCACGAACAGCTGGAGGGAGTGTGTTCCAGATAGCAGCAGCCCTGAATACTAGGGTTCTATATCCAGATTTATTTATTCTTTTTTCAGAGTTTATTTCATTTAGGTGAATTGATCTTGTTAATACCCTCTTTTTATTCGTGTTAACTGAAAAAAAGTAGTTTTGAAATGGGATGATCTGGAAACAAGGTTTTCAAATTATGTAATAATATTATTACAATATTGGGTACACTACTTTTCTCCCTGTATGCCAACAACTTACCCCAGCACTGTGGAGGGGTGAAAGTCATGGTATATGCTGAAGACGCAGTGCTGTACAGAACGGGGAAGGACACTGCGTCCCTAAATCTGGAGTTGGAGCAGGATATCAATACCCTTGAAGCCTGGTGCCAGGAGCATCGGCTGGTTCTAAACAGTAAGAAAACTAAAGCCATGCTCTTTTGCCCAAAAAAACTTGGCCCTGACAGATCGACCCTTCTATCCCTCACCACCCTAAATGGGACGGGGATAGAGGTAGTGGACAACTTCAAGTACCTGGGGATATACCTGGACCAGGAGCTCTGCTTTAGGAAGCATATTGACCACCTCACAAAGATGATAAACCAAAAGCTGGGCTTCCTTTATAGGCTAAACTCCTTTTTGAACAAGGAAACCAGGAAAGCGATCGGCAATGGGGCAATACTACCCACTCTTTTCTATGGAGCGACCATGCTCCAAACACTAAGGGTGACAGAAAAACAGCGCCTAAGGGCACTATGCCACAGGGTCGGACGATTCACAGCTGGTGCGCAATGGATGAAGCATCACTGTAAGGTGCTCCAGGCCATCGGCTGGCCATCCCTCGAAGCCAGACTAGCATATCCTTCCTTATGCTTGGCCTTTAAACTACAACAACCTGGGGCTCCCCCAAGTCTACGGGACCTGGTAGCCCCCAAAACAAATAGAAGAGAGCTCAGGTCTACCGACCGGAAGTTACTTGAAATACCCAGAGCCAGGTCATCCCTCAGCCTTTGGTCTGCCAGAACAGCCCTACCCAAACTTTGGGACAATCTACCAAGAGAAATTCAGAACTGCACCTCTCCTGGGGGCTTCAGGAAAGCACTAAAAACACACCTAGGGACTGGGACAATGTGCTGCTGCCTCAAATGAGGCGGCCTGAAAGTCTTTCTCCCCAGAAAGGGGAGATGGTCGGAAAGGTCTCCACAGGCAACAGATGGGAGGGGGTGCAAAGTAGGACAATATACTACCATGTAGGCACTTATCTAAGCTGTTTCTGTTGATCTGTCTGATTCTAACTATATGTCCATTTGCTGTTTTTGATTCTGTGTATGCTGTAGAATATGCTGATTTGATGGTCTGTTGCATAATGCAATTGTCTTGCTCCCGTTTGTACCAAAGCATTGGTTTTTCGTCTCCCTTAGGTACATGTAACTAATCCCGGGTCGCCCCTGAAAAAAGGACTGTCAAGGTCTCAGTGGGCCCACCCGGTTACCAAAATTTAAATAAATAAATACAATTAACCAATGTATGGTATAACCCGATTCCAAGGGTTGCCAATCAAGTCTACTTAAAAGTAGACAATGATGCGTTCTATATCCACCTTTTAATTTTTTTTTTTTTTTACTCCCCCTGCACCTGGCCGGTCTCTCTTTCAGGTCCCAACATGAACTGCCCCATCGCGGCTACTCCCGACCCCTACCGACCCATATTGCAGCCAGCCCCAAGAGACCCCGGTGTATCTCTTCACAGGGTGGGTCTCTTATCTCCATAGGAGAATGGCCTGGAGGCCAACCAGCGATCCTGGGGTGCTGCTGGGATGGCATATTGAGGTCTGGGAGCCCGGTGGTGAGGGTTCTGGAGGGCCTTCACCCGATCGGCCCGGCGCCATTTTTTCCACTTTGCTCCCCTGAGAGTGACATGCCACTGAAGTCAAGGCCTACGCTGATGTCTGTCACTCCCCCTAGAGTATTGGGGCTGACGTCCTGCTGTATTCCCAGCCTCCACCAGGAGTCAGCAGGCGCCGAGCCATGCATCCACCCTCCCCCCGAGAAGGCGAGCCGTCATCGGACACTCACTTCCTTCTCTCCCGGCCAGCCCTCCAGCAACCAGAGTCTGTTCCCGAACCTGATAACAACCTTTTAATACAAATCTAGCTATTCGATAGAAAGTTTTGTCTAAACAATCTAGAAGTTATTAGCTGTTCTATAAACTAGTTCTCCATATTTTAAGGTTGGTATTATCAACTGTTCAGCTAGCCTCTTTCTATTGTACTGTTTCAAACACTTAGTAGTTCTCCTTAGGGCTCCAAGTTTTTTATTAACTTTACTAATCATAGTTGTTATGTGGTGAGTAAAAGTCAGGTGGGAGTCGAAAATTACTCCTAAGTAACAACAATCTTCAACCAAATCCAATGTTACCGAGTTTTTAGTATGTCTGAATTTGAGTGGATTTATTTAGATTTTTTGATGAAAAGTACATTGACTTTGTTTTCTTGGTGTTTATTATGAACTTCAACCTGGTGAACCACCCCTCAGTTTCAGAGAAATCAGACTGCGATTTAGTCTGAAGTTCAGTGGCAGTACGTCTTGTGGCAACTATAGCTGTATCATCAGCATACAGCCTAACGGCTGTGTGCTGAGCCACCAGTGGTAATTCATTCATTTGCTGGTTCATTTACCTGACTGTAACTAATCCCGGGTCACTCCTGGAAAAGGGACTGTTGGTCTCGGTGGTCCCACCGGCTTACCAAAGTTCAAATAAATAAGATTCTTATGAGCTTTGGTGATGAGGAGGGCAGCTGCAAAGGCTAACAGAATGTGGGGGTGCATCACAATGGGAATCACCTCTAGGAGATGGGAAGTCATCCTGCCCTTGTGCAGGTCCCTGATGAGGCCACATTTGGAGTACTGCATACAGAACTGGTGCCAGAGCAACAAAAATGATCCTTGGATTGGGAGACAAACCATATGAGGAAAGACTGAAGGAGCTCAATATGTATTCCTTGGAGGATAGAAGAGAGAGAGAGAGAGAGAGAGAGAGGGGATACGATTGAGACTTTCAAGTACCTAAAGGACACAAACAGAGTTAGCACCGAGGGTATGTTTTGAATAAAAGGTGGGAGAGAAACCAGGGGACACAGTCTGAAATCAGAAGAAGGAAGATTCATGAGGGAAATGAGGAGGCACTATTTCATGGAAAAGGAGGTTACAGGGTGGAATACACTGCTGGAGGGGAGGCATCATTATGGTTAGCGAGCAGCTTTAAGAGGGGGATGGGACGGGTTCACAGGGAGGATCCAAAGTGAGACTGGACTAGGGTGGGAGGAAATACAGTGGAAGGGGGAGCAAGGGGGGTGGCAGCTGCAGTTTAAAATGGGTGAGGTGCTGCACACTTGAGCAGACTAGATAGACTGTAAGGCCGGTGTCTGCTGGCAATTTTTGCATGTTCATATGTTATGACTGTGCTCTATGTACTGTAAATATTTGCTTTATGAAAGTGTGTGTTTTATTCTTATTCTTTTTTAATAAGATGCATTAATTTTAATGACTGTTTTAGTCAAATAATACAACCAATCAATCAATCAATCCCGGTTTAAATGATGCTGCATTCCAAACTATACCATGTAGCCATCCTGTAAGAAGCAGTTGCATGTGGGAAGCAGTTCAATGTGCAAATTAGATAAAATTAGCAAATGATTTTCATATCTGTCACATAACAATTATGTGCTGGTTTTGTGCTCTGAAGGAAGGCTGGAAAAGTAGAAACTATTTTAATTTTTTTTTACTTCAAATCAAAATTAATCAGAAATCAAACATGAAACGCCTCACCCATTTCAATATAAAAACAAGCATTTGTCAATGTCAGTTGTTTCCCATGATGTGTGTGCATATGTGTGTGTGTGTGTGTGTGTGTGTGTACTGGGAGGGTAGTCCTGGTTGTCCGTTCCTGTATTGTCAACTGTGTGACCACATGTGGATGTTCATAGACAGGGTCAAAACTGGCATCAGTTCACTAGCTAAATGTTGTCAGGTTTTCTTTTGGGATAGTCAAAAATATTTTTAAGTAGCCAGGAGGGCTTGTACTGGAAAAGGTAGTATTTCAATAAGTAGATCAGCTGGGCCAGTAGAAAAGCCTGTAGGGCTAGTGGATTTTGCAAGTCACTACCCTGCTGGCTAGTAGCTACAAAACTTAATCTGACCCCTGCATGGATCAGCCTGAGATGGGATTTTTTTTTATTCTATTTATTCTCCCCTAGCCGGCTATTGATAAGGACCCAGTCTAAAAGGGAATGCCAGATTTATTACTGAGCCTGGTGCGTTCAGTTATTAATTGAGATAAGTGGGCTTCAGATACAGAGGTGTGAGTGGTACCAGCTCCTGACCCCAACCAACTAATATTGAAATCCCCAAAAGTGGGGGTGTCTAGACTAAGAGGAAATAAGGGAGGGGAGAAAGAGAGACAGATGGGTAATTAGGGGGGAGGCAGACACATTCCATGGGAAGTTTCTTTACTTGGCCCAGGGTGATTTGTACATAAACAAACATATGAGGAGAGGCTGAAGTAATTG
Source organism: Neoceratodus forsteri (assembly GCA_016271365.2). Classification (NCBI taxonomy): domain Eukaryota; kingdom Metazoa; phylum Chordata; order Ceratodontiformes; family Ceratodontidae; genus Neoceratodus; species Neoceratodus forsteri. The sequence goes on from JADMNL010000033.1 coordinate 72,436,461, forward strand.
AACATGTACACCCTGGAGGACAGAAGGGAGGGGGGGATATGATTGAAACTTTCAAGTTCATTAAGGGCATAAACAGGGTTGGTACGGAGGGCATCTTTAACTTAAGAAAGAAGGGTAAGGGCCGGCCCAGTGGCGCTGAGGGTTGTGGCACTGAAACACCACACCTAATGCCATGCCAGTGAACTGAGTTCGGGAGCAAGCTTGTGTTGCCTGGGACTGGCTGGGGGAAGGTGCAGAGCTGGACTGAGCTGCTGGATGGCAGCTCTCCTCTGAGGGGTGGGAAATGAGGTCTCCCCGGCTTTTGGCTACCTCCTGGTGGAAGCCAGATGGTAGTGCCAAGCCCAAGAGAGACTTGGCAATAAGCTGGGTGGAAGGGTCCGTTACTGGAGCAGTGGTACACGTGTGTGCCTCTACATGCATGCGTGACTGCATTCTAGGGTCCCAGGTTAAAGGGAGAGAAAAACAGAAAAATGTATGTATCTCCCATTGCCAAATAAGCACGGGGCAATGTGGGAGCAAACAGCCCTATAAAAAAACAAAGGAAGGTAAAACAAAGGGGCATAACCTTAAACTGGTGGGGGGTAGATTCAAGAAAGAAATGAGGAGGCACTTTTTCACTAAAAGGGTGGTGAAGCAGTGGAATAAACTATGGGAGGAGGTGACAGCAACAAAGATGGTGGCCAGTTTCAAGAGGAGGTGGGACAGGGTGAGGAAGAGGATTAAGACTGAAGGAAGCGCTACTGGGAAGGAGTTAGGAGAGGGGAATGGGAAGATGGGAGATAACTCCGAGTGGAGTTGAGGAGGGGGCAGCTCCAAAGAAGTAATTGAGCTGCACACTCAAGTATACTCGATAGAGCATTACGGCCTTTTTCTGCTGGCAGTTTCATGTATTTCTATGTAAATTTAGTCAAAATAGTATTAGCCTCACAGCAGCATAAACATTCTAGTGCTGTGTCCATGATAGCACAATGATTGCAAGAGCCCCAATATAAACAAAAAAGAGTTAATGGAAAAGAAGTAAACATGCTTTTAAAGTATACACAGAAGCAAAACCAATGACCACAAAGAGCGTATATAACATGTGATGCAACAAAAGTGACATGCATCTGTCATGTCCTTATGAAATTGCTGTTTTCACAATTTTTTTTTTACTACAGTCTCACCCTAATTCCACAAGCTTCTGTTTAGTCTACTCATACCAGATGGGAGCTGGGGAAACATGACTGCCCCAATGGAGGTGGGAAACCTTGTGAACAGTGGCTGGCAGGTAGATGCCATTGTATGTTGGGGCTGTCTGGTAAGGGAGAATTAAAAAAATTAACAGGAACAAAAAAAGCCCAACAAACACACATCATTGTGCACACCTGATGCACCATGCACCATGTCGACAACAGGTTACAACAACACATCAACTTGTCATACTGATGCCTGCATCACAACATGCGGTCACCAAGATGATGACTCAGAAACGGACAGCACAACCAACATGACAGGGATTTGGAGTGCACTGTTCTCTGTATACATATGTACACTCTCTCTACGACCTGTCATGATCCCCATAAGGGGGCCCACTGTACAGGTTACAGCTGTCTCCCATCAGGTGGTGTGGGGGGCTAATGTATTGAGGACCAGGTGGCAGAGAACTGCCAGCTAGGGGAGAATTAAAAAAGTGAAATCCCATCTCAGGCTGGACAATGCAGTGGTTGAAATTTAAGAGCTAGTGTACTGCCTAAAACTACTAACAGATTTTAAAAGCAACCAGCCGTTACCTTTTGTATCTGTGGCACTTTATCTTTTCCCTTTCATTAGTTAGAAGATTGTTTAACTGATGTTAGTAGGTGTGATATGTGGAACAGCTCTTAGTCTGGCAGCTGACATATCTAGCTCTACTGCCCCCATTACATCAGCAGCAGACAGCATTGTTACCTCAATGACAGTGACATAGATACATAGACAGTGTCGGCAGATAAGGGCCTATGGCCCACCCAGTCTGCCCATTTGAGCTTGTAAATTCAGTTTATGTTTTCCTAGAAGTCTGTTGCCCCTTACCCCTGACCTCCAGAATTCCTTTATGTCTATCCCATGAATTCTTAAATCCCATGATTGTCTCAGCCCCCACCACTTCCTCTGGCAGGGTGTTCCACTTGTCCACCACCCGTTCTATGAAGAAATTCTTCCTCATGTTTCCTCTGAATCGTCCTCCCTCCAACTTCATCCCATGCCCTCTAGTCCTGGAACATCTTTTTCGCTTAAAAATAGTGTTTTCCTGCACCCTGTTCCTCCCTGTGAGATACTTGTATGTCTCTATCATATCCCCCTCTCTCCTCCAGGGAGTACATGTTCAGTTCCTTCAACCTGTCTTCATAGGACTTGTGATGCAATCCATGCACCATCTTTGTTGCCCTCCTCTGAACCTTCTCTACCCTGTCTATGTCCTTACGTAGGTATGGTCTCCACTGGACATCACTGTTGCTTAGGAACAGCCATTCAATGACTGCCAGATCTTTCACTTGTGATGTCACTTTCAGTGAGTTCACCATGCTGATGATGTAGTGGGGGGCAATGCAGATAGGTTACAATGTCAGCTGACTTGCTAAGCGCTGTTCCACACTTCCAGCACAATATTATCACATAGAAGACTTTCTAATGAGCAAAAGAATAAAGAAAACTGCCTCAGAAATGAAAAGTTAAGACTGACTACTACTTAAAATTTTTATAATTTTTCCATCTGACTGCTTTGGCTCCACTAGCTCTTTAAGTTTTGCAGCCATCAGCCAGCAAGGCTAGTGACTTGACAAATCCATTAGCCCCACAGACATTTCTGCTGGCCCAGCTGATGTACTTACTGAAATATTTCCTTTTCTAGTACAAGCCCTCATGGCTACTTAAAAATATTTTTGACTATCCTAAAAGAAAATCTAATAGCATGATATGTTTTAAGATTAAAAAATGCATATCAACAGTCCACTTGAAACCTTCGCTGTAAAAAAAAAAAAAAAAAAAACACTAACTTACTCCAGCACTAGTCAAAGCTGGGACAGAGAGATATGAGATCATTGCAAACACAAGGCTGGCTGCTTAAAATGTAAACAATCAGTTTATAAAAGCGGTTACAAATATATAGCATGGATATTACTGAGGCATGTAAAAACAGAAAGGTTGCAGGGATAATCATCTTTACCAGGTGAATAAATACCATTTTCGAACAGTGAGAGCGAGAGAGAGAGAAAGAGAAAGGCATACATACACACAATATTTTTAACAGCTGGAACATCACAGAGCTGTGGATGCTTGAAATTCCTAAGCCAGTCTTATAAGGAGAGGTCAACATGCTGGGCTGATACATCAAAGACAACCGCAAAGCCATGATTGGGTCAACTTTTTGTTTTGAAGTAGATGCACATTTCACGCACGAAGCTAAAACTCTGTCATAATTAAGCTGGCTGATAATTGGTCTGCCACAGACTAGCCCATTAAACACTGCTCTGCATTGGAGGGACAGTATCACGCCCCTCAAAAACCATTATTATAGAGAAGATGTTTGCTTGCTGTGCGCAAGCACGCATGTCAAATATGAAGAGTAACATACTGTGCAGAATAGGTGGGCCATCAAATTCCATGTTTCTGTTGCTGTACTTTGTATATGTTTTGTGAAATAAAAATGTTTCCACAAAAGATGTCGGAAAGTGAAAAAGTTTACCTCTTTGCTCAGGATGGATAATTTTCCAACTTCATCATAAACCATTGTGAATATTGGAAAAGTTCTTTCACTGGCAAAACTATATTTGTATTTGCCCACAGGGCTTGCAGTAGACCATACTAGTGAATACCCATTTAAAAACAAGCAAACACACACAAAGTTAACCCCCCCCCCCGACTCTTGTAGCATAAAAACTTTCCACTCCCCCTGTCACAGGGACGTGGGTATAAAGATAACATTGGACACAGTAATAGGGTACAACACACCCGCAGTGTGTTTTATTTTATACAGAAACTGAAAAAAATAAATAAATAGAAATAAAAGAGTTCAAACAGAACAAGAAAATAAACAATAGCTCAAGGCTATTTCACCTGACATCAGGTATCTCAAAGCAATTCATCAGCTTTCCTGCTGTTAGAGATAAATTCCTGTTCAGGCACAGGTCCTTCTGCTTACCTTCCTTCAGATAAGTGAGACTGGTTATGCAGCTAATCTAACTCTTGGTGTTTGAGAAGGGCTTATATAGCCCTCCCACTTATGGGAAGTCACTCACATAACATCCAATTAGTTCTAGAATGGTCCCTAAAATGGGAAACTCCTCCTCCATTACATAATGAGGTTTTAACTCACAGGGTATAAATACTGCCCTCTAGGGGCCGCTGTCCCCCTATAGAAAATCCCCTTTCCTGAGGTCTTGCTAACAGGTCAGCACCTATTTTCTATATATGTGCTGTATTGTTGTAGTATGGACACTAGCCCTTTATTGTATGCCTCAGGGTTCTATATATACATATATATATTTACATATAATGGGGCATTATGGGCACATTCAGAGACCTGCAGTGTCTCTTTATTCTTTAATTTGCTTTATTATTTTATTGAGTCTTATATTTTTGCAGCCCTCTCCTTATTCTGAGGGCTGCTTCAACTATTTAGCATTTCCACATACATAGGGACGGTCCTGTCCCTTTAAATAATTTGTTTTCTATATTGTAGCAGAGCAGCAGACTGCTAGACCATCATTTATCTCTGCTTTGGAGCTCTGTATGGATTTGGTAAGCCCTGTTTCATTCATTTTAATTCAGGGCTTTAGCTGTTTATGTTCAATTCAGTTCAGTTTATTGTGAAGGGGTGAATTTCACTGAGCACGCTCATTTACAAGGAGGTCCCTTGTCTAGGGACAGCATAGTCCCTTTTTATTTTCAAGTGCGCACTTTTCAGAGTGCATTGCATACTCAGGGAAACAGGGCGGCTGAAAGGGAAAGTAAAAGTTTGAACTGCAACACAGCAGTTCAGTGAGAGAGAGGAGCAAGCGTGCTCCTCCTTTGAGCAATATCTTGGCTCTCTTTCTCCTCTAGACCCCTCAGGGTCTTTTCTTTCATTTTACGCACTACAGCACTTTAAACATTTATTTATTCATTTATTTCTCTGGCACCTTATACATTCAGTGCTCCTGCACCACATATAGCCATAAACTGGCATAAGCATGTTAGCTTATAAAGACTTAATCAAGCACTTTAACTCACTCTATGCACAACATGCACTTTATATAATTGCACTTTATTCAGCCAGCACCTTATACCTCTTTAAAGGCGCTTTACATCTTAGGCGCTTAATGCCATAAATGTATCATATTTCATTCCTGCCAGCTGGCCTTAGCCTGGTGCATTATTTTGGGGAGTTCTTGGTGAGAGATGGATATATAGAAACTAGAAATAAAGGCAGTAGGAAAACAGATTTAGTAAGAAATAGAAAAGACTGACGTAGGTGGCCAACCTACGTCAAGGGTAGAAAAATGTAAAGTATAGCATAGGAAGGTACTGTTGCACAACAGATTACAGTAGGAAAAAGAAGAAGCTAGGAAAGGCATCCCTCCACCAGGGTTATCAGACTGGCAGAACACAGTTCTGCCACCCCCCACCCCATGGCACTTTAAAAAACCTTCTCTCATATCCATATACTTTTAACTTCCACTCCTCCCCTTAGGGTCCCTGACTTACCTCTACATATAGTCCTTAGCGAATAGCACAGCACTCCTCGTATCACACTGGCTAGCCACCATCTAATGTAAACTAACCAAGCACATATATTTTACCCATCTTGGGGCCAGATATTCAAGGTTTGCGCAGGGCGCAAATCCGTTGCGCTGGACTTGCACTGAATTTGCACCCCACTGCTATATTGAAAAGGACATTTAGCACTGGCACTAGGTGTTAGCGCCAATGCTAAAATATAATGTATGCAAGGGAGGGACTGAGGGTAGGGGCACTGAATGCCGGCACACCAGCATATTCAAAGGTACAGTGCCATGCTATAGGCATTAGTGTGACCTGTAGTGCAGTGCCAAATACCGCTGGCAAAAAGCTGGCGGTAATGCAGCGGTGTCAACCCCTCCTCCCCATCCCCAACCACCGCTAGCCCCGGAAATCACTGACATCCATGGTGGTTTAATGTTCCCCCACCCCCAGCACATATCTCCGACCCCGTTTGAAATATAAACAACTCCAGTTCCCTGGTAGTCCAGTGGTCCCACCCCATGTCCTGACCCCATTTGAAATAAAAACAGCTCCGTTTCCCTGGTAGTCTAGTGGTCCCCCCATCCCCAGCACGTATCCAGACACCTGTTTGAAATAAAAAAATCTCCTTCCTACCTAAGTCGACGGCTGGCCGTGGTGGTAAGAGGAGGGCTGAGTTGGTTGCCGGCTCCATTCTGGGAATCTATTTGGATGGGCGGGGTGTCACTGCCGGGCGAGGGGACCACTAGACTACCAGGGAAATGAGTTCGCTTTATTTCAAACGGGGTAAGACACATGCTGTGGGTGGGGACCACTAGACTACCAGGGAAATGGAGTTGTTTATAATTCAAATAGGGGTCGGAATACGTCCTGGGTATGGGAGGACCACTACACTACCAGGGAAACTGAGTTATTATGTCTAATGGGGGTCGGGATACATGCTGGAAGGGGGACCATTGGACTACCATGGAGTGGAACCAACACACCTGGGAACAGGGACCATGACAGCTGAGAAGGGCTGCCCAGGTCCCTATATGTTGGATGGCTGCACCACACAGCCCAGTGACCCTACAGCTGAACTCCCCCCCCATCCCCAGCAGGTTTGCCTTATGCCTGCCCCATGCATACTTGTGTTCCACACACACCTGGTGTGGGGTGGGGGCATCATCCAGGGCACATGTGGCCACTGGCAGGTATGCTGTATGCATTGCTTGTACCTGCCAGCACACAGTTCCTGCTGCTCCCAGCCTGTGCTTCTATTATAACAGGGGATGCTGTGGCCATGCCTTGGTCTGCAGCATCCAGCCTGTACTTCTAGTCTGACCAAAAGGGGGAGCTTTGTGCCCCATGCAGTAGCACCGGGCAAACTGCATGGTAATATATGCTAAATAGCACATAATGAGATGCAAATGTTCCTGTTTGCCCACGGTTTACCTAAGTAGGCTCATTTGCATGGGAGCTTTGAATATAGCACCCTTTTGCCCCGGACTAACTAGTTTGCACTGGGCTAATGTGTTAGCATTGTGCAATCAGGTTAGCCTCGGGCAAACCTCATTTCAGCATAGCACAGAATATCTCTCAACCTTTTGTCCCTTAAATGTGGTACATTGCCTCTCACAATGTGGAACGAATGAGCAAAATATGGAACACCTAATCAAATCTTTACCTCCTAGGAGGCTCAGAACACTGTTAAAAGGTTTGCATTTATGTTCAGAACATCTGTTATTAATTGAATAATATATGTTTTGCATCATTTACTATAGCTTTTTGTTTTAAAATGTTAATACTGAATGTGGAACAAGTCCTCACAATGTGGAACAGGGAGCTTTTGTGCAGTAAAATGAGGAATGTTCCTTATAATGTGGTACAGTTGAGAGGTATGTAATAGTAATAATAATAAATCTTTATTTATTTTGCCCCTTTCAAATATCAAGATGCATTACACAGTATAAAATAACAAATATTTTATTTTATTTAGCTTTTGTTTACCGGGTAAGCACGCTAGACAGTCAGGTGCCTATTTTTAGGTGCGACCCAGGAGAATTACAAATGATACAGGCAATAACATTATACAGACAAGGTAACAGTAATTTACAGGGTACAGTCAGGTACAGACAGTAGACCTCAGGCAATAACAGATTCAGACACATGGTAAACGGGTATCACACAAGGTATTGCCAGGAAGGGCAGAGAGCCAGGTACAATCAGATAGCTAATTAAAGGCAGTGCAGTGTTAGGACATGTCAGCTGAAGGAGGCAGTCAAGGAAGTCAGCTGGTAACAACAGGACATTGTCGAGAGGTACTTTACAGACCTCTGTGCTCTGGCAGTCAGAAGGGGAATTTGGCGTTCCATGGAGCGCGGGTCAGCTAAGAGCAAAGGCAGGCAGAGGCTTGTTTTAGGTAGTCCCAGAGGGAAGACCTGAAGCACCTGTGGGAGGGGGAAGCCCTTACATAAGCTGGGAGTCGGTTCCAGGCTCTGGGGGTGAGGGCTGCAAAGGCGAGATCCCCAGCGAGTGAGCGAGTTTTTGGGACCATGAGAGCCTGGGAGTCGCTAGACCTCAGCTGATAGCCAGAAGGGGCAGGCTTGAGCAGATTGGAAAGTGCTGGAGAGGGGCGGAAGATCATATGATGTTGTCAGTGAAGTTGCCCATAACAAAGGATCGGTGGTTGCTAGTGGAGAGCCACTCCAGCCTGGCATAGAGTTGACAGTGATGGGCGAGATGGGTATGGGGCAGATAGGGTGAAGCAACATACATTGTTGTATGTAGAGTCCCAATTTGTGAGCCAGGTTTTTGGGGCGTTCACAAAGGAGGTGAGCCCATAGCAGAGCATGGGGAGTAGAACCCTTTTTGCAAGGGCAAGTCGGGCAGCTGGGGTGAGGCAGCTTTTTGCCCTGTATGCCAGTCCCAGTTTACAGTTAGTGGCCTTACAGGAGTTCCGTATGTGCAAGAAGAGGTCCAGCTGAGGGTCGAGGGTTACCCCCAGGTACTTGAACGAGTCGACCAATGACACAGGGATGCCATCAGCACCAAAGACTTTAAGGTGGGCCAGGCATGCTCTAACCTTGTCAGGGGAGCCGAATAACATGGCCTGCATCTTGTGAAGGTTGATTACAAGCTTGTTTGCCTTGAGCCAGGATTGAATACGACCGAAATCAGTGTTAAGTCTGGTCTCTGATATCCTGGGAGCTAGCAAGAAGCACAAGGTCATCTGCATGTAGGGTGACATGCCCAGAGGCAGGGATCAAGGGCAGCTGGTTGATAAAGAGGGAGAACAGCAAGGGACCAAGGATGGACCCCCGGGGCACCCCACAGGTTACCGGTGCAAGCCCAGATTGGGGTCTTTGGAACCTCGTGTACTGTTGCCTTCCTGAGAGGTAGTTCGTAAACCAAGCTAGTACGGGAGGGGGGAGGCCAAAGGACTGGAGGGTAGTGCCCAGGAGAGTGTGATCAACCAGCTCAAAGGCCTTTGAGAGGTCAATGAAGATGGCTCCCTTAAGTTTGCTTTGATCAGTCGCAGTTCAGATTGCGGAGGTGACCTGTGCAAGGGCAGTGGTGGTGCTGTGCCCTTTGCAGAACCCATGCTGCTCGGGGGAGAGGAGGCCATGGGTTTGGAGGAAGACAGCAAGCTGGGAGGCTACCACTTTTTCAAGGAGTTTGTTCACTGTGGATAGAACTGCTATAGGGCAGTAGTTTTCTAGTTTATTTTGGGGTCACCATGCTTGACTACTGGGGTCACACGAGCCACCTTCCATGTAGCTGGGATAGTCCCAGACATGGGAGAGGAGTTTAGAATGTGGGAGATAGGCCGTGCCAAGTAGGGGGCCCCCAGGCAGAGTAATCTGGGTTCAAGATTATCATGCCCTGCTCCAGTGTGAGGGGAGAGTCCCACTAGGAACTTCCATGTCTCTTTGCAGGAGACAGACTTAAAGTAGAAGGGAAAGGGAGGAGGATGGGACACTGTGCCATCAGTGCGACCCAGCTCAATGGATGCTGAAGACCTAGGGGTATAGTCAGACAGGTCAGTGAACAGGGCATTACAAGCATTGACTATAGTCAGGGCATTGTTACAGCTTGCTCCACCAATTTGCATGTCAGAGATCTGGGGGCAGGAGGAACCACTGACTGTGTGTTTAATGATGCGCCAGAAGCTCCTAGTGTTCTTAGCAGATGCTTCTAGGGAGGCTTTGCAGAACTCACTCTTAACCGAGTGGATAGCCTGCTTACATGAGTTCCTGAGCTGCCTATACTCCTCAAAGTCAGATCTATTCCCGGAGGTCTTAAATTTGTGCCAGCTTTTATCCCTTTGCTTCATCAGAGTGAATAGGCCTCCTTGCAGCCACTTGGTGACACTGCCCCTCACTCTTCTTTTTATGAGTGGGGCATGTCTGTCTTGTAGAGGGCCAAATAAGGATAAGAAGCCGTTGAGGGCAGCAGAGGGGTCACTAGTCACAGGACGGGGGACCAGTCCGTCTGACTGAGGTCGGCTCGGTAGGTGATGTAATTAAATTTAGAATAGTCCCTCATTTGAATGACTTTAGGGGGGACCCTGGGGGCCAGGACGCTCCAGACGCAGTAGGTGGGGGAATGGTCAGAGATGGAATCTGCAAAGAGGCCAGAAGCAATGATTCTGTCGGGCCTGTTGCTCAGCATCCAGTCAAGGAGAGTGCTTTTTGCCCCCAAGGGAGAGGGTCTGGTGGGCTCGGAGATGATTTGACCTAGGGCAAGACCAGACAGGACGGGTTCGTAAGTTTTTGCATTGTCACTTAGCCAGTTTAGGTTGAAATCCCCGAACACCAAGAGTTCATTTGTACCCACTTTGGGACTGAGGGAGTCAAGGAGATGGGAGAGGCCATGAACACCGCCTTTCAGTGGATTGTACACACAGGCCAAGTGGAACTTCTTGGCGTTGCCCAAAAGAAGCAGGGCATGTAAGAACTCACAAGGGGGAAGGGGAGGGAGGTATGACTGTCACCTTAAGGTGGAATTTAAAGTACAGCAGCAGTCCACCCCCCCCGTTTTTCACCTACTCTATCCTACCTGATTGCAAGGTAACCAGGGAGGGCACAGACAGAGTCTGGGGTGGCAAGTTTGAGCCAGGTTTCAGAGATCCCAAGGATGTCCAGATTGTAGTGGGCAACCCAGGCCACTAGGTCTGAGAGATTAGCAAGAAGGCTGCGGACATTGAGGTGGGCAATCTTTAAGCCCTTGGCGTGCTGCCACTGAGGGAGAGGCATATTCGGGAAAAATCAATAGCAGACAGAAGAATGCACCGCTAGAGGAAGTGAATTCAGCAAATAGATTCTAACTAGGGTGCCCTGAACAGATTCCTAGGCTAGTATAACTGAGCTAGTATAAATACAGCAAATAAGTTCAACTAGGGCGCACTGCACAGATTCCTCTGGCTAGTATAACTGCGGAATACACAACTAACAGAAAAGACTTCAGCAAATAAATTCTGAGCTAGAGATGCAATGGACAGTTTCAATGAAGAATACACATCTAAAGGAAGGAGTTCAGCAAATAGGTTCTAGACTAGGGTGTAATATACAGTTACCTTAGTTAGCATAAATGAAGAATACGCATCAAAAATACAAAGAAATCAGCAAATAGCTTCTGACTAGGGTGTTATAAACAGTCTCACTGAGCAGTCTGAATGAGCCATCACGAGGGGGAAACAGCAGAGTGCAGGGACAGGCAGGAGCAATAGCCAGGCTGAAGTGAATATGATAGGCCCACCGGGTAAGTGGGAGGGGCTAGAGAGCATTTAAGGGGAGGAGGGAACGGGGCGAGTTGGGGGGGGGGGCACAAAGACTTTAGTAAAATTTGTCCGGTCCCAGAAAGTCCCATAAGTGAGCCCCGAGGAGTTCTGGTTGCTGTAGTCAGAAACTGGAGAATTGTGCATCTTGTCCTCCTGTAGCTCCGATGAGCTCTGACTACAACCTGAGGCTTGTAAAAATGGCCCTTTTGTAGCCCAGCGGGGTGATTGGGGCAGAGAGGGCTTGGTGCCTTTTTTAAAACTAGAAATGTCACCAAGGGAAAAACTTCAAGTCAGCAGCTCTGACTGGCACAAGACTTTAGTTAATTATCCGGTCCCAGAAAGTCCGACAAGTGAGCCCCAAGGAGCTCCGGTTGCTGCAGTCAGAAGCTGGAGAATTGTGCAGCTTGTCCTCCTGTAGCTCTGATGAGCTCTGACTGCAACCTGAGGCTTGTAGAAATGGCCCTTTTGTAGCCCAGTGGGGCAATCGGGACAGAGAGGGCATGGTGCCTTTTTTTTAAACTAGAAATGTCGCAGAGGGAAAAACTTCAAGTCAGCAGCCCCGACTGGCACAAGACTTTAATGAATTGTCCGGTCCCAGAAAGTCCCACAAGTGAGCCCTGAGGAGCTCCGGTTGCTGCAGTCAGAAGCTGGAGAATTGTGTAGCTTTTCCTCCTGTAGCTCTGAAATAAAACAGCAGTAGTAAAACATAATAAAATCCAGGAATCACATAGTTAGTCACAGTATGCCTTGCTCCACAAATAAATCTTCAATGCCTGCTTAAACTCCCCCCCCCCACCCATGGTCGTGCACTCCCAAATCACACAGGGTAGAGAATTCCAAAGGGCTGGGGCCACATATGCAAATGCACGGGCCCTTGAAGATTTTAATACTACCCTTGGAATCTCTAGCAACCCCTCGTCTGCTAAATGGAGCAACCGCTCAGGGCAGTAAGGAGACAGAAGCTCTTTTAGGTAGTCAGGGCCGAGTCCATGTAGGGCTTTATAAGTCAGTAATCCGACTTTGAAGGTGATCCGCCACTGAACTGGCAGCCAGTGCAGTTCGCGCAGCACTGGTGTGATATGAGAAGTTCAAGGAGTCCCCGTCAACAACCGGGCTGCAGCATTCTGCACCAGCTACAAGTGGTGGATATCAACTCCCGGAAGCCCAAAGTAAAAGGAGTTGCAGTAATCAAGGTACGAGGTCACAAAGGCATGGGTCAGTGTGGGAAGATCATTGGACAGAACAAGGTGCTTGATCCTAGCGATGTTCCTCAGATGGTAAAAGAATGACTTAATGATGGCCAACACCTAAGATCATAGTGTCAGCCCATTGTCAAGTATCACCCCTAGGTCCCACACCCATTCAGAGGTTTTTCTTTTATTGTTTTTTTTTTTGGTTTTGTTGACCGGGTAAGTGCACTAGACAAATCCTGCCTATATTCAGGCACGACCCGGGGGAGGGGGATACAGATGAATGCAAACTGACCTTGAACCAGATTAAGCTGTTGGAGGTATTTTTAGTGAATGAGAAATTTGGCCAGGACACGGAAATTCCCTACTCTTTTGATAAGTGCCATGGGATCTTTAACATCCACCTGAGCTACCACCAATCCAGGCAGATGGGACCTCGGTTTAACGTCTCATCCGAAGGCGGCACCTCAGAAGTGCAGCACCCTCTCATGCTGCACTACAGTGTCAGTACTGGGATATTAACCCAAGTGCCAGATGTGGGAACTGAACCCACGGCCCTCTGATCTCCCAGCCTCAGAGGCGAGTGTGCTACCTACTGAGCCACTGACACTGCTTGAGGTTGAGAGCTGGGAACCCCCCAGGAAAAGCTCAGAGAGGTGATCCGCCGCTGACCCCCCTATCTAGCATCCTGGATCCACAACCATCACCTCAGTCTTCCCTAGGTTCAACCTCAACCAGCTGGAATTCATCCAATCCAGGATTTCAGCGAGGCAGTTATTACATACTGGGAGTGCTCAATCCTAGTCAGGTGCAAACGACAGGTAGAGCTGGGTATCATCAGCATAGCAATGAAACCTCAGCCCATACCATCTTACAATGTCTCCAAGAGGCAGCATATACACCGTGAATAACATGGGGGACAGCACAGAGCCCTGAGGAACCCCACATGACAGAGAGAGAGGGTCGGAGGAATAAATCCCCGGCACCACCCTCTGAGTTCTGCCAGTGACGAAAGACCTAAACCATATGAGGACTGAACCTGTCAGGCCACAGATGAACCTTAGGTGCTCGAGCAGTACCCCATGATCCACGGTGTCAAAAGCTGATGAGAGATCAAAAAGCACCAAGATGGACTGTTTTTTTCGATCTCTCACCATCAGGAGATCACTGAACATCCAAACCGGCATAGTCTCAGTACTATGCCTCTTTTGAAAACTGGATTGGAGATGTTCGTAGATGCTATGGATGGTCAAGTGGTTCTCCAGTTGTACAGCCACTACTTTCTCAATTACCTTCCCCACAAAGGAAGGTTAGACACAGGTCTGTAGTTTGCCAGACAGTCTGGGTCCAAAGAAGCATTCTTCAAGAGGGTAGTCACCACTGCTTCCTTCAGGGAGCTTGGAAACTCACCCAACTCAAGGGAGCACCAGACTATCTGCGCCAAGACTGGGCTGATAATATCATAACAAACCATAATCAGGGAAGTTGGGCCTGGGTCTAAACTACAACACATAGGGTGCATGCCCTGGACAATCCACATAACATCCACGATCTCCGGCCAGTCAAAGGTACTCCAAATGAAGTGAGGGACAGCGGCCACGCACTGATCATCAGCAACTCCCATAGAGTGTGCCGATTGAATCTCCGCCCTGATGTCGGCCACCTTATCAGCGAAAAAAAGAGCAAGCTCCTCACACTCCAACTGTGAAAAGGCTCTCCGAACCTGCAGACAAGCTGGGTTGCACAGCCTGTCCATGGTTCGGAAGAGCTGCGCTGGTCGGTTCTGAGCAGCTGCAATCTCCCTGGACAGGAACTCTGCCTTCTTATGGGAGATTGCTGACTGGTAGAGTCGATAGTGCTCTAGCAGTCTAAGATGGTCATCCTCCAGGGTGGTTTTCCACCAACAATGCTCCAACCTTCGTCCTAGTCGCTGCAGCTCCCTCAAGGTCCCGTCAAACCATGGGGACCAAGGGCAGAGGGAGAGAGGATGAACATGGACAGGAGCAACAGAATCCAGAGCAGAAGTAATGAACTTATTATAAGCCAAAACCAAAGCCTCTGGATCCCTGCTTGCCATAGGAAATTCCGATAGATCAAGCACCACCACTAGGCCATCAGGGCATAAATTCTGTAAAGGGTGGTACCTGACCAACTCCACAGGGGTAGACCTACGAAGGGGAGTGCAAAAAGTGAATCTCACCATGCAGCGGTTGGACCATCCGAGGGGTTCCACCCCCACATCGGAAGCCTCGATCCCCAGGAGGAAAACCAGGTCAAGAGAGTGGCTGTGTTTATGAGAAGCAGAGGTAACAATCTGTGTGAGGCCCAGTGATATCATCAACTGGAGGAAGTGTTGGCCAAACTGCGAGAGTTCGTCGTCGATCCAGGCATTGAAGTCACTCAGGACCATCAGCATGGGCGACTCAAATGCCAGATCGACCACAAAGTCCACTACTTCCTGAAGGAATAGATTCTCATCCCATGGTGGACGGTAGACGAGTGCCACCCTATAACCTACACCTGCTACTATGGCACACTCAAAAGACCTAGCATCCTCAACCGGCACACTAGTTTTTTTTATTTTTTTATTTAGTTGTTTAACCAGGAGTAGCACACTGAGATGAACACTTTTTTACAGGAGCCACCTGGGAGCACAGGGAAGTTAAAGTGACTTGCTCAGAGTCACACAGTATGCAAGTGGAAGCTGTGGGATTCAAACCAAGGCCTGGTCTGTTGGATGTCACCAGATTTGCAGCTCAGAGCCTTAAACCACTGCGCTATACTGCCACTAGTGAGACCTAATTCGGTCTTGAAACAGACCGCAACCCCCCGCGGTCCAATCTCGGGCGGTGAATCATCGAATACCCAGCCGGAATTGCAGCCTCAAACACGGGGCCCATGTTTTCATCTAGCCAGGTTTCGGTGATGCATGCCAGATCAGTTGTCCTTACAAGATCCGCAGTAATTGCGGTCTTGTTCTTAACAGATCTGGCGTAACATAACACCACATGAGTTGGATGGGATTCCCGGGCCGCCCTAACTACCTGCCCAGCAATAATGGTGGTGCCCTTGGGTATGGAGACTAGGCATGGAGAACCACGTTCCAGGCTCCATTTTGCCCCAGGGCATCTTCTGGACTTAACAACCCCGATGGGAGTGCTCCGCTCATCCAGCCTCCACTGTTCACACCACCGCCCCACCCCCCACCCCTACGGGCAATGCCCAATGCTCTACAATGCTGATAAAGTAGAAAATAGTAAGGTGGGGAGGCGCAGAAGACGCATGATGAGCAGAGGCTAAATAGCCAGCGACCTGGGGGTAGATCTATAACACATATCACAGGCCCACGACACAGAGCAAGGAAAACTATCCCAATAAATAGGATAAAATATAAAATATAAACACAACTTCAACAACAACCCCAGAGAAAACTAAGAATAATCACTCAAATCTAAATACCCGCCTTTTCTGAAACTCCCCGTACGGTCTCACCAAGCGGGGAGATTCAGATAAAGACAAAACAAACTAAAATCCCCACCCAACATAATAACATTCTAAAATAAAATAAACAAAATATATACTTCATAAAACCAATAAAAACAATAAAAAAACAAAAAGGATGTTAAGTCACCATAGGAAGTCACTTTCAGGAAATCCAAATTGTTAAATAAAACTGCACCAGTATAATTAAGTACACCTCCTCTCACAAGGTGCACCAATTACCAAAAAATAAAATAAAAATTACAGTTTCAGCATCCAACATAAATTAAATAAACAATACAGTTTGCAAGACACCCAGGTTCTCTCACTACCTGAGTGCCCAAAGTAACTGGGCACTCTCACTGCTCGGAACACAGAAAGATTTAGCAATTTATTTCCCGAAGGATCTTCTTCAAACGGCAAAAAGCATCCACTAAAGCTTCATCTTTCAAAGTAGAAAACTCTTTACAGTCCAGATCCCAAAAATGGGTGAGTCCCTTAAGACCCTCCTGTGAGGTTTAGCCACAGAAAATGTCAACCCCACCACCTCGGCACCTCACTTAATGCCCACCCACCAGCAGGCCAGTAAGGAGTCTTGGAGAAATCCTGGGCCCACCAGCCAGCTCCCCAGCTTAATCAGGCCCAGACCTCCTGGGTAGAAGCAGACTCCCGCGACTGGCCACCCACACTTAAAGTGTCTATAATCCAGGCTAAGGGACTCTATGTATACATGTCAAGCACCATCAGCAAAGGCAAATCAGGCCAATAGGTCTTGCAAAAGTGGAAAAAACATACAATATCCACAGTTCTGCAGTCTGTGGCTTACATTGTTGTTTCCAGTAGACGTCAGACAACTCTGTGCAATCACACACAATGTTCTCCACCTGCAACACTGGCTTGCTCCAGAGTCTAATGAGCTGCAGTTGCAGTATGCACTTCCCTGTTGCTATATCTAGTGCTGTCTTATTCCTAGGCAATTTTTGCCCTGCACTTCTGGCCCTGTTCCTTTGCTTGCTATATTCAGCTGGTTTTGCTCTGGGCTATTTTCTTTTGAATATAGCTTGCTTTGTGCTCCGGGCTAAGTTTGCCCAGCGGGGCAGTGCTAAGTTAGCACCAGGGCAAAGTTTTGAATATCTGGCCCCATGACTCTTAAAACTGTTACAAACATTGATTGATTCATTCACTCTTTCATTCAGTTCATTCAGAACGAATCGGAAAGCCCTTTTCCTTTAACCATTTGTTTAATTTGTGCAGTCCACTAGTCCAGTTAAAGTATGTCATGCTGTGGGTGTGCTGCCACGGTTCCATGTCATCTCAGCGCAAGAAATTACTGCACGGTAATTTCAAGCACATTTCACCGCATGCAATAAACGCGCTCAGTATTAAAAGCGAAAGGCATCTCATTGCAAATGGAATAAATATTACTGTGTGCCTAGGAGCTGTCAGGGCACTGCACACCTGTACCCACCCAACGCAACCCACTCAGAAAACCTGGCTTGCCATTTATTTATTTAATACCTGCTTGTGTGTTACTGTGTCCCAGAGCCACGAGCGTGGTGACAGTGGCAGAGCATGTGAAGCTGCCAATGGGGAACTAGGGTTACCACCTTTAAAGAAGCCCAAAGTGGGACATTTCTTACTGACACATGATTTTTTGCAGGATAGTAGTAACCTCAACCAATACAATAGACTTGTTTTCTCTACAAAATCAGAATTAAGGCTAAGTATTGTAGTTTCTTAGTTGCTTCTATTGTTTCTTATCATTTTAAGGTGCTTTAGTTAAGGTATGATAGTTTTCTGCAACATTTAGTGGAAAATTATAAAATATTTTTATGACTATAAAGTCAGGACGTAGCATTTTTCATGTTTTTTTGCAGGACACAGCTGCCCAAATCAGGACTGTCCTGCGAAAATAGGGACAGGTGGTAACCCTATGCAGCATACCTCTCAACTGTCACACATTACGAGGTTCGTCACTCATTTTATCCCTCAGAAACCCTCTGTCCCACATTGAGAAGGTGACATTCCGCACTAACCACTGAGACTTTTAAACAGAAATATATAATATAAGATGCTAGGTTATCAGTAAACATTATTAACATTAGTGCACTTATTTCCACAGTATTCTGAGCTTGTAAGGTCATGTTTGATGATGTGGCACACATTTTGTCCTCTTGTCCCACATCTTGTCACACATTAGGGCGATAATAGGTTGAGAGGTATGACCCTATGGGGAGCCTGATACTTTCTTTGTCCCCAGCGGCATTCCCCCCTGCCCTTCCTGCCTGAATGAGGTGTCAGTCCCCTTCCTAGCACCTCTGGTACCGTTCTGAACCCTCTGTTCCCCTCTGCTCACAGAGATCTCACCCGTAGCACTCCAGCATGCCAGCAGCACGGTTTACGTTTTGCAGCAGCATAGTTGTACAGGTGAGCAAGTCAGATTTCTGACAGAGACTACCACCCTCAACTGCAGGACGGGAGACAGAGGTGGGCTGCTGCGGTAAGCAACAGGAATCAAACTTAATGTTACTACTTAAAATACAATTAATGGCCCCGATATCCGACTTGGCTGATTGCAAGAGATGTGTTTGGGGGCGAGGAGAATTGACGTTTGAAAGGGGCGTGGTTAACTGCCGCCGTTTGGAGGACCAAGTACCATAATCCGCTGAATTCCAAAACCGGGGCACTATGTGTCTCGTAATATAAATAATCGCGGCCAAATGTAGCCTCGAATCATCAAGCCTTGCACTAACTTTGTTCCGCGACATCATTGCCGCTCAGCGGTTATTGTAAGGTGCCGTAATAACCGCGCTGAAATGCTTGCGGGTTATTGCTTGCGCTGACATGACGTAATAGCAGCTGCCACTACTCGAAATGCCACGAAAACACAGCTTCCCGAGCTTCTTGGACACAAGTGCTACTGGGCTCTGACAGTCCTATTATGTGTACCATCCCTACTCGTGCACTTTAAGCAGTGCTATGCTCTAATTATCACGCGTTCATGCTGCTGAATTGTAAACTGCTTCAGCTGCATTCGATATTCATTACTTGTGTTCTTCTCTAACCCTTATTCCACAGGGAGCAATTGGAAGAAAGCGATTTTTTCCATCTCAGTACACATTCTCTTGTTCAAAATGTTACATAGCTACAGTAGCAAAAATTATTTGGAAATGCAGGTTATTTCTTTCTTGCTGCTTGTCATGTGTCATTTACTAGATGATAGGAGTAATGCAGAGTTTCATTTTAAGTAATTTGTGTGCCAGATCAAAAGGTGTAGAAACCAGACGCAACGTGTGGTAGTTCTCTTGGTTAGCAAGTAAGCTACAACATAGGGTTACCACCTGTCCTGATTTTCGGCAGCTGTGTCCTGCAAAAAAAACATGAAAAATACTACATGTCCTGCTTTTATAGTAGAGAAAATATTTTCTAACTTTCCACTAAATGTTGCAGAAAACTACAATACCTTAACTAAAATACATTAAAATGCCAAGAAACAATTGAAACAACTAAGAAACTACAATACTTAGTCTTAATTCTGATTATATAGAGAAAAGAAGTCTGTTGCATTGGTCGAGGTTACATACTGTCCTGCAAAAAATCATGTTTCAGTAAGAAATGTCCCACTTTGGGCTTCTAAAAAGGTGGTAACTCTACTACAACATGCTCTGTTAGATAGATGTGTGTGTGTGTGTGTGTGTGTGTGTGTGCGCGCATACCTCTCAACTGTCCCTGATTTTCAGGGATGTCCCTGATTAGGCCTCAACATTTTCCTCTGTCCCTTGTAAAATTTGTGTTTTTGTGACAGAACAGTGAGGATTAAAAGCACAAAATAATGTCAAACATTAAAGTTGCAGACTTGTTCTTCTGCAGAAAATGCATCTTGTCACAAATCCCTTTATTCTATCTGCTTTTTTAAGTGACTAGTACCAGTTTTTAAGATGTGTCCCTGATTTGAGGTCTTTGTCCCTGATTTTTTTAAGCCTTGTGCCTGATTCATGAGGCAAGAGGTTGAGAGGTATGTGTGTGTGTGGGGGGGGGGGCACCAAACTCTCTGCTCTCAATAATTCTTGTAGCCTTCCCTGAAAAAAATCAGATGAAAGAGACAATTAAGTTCTAGGTGAAAAATAAATCTGTTTTATTGATATTATCTGACGGTAAGATAATCACCAAACATCAAATATAAAATGGATAAACACCTGAAACCAGATTAGCTGAGAGCAGTTTCAGCCATGATAAATACTGAATCTTAGCCCTGGATCTTAGCATATTATCACAATCTGTAACTAGTTCCAGTCACCCACCTTTTACCTACCTCACATCATTCCACGTCTCCAGCCTGCAGATGCTACAGTATTTCACAACTAAGAATAGGCAAATGGTGTTTAGAAGAATGACTCCTCTACCCCAAACCAGGGTGGTTCATTCATATTGAGCCACTCCATACGTCAAAGTCATAAACTCTATACTAAATGCAATTGTTAGACATTTTGTGTCATGAAAAATTATGCAGAATGAGAATTACCTTATGCATCTAGCTCCTATAATCAAGAACTGATTAATATTTAACTGTCAGTATATCATTTTAAATCCTTTCCAGAATTATTCGGATTAAGTCACTGATAGAATGCGAACATGCATCCAATCGATCAACTGAAAACATTCTCTGCCCATATCAGACATTAAGTTGCATTAAATGAAGAAGATAATGCTAGCAGTACTTACCTATACACTGAAAGTAGCATTCATTTCTCTGCTAGACTCAGGAAGGGAAGGGTATTTATTTTATTTCCACCTCCCTCTGGGTTCAATGAGGTCTCCTGAGGGACTGTAGCACACACACTACAGTTATTATCAGTAAGTGATTAGATGTGTTTGATGAGTAGATACATAAAAATATAGGCCCGCATTTTCAAAGGAGATGCCCCTAGATGCTCCGGTGCAGCCCACAAAATAAGCCATAGCACAATATTCAAAGGACAGAGGTGCGTTGCGCATCTCCGAATGCACCCGAGTGCAAAGATAATGTATGCAGCGCATGTGGAGGGGGCATTCCCATGAATGTGCTGTGCACTGACATATTCAGCTGAAATGAGCAGCACGAGTGCAGTGCATCTGGAAGATGCACCACCCAAAGGTAGGCATAAACGGAACATGCCTAACTTTGCAGGCCACCCACAGGCAGCAAGCGGAACAGCAACAGCCCCAGCCATGGATGGGCCTGCTTTCCTAATGGAAGCTGTCATGAGGGGTGTGAGGAGACAGACAGAACAACAATGTGGCCAAGGAAGGGCCCATAGGCGGTATGCCCAACAGAGATGGTACTGTGCCCATGTCACATTTGAACAATTCAGTGACACAGAGATTGTGGGCTGGTACTGACTCAACAAGGCAATACTGAGACAGCACGGCCAGCTGGTCTATGACGAACTGCAAGCACCAACACGCAGGAGTTACACCATCTTGGTGGAGACAAAGGTGACAGCAGCACTGTGCCTGCTTACCACAGGCACCTTCCAGATACCAGTGGGTGACACCATTGGCATCACACAGTCTGCCATGTCCCATCTCCTCACACAATTCCTAGCCATTCTGCTACCCCATACTAAGGAGTACATCACATTCCCTAGCACACAGGCAAAGCAGACAGAAACAATGCAATGCTTTCACAGGGTGGTGTGCACGCCAAACGTGCTAGGGGCCATTGACTGCACCAATGTGGCAATCAGGGCACCATCTGGCCCCGACGGGGACACATATGTCAACAGAAAGGGATGCCACTCTGTGAACTGCCAGGTGGTGTGCAGTGCTACAGGGTGCATCACCAATGTCTACGTCGTGCACCCAGGGAGTGCACATGATGCCCACATCTGGCATCACTTGGCCCTGTGCCACTGGTTTGAGACTGGAGAGATACCTAGCGGCCACCTAGTGGGTGAGTTGGACAGATCACCATGCCCACACAACACACCTGTGGCCCACAACACAGCTGGCGGCAGTGCTGGGGGGGACAGTGACAGGGACAATGCATTGACCAATGGACATTGTCAACTGTGGAACAGGGGAGCCCGCTGGAGTGGGGCCCACAGACAGAGAGTCAGGGGGGTGCTGGTGCATGGGGTGTGGCAGGGCAGTGGTCCATACACAGCAGGCACAGGTGACAGGGCATGTAGTAATACACACACCAAAGCCCAAACAATGACCAGTGCAGGGCAGAGTACCACAGTCAGACAGGGCAGTTGGAGGGTGGCCACACAGGCAGGGTTGGGGCTGTGCAGCACAGGACAGAGGGCAGGCATACTGTACCCAAACCAGCAGTGAGCATGCAACAGACAGGGTGGCCTCACAGGCAAGACAGGGTGTGTGTGCAGGAGGGGAGGGGGGGGGACTGGCAACTAGGTGGACAGAGGTAGCAAACACAGGCCAGGGGGTGTTGCCAGTAGGTACTGCAGATGCCTGATGGAGACTAACCAACTGCATTGCCCCCCACAGGTGACAGTGCTATCCCCTGTGACCATGGCTGCTCACCCCTATATGTCGGCCCTCGAACGAGGCCAAGGAAAGGTACAATGCAGCACACATTGTGACTCGCAGTATCATTGAGCTTGTGTTCAGTATGCTGAAAATGAGATTTAGATGCCTGGACAGGTCTGGTGGTGCCCTACAATACAGCCCAGAGAATGCCTGTGGCATATTCCTGGCCTGTTGCATGCTACACAACATGGCCTTTGACCATGGAATGGTCTTCCAGGCACAGGAGGGTGACAGTTCTGAGGATGAGGAATCACAGGCTAAAAGTGGGCAGTTGATCCAGCACAGGAGGGACCCATGGCTGGTAGCTAGGGCATGGCAGCAGAGGGACACAATTGTGGAGGAAACATAGAAACATAAAAGTTGACGGCAGATAAGGACCACAAGGCCCATTCAGTCTGCCCATTTAATTTTCTACCTTATAAATGTGCCATCGGCCTTTGCTCTGTCAGTGGCCTATCTATTCATACTCATCTGTGTTGCTCCCTTATGCCTATTCCATGCTTGTTTGAAGCCCTGCACTGTATTCATAGCCATCACTTCTTGAGGTAGGCCATTCCATGCATCCACCACCCTTTCTGTGAAAAATAATTTCCTCACATTCCCCCTTAATCGGCCCCCTCTAATCTCATGCTGTGTCCTCTTGTCCTGCTATTTTTCTTATATTTAAACATGTTAGACTCTTTCACCTTGTTAATGCCCTTAAGGTGTTTGAATGCCCTCGATCATATCACCTCTCCCTCCTTTGCTCAAGGGTATACATATTGAGCTCTGTTAATCTGTCCTCATATGTCTTCTGATGCAGTCCCTCACCATTTTGAGTTGCCCTTCTCTGGACTGCCTCAATTTGGTTAATGTACTTGTGAAGGTGTGGCCTCCAATACTGCCAGTACTCCAGATGGGACCTAACAAGTGTCTTGTAAAGAGGATTATTACCTCCTCTTACGACTTGTGATACCCCTACTAATATACCCTAACACCCCCTAGCCTTACCTACTGCTTCTTTAGAGGGTCTGCTTGATGATTTCAGGTCATCAGTGATGATGATGCCCAAGTCTCTTTCTTCCTGTTGACTGCTAGCAACTCCCTCCCAGCCTATAGGTGGCTTCACGGTTTCTCTTCCCTATGTGCATGATCTTGCACTTCTTGCATTAAATCCCAGTTGCCACTCTTCTGACCATTTTGCTAGTTTATCCAGATCTCTTCTCATTCTGCCCACCCCATCTGGATCATCTACTCTGTTGCAGATCTTGGTGTCATCTGCAAACAGACAAGCCTTACCCTCTAGTCCATCTGCAAGGTCACTAATGAAGATGTTGATGAGGACTGGCCCAGGACTGATCCCTGAAAGTATCCACTTGTGACTTGCATCTCTTCTGACTGTATACCATTTACCACCACTCTCTGTTTTCTGCCCGTCAACCAGTTTGCCACCCAGTTGGCCAACTTCTGACCCACCCGAGCCTACCCAGCTTATTTATCAATCTTCTATGTGGAACAGTGTCAAAAGCTTTGCTGAAGTCAAGGTAGGTGACATCAACTGCTCCCCCTTGGTCCACCACTCTGTTACCTAGTCAAAGAAATCTATGAGATTAGTTTGACAGGACCTTCCTTTTGTAAACCCATGCTGTCTTGGATCCTGAGCCCCTATAGATTCCAGGTGTTGCACTATCATTTCCTTAAGGAGTGCCTCCATAATCTTGCCCACTACTGAGGTAAGACTGACTGGTCTGTAGTTCCCTGCCTCCTCCCTGCTACCACTCTTGTGGAGTGGGATCACATGAGCCCTTCTCCAGTCTTCTGGGACCTCTCCTGTGCTCAGAGCACTTTGGAGACAGCAGGTGAATAACAGTGAAGGACAAAACAGGGCAGTCAAACACACACACGGGGGGGGGAGGATACACACATGCACAGGTATGCAGCCAATGCACAGATGCCAAGGACTGCAATGCAGTTTGCACACAACCATGCACAGGTGTCCACTGCAGTGGCAGCAAGGCCAAGGGGGAAACACTGTTGCATGTGGGGGAATGGCATGGATCAGAGGGAACCCGCTGGCACACACGCACAGTGGACACACATGGCTGCACTCATCATGCCTCTGCCACACACCACAACACCAGTGCCAACACCCATGGCCCGGACACCACACAGACAGTGCCACACACAGCCCTGAGCAGTGACAGCTGGACGGGTGGGCAGCAATGGCTGTAGGGTGCAAAAGCCATGCTGACTGTACGCAGTAGGTGTCACTGTGTGCCACTATGGCTGCTGCGGCCACAGGGGTGACCACGCCTTGGCAGGGTGACACCCACTGGGGTTCCACCCACCATGAGGGGTGAATCCTCCACACTAGTTGGTGTTGACGCACGCAGCCATGACCAGATGCATGTGGGGGTTGGGGTACTGAATACCAAATTGGATCCAGGTGTGTTGGAGATATAGGTGGCAGGGGACCGCATCTGCAATACTGGGATCACACGACACTGTGGTGTGGGAGTGCTGGTATCACTGCCCGGGTTGCAGCAGGGACTCCCACAGGCATGGGGCACCAGGACTGCACAGCCCACCTCAATGGCCTGTGCAATCTTTTCAAGACCCACCATCATGTCTGCTCATCCATGCGACCCACCTGCACCTGCAGTCCATGAGTCGCCTCCCTGAGCGCGCCTGGCTCTCCACAGATGCCCGCAGGAGCCGATGTGCTCATTCAGCCCATCAGAGGGGACATGTTTTGGGGGGGTCGATGGGCGGGGGGGGTTACCATCCTGCTGTGCCACATCCACCACTTGTGGACGCTGAATGACTGGCTGCTGTTTGGCTGGGGATGGTGTGCAGGCAGGCACAGTAGGCTCTGGGCCAGTCATGCCATGTGCCTGTGCAGGCCATTGCTCATCCACACCACCATGCTATATAGAGGAAACAGCCCTGGGCCCCACAGCAGCATCCTGCCCCTTGCCAACCACAGCCATTGCAATAGCAGATAGCGTGTGGCAGGGTTGGGGAGGGGCATGTGAAGGCCCAGGATGGCCTCCACTGCCGATGCTGTCCGTGTGGCAACAGGGACATTAGCTGGGGCACTAATGTGCATGTGTTCGCCCAGCTGGGTGGCATCATCATCATCATCATCATCATCTTCCTCCTCCATGGCCGATGCAAACACAGTGAGGTCATCTGACAGTTCAAGGCCAGACAGGGCATCATGATCAGTCAGCCCAAGAATGTCCCACAACACATGTGTGGCATCATCAGCAGCAGCAGCCACAGCTATGGCAGATGTGGATTGTCTGAGTTGGGCTGTCTCCTGGCCCACAGGATGGGCCTGGGACCCTGCAGCACCCCTGAGGTGTGATGGAGCTGTAAGACAGACTAGGAGAGCAAGGTCAGGGCCACATGGTCATGGTGCTGGTTGACAGGTGGACACAGGGAGATGTACAGGTGCACCACAGGTGTGCAGGTGTTGGCACTTGGGCCATGAGCTAACAATGCGGCCTGTAATGCACACATGCAACAGCGATGTGTGCATTGCGAGTATGCTGGGGCATGCACACACAGGGCAGATTTTGGTACACAACCAGACTGTGTCCTGGCCAATGACATCCCTCCCCCACAACAATGGCTGGGCCACAGGCACAGCAGGTGGCATGTGTGCCAACTGCCCCAGTAGCTGGGCATTGCAGTAGCCCAATGTTGCCAGCGCAGTGTATATGCACACAGCACACGTCCCTGTTTTCAGGGTTGGTCACAGGTGGCCTGTGAACCAGATAGGCCTGTGTCCATGGTTGCACATACGACAGGGCCAGCAGCACACTACACCAGGGCCTGGAGGCCTACAATATTGCTTTGCACTGTTGGCATGTCTGCTTGGTGACATGGGGACACAGTGAATGGCCCCTGCATGGTGTGACATGCACACCCATGGCTAACACATGCTGCCATCCATATCAAATGACATATGTATACTCACAGTGCTGTGATGGGCTGCCTCTTGTCTGGAGGCTGCCACCAGGGACACCCTCCATGGGCACAGCTTATTGAAGCTGCGAGCAGTTCCTCCCATGCCCACAGTGTGGGCACTGTGGGGGGCCCAACCCTAGTAGTGGTCTGGGAATGCTCTGATCATGGCCAGCCACTCCCTGGCCCTGGTGCACTTGCTTTTTATGCGCTTCATACATTTCTAGGGTGTACAGTGGTACACCCCATGAGTGTTGAATGCATTAGCTGCCTCATCCCAGCCCTTAGCATGCTCCTGCCGGGTACCTATTTTGTGGGTGAGGAGGTCCTCCTGCAGGCAGTGTGCCTGAATAAGGGTGTGCAATTCCTCCTCTGTGAAGTTTAGCTGCCTCCTTTTCTTCCCCTCCTCAGTTGCCATACTGGTGCCTGTGAACAGGAGAATAACAAGCATTAGCACAGGTACAGTGGTTTGGGCAAGTGTTGCATGTCCTGCTGGATGCATTGCACCAAACACTGTAACAGTCGAAATGTAAATAAACTCACCTCCAAGGTTGTAGTACCTGTCAGTTACCTGTGTGGAGGGGTGGCGCAGGGTAGCCCATTTATAGCTCAGCACATGCAAATGAGGTGGGGTGCAACCTGTAATGAGATGCTAATGTGTGGACTTGGGCCAGGATTGGGCAATGAGGCCATTTGCATATCCTGGCTGAATTTTGGCAATCTGAGCCTGGCCATCTCAATGCGCATAGTAGATCTATTTGGGCAGCGCACTTCCACACAGTGCATTTCTGATGCATACGCAATAGGCCATAATGTCACTGACATGCGTGGTGGTGCATGTGTGATGCCATGGCCTGTGCATACCCTACCATGTTGCTCTAATGTGGCTGCTGCTAACTCACTACAGTACTCCTTTTACTCACCCACCTGAATCAGCTCCTGATTCTTCCTTCCTTATGCCTCCTCCCTATTCCCCGCTTTCCTTTTCCCTCACCCTGACCTATACCCCTCCCACACCACTACTTCACTGCTCAGCCCTTCTCCACCTAATTATTATATCCCACCTATGTACCTCTCTGCGTTTGGCTGTAATATGCCTAGGCACTTTGGCCCCTTGCCAGGCATCTGTTAGCCCTCTCTATGAACAGCTATCCACAACTTGTAAATTCAATTGTCTATGTAAAATTGTAAATGGTAATTGTTTATATTGCTTTAATCTGCTTGTTTATTATTCTTCCTTCCTCTCACTGTATAGTCTACCACTCGTCATTATGTTATATTTTTGTTATAATTTTTTCCTGCTTGTCTCCTCCCCCTTCCCCCAGGATGCATCTGAAAATGCGCTGCCATTCAGCTCAGTATGTCTTTCTTGGTATAACTTTTGAAATAAATAAACAAACAAACAATACATGGTGTGTATTATATTATAATTACTGGTGACCCCCTTTACTAGATAATTCTTTTTTTTTATTATTGTTTAGCCATACAAGGCCATTACAAAAGAGAAGACAGGCATACAATATAAATAGAACACACTGTTACAAATATCTTACAATAAAATTCCCTTGGTTCAAAGCTCAGTCAGCTTAGATATATAAAAATATCTGGATAAAAAATGTAAAGCACATAGTTCACAAATTCAATTAATGGAAAAAATGGAGAAGGGGACCCCAACAATCTCATAAAAATATCAAGGAAACAGCATACTTAGTATACTAAGAGATGTTATCAGAAAAATGGCACACTAAAGAGCACATTTCACTCTGCTAGAAAGAACATATCGAACAACATCGGGGTTACTAGTGGGGTACCGCAGGGTTCAGTACTGGGTCCAGTCCTTTTTAATGTCTTTATAAGTGACATTGCAGAGGGACTGGAAGGAAAAGTATGCCTCTTTGCAGATTACACAAAGATCTGCAACAGGGTTGATACACAAGGAGGCGTGGAAAGAATGAGAAGGGACTTGGCAAGGTTGGAGGAATGGTCAGAAGTATGGCAGCTAGGATTCAATGCAAAGAAGTGCAAACTAATGCACCTGGGAAACGAGAACCCAGGGGAAGATTACACAATGGGGGAGGTAGTAACAACAACAAAAAGGAAAGGGACCTGGGGGTAATCATATCAGATGACCTTAAGGTTAGCAAGCAATGTGAGAAGGCAGTAGAGAGGACTGGGGGTATACTGGGATGCATAGGGAGAGGCATCACCAGCAGAAAACAGGAAGTTGTTATCCCTCTGTACAGACAGTTGGTGAGACCCCATCTGGAGTACTGCTTCCAGTTCTGGAGACCCCATCTCCGCAAGGACATAGACAGGATAGAGGCAGTCCAGAGGAGGGCAACTAAAATGGTGCAGGGTCTGCAAGAGAAGCCGTATGAGGAGAGACTAAAGGAGCTTAATATGTATACCCTTGAGGAAAGAAGGGAGAGGGGGACATGATAGAAACTTTTAAGTACCTCAGTGGAATCAACAAAGTCCAAGAGGGTAGCATCTTTCAGAAAAAGAGACGTGCAAGAACAAAGGGACACAATTTAAAGATAGAGGGGGGGGGCGGTTCCGGGGCAATGTGAGGAAGTATTTTTTCACTGAGAGGGCAGTGGATGCATGGAACAGCCTTCCTGAGGAGGTTGTGGGGTCTAAAACTGTGGGAGAATTCAAGAATGCATGGGACAGACATAAGGCAATTCTTGTGGGGGGTGTAGGAAGAAATAGGCTGTTGGTTAACTAGGTTCTGCGGCCTATCCTGTAGGTAGGGAAATTGGCAGACTAGGTGGGCCAAGCGGTCCTTATCTGCCATCAAAGTCTATGTTTCTATGTTTCTAAACACAAAGCAAGTAAACCATCCATCCTTACACAGCCTGTCCTGATTACAATAGTGATTCTAATACTAGAGGATCTGATCGTATCAATTATATGATCTAACTTGTGATATAAACACTGGAATCTTTCTGCTTTTCTTTTCTAATTTTGAGAGCATATTTAAAATAATTTGCAATTCCCTTAATAGTATTTTCATCACTTGTATTCATAATAATGAGTGTAAGTTCACTTTTTGTTATATCAGGCCAGTTGATGAATGGTTCTAACCAATACAGTCGAATTCTATTATACCATGGACAGTGCCGTAGGACATGAATGAGGTCCTCCATTTTTCCCTTCTTACAATCACAAATTTCATGCTCCCTAGAAAGTTTATAATATCTAGTTCTCAGAATATTTATCACACGGTTAATCAGGGTCCATAAAACGCTTTAATAACCTGAAAACAAGTTATTACGGTGTTCTGAAAACTTTCTTTTAGCACTGCCCATCTGAGTTTGCATGCCACCTCATTGGCTCATACTCCATGCCTGGGCGGACCTAACACTTCCAAAAACATGGCGGCACTGTTCATTCGCTCCTGAGGAGCTGCAGTGATCAATAGCCTTTTCTCTCAGTCTCTCAAGTAATGTATTACTTTACTTCAGCACTTATCGGGCTGATCCTTCCTTTAAAGCCTAAAAATGTATCTGGGTGATCCCACTTTTTGTGTGCTTCAGGCAGTGCATTGGCAGATGGGGGGAACATAGCAACTGTGATTGGGAACTCAGGAACGGACTGTCTACCTAACTTCTGTCATTTGGTTCCATGGTGTATTTAAAATAAAAAAAGAAATAAAAGAAAATGTGCTGCAGAGGGAGACTCTGTGTGTGTGTGTGTGTGTGTGTGTGTGTGTTTGTCTCTCACAGAACTGCTAC
This sequence comes from Neoceratodus forsteri, assembly GCA_016271365.2. Classification (NCBI taxonomy): domain Eukaryota; kingdom Metazoa; phylum Chordata; order Ceratodontiformes; family Ceratodontidae; genus Neoceratodus; species Neoceratodus forsteri. The sequence continues at coordinate 72,466,826 of JADMNL010000033.1, forward strand.
AGTACCTCTGGCAATCACTGTCTTGCACCAGTAATTATAAAAAAATGATACCTGTGTAAGGTCTGTGTTACGGCCTTCGGTGTGTGAAAAATCATCATAACACACACCTGCACAGGCATTATTCTCTATGTATTAATCTGCTGTCAGATGTAGCTTGTCCTTCTGTTGTATGTAACTTGATAGACGTGGGCACCTTTGAGAAAGGGCTCTTGAGCTCAAAGGTTCTACAAACACAATAAAAAGCAAACAAATAAAATAAAATAAAGGTAATCCAAAATTGGAAAAGTAAAAAAGACTCCAGCCATCAGCACCAGCACTAACGTGACCCATGGATGCAGCAGTTTACCTGAGGCAGGGGACCGCATGCAGCAACAGGGTCAGCAGCTGTGAGGAACAGGTCCCAGTGGCCTGGGGATGAAGCACTTCAGATTCCTTCAGTTGTTCTGCAGCAGTGCAGCTTCTGGCTCACGTCTCTCAGGACACATTCTTTCTGGCTCACACTTCTCAGTTACAAGAGCACTATGCAATGACTTCACGGTTCTTAAGGAGCCCAGACCACAGAAGTGACCCTCACTGTCACCACATACTCAGGGCACATGCCCTGTGACACCCTGTCCCCCAATCCACCCCACTAAATAAGGGCTAGCAGGCCCCTTACCTAGTGCTGGAGCAACCTGTTAGGGATGGAAGTCTTGGTCTCTGTTCAGTACAGCTCAGCAGCTTCGGTATGCAGCAATGGCTCTCAGGCTCAGACTCAATAATTTCTACCAACATGTGCTCATCTGGCACAGTCTATGAAAAGTGTAAGCCCAGGATAAGGCTCACAGTGAGTCTGCAGAATAAACCCTGGAGAGGGTTACAAGATTGTTGGCCTGGCTAGGCCTCTCATTTGGTGTCACCAACAGCAGGTCTGAACACTTTGGAGTCTCTCTCAGACTGCCACAAGGTTCTTAAAAGCTCAGATCTTCTTTCTCCAAATGAGTGTCCCATTGAATAGGCAGGGCTGTCAATCAGTCCTTCTGTCCTGTCTTGCACTGCTTAAAAATCAACAAGCAAAGCAAGGTACAGATAATGTTAACAATATAAGGTACACAAATAACAAGCTAGGCATGTACAATATTACAGTTATACATAATCATACATCATCATGAGATCAAGTGCAAAAAACGTACGAAGAATGAGTCAGGGTAAAGGGCAGGGGGGAAGCAAAGGTAGGGAGTCACTCAGAAGGGAGAGGAGGGAGAACAGCAGGGTAGGAGTAGGAATGGGTAGGGTAGTCCATGTGGGATGGTCCTGGATTTCATTATTCTGCCACAATCCTTTTCAGTCCCTTGCTAGGATTTCCAGCCCACTGATTGCTTGGCTGGTGAGGTTAGAGATCATAAAGATGGATGCCTCCATGGTCTTATAGGAACCATGTGTTCCAAGGTCATAATTGCATTTGTTTCTGTGCCCTTTATAAGTGTGCTGGCCTCCCCAGTTACAGTGGCTGTAGCCCTTCCTGGGTTGATGTCTGGTTCTATAAGTGGGGTTCTGGCAGCAGCAAGTGCGGTGTTGGAGTCAGGAGGAGAGAGAGAGAGAGGGAGAAGGAGGGAGAGAAGAGAAGAGAAGATGTATGTATATATATCTATATTTATATCTATGTATATCTATATTTATATCTATATATCTATATATATATATGGAGGAGCCCTGCACAGCATGCGCTCTCTCTCTCCTTCAGTTTTTCTGCAATCCATGGCAGTCTGCAACAAAGCAAATTCTGGACTGAATAGTGGTCCCCCCATATCTCTGGGTCCCCACTGCCAGAATTGGGGGACCAGGCCAAAGGAATGTGACTGCAGCCATAAAAGAAGAAGGGCACAGGAAGCAGTGACAATTTGTGTTGTTGCCTGACTCTCTTTACTCACCACACACAGTCAAACAGGAGATAGCTGTAAAAAGTGCAGGCCCTCATGAGGGTGGCAGTAGCAGCCCAGGTAAGACCCCCTCCTGAGAAAGGGGTTAGAGTTATAAGAACACAGAGAGAATAAGAAGTAAGAAATGGGTGAGGTGTGTTGGGACATGCAGATGGTGAGAAAGGTAGTTTGTAGGGTCTCCCAGTGTTCTCTACAGAAGCATACTGTGTCTCCATGTGGACAACTCGGGTTTTGGACTCATCTCAAGTTCTTGCAGCTGAACAGCCAGGGAGGGAGGAGCATTGCCACTTGGCAATGTGTCCCAGCAGGGCAGGTCAGGGATAGCCCTGTTTCCTGGCACCATAGTTTCTCTCATGGTTAGCCAGTAGTTTCCTTCAGTGTGCTGTCAGCATGGCAAAACCATTACAGTGACAGCAATGTGGGCACTGCAGCTGATCTGACAGTCATTCTGACAATCAGGATTTTGCAGCTCCCACCATCTTTGCCACCCCAAGTGAGTTGGTCTTTTTCCACCCACATCTACAACCTGGGAATGATTTAAAGTATTTTCTGTGGCATGCAGTGTACTTCCAGGATATGCCCCGATGCTTTGGGCATGATGGCAGTTGGGCGGCACATGGTCACCATCAGCAGTTTGGTGTTGCTGTACTGTTAGTCACTCTTCTGGGTTTTGAACTGACATGGTGGAACTGTTTCCTTCCTTGTGAGGGGTAGATGCACTTGCATGCAGTTGCTGTGATGTACCATGCCAACTGCGACTGTGCACAGTGCCAGGGGAGGAGGGAGATACTTTCAGGGAGGAAAATGGAGAAAACAACTGCCTGCCTCAGCCATGATTGAAGCACAACTCACTGGGTCCACCACCATGGATCTCCTGGCCCCAGTGAGGAGACTGTGTTAGCCAGGGACTAGTGGGGTGTGGAGGCGAGAGGTTGACAGGCAGAAGAACATAGCTAGAGTGGTGAGTGGATAAATAAAGGCTTAAAAATGAAAACAAAAAAAGGAAGGCAGCTCACCATCAGTCTTTGAAATACTGAAGGTAAAGTAAGGCAGACAGGATGCTGGGATCCATCAGGCGCTGATTTAATAATCATAGAGGGGAGCAGGTAGTGCCACTGTCAGGTCATTGCTTCAGCCACACCTGGAGGACTGCATACAATTCTGGTATCCTTATGTGTGTAAGGTTAGAGAAGTTAGAAGCTGATCAGAACAGGTCTTCATAAATTGGTCAAGGGGAGTAGAGGAAGTGCTATTAGGAAAGTGTTTTTTTTTACTTGACTACGGTATATTTATTGGTTTTTGCAAAACAGTTTGACAAAACAACATCGAGAAATTCAACAGCAGCACTAGGATAGATAGACAGACAGACAGGCAACTAGACAGACAGACAAATAGATACAGTAGTTAGATAGACAGATTAGACAGACAGACAGACAGACAGATAGATAGATAGATAGATAGATAGATAGATAGATAGATAGATAGATAGATTGATAGATTCTTTGCAAATAACTTTGTTAATGCCCCAGTTAGGGTAACTTTATGTACAAAAGTATGAAAATGTGGTGTTACAGTTTCCAACCCTGACTCCCCATGTCCTCCCAGCAGCAAAAGGAAACAAATAGGGTTCTGGGTCTCTGGAGTCTTGGCAAATCAGTTGTGGGGTCTTCCTTGGGGTTGTCAGCCCTAATACTCTCCCCTTCCCCAGCCCGTAGCATTCAGTGAAGCACAAGGTACAGCTCCAAGTCAGTGCCTCATAGTGATACACTCTTCAAAGGTAGAGAAGTATGTCTCACCACATGTTGCCAATATAATTTGTTGTAGCTTTCTTCATGCAGGGCCCTGTGTGAAGAAAGGAGATCATGTGTGACACTGTTTGTTCAGGGAAAGGGGTGAGCATTATGGTCGACAACCACAAGGAAGACCCCACCACTGATTCACCAAGACTGCAGAGACCCAAAACCCTAATATTTTTAACGTTTGTTGCTTGAGGGGTGGGGAGTTAGGGTTGGAAACCTTAATACCACATTTCCCTACTTTTCTGGTGTTGTTACCCTAACTGGTGCATTAATGACAAGTTTTGGAAAGAATTTCCTTTTTTTTTGAGATAGTGGAATCATATCATCATTCACACAGGTGCAGATGTGCAGGGCCCTTTGGGTTGGGTGCTATGGAATTACTTTGTCCACCTACAGAAGTGCAGGGCCTGGCACATTCATTCTTTTCACTTTCGCTCTTCACAGATTCAGTGCATATTCACTCCTTACACATTCACTCTTCATGCATTCACTCTTCATACATTCATTCTTTCTTTTTTTCTATTTTGACCCCAAATATTTAAGATAGTCATTTTATGACTGTCATTAGAAACATGACATACAGTGGCAACCCCCAGAATGAAACACATTTTTAACGCACTTTGCAGTATGCTGCAGCAGACCTACTGAATAAAGCAATGTAATTTCAATGGCAATTAGTCCCCTTCGTTATGCAGGAAACTGTGGCATTCACTTCATCCTGGCAGTGTCACATTTTCCTGAATGACAAAAGGGACTAATTACAAATGAAATTACATGCTTCAATGAGTAGGTCCTCTGCAGCATTCTGCAGAGTGCTGCAAAATGCTGCAGAATTGAGTTTCATCCTGCCGGATCATTTATAGTATATTGTCGAAAATGCAATTTCACACCACAAGTGCAAAAACATGTCTCGGACAGTATTAAAAAAATGACACCAGTCATGTTTTTGAGGTGGTGTGAAAAAATGAATATGTTAAAAGTCTGAAGTCAAAATATTGAAAATTAACAAACTTACGAGTGAATGTTGAAATAATGCAATGTTCAGCAGTAACCTAAGCATTTTACCATATTTGTACACCAAATTTCCAGCATAGCCTTCTTATTTCCCCAATTCATGAACCCAGAAGGTAGGAATTTTCAAATCCCCACCAAAATGTCATTCCACGCTGCTGAAACGTCATTCGCACCACAGGTGTGAAAACACATTTTGGTCAGGATCTGAAAAATTACAGCTGTCACTTTCATTAGGTGGTGTAAAAAAATGGCTATGTTGAAAATTTGGGGTAAGAATATTTATACTTACTAAAGTTACAAGTCATCGTAGAAAAATGTCAGCATACCCACATAACTTTGCCATTTTTACATATTTTGACCCCAAATTTTCAACAGGGCTTTCTTACAATCCCACCTGATGAACAACACAGTGAAATTTTTCAGTTGCTGTCTGACAGGTGATTTTGCAACATGACCACAGAGTCACCTTTCAGGCCTGATTTGCAGAATTCCACCACCATTGTTCATGAGGCGGAGTCCTACAAAGGCCATGTTGAAAATTTGGGCCAAAATACGCAAAAATGACAAAGTTATACACCAAAGTTCAAAACCCCACTGAACTGCACTTACCTTAGTTTCTCATATTGCAGTCAGTGGTTCCAGCACCAATACATGCCTTTGAATGGAGAATGGATATACGTCACGAGACCTGTTCAGGTGAGTGAGGGTGTATATGAGGTGTACTGGGGATGTGGGGTGGTGACTGCTGAGTGAGAGGTCAGGGTGGCAGGGGTCAGATTTGTCAGGAACTATTTTCTTTTTTACAGGTTTAAAGAAAAAGCATTGCAGTATGGTATTCTTTATTGCTGGTCAGATTTGTAAAACTAACAGGGGGATGGTGATTGGAGGGGGTCACTATACACCAGGGAATTGTTGCAGCAATACAGGATGGAAACCACAAGGTACGGGTGTCACTAGACAGCAGGAAACATTACAGAAGTACAGGGATAGCAATCAAAGAGTGGGGGGAAGGGCTACTAGACACCAGGAAACCACGATATAAATACAGGGCCGGGAGTGTTGGGGTACCAATAGACACCATGTAAACATGATACAAATATGAGGATGGCAGTTGGAGGGTTGGGGTACCACTAGACACAAGGGAAACACTAGTCAAGTATGGAGACTGCAATCAGAGGGTGAGGGGTGCCACTAGACATCACGAAAACACTGCACAAATATGAGGATGGCGATCGAATGGTGGTGGTGCTACTAGACACCACAGAAACACTATAGAAATATTGAGACAGCAATCTGAGGGTGGAGGTTCCACTAGACACCAGGATGGTGATCAAATGGTGGGGGTGCCACGAGACACTAGGGAAACATTATATACATACAGGGCCGGTGATTGGAGGGTGGGGGTGCAATTAGACACCATGGAAACATTACATAAATATGGGACTGGCAATCAGAGGGTGGGGATTGCCAATAGACACCAGGAAAACACTGTACAGATACAGTGATGGCAAATGGAGCATTGGTGGTGCCACTAGACACCAGGGAAACATTGTATAAATATGGGGATGGCAATTGGAGAGCAGGGGGTGCCACTAGACACCAGGGAAACATTATACAAATATGGTGATGGCAACTGGAGGGTGGGGATGCCACTAGACACCAGGGAAACATTATATAAATAGGGGGCTGGTGATTGGAGGGTGGTGGTACCACTAGACACTGGGGAAACATTATGCAAATATGGGGATGGCAATCTGAATACTATACAAATACAAGGATAGCAACTGGATGAAAGGGGGTGCCACTAGCACCAGGGAAATATTATACTAATATGCAGTTGGCAATCAGAGGGTGGGAGGTGCCATTAGATGTGACAGAAACATTATACAATTATGCAGCTGCCAATTGGAGGGGTGTGGATTGTGACTATACACCAGGGAAGAATTATACAAATGTGGAGATGGCGTTCAGGGAGGGCGATGCCACTAGACACCAGGGAAACATTATATAAATATGGGGGTGCTGATCGGAGGGTGGGATGCCCCTAGCCACCAGAGAAACATTATATACCCCACCACTGAGCTCCTACCGATAGGGCTACCAAACATTACCTATTAACAATGCCTCCTGTGATTGCACTCACAAGATATCTGTCTAATTCTCTAGTTTGCTATAAATATCAAACCTGTTACTCCCTCCCTCTATTAGCAAACTTATTGTTCTCTTGAAGACTGCAAAATACAGCTCTCGGTAACACGTTCAATACAATGTATAGCTGATCTTGTTTCTGCAATATTGTATTACATGAAAAAACTGTAACCTTTAACTGCCATTCTATGTCCATATGTATTAAGTGTTTGTATTTGTTTTTTCTGATGTGGAGCCTTTGTACATGAGTCCCTGACTCAAAGGTTGTAATCCTAAACTCTGTTAAATAAATAAATAAATAAATAAATATACATACGTGGTCAGTGATCAGAGGGTGGGGGTGTCACAGGACACCATGGAAACATTATATTAATATGGGGCTGATGCTTGTTGGGTAGGGGGCACCACTAGACACCAGTGAAACATTACGCAAATATGGGGATGGCAATCAGAGCATGGGGGTGCCACTACACACCAGGGATACATTATACAAGTAGGGGGATGGTAATCAGAGGGTGGAGAGTGCTACTACATACCAGGGAAACATTATACAATTATGGGGATAGTAATCAGAGGGTGGAGAGTGCCACTACATATCAGGGAAACATTATAACATATGAGGATGGCAGTCAGGGAGTGCGGTGCCACTAGAAACCAGTGGGACTTTCTATAAATATGGGGCTGGTGATCAGAGGATGGGGAGGGGGTGCCACTGGATACCATGGAAACACTATATGAACATGGGGCTGGTGACTGGAGTGTGGGGGGTGCCACTAGACACTAGGGAAACATTATGAAAATATGGGAATGGAAATCTGAGGGAGAGGGTTACCACTAGACACCAGGAACACATTATACAATTATGAGAATGGTAATCAGAGGGTGGAGAGTGCCACTACATACCAGGGAAACATTATACAAATATGGGGATGGTGGTCTGGGAGGGGGTGCCACTAGACACCAGAGAAATACTATACAAATATGGGGATGGCAATTGAATGGTTGGGGGTCTCACTAGACACCAGGGAAACATTATACACTATGGGGATGGCAATTGGAGGATGGGGGGGTGCCACTAGACAAAGGAAAATAGTATACAAATATGTGGATGGCAATTGGAGGGTGGGGGTTGTGACTACACACCAGGGGAAACATTATAACATATGAGGATGGCAGTCAGGGAGTGCGGTGCCACTAGACACGAGGGGAACATTATATAAATGTGGGGCTGGTGATCAGAGGATGGGGGGTGCCACTGGACACCATGGAAGCATTATATAAACATGGGACTGGTGACTGGAGTGTGAGGGGTGCCACTAGACTCCAGGGAAACATTATGCAAATATGGGAATGGAAATCTGAGGCAGGGGGTTGCCACTAGATACCAGGAGAACACTATGCAAAAGTGGGGATGGCAATCAGAGCATGGGTGGTGCCACTAGACACCAGGGAAACATTATACAAATAGGGGATGGTAATTGGAGGATGGGGGGTCCATTAGGCACCCGGGAAACATTATCCAAATATGGGGATGCCAACTGGAGGGTTGGGGATGCCATTAGACACCAGGGAAATACTATACAAATATGGCGACAGCAATTAGAGGGTGGAGGGGGCGCCACTAGACACCAGTGTAACATTATATAACTATGGGGCTGGTGATCGAAGGGTGGGGGTGCCAATAGACACCAGAGAAACTTTATATAAATATGGGTTTGGTGACTGGAAATGGGGAGTTCCACTAGACAACAGGGAAACATGTGAATACAGGGATGGCAATCTGAGGGTGGTGGGTGCTACTACACACCAGGGAAATATTATACAAATATAGAGGATGGCAATCAGAAGGTGGGAGTTCCAGTAGACACCAGGGAAACATTATACCAATATGGGGATGTCAGTCAGGGAGGGGGGTGCCACTAGACACCAGGGAAATATTACACAAATATGGGGCTAATGATCAGATGGTGGGGGGTGCCATTAGACACCACAAAAACATTATATAAATATGGGGATGGCAATCAGAGGGTGGGGGGTGCCACTAGACACCAGGGAAACATTATACTAATATGGGGATAGCAGTTAAGGGGGGGTGCCATTAGACACCAGGGAAACATTATATAAATACGGGGCTGGTTATTGGAGTGTGAGGTGTGCCACTAGCCACCAGGGAAACATTATGCAAATATGGGTATGGCAATCTGAGGGTGAGGGCTGCAACTAGACACCAGGGAAACATTATATAAGTATGGGGCTGCTGATCGTCGGGTGGGGTGCAACTGGACACCAGGAAAACATTATACAAATACAAGGATGGATATCAGAGAGCAGGTGGTGCCACTAGACACTAAGGAAACATTATATAAATATGGGACAACAATCAGAGGGTGGGGGTGCCACTAGACACCAAGGAAACATTATACAAACATGGGATGACAATCGGAGGGTGGGGGTGTCACTAGACACCAAGGAAACATTATATAAATATGGGATGAGAATCGGAGGGTTGGAGGTGCCACTAGACACCAAGGAAACATTATATAAATATGGGACAACAACTGGAGGGTGGAGGTGCCACTAGACACCAAGGAAACATTATATAAATATGGGACAATAATTGGAGGGTGGGGGTGCCACTAGATACCAAGGAAACATTATACAAACATGGGATGACAATTGGAGGGTGGGGGTGTCACTAGACATCAGGGAAATATTATACAAATATGGGGATGGCAATTGTAGGGTGGGGTGTGCCACTAGACACCAGAGAAACATTATACAAATATGGGCACAGCAATTGGGGGAGTGCCACTAGACACCATGGAAAAACTATACAAATAGGGGGGTGGCAATTGGAGGGTGAGTGCTGCCTCTAGACACCAAGTAAAAATCAGCTCACTGTTCTCAGTGCAGCCCACACCATGAGTTCCAACTGTGACTGCAGAACTCAAGAAAGTTACGCTGTTCTCATTCAGAGAATGCATCTTAATGGCTCCTTTCACTATGATGGGTACCCTGGATTTTAGGGTGCCCAGAAAGCATATTTGTGGCAAGTTTAAACAACAAACAACAGAATCTAGCTAAACGGGTCCCATATGCCACTTAGGTTAAAGACACACTCCTTATCTGCCTTATTTATCCCTTTCAAGTACTTAAAGGTCTCAGTCATATCCCCACTTTCTCTCTCTCTCTCCTCTCTCTCTCTCTCTCTCTCTCTCTTGTCCTCCAGGGAGTACATGTTCAGTGCCATCAATCTCTCCTCATATGCCTTACCCTACTGACCTACTATCATCTTTGTAGCCCTCTTCTGAACATTCTCCAGCAGGTTAACGTCCTTTTAAAAGGTGTTGGCACCAGTACTGAACTCCATACTCTAGATGGGACCTCACCAGTTACCTGTACAAGGGTAGTATAACCTCTTCTCTCCTACTACTGATTCCCCCTAGCTATGCATCCCAGCATCTTCTTTGCCATTGCTGCTGCCTTCTTACACTGCGTTGAGTGCTTCAAGTCACTATTGATCATCAGTCCCATGTACTTCTCCTCTGATGCAGATACTCAGACTCCACCCAGGTAGTACTCCATCCTGGGATTCTTGGCTCCAATGTGCACGCGTTTACATTTCTTGCCATTAAAGCCAAGCTGCCAGGTCCCAGTCCACCTCCCCAGCTTTCCCAGATCGTCCTGTAGGTCCTGTATCCCTTCAGCTGTGCCCAGTCTCCAACAGAGCTTGGTGTCATCCGTTAATAGGCACTTTTTACCATCAATGCCATCCCAATGTCATTTATGAAGATATTCAACAACACCAGCACCAGCACTATGCACATTTTATTTAATTTTACTATAGTTATTTATTATTTATTTATTCATCATTGACCAGGTGGGTGCACTAGTGCAAGGCAACTTTTTCAGGCATGATGCAGGTACTAGGAGTACATTACATAATACAGAAGAAAAATACTTAGGGATGAGACAAATACATTACTGTGTACATTACATAATACATTGATATGTTGTGATGGAAGACAGCATGCAATATATGGTACAGAAAAATAATATGAGTGTGTAAATATACATAGTCCAACAGAGGTACATAAGGTTAGGTATATGTAATAAAACAGTACTAGGCTCAGAACATGAGAAGGGGTAAGGTAGCTGTAATGTGCATAGAAAGTAGTTTGGTATGCAGTAAAAGAGAGAGAATGAAGGCTATGTAAAACAAGAGCAAACATTTTGTAGGTGGTCCTTCATTCTGAGTGTGAAAGCTTCTTGAGAAGGGGACAGTCTAATGGAGGTAGGAATGGAGTTCCAGAGAGAGGACTGAAGTAGCTGAAGGATTTCTTCCCTTTTCTTGTGTGCATAGGTGGAACCTTTAACCCTTGCTGTGCCGCAGACGTTTATACACGTCCTAAAAATCTATACGTTCTGAATCTTCTGGCAGCCTAAGTTATCTGCTGTGAGTAGGAGTAAGAGGTGTTAACAGGTGTGAGTAGTTTAGTGAGACACTGAGGGCATTTTGATGCATGGCTTTGAGCACAGAATTTGCTAGCATTTCTTGGATCCTGTGCTCTGGTTGAGTTTTTATTAAGCTGGAACAATGTTGGAACCTACAGCCTTGTGAGAATGCAAATCTGGCCAATTTGTAGCAAAGGGATTTTTTTCTTTGCCCGGTTTTTGAAGCAGCATTTACCATAACTGTCATGTGATCAATTAGTGGGAGTAAGTTGCTTTGTGTAATTTATTTATTTATTTATTTATTTATTTAGTTAGTTAAACATCAGTTTAGAAACCTTTGAGCCAGAGGCTCATTTACAAAGGTACCTCGGCACAAAGAGGACATCAGAACAGTAGTACAAGGGACACAGTACTTACAAACAAAAAAGTTACAGTTCAATTACAATTTTGTTTCAATAGAATACAATCTCCAACGAAGCAAAAGATAACAAAAGGTGCAAAACTTATGGTCGGGGAGAGCTGGTGAGAGTAGAAGGGAGGGAGATAGGGGAGGAGGAATTAGTAGGGAAAGGAAGGGGGGGAGCCGCTCAGTGAGCATTGTCAAACAGAGTATATATATATTTTTTTTAATTCTCATTCTAGTGTCAATTGTGAGGTGCCTTTGGCTATGGAACAAGAGGCCCAACTTCTGGTTGATAGACTTAGTGGAGCTGTTCACATGGCTGTCAAAGGTGAGGGAGGGAACAAGGATTACACCAAAGTATTTCAATTCATTTACTGCTTGAGTTGGGTGCCTTCCAGGGTAGTGATACTGAAGTCCTGAAAGTGACTTCTGATTATAGGGCCAAGGAGCTTAGCTTTCATTTTGGGAATGTGCAAGACTACATAGAAACATAGAATTTGATGGCAGATAAGGACCGCTTGACCCACCTAGTCTGCCCATTTCCCTACCTAATGGATAAGCTACAGATCCTAGTTAACCAACAACTTTCTTCCTCCTACCCCCACTAGAATTGCCTTATGTCTGTCCCATACATGCTTGAATTCCCCCACTGTTTTTGACTCCATGACCTCCTTAGAAAAGCTGTTCCATGCATCCAAAACCCTCCCAGTGAAAAAACACTTCCTCACATTACCTCTGAGCCATCCCCCCTATATCTTCAAATTGTGCCCCCTTGTTCTTGTACATCTCTTTTTCTGAAAGATGCTACCCTCTTAGACTTTGTTGAGTCCCTTGAGGTACTTGAAAGTTTCTATCATGCGCCCCCTCTCCTTGAGGGTATACATAAAGCTCCTTTAGTCTCTCTTCGTATGTCTTCTGGTGCAGACCCTGCACCATTTTAGTTGCCCTCCTCTGGACAGCCTCCATTCTGTCTATGTCCTTTTGGAGATGGGGTCTCCAGAACTGCACACAGTATTCCAGATGGGTTCTCACCAATTGTCTGTACAGAGGGATAACAACTTCCTGTTTTCTAGTGGATTCCTACTATTACCCTCTGCGTCCTGTTGTCCAGCCAATTTTTTACCCAGGCTACCACCTTGGGACCAACTCCAAGGCTGGCTAACTTGTATATTAATCTTTTGTGTAGGACTGTGTCAAATGCCTTGCTAAAGTCTAGGTAGGCCATGTCCACAGCCCCTCCCTGGTCTACTACTTTGGTCACCCAGTCAAGAAATCTATTAGATTTGTCTGACATGACCTTCCCGCTGTGAATCCATGCTGCCTTGGGTCCTGTGCCCCACTGGCCTCTAGGTACTCAACAATTCTTTCCTTCAGAAGTGATTCCATCATTTTCCCTACCACTGAGGTCAAACTCACAGGTCTGTAGTTTCCTGCCTCCGCCCTGCTCCCACTTTTGTGAAGTGGAATCACATATGCCCTCCTCCAGTCCTGAGGTACCACCCCATCCTCCCATGATTTGTTAAAGAGGGTAGTCAGTGGTGTCACTAGTTCTACCCTTGTTTCTTTTAGAATTCTGGGCTGAATCCCATCAGCCCCATTGCTTTGTCCACCTTCAGTTTTAAGAGTTCTTCAGAACCCTTTCTTCTGTGAAAGGACTGATATCGATCCCTCTGTCAAGAGTGTTTCTATTGTTTGGTTTAGGTACCTCCCCTCATCTTCTTTTGTGAATACTGAGCAGAAGTATTCATTCAGTATCCCTGCTTTTTCACTGTCACCATCTGCCAACATTCTCTCCCCTTTATTAGGCCTCAGTATCCCTCCCTTGTTCTTTCATCACTCCCTAATGCACCTATAAAGGTGTTATCCCCTTCTTAACAGAGTTGGCTATATTTTCCTCAGTTTGGGCTTTTGTTATTCTAACTGCTTTCCCTGTCTCCTTTTGCTTTAACTTATATAGTTCTCTGTTCTGCTCCTTCTGTGTTTCCTTGTATTTCCTAAATGCTATCCTTTTCTCCTTAACCTTCTCTGCCACCTCTTTTGAGAACCATAGTAGCTTTTTCCTTCATTTTGTTTTGTTGATTTGCTTTACAGAAAGGCTTATTGCCTCTGTGATGGCAGTTCTGATTTTTCCCCATTGTTCCTCCACCCCTTCTTCTTGCCTGTTTGCTAGTGCTTTTCTGAAGCACTCTCCCATATTGCCAAAGTAAGCCCTCCTGAAGTCCAGCACCCTTGCTTTTGTCTGGCTTGTCTCTATGGCTGTGTTTATTGTGAACCACACTGTTTAGTGGTCCCTTGTTCCCAGAAGGCTACCCACTTCTAAATCTGAGATCCTCTCTCCATCCCCGTTTGAGAGTACCAGGTCTAAGATTGCTCCCTCCTGAGTGGGTTCCAACACTAGCTGTCTGAGGCATGCCCCTGTAAGGAACCGAGAATGGCCCTGCTCTTGGCTGCAGTAAAGGTGCTCCATTTAACATCTGGCATATTCAGGTCCCCCATCAACAGTTTCTCCTTTTTCTGCCATTCTAAGGATTATTTCTATAATTTCCTTGTCCACTGCCTTCCCCTGAGATGGGGATCTGTAAACAACCCCTGTGCGGATTGTGGTGCCATTTCCTGTCTCCAGCTGACCCACAGTGCCACCTCTCCTACCCGTTTACCCTTTATTTCTGTTGCTTCAATTCCTTTCCTTATGTAGAGATACTCCTCCTCTTTTCCCTTTCCTGTCCCTCCTGTAGATTGTGTACCCTGGTATGCTGACATCCCAGTCATGGTTCTCTGTGTATCATGTTTCTGTGACTGTCACGATATCCGGGTGTTCTGGAAGAGGACTAACATTTATTTAATGATCCAGTGATACAAAGAGTGGTAGTTGAACTTGCAAGGTTCGTTTATTTCCACTATGTACCATTATGGACATAGATAACCTCATCATCTACAGAAAGCAGAGTATTAGTGGATGTGTATATTCTGGGTAAGTCATTAATGGAGATAATAAATAGAAGGGGTCCAAGGATGGAAGGACCCTGTGGGATGCCACCAGTGTTGCTGTGAGCCCTAGAGGTGACTTTGTCTAACTTGACTGCTTGAGACCTATTTTGTAATTAGCTCAAGCAATTTATGTTGATGAGAGGCCCTGACAAAGGCTGTCACGTTTTTGTAGGAGCAGTCCATGGTCTGCTAGATTGAAAGCTCTGGTTAGGTCCACAAACACGGCACCGGTCACTGAGCCTTTGATCATTGCTTGGTGCATGATGCCTGTGAAACTGACAAATGCAGTGCAGGTTCTATGAACTTTTCTGAAGTCTTGTACTGGTCTGTGTAGGTGGTGAGCTGGTTGTGGACAGTCTTCTCCTGGATATTAGTTAAGATCAATAGTATGGACATGGGTCTATAATTGTCCAGGGAAGTGTTTTTGCCTTTTTTAAATAATGGAATTACTGCAGCTAGTTTTCAGATATTGAAAACTATTTTTGTTTCAAATACAAGCCTAAATTTTTTGGTGATTGGCAGGGCAAGCTGTGGCATGGATCATATGAGAAATTAAGGGGGCAGTCTATCGCTGCTGGCAGATTTGTCTGTGTTAAAGTGTGCCAATATTTTGTAGACTTCTTTAACTGTAACCTTTTTAAAGAAGTAATAAGGAAGGTGGAGTGTTGCTGGATCAGGTTTGTGTCCTGGTTTGTGGACATCATTATAGGAGACCCCCCCTTTAACAGACAGGCAACTAAATGTATCCAGAGTGCAGAAATGTGTATTGAACAAGTCTGCTGCCATCTTTGGATCCATATACATGGTACCATCAGCTTTGATGGTTATGGTGGCCTCAGTGGATTTGTGATTGATGAAATTATAATACAAGTCCAAAATATTTTGAGGTCATTTACTCTAGCTGTATGGGGGTCAAAGCTATGGTAGAATGGGGTTTGTAATACCCTAAAAATTCAGGAAAGGCCAGATGAATCTGAAAGGTGTGGCAGAAAGCTTATTCAGAGACCAAGATGCAAAAGATTTATTTACAAGGGACAAGAAGAACAACAGCAGATTTATTTTTCTACCATGATACAAGATAATAGAAAAAGCGACAAAACAATACAGTTGGCCCCACTAATTGGCCAAACTAATAACAGGAGGTTAACCTCTTTCCGTCCAAGTCCTCTGTGCACTTTGCCAAAATGGAAAGACAACTGATGAACCAAGTTTGGGCTTAGCGATGCATTGGCTGATCAGCAAGTAGGAATTGACCCCACAAAGCACTTTTTATAAACAGTCCATAATGGAGCATTCCTTGGATGACCAGAAGACAAAGAGGAGCACTGCTAGATGGATGATGAGAACTTGTCAATCCTCTGCGATTCTTGGTGAGAAGCTGAAGACTCCTGATCAAGAAGATGGTTCTCTGGATGATCCACAGCAAGGTCCCCTGTATCCAGGCCTCCTCCTAACAAGAAGACTATTGGTGATGCAGTCCTCGGTGCAACCTCTTCATGGAGGTACTGGTACACTCATGACTTGCAGATGACCAACAAAATAAAAAAATGGCCATGCACGACGTCAGCTGTGGTCCCTCACCCTTGAGCCAGGGAGGTTCCTAAGCTGGCTCACTTCTGGACACCTAACTAGTGGCTCTCTACAGCTGACTTGTGGTGCTGATGCTAAAACACTATAGCAGAGATTCAAAGCAGGTCGACATCACTGGAAGGAGGTCTGTTGAAGATGGAGGAGTGACTGGGGACCTCCCTAGGTTGATGTCAAGCACTGAAGAAACTAGTTCTGGCAACAGAGGCAAAGCTAGACATCAAGTACACCAGGGACGCAGTCGAACACCACAGTTCAGCTTGTGAGCAACACAATTCAGTTCTTGAAAAAAGGGTGCAGCCTCTAGTGGGTATCAGTAGTACAATGACCCACTTCAGTCCATACAGGACTCAGTACACCTCACATAGCTCCATAGGCAACCTAATGTTGGTGGTCACTTTCTGGTCCCTTCCTAAGAGGGTGCTTTGCCTTTAAGGATCTTCCAATCAGGGCTGTTTCTGCAGAGCCACCCCCCCCAAGGCCAAAGTCACCCCTTCATTAATATTAGTAACAGCCTCTGTACCTGTCTCTATGGGTTCTTTGCCCTAGTCCTGCCTCCCTTATGAATATTAATGAGGAGCCTATTGCCCTGCATTATGCTGGGTCTGGCTTGGGTCTGTCCTCTTAATGAATAAATATGAGGGGCTTCTATTTCTTGACTCTGTCCCCTGGTGCAGAATGGTGCTAATGTAGAACAAAGGGACTTCAAGCTCACTGTACCACTGGTCCTCTCCTCCTCTTTGATTTAGGGCCATCAGCCCAGTTCTCCCTGTTCTTTACCCCCTCCCATCTTCCCAGTGCCTGTGATGCAAGTTTAAAATTTTAACTGGGCACATGGCCCACTCACTGCCACAGCCCAGAACTGCCTCTATTGCTGGGGGGTCAGAGAGGGGAGAGACGTTGGTCTTGGTGCAGAAGTGCTGTTACATACAGCAGTTTGCTCAACTCTTCACTTTGTAAAATTATAAACAATAATAACAGATCCCCCCATTTCTTCTCATTTGGAGGTCATCCAATTTAAGCTCGTACATTCTGTCATTATATGCCAGTCCTCTACATCTTGATATAAGTTGTGTTATGCCTCTCTGTACACGATCCAACAATTTTTTATCTTTGATTTAGTGTGGTGACCAACATGAGGCTGCATATTCAAGATGTGGCCTCACATACATTTTGTACAAAGGTATAATACAGCTTTCACTCCTGGATATGAAGGCTTTTGTTATAGACCAGGAAATTCTGTTGGTGGTCATGGTGGCCTTTCTGTACTGTTCACCATGTGAGCATTCATTATTAATAAGTATCCTTAGGTCTGTTTCATCTGACACTAATTTTATGCCAGTTCCATTAAGTTTATAAATCCTATTTGTTTTTTTCTCCCCAGATGGATGTGTTCACTATAGCATGTTCTTCTGCCCATCCCCGAAGTTGTCCCTCCACTGCCGATCAGGACTTAGGGAACCAGGATGAGCAGGGAACTACTCATATTGGGGAACCACTGCTCCCACCCAAGTGCTGCTGCCAATGGACTCACGCTGGAGGGGAGCAATGCTGGAGGAGTCACAGGCTTACAGAAGGTATGTCAAGGCATCCATGCTCCCTCACGTCCTCCATCCTGCCAGATGAGCTGCAACTTTCCCCATGAAACCACTCCCAAGGCCTGTTTGTAGGGCAGAGGAGGCCCTGCCTGGTAGCCCTGGGGATTGGGCCTTTTGAGCCCTGGAAGGAAGGCCTCTTAGCAGGGCTGAGTCCTGCCCTTAGTGTCCCCCCCCCCACACCCACTGCACTGAAAGGCACAAACAGAACAAAAGCTGGGGTGAGGGACTGTGGGACATGGCAGGCGGAGGAGAAGAATGAGGAAGCAAGAAAAAAATCAAAATCCCATCTCAGGGGAAGGGTCCCTGTTTGTTTTTGTGGTGCCCCCCAACTTTGGGGCAATACAGCTGATTGTTGTGCTTTATAGTATGAGCATTTGGCTAGGCTGAGATCATTCTTGCACTTGTTCCTCAGGTGCCTGTAGGCTTCCCATGTAGGATTTGAGTTAGATGTTTTGGTACATATCCTAAACTGTATCTCTTGATTTCATTAATTTGAATAGGACTCTAGTAAACCAATTCAGGTTTAAGCTTTTGACCCTGTCCCTGGTCAGG
The DNA here is from genome assembly GCA_016271365.2 of Neoceratodus forsteri. Classification (NCBI taxonomy): domain Eukaryota; kingdom Metazoa; phylum Chordata; order Ceratodontiformes; family Ceratodontidae; genus Neoceratodus; species Neoceratodus forsteri. Next base: position 72,485,289 of record JADMNL010000033.1, read on the forward strand.
GGGGCATGTTTATCAAGCAGCTTCATACATTCAGTGATAAAGAAGTCCAGTGTGCAGTTAACATCACGAATAGTACCCATAAAGGATCAGTCCGTGTGTGAGAGGTTTATTAAGTATGTTTGGCAGCTCAGGTAAATGAGGGTATGGGTCCCTGCTCTAATGTTAAGCTTAAGGGGTATAGTGAGGATTTACTTGAGGTTATAGTCATTCAGGACACCTCTATATGTAGTGGTATTTGTCAACCAGTTTAAACCAAAATCACCTAGTGCAATTATTTTGTGTGTGGCAATACCAGTATGGTTGGCAATCTGTTATTCATTTTTAAGAAGAAAAACGGAACCAGAATTAAATACTCAGCAACATCAGCAATCTCTACAGGATGTTATCGATCATAAAATGTGTTTCTTAAACTAGGAACAATTTAAAGTCTATGAACATTGACATTGTCACTTTAAGTAGTGTTACTTCAGATCAGTTAATTTATATTACACTTTTGAAACTCATGTGTGATAAAGATAAACAGACAAGCATATAAAACAAACACTTTATCATACGGTAAATTCAGAATTACACTTTTCTCTATAGTTTACTTTAACAGCATTTTACAGATTAAAAAAATGTAATGAAAAAAACTGAAATTCTGCCCAGCCCAGTAACACCAGTGGTTCCATGTTGCTAGACCATGCAGGGGCGCCTTCCCAATCCAAATTTCCAGCCCTTGGCAGAGGGAGCCAGGGTACCCTTCTTAGGCTCCAGAAAAAGGTTTGCAAACTTCTTGTTGATTTAGTTCCAATGGCAGCAAGCAATAGGTTTTCCTATAGTTGTGATGCCATGCTGTTAGCCTGTTCCCAACCCACAGGTTATGGCATTGGTGAAGGTCCTGACACAGGGAGATGGGAAGTATTATGGGAGAAAAGGAAAACAGGACTGGCCTTCCTTGTTGGCTGATGACCAGCATGCTACAACCACAGTGTCTACAGAGCTCTGATGCCCCAAAAGCCCCCCCATCCACCTCCAAGTACATTTGTGTTTTTTCTTTATCTGTTTGTCCTCCTTCATTCTGAGTGATCACTACCTTGCGGAACACCCCAACCATGTAACCACATCATTCCTCAGGTCTGACCTGCCTGTGTGCCCCCAGGACTTGCCTCCCCAACCAGGGTAGGCTGGGCTTCCCATCCCCCACAGTAGCATGGATCTGGTTGGTAGAATTGCCTGAGTCATCTGTTGGGGCCAGTGGGTGACTACCATCAGCCAGCGTTTTCCACCATTTCCTCCCACTGGAGGAGCGTGCTTGCAGTGCTGCCATGGCACATGGCATGCAATTCTGTGCAATGTACATTGACGGCTGCCACTCCTTCTTCCAGTTCTGCAGTTCTGAGCAGCCTGCCATCTGTCTTCACTAGGAGTCAGACTTGTGCCGGGCTCCACAATCATCCCCTTGAGGAAGAGATCAAATCAAATCAAAAATCATTATTTAACCAGCCGAACATCGTTGAGTGAAGCTCATTTTCAAGATGGACCTGGACAGTAAACTAAAAATCATTATAGGACAGAGATTACAGCAATATCAGCCAATGCAAATTGAGTCAGAGGCAACATAAGTAATAGCAAGATTAACAGTGAAAAACAAGAAAGCATAGAGCATCATATACAAAAAAGTATAAGCATTTCCATAGATATAGACAATATTTACAGAGTAAACCTTAAGTTGGCTAAGGGTCAGAATTAGCAGATCCATGAATTAGATGTTGGAATAGGTTGATTATACAGGAGGGAAGGGGAAGGGATGAGGTGTCCTCCATTGGGGCTGAGGTCTCCTTGAATGTCTCTCGAAAAGGCTGCAGAGTCCATCCTGAGCTGAGTCAGAGCACTCCTCCTGTGTGCGATGAGTTTGAGCTGATTGGGGTTAGGGAGGAAGTAGAGATAATCTCTAAGCTGTGGCCAACCCACTGTGATTTAGATCCAGGTCCAACTCGCCTTTTCTTGGAATGTATGGACTTGATTGGTCCTGTGATTGCTGGGGTAATCTGGAGTTCATTAAGGAGTGGGATCTTTCCATTAGCCTTGAAAGAGGCTTTGGTTAGACCCCTGTTGAAAAAAACATCTTTGGACCCGGACTGCCTCAGCAATTACAGATCTGTTTCAAATCTCCCATTTTTAGGGAAGGTTTTAGAAAAGGTGGTGGCCCTTCAGCTGGAGAGACATCTTGCTGCTTCCTCCACCTATGAGCCTTTCCAGTCTGGGTTCAGAGTGGGGCATAGTACAGAGATGGCCCTGGTGAGGGTGCTTAATGACCTTCTGATGGCAAGGGATAGAAGGGACTGTACCATTTTGGTCCTTCTAGACCTTTCTGCAGCATTTGACACTGTGGACCATGAGATGTTACTCGACCGACTGCTGTTTTGGTGTGGCCTGTACGGAATTGTCATCAACTGGTTTAGGTCATACCTGACAGACAGAGTGCAGAGGGTGACCATGGGAATTTTGTCATCAAATCTGAAGCCTCTTTGCTGTGGTGTTCCTCAGGGGTCAGTTTTGTCACCTCTATTGTTCACGGTGTATATGCTGCCACTGGGGGACATTATCAGGCAGTACTGACTGGGTTTTCACTGCTATGCAGATGATACACAGTTGTATCTGTCCTGTGCTCCCAATAGCCAGGTGTCAGACTCTGTATTTAACAGCTGCCTTGAGGAAATCCGGACTTTGAATGACTCAAAATTGGCTTAAACTAAACCCAGACAAGACTGAGGTACTGGTGGTGGAGTCGGGTCATCAGGGTGGAGGGGATGGGTTTGACATTACCCCCCGATCTTGTGTTGGGGGGTGTACCTTTAGCCCTCTCTAGGCAGGTGAAGAATTTGGGAGTAATCCTGGACAGAGGCGTGACATTTAAGGCACAGGTGTCAGCCGTGGTGAGATCCAGGTTTTATCTTCTCAGGAATATTGCTCGAATTCTAGCCCTGATCCCACCTGATGACCTGCCCACACTGGTGCATGCTTTCATCACTTCCAGGTTGAACTACTGCAGTGCCCAGTACCTAGGGATATCAGGAGGTAACCTCTGCAGACTGCAGCTGGTGCAGAATGCGGCAGCAAGATTATTGTTGGGAGTGGAAAGATGTGAACACATCACTCAGGCACTCTGCAAACTGCACTGGCTGCCAGTTCGGTGGAGGGTTGTCTTCAAGATAGGGCTTTTAACCTATAAGTCCCTGCACAAGAGAGGCCCAGTCTATCTGCAAGAGCTCCTTATGCCTTACTGCCTGGCCCGGACTCTCCATTCTGCCGGGGGTGACCTTCTTGGAGTTCCCAGAGTTAAGTTGCGGCACTCTGGTGATCACGCATTTGCAACGGCTGTGCCTACTCTGTGGAACTCCTTGCCTGGTTATCTTAGGGAGACTCCCATGGTGGAAGCCTTTAAGAGGGTCCGCAAATCATACTTATTTAATCAAGACTTTAACTGAAGGGGTTTATAAAAACAGTATATTTTTTGGTGATGCTTAGTTCAGCAGTTGCTCCCAGCTGTATTTTATATATTGCTATTATTTAGTTTTAGATTTGTATTAGTGTATGGTATATGTATATGTGCTATATTGTGCAGCACCCAGAGTCCTTGAAATGGATGCTATATAAATAAAATATATATCTATCTATGTATGAGAAGGGAGAACTCAATGGAGTGAGGCGTCTCCATGTGTAGCCATGGAAAATTGGGGCCTGAAAGTGCAGCATAGTGGATAGCATGCCATCTCCATGGTGGGGGTAATAAGGGTCATTTAATAGCAGGTGGGTCCAACTTGCGAGCAACAGTCACATTACCAAGATCAATGCAACTAGCTAGAATGAATTAGGTGTACTAAGAAAAGGCGGAAATAGGTAGGAAGAGGACAGGGGGATAAGAGGGCAGTAAGGGAAGACTTAATTACAGGGCAGAAGGCTAGAATCAAGGGGACACAGTTACCTAGAAGAATAAGTGGTGAAACAAGGTAGAGGAGGGAACAGGATGTTAAGGGGACAGCAAAAGGAAGATTTAATTTCCAGGGCATAAGGTGAGGATCAAGGAGGCCCCATTTAACTAGGGAGATGGCAAATATCAGGGGAAGCAGTTACAGGATTCCTTGAAGGAGCAATTATAACTTGATTTGAATGTTGCTAAACTGATAGGGTGGAGCAGTTTCAGAATTTTCTGCAACTTATTCCAAAGTAGCAGTAGCATTCAACTTATAGATGTCTGGCCAAAGCGCGATCTGACCTTGGGCACAGTTAGAGAGATGTATGAGGCACTTCTCAGCCCATACTTGCTACCGTGCTTAATGGTAAACAATCAGAAAAATAATGAGGCAGCTTCTGAGTGATGGCTCTATAGGTCCAGAGGGCAGCGTTTCTCTGCTGTCTATAGATTAGGGAGGACCAGCCCACAGCTGTATAGAGAAAGCAATGATGCGTAGAGTAAGGGAGACCAGTGATAAACCTTAAGGCTTGGTGGTAGAGCGTATTCAGTTTAGCAAGTGCAGCAGTGGGACCCTGACCATAGAAGAAGTCTGCTCAGTCTAGCAGGGAAAGGAAGGTGGTTTGCATCAGTCTCTTCTTTGCATCCTTTGTAAGGAGCTGCTTAATCCTGTAAAAGAGACCAAGTCTCTGTCTGAGTTTTTTTAACAACTCTTCAGCGCAATCATTAAATGAAAGTTTATGGTCAATCCAGACCCCCAGGTATTTAAACTTGGTTACAAATTCCAAAGGTTCACCTAGCAGTGTAGTAATCTGTGCTAACGTTCCATGTGTTGCCGGATTTGTTAAGTCAGCAAAGGGTGAAAAGAGCATTGCATTCATTTTTTGGGTGGTTAGGAGTAGTTTCTGGTTTAAGAGCTGTAACTACAGTTGATTGAATTCCTGCTGTAGATCTCTACAAGCTGCTCTAGGTGTAGGTCTACTGATATAAAGCACTGTATCATCATCTGTGAAAAGATATACGTTAGCATCTTTGATACTGGCATCAATTCTGTTGATGTAAATTGTGAAAAGCAAGGGACCCATTATAGACCCCTGAGGTATGCCTCTCAATAGGGGGTTTTAGTGGTGATAGTTCTCCTTCCACTTTAATGTGTTGCAGTCGACCTGCGAGGTAATTAGAGAACCATCACAGTGATGGATAGTCCAGGCCAATGCTCTGGAGAGAAGAAAGGAGCAAGATGTGATCGGCCATATCGAAAGCCTTGCTTAGGTCTAAGAATACTGTGCAAACAAAGTTCTTTGCATCCAGTTCACGCTGCCAGTCATTATTCACCTTTGCTAGTGTGGAGATGGTACTGTGTCATGGTCTGAAGCCTGATCATAGAGGATTAAGCAGATTTGCATTCTCTAAGTAATTCCTGAGCTGAGAACTCACCATTTTCTCCATCAGTTTGGACAGGGTAGGAAGCAGGGAGATAGGCCAATAATTTTTGAGGTTGCTGGGGTCTCCAGATTTGAATAGTAGGATCACATGGGCAGTTTTCCATATGGGCGGGAGATCTCCCTGTGAAAGAGATAAAGAGGTGCATAATTGGCACCACCAGGACATGATAACTAATCTTCAGGAAAAAAGTGTCAAGGAGGTCAGCACCAACACTTTTCATGATGTCCAGTTGTAACAGAAGGTCTTTGCCTTCTTTCAGGGTTACGGGCTGCAGAGAGAATGTGGTGTTAGTGCCAGGGACTACGTGGTCCTGTACACCAAGTTGAGCACAGAGATTGCTGGCAGGGGAAGAATCAAAGGCTAGACCTGCAGTAGCAAAATGATTATTGAGCTAGTCAAGGATTGTTTGCCTATCAGAGACTGTTGAGGTACCACTCGTAATTTTCTTTGGCAAGGAATTTACGGATGTGGAACCTTCTAACTTCTTTAGGGTTTTCCAAACTTTGGAGGAACACTTCGTGGAAGAATTGAGTTCAGAATGGTAGAAATTTGCCTTAGCCTCTCTGATCATCTTGGTGCAAGTATTCCTCACTCTCCTAAAAAGAGCCCAGTCAGCTAGCAATTTAGTTTTTCTTGCAGATTTCCAAAGCCAATCTCTATTAACCAGTAAGGCATTCAAATCAACAGTAAAGCAAGATTTTGTCTTCAGTAAATGGTGCATGCTTGTCAAGCACCCCTACCACAATTTCTTGAAAGAAGTTACGCACTGTGCACACAGATTTTGCAAGGTAAAAGTCTTGCCAATGCAAAGAATCTCTTAGATCAGAGGTAAACACATAGGGATTGAAGTTTCTTCAACACCTCTTCAGGGTGGGCTTGGTGGCGGAAGGCAACTTGGGGGTAGCTCTTACACAGGTGATAAAACAATGATCACTAATATTAGAGAACAAAACTCCAGCGTGGGAAAATAGATGAGGTTTACTTACTACAATAAGATCCGGCAGCATGCTGTCATTAGGGTTCTTTTTGTTGGGATCCGTAGCTTTAGTAATTAGTTGGGACAACCCAAGGGAGTCACAAATAGATTTAAAGGGAGTGGAGGCATTGGAAAACTAGTCAATGTTGAGGTCACCCAATATGATAAACTCCAATGACAAAGAACCCATGGAATTACTTAGTTGGTTCAGAAGCTGAAGCCCCACTGATGGAGGCCTATAGCATTCTATTACACAGAGAGAGACCTTGGGAGAAATCTCAACTTTAAGGGTCAGGCATTCAAACTCTTTATGAATTGCAGTTGAGTCCATGACAGTGGCAGAGAATTTGTCCTTGATATATATGGCAACTCCTCCTCCTCTAGACTGCCTGTCTGTTTTAAACAGGGAGTAGGAAGGACTATTTACCTCATGATCTGCAGTTCCAGGTCTAAACCAAGACTTGGTGACCACCAAGACATCAGGCACAGTGTGGTAAACCCAGGCCTAAATAGAGGTAACATTTTTTTAACAGGCTGCATGCATTGATGTGCATAAAGCTCACTCCTTTGCAGCTTGATAATTCTGCAGGAGATGTTATAACTGCTGGAGGACCAGGACTGAGCTCAACATTGCCTGAGAACAGCAATAGAAGGAGCAGAAATGTCCTAATGGCTCCTATGATATACTTATGAGTTCTAGCCTGTTCACGCTTGTGAGGGTTAATAGGTGTAATTGGAGGGTCCCTGCAATGATAACCTAATGGGCATAATGACACATATATGAGTACTCTCACTGAAAATAGCAGGGGAGTTTGGAAAACGTAGGCGGGGGAAGGCAATGCCATGCCCTCCAATGCTAAGACAGTAAGCGTTCCAGCCTGCCAAGGTGGGTTTATAACCAGTTCCAACACAGAGAACTTGAGGGCACACTTGAGCCAATTAGGATATTCGAAAGTACTCTGGGAAACTACAGTGGTGCTAGAATTGGATGCACCAATAAGAGGTAGCTGCCTGTTCAAATGGGGATATATGAGATATAGTAGAAGGAGGGACAGAAAAAGTAACAAACGAGCAGCCCTCATACTGAAGTCTAGTCACAGTGTATACTGTGATGCTTGAACTAATCCAGCAACGTGGGACCAAGAAGGACAAATTATATCTTACCTGAGTGCTACCAGTAGCTAAGAAAGATTATATCCAGTGTTGAACTTCCGTATCCCAGAGCCCACAGACCTAGCAAATGATGTGTATTCCCTTAAGAAGTTCAGTAAGAGAACTATTGGCCAGTACGGGTTATGTACAGTGAAGTAGGCGGGATTAACGTGTATTTAAAGGTGGCCTAGGGAGGGGGTGGGAGGAAGAAAATTAAGAGGGCTAACAGGATGCCTGGAGAAAAGAGGGACAAACAGGGATTAGATAGTGCAGGGGAATGGGGAGGGTTCAACCTTAACAAGGGGCACAAAAGAGCTGTTTTAGAGATTGCATCTAAATCGGTGGGCGGGTCACAGACAGCAGATGAGGCGCCAGCTAAGACTGCAGAGGGCAAGTAAAACAAAGGGATCCCAAGAAAGAAGAAAAAGTTAAGTTACCGGGAAATATAACAAGGACATGAGCTACTGCCTGTACTTGATACAGTCTAATTTCACAAGGCTGACACAATTATCTACAGCATTTTAACACATTAGGACATAGCACTATACAGAAAGCAGTGTTAAACTATAAAAAAGAAAAGGAAAATGTTCAACTTTAGCTTAAGTTTCGATCTAGCAGCAGCGGCACTCCACAGCACACTGCTCCCCTAGCGAGGCAGGTGCTCAGGTGTGCTACAGAGAGGAAGCTGAAATCCCAGGTGCAGGGACTCCCAGGGCAATAGATAAGAATGAAATTTGAATTAAAATCGATGTTCAGAGCTTAGTCCAAGCATAGGAGTGGTGAAAATCTGAGGCAAGCTGACAGTCCAATCAGAAGGCTCCACGCTGGCAAACAGCCAATCAGTGTTTCTTCTTGTGACTGTGCCAAATTTTCAAACTGTTTAGGAGAGACCTGCATGGCCTTGGAGGGGCCGGGGCTGAAACTGAAGCCATACCTGAAGCTTGGACTTGGGGCGGGAGGCAGCAGGCTCCTGGTGCCATGGAGGTGCTGGTCTCCATTCTGGACAATGGGAGGTGGTTCCAGCCCAGAGGGCTAACAGAATGCCTGAAGCTTGGACTCAAGGCGGGTGGCAGAAGGCTCCTGGTGCCATGGAGGTGCTGGTCTCTGTTCTGGACCACAGGAGGCGGTTCTAGCCCAGAGGGATAACAGGACACCTGAAGCTTGGACTTGTGCTGACTGGCAGCAAGCTCCTGGTTCTATGGAGATGCTGGTCTCTGTTCTGGTCCATGGGAGGTGATTCTAGCCCAGAGGGCTAGCAGGACACCTCAAGCTTGGACTTGGGGTGGGTGGCAGCAGGCTCTTGATGCCATGGAGGCGCTGGTCTCCATTCTCTACTGTGGGTGGCAGTTCTAGCCCAGAGGACTAACAGGACACCTGAAGCTTGGACTCAGGGTGGGTGGCAGCAGGCTCCTAGTGCTGTTGACATGCTGGTCTCCATTCTGGACCACTGGAGGTGGTTCTAGCCCAGAGGGGCAGAGGGTTCTAGCCCAGAGGGCTCTCCTCCCTGACTCTCTGGTGTCCCAAGTTCATTCCCAAACTTGGGTCATCCATGTCACATGCTACAGTACAGTGCTACCACTATGTCAGCATGCCGGCACCACTGAGTGCATATACTCTTTCCTCCTGGTAGCTTTAGGGGTCCCACATGATGGAATACAGCTAAGGCCTCTGGTGGTGCAGGCATGTGGATATCAGGAGGCAGTCTTTGGGAATCAACACACAGTAGTAATTGGAAGTGGGGCTTATGTATGCCCAAAGGTGTGAGGGGTTAGGTATTTCAGGGAGAGTGGCAAAATAAAAAGTTTAAGAGTCTATGACTTGTAGCTTTGGACATTTTTTATAAGTTTGATAAAGCTGGTCCTGATCTCTTTAGTTTTCAGACAGTATATTATGGGATTGACCAGAGGAGGTAGAACGTTTTGTACCACACCTGCCAATATTTGTGCATCAATAGAGAACCTTGGAAATTTATAGGAAATAAAGACAATTGACGCTGCTAGATAAAAAACGGCAATGACAAACAGGTGGCTGGTGCAGGTGGAAAATGCTTTCCAGCAGCCCTTGGAGGATGCAACTTGAAGCACTGACATAATAATTTTTACATAAGAAAATCCAATAAATAATAATATTGCCAATGTTGCACCCATGGCCACAGAAAAAATAATTGTGTCTAGTACAGAGACATCAGCACAAGTCAGGGGGATCATGGCAATAAACTCACAGCAATAATGATCAACTTTATTGGGTCCACAAAATGGTGTCATGAGAATGCAAGCTACAAGAAGGAGGGCAATCAAGATTCCTGCTACCCAGCAACCAGCAGATAATCTGATGGCATGCTTGTTGGTCATTATGGTGGGATACCGGAGAGGGTTGCATATGGCTTGGTAACGGTCATATGCCATAACTCCCAGAAGGCAACTCTCTGTTACTCTAAAAATCATAATGGCTGCCATCTGTGTGGTGCAAGAACCAAATTCAATCATGTTATCATTACTTATTAGGTAGTATAGCATCTGTGGGATGGTTGCTGAGGGAATAAATAGGTCTAAGAGAGCCAGGTTACCAATAAAATAGTACATAGGGAAATGCAACACACTGTCTAATACAATTACAGTTAAGAAAATGAGGTTTCCTATTAGTGTAGCAGTGTATGCCACAGAGAAAACACTGAAGATCAAAGTCCGTGATGTCCAGTCCTGGAAGCCAGTAAAGGCATTGAAGATTAAGTGCGAGATGTGAAAACGTGTGTGATTCCCTTCTGACATGGCTGGCTCTCAGACTGAGTCACTGTGAGGAAAAAGAAGTGGAAACACAGTCAAACCTACATCACCGTCATTGATTACCAATTAACAGTAGAAGCATAAACAAAATAAAGGTGAATCGGAGTTTACCCAGGGAGGTGGTTAACACCAAGATAGTTGCAAATTTCAAGAGATTCACTCTTGGATAGGATGAAAATGGCAGAGGGTGGAGAAGAGTCGAGGGGGGGGGGTCAGTTACCAATCAAAGCAGAGTTACAAGGTGGGAGTTTTCTGTAGGCCCTCCCTACCAGTGTTAGACTGCTGGGGACTACAGCAGGGACCAGGCACACTCGATGGGCCAAGGATCTTTTTCTGCCTATAAATATCTATATACAGTACTAAGCTTCTCATTTTGAATGTGCTTTCCATTGTTCCTACATTTGTTAAATATTCAACATTAAAGCAGCAGTATTTGCTAATCACCATGTAGGTTTTGTTTCAGCAATTTTGTTTTTCTGACAACAACATCAGATTGCATCCATTTTTCCTTTTGTTTTCTTTCATTCCTGAAATAAAATACAGGATATTAAAGTTTTAAAAAGTTCCTGCTCCCGTGCCATACCCACCATAAAAAATAAACATCTAGGGACAGTGCTGTGCTATTTACCACCAGAAACGTGGCAGACCTATCCTGCTGCTTACTGTCCATGCTTGCTAGGGTTTCATTATTTTGTATAACATGCTCTGAACTGTTCTGTAACTGTATCTGACCAAGTATGTATCTGGACTGCATCCACTGTTATATGTAATTGTCAACTTTCTTCCTACCTAATTGCCAATCTGCAACTTGTAAATCTCACTTTATTGTTGTTGTATTGATTTTGTTATGCCTTGTAACTCTCCCAAGACATGTTTGAAAATAGGCCCTGTGATTGTCTAGTGTATTTAACAGATCAAAAAAAAAAGTCAAATAAATAATTTATCTGCAGTATTTATCTGAGCCTCATGTGAGCCTCTCTGAACTAGCTGTACAGTTCTTAAGAACCAGTTTCTTTTCAGTTAAATCATTAGGGGAGGGAGGAGAGAATGGAGCCAAAAGTACATCATACAATACAGCGAGTTGATTGAAGCGGTGGGATATCAACCTGGAATATTCTGCTTTATATGATTTAGATAAGCAATTTGATGTATTAACTCTAAAGTCAAATAAAAGTACAAATTGGCACCCACAAATCAAAAATACACATGTAACCCCCCCCCATGGTGGGGGCTTAACTTGCCGCCTCCCGCTGACTATGCCTGCCAGTCCTGATCAGGTGGGGAGCCCCTGAATACTCCTGCTGGGCCCATTGTTTCCCTTCATGCTAAGGGGACCAGCGGAGTGAAGAATGAAAATGTAAAGCTCCTAGTCTATTGAGTTTGCCGATCACCGAACAGCTCGTAGTATGCGAGCTGTTGTGGTCATCTCTCTCTGAGTGAGTGCTGCGGTTCTCAGATGTAAAAGCTGCTCTAGCAGCTCCATCAGCTCTCTGTGCGTGCCCCAAACCCCTGTGAGTGCAAAAAGATCAAGAGGGGAGTCCAGAGGCACTTGGGAGGAAGAAATAAATGTTTTGTAAGAGCACTCTTAAACATTATTAATTTAAATGGGTGCCTGTTACTTTAAGGGCAGCTGAGACTGCCTCATGAATATTTATGAGCTGTGCCTATTTGCCCTGGGGATAGTGCTATGGAGGTAGCGACAAGCAAAAGAAACCCTGTTCTGAGCCCACTCTGCCACCAAATGCAAGGGCAGCAAGGCAGCTAAAATTGTATGAGGGAAACTAAATGAAAAACTTTACTGTTTGCTTGCATGGTAATCTTAAAGTTGGGACACTGTTTGAACTGTCTTGCCAGCAGTCATATTTGCAGCCTTGTGATCTCAACACAGTCAGTCAACAAGCCAGGATCCCAAGAAACTGTAGTGATGGCTTCTGGGAATAGGGGTGGTGCCAGGTTTAGTCTCCCAAACAGCCAGACAATAGGGCGTCAAGTGATCCCATTGACTACCATTTTTCTGATCGACAGCATGCATTAGCCAATCAGAGACAGCCTTGTTCAGGCCAATCAGGAGCTGCCTTGGCTCTTGAAAACCCTGAGGAGATATACAATTCAGTCAGTTTGGTCGGAGCCCCCCTGAGGGAGGGGGACTCCTGCCCCTTGCTCAAATATGGTGTGCAGAAATGAAGAAGGCCTGCCTGGGGGCTTGCGCAGCCACCAGCCCAGGAGGGACCTGCATTGCCTTTCAATGCATAGAAGGAGAAGTTTCAGCTTAAAATGTGATTTGCTTTCCAGAGGCAAGAAAGTTGCCTGGGAGTTTTCCTGTTGGAAAGGAAACTGCCCGCGATGTCTGAAGAAGTTCGGAGGCCTTCTTGAGTACCTACATGGCCACAAAATAACCAAAGGAAGCCTGCCTGATGTCCTGCTTGGGGGCTTGCGGAGTCATGTCTAGCCAAGAGGAGTTGCCTGATGGTTCCTGTAGATGGAAAGTTAAGTGAGAAGATGTTCCCCGTCTTCTACCAGGCAGAGTTAGAAGATGCACTCTTCTGTTTGAGTCTGCACCTGTACAGTGAGATTTTGTTCTTCTGGAAAGTCAGAGGATGAAATCTGAATTTTGTCTAAACTGCTGAGCCTTCATAAGTTTGAAGCTGAGAGACAAATTCTTACTACCATCCGGTAGGGAACGTTTGGTGCTACAGCTGCCAGACTGATGTGTGGTTGAAGCAACCTGCAGCCAGGGGAGCCAGAGAACAGTGTCAAACTCCTGCTGTGTGCCTGAGTGCTGAGCTGAACCCAGTGAGAACAGAGGCTGCAATTTGTTCCAGCTAAGGTACCAGCTAGCCCTTATCAAGTGGGGTGGATCAGGAAACAGGGAGCCACAGGTGTGGACCCATGTCCTAGGGCACTCTAGGACCATTTGTGGAGGAGTCGGACTGCGGGGTCACTTCTGGGGTCTGGGCTCTTTGTTAACCAGGAAGCCACTGCAAAGAGCTCCTGCATCCTGGGTGTAATTCAGAAGGTGACAAGCAGCTGGATTTCTTCGGTCAAGCCAGAAGGTGACAAGCTGCCAGATCCTCCTGCCTCTGCCAGCAAGCCTGATGCCAACCAGTTCCTCTGCTCAATGCTCCAGCCTGCCTGCCTGCCTTTTTCTTTCCTACACCCTGGTAACTGTGGTCTTGAACCGTGAGTAAACTCAGGGTTTGCTCTGCATCTGGGGAGTAGTGTAAATAGTTTCCACCACAGTTCGGTTTGGTCATCAGGCCAGAATATACAGTTGTTCTATTTTAAAATAAATGTTTGCAATTGCATGGCCTGCAGGTTTGTGGATTTAAAGTATGTTTTAAAAGTGCACCAACGCTGGCCAACCAGCTGCATCATACAGGCTTGCAACTAGACCCTGGATACCAAGATAGGACTCTTAGGGGTTTACAATGGTACCAGTTGAGGAGTTGGGAAATGTGTTACAACTCATGGGTTGACACCTGTTTAAAGTAAAATGTTGGTGGGAGACGGGCACTGTGAAAGTTTGGTTTACCAGCAAAGTGAATATCGGTGTTTACCAAAAAATACTTAAGCTAAAATGTTGTGTAACCTTTCATCCATCTTCCCTTTTTCCTAGCCCTACCCCATGTGAATAAATAGTTTATTTACTTTTTAAAAATGTCTCATGAATATATTATGGGTGAGCATATCATTAGCTTTAGTCAATAATTACAAGTTATTGAAAATATAGTTTTTGTTTTATGGTGATCCAAGCATGGGGGTAACTGTAAGGGGAGGTGGCTAGGTACAGCATCCCAGGGGTTGTACTGCTAAAAAAAATATCTCACCCACTTTATATATTACTCTGGGTGGAAGCACTGTACTATTAACCTTACTTTGGGGAAAGAACCCTCCTTTTTCCATCAGAAACCAAACCCAGGCCCCTCAACCTTGTTCAAGGGGACAAGGCAGGGGTAGTAGCCCATAGGTTCACAGTGCCCAGGTCATACACATAAGCAAGAATACTATTTAGTAATTCTGGATGGCCCAAGCTTAAGATACGCTCTAATCAAATACAGAATGGAGCTTTTCCAAGCAACAATTTTAGAACTTCAATATGGCACTAATGCAAATACATCGACAGAATGTGATTGTGATCCAAAACAGATGACCTAGAACATGTCATGTCATATTGCAGATGGTAGGAGAATCTGAAGAAAAAATACTTGTCAAATGCTTTATGCTGGTCTGATCAGTTGATGACCTGAATAATTCTGTTGTCAACAAAAGACTTTTATACCATAGAATGTGCTGCTAAATTTCTCAGTCTTTGTAACAAAATACATCTGAAGAAAAATGGACCCTTCTTGAAGTGTCTAGATCTAGGGAGTGCTCCAGAGCAAACAGAGAAACATAGAATTTGACGGCAGATAAAGACCGCTTGGCCCACCTAGTCTGCCCATTTCCCTACCTAACGGATAAGCTGCAGACCCTAGTTAACCAACAGCCTACTTCCTCCAACCCTCCACTAGAATTGCCTTATGTCTGTCCCATGCATTCTTGAATTCTCCCACTGTTTTTGACTCTACGACCTCCTCAGGATGGCTGTTCCATGTGCCCACAACCCTCTCTGTGAAGAAATACTTCCTCACATTACCTCTGAGCCATCCCACCTCTATCTTCAAATTGTGCCCCCTTGTTTTTGCACATCTCTTTTTCTGAAAGATGCAGTCCTCTTGGACATTGTTGATTCCCTTGAGGTATTTGAAAGTTTCTATCATGTCCTCCCTCTCCCTCCTTTCCTTGAGGCTACACATCTTTAGTTCCTTTAGTCTTTCTTCATATGTCCTCTGATGCAGACCCTGCATCATTTTGGTTGCCCTCCTCTGGACAGCCTCCACTCTGTCTATGTCTTTGCGGAGATGGGGTCTCCAGAACTGTACACAGTACTCCAGATGTGGTCTTACCAACTGTCTGTACAGAGGGCCAACAACTTCCTGTTTTCTACTGGTGATGCCTCTCCTAAGCATCCCAGTATCCCCAACCCTCCTCACCTGCCTTCTCACATTGCTGGCCCACCTTTAGGTCGTCTGATATGACTACCCCCAGGTCCCTTTCCATTTTTGTTGTTGTCAGTATCTCACCCCCATTGTGTACTCTTCCCCTGGGTTTTTGTTTCCCAGGTGCATTACTTTGCACTTTTTTGCATTGAATCTAAGCTGCCATACATTTGATCATTCCTCCAACCTTGCGAAGTCCCTTTTCATCCTTTTCACCCCACCTTGTGTATCAACCCTGTTGCAGCTCTTCGTGTCATCTGCAAAGAGACATACTTTCCCTTCAGTCTCTCTGCAATGTCCTTATGAAGACATTAAAAGGACCAGCCCATTACTGAACCTCGATACCCCACTAGTAACCCTCCTTTCTTCACTGTGGACTCCATTTACTATTACCCACTGTGTCCTGTTGCCCAACCAGTGTTTTACCCAGGCTACCAACCTAGGACCCACTCCCAGGCTGGCTAATTTGTTTATTAATCTTTTGTGCAGGACTGTGTCAAATGCCTTGCTAAGTCTAGGTAGGCCATGTCCACAGCCCCTCCCTGGTCTACTGCTTTGGTCACCCAGTCAAAGAAATCAATTCGATTTGTCTGACACGACCTTCTCGCTGTGAAGCCATGATGCCTTGGGACCTGTGCCCCACTGGTCTCTAGGTACTCAACAATTCTTTCCTTCAGAAGTGATTCCATCATTTTCCCTACCACTGAGGTCAAACTGACAGGTCTGTAGTTTCCTGCCTCTGTCTTGCTCCCACTTTTGTGAAGGGAAATCACATCCACCCTCCTCCAGTCCTCAGGTACCACCCAACCTCCCATGATTTATTAAAAAGGGTAGTCAGTGGTGATGTGGTGATACTAGTTCTTCCCTTAGTTCTTTTAAAATTCTGGGGTGAATCCCATCAGGCCCCATTGCTTTATCCACCTTCAGTTTTAAAAGTTCTTTCAGAACCCTTTCTTCTGTGAAAGGACCAATATTAACCCCCTTATCCAGAGTGCTTCTATTGACCGGATTAGGTATTTCCCCCAGCTTTTCCATTTGTGAATACTGAGCAGAAGTATTCATTCAGTATCCCTGCTTTTTTACTGTCACTCTCTGCCAACTCCTTCCTCTTTGTTCAGCCTCAGTATCCCTGCCTTAGTCTTTCTTTGCTCCCTAATGTACCTATAAAAGGTTTTATCCCCCTTCTTAACAGAGTTGGCTATCTTTTCCTCGGTTTGGGCCTTTGCTATTCTGACTGCCTTACCCACTTCCTTCTGCTTTAACTGGTGCAGTTCTCTATCCTGCTCCTTCTGTGTTTCCTTATACTTCCTGATTACTATCTTTTTTTCCCTTACCTTCCCCGCTTCTTCTTCTTTTGAGAACCATAGTGTTTTTTTCTTTTGTTTTGATTTGTTTATTTGCTTCACACAAAGACTTGTTGCCTCTGTGATGGCGGTTTTGATGTTTCTCCATTGTTGCTCCACCCCACCTTCTTGCCTGTTTGCTAGTGCTTTTCTGAGGCACTCTCCCATTTTGACAAAATCAGCCCTCCTGAAGTCCAGTACCTTCACTTTTGTGTGGCTTGACTCTACAGCTAAGTTTATCATGAACCACACTGTTTGGTGGTCTCTTGTTCCCAGATGACTACTCACTTCAAGATCAGAGATCCTCTCCATCCCATTTGAGAGTACCAGGTCTAAGATTGCTCTCTCCCAAGTGGGTTCCAAAACTAGCTGTCTGAAGCATGCCCCCTGTAGGGCATCGAGAATGGCCCTGCTCTTGGATGTGGCTGCAGCAAAGGTGCTAGAGTGAACATCTGGCATATTCAGGTCCCCCATCAGCAATATCTCCCCTTTCTCTGCCATCCCAAGGATGCCTTCTATCATTTCTTTGTCCATTTCCTCCCCCTGAGACAGGGGTCTGTATACAACCCCTGTGTGGATTGTGGAGCCATTTCCAGTCTCCAGGGTGACCCACAGTGCCTCTTCTCCTCCTTGTTTACCCTTTAGTTCTGTTGCTTTTATCCCTTCCCTTACATAGAGAGCTCCTCCTCCTCCTCCTTCCACCTGGAAAAACATCCATTTGAAGTTCAAAACAGCTTTTCCCTGGCTATGTTTAAATCTAACCTCAAGGACTGGTATCTCTGCAACTGCTGACTTTAGCGATACCCTCTTCACTCCCTTAGCCTATGTGTCTGCCAGAAGATCTGTCCCTCTACCACTGCTATAGCTTCTAACTTGAGGTGAATAACTGGTGTCATTTCCCCATCATGGGATCCTGTATAATGTTAATAACCTTATTGTAGCTCTGTAACTAAGAAGACTGAAACGTATCTGTCATTATGTACTTTTATTTGTTTGGTATCTTAATTTATGCATTGTCTTGCTGTCTGTATCAGTTTTTATGCTGACTTCTTTACCTGAACATAATTAATCCCGAGTTGCCCCTGAAAAAAGGACTGTTGACTCAGTTACCAAAATTCAAATAAATAAATAAGATTCCTATGTACTTTGGTGATGTTATGACAATGCTATTTATATATTGTAAATATTTGCTTTATGTATGTGCTTTATTCTTCTTATTTTTTAATGATAAGTATTATTGTATTATTTTAATGACTCTTTTAGTCAAACAATAAAACCAATCAGTCACTCAATCCTAGTTTACATAATGATGCATTCTAATTGCTATACCATGCAACTACCCAATAAAAATCAGTTGTATGTGGAAAGTAGTTCAATATGCAAATTACATAAAATTAGCACATGATTTTCATATTTATTGCATGGCAATTACATGCTGATTTAGTGCTCTGAATAAGTGTAGGAAAAGTAAAAAAACTATTTGAATTTTGTTGCTTTACTGCGAATCAAAATTAATCAGAAACCAAATATAAAAAGCTTCACCCTTTCCAATAAAAAAGAGTAACATACTCTGTATATATTTCATGAAGTAAATCTTTTCCAGCAAAGATGTGGCAGAATGAAAAAGTTTACCTCTGTGCTTAGGCTGGATAATTTGCCAACTTCAGTGTAAACCATTGTGAAGATTGACAAAATTCCTTCACTGGCAAACTATATTTTTATTTGCCTACAGACCCACTATCCAAAATTATAGTAGATAATACTGGTGAATACCTGTTTTAAAAAAACAAACAGCAAAACACAAATTTAATCCCTTCCTTTCTCTCATAGCAAAAAAACACCCTCACTATTCACACCATTCATTCATTCGTTCATTCGTTTATTCATGTATTCGTTTATTTGTTTATTTGTTCATTCAGTTTATTCAGAAAGAATCAGAAGCCCTTGAGCCAGGTGCATATATAAAGGCACCAAATTATTCATATCCACGTAATGATGGCTGTTAGGCCACTAATGGATTCTAATCATTATAAAATGTGTACCATTAACAAGTGCTTGCTGATGTGACTCTTATGGTTTCAGTGAAGTGTAGAATGAACTGCCCCCTTCATCTGACAATACGCATTCCCAGGTTTCACGTGGATCCATTCCGCAGTGTATTTATTTAAATAGTTATTTGTTTGGAATAATTGGATGTGTTACCTAGTTGGGCCAATAAGCAGTGCAGTTTTGAGGAGATCCTGTGACACTGGGACATAAATATAAACTGAACTCATAACAGTAAAAATAAAATCTAAGTATCAAAGATGAGAATAACCAAAATATGTGATTTCTGTTAAATACATACACTTCCAGTTACGTACATGCACATGGCAATTCATCTACTGAACCCTACCTCTTGGACTCCCTTCCATCCACTCATATTGCTCTGACCATTTTGCTCTCCCCTTCCCCACTCTACCTGCATGGGTAATTTCCCCTTGCAGCATGAGATTAGAGGAAGGCCGATTAAGGGGTAATGTGAGGAAGTTCTTTTTCACAGAGATGGAGGTGGATGCATGGAACGGCCTACCTCAGGAAGTGGTGGATATGTAAACAGTACAGGGCTTCAAACAGGCATGGGATAGGCATAAGGGAGCAATACAGATGAGTATGAATAGATAGGTCATTGAAAGAGTAAAGGCCTATGGCACATTCATAAAGTAGAAAAAATGGGCAGACTGGATGGGCCTTGCGGTCCTTATCTGCCGTCAATTTCTATGTTTCTGTGTTTGCCTATTGAAGCACAATTTTATCCGACACAAGTACCTGCTGTACTGTTTTGCTTTGCAATATTATGATTATGCTCTTTTGATGTACCATATTGCTGTGTATGACTGTTATTTTTTACAATGCTATAAATTATTATTTATTTTCTTGTACTATCTTCCATATCCCTCACCCCCGAATGCATCTGGAAATGAGCTGCTACGAGCTCAGTATGTCTTTACTGGAAAGAAAGAAAGAAAGAAAGAAAGAAAGAAAGAAAGAAAGAAAGAAAGAAAGAAAGAGAGAGAGATGGATGGATGCACAACATAGAACTATGCCTATACCTGTCATCCCACAATTACATTGATCAGGTTACTAACTTGACTGTGTTCCATTTACTGTTAAATTGCTGCATACCCTCATTTATTGCTTCAGTACTCATATGTACATGTGTGCCACTGTTACTTAAGTGTTTTGTCACCAACCGTTATTGAGTATAACCCTACCTCATTCCTTTTTTTGTTATCTGACACCCCCCCCATCACTACAGGAAACAAACCTACTGTGCTCAGCTGTTTTCCTGGTAAAATATGTTTTAAATAACTAAACATGCCATCCAATGAATGCTCAACTGACAATGTACACACGCACACACACACAATGCATACACACACATACCATGCATACACACACACACACACACACCCACACATCATGCATACATAAAAACACACACCATGCATGCATACACACACACCATGCACACACCCACACACCATGCATACATACACACACACACACATACATGCCACGCATGTACACACACATTCTCACATACATACATACACGCACATACCACACATGCAGACACATTTATTTATTGAATTTTGGTTTACCGGGCAGGCCCACTGAGACTAGAAGTCCCTTTTCAGGGGTGAACCAGGGGGAGGGGGAAGGGAATACAGATGGTAACCAGCTGAAACTGAACAAGATTAAGCTGTTAGTGGTATTTTTAGTGAATGGGAGAAATTTGGCCAGGACACCAGGGAAATTGCTCTACTCTTTTCAAGAAGTACCATGGGATCTTTAATGTCCATCAGAAAGACAGCATCTCAGGAGTGCAGAATTCTCCTCTTGATGCACTACAGTGTCAGTATTGGTATAAAGAAGGAGAATAAAAAATGACAATACAGACACACTAGCTTGGATAGATCAACACAGTCATTCGACAGCACAGAACAACTGGTGATACACAGAAACACACTTATGCCAAATACTTTCTATGTGGCATAGTCTCCAGGTGCTTCAGTCTGCCCCATTGAGGTAATTGGTAGTAGAAGAAGACCCCACCAAAAATGAGATTTTGGATTTCAGCTGGATTATCTAAAGTACAATAAAAAATGAAACAGGCACAACATAGATAAAGAACCCGCAATGACTCACTAATCAAAATTAATAAAATATGTAGGGAAAATCCTTTATCCTAATTGGATGGCACCTATGTCTTAAAAAGGTCATTAAAAAGTATCAGAGATGAAATTTCAAGGAAAGAGATAATAGAAATAGAGAACGTAATAAAAGAACTAAAGGAAAGGAAACTATACATTTATAATAATGAAATGATTAAATCAAATAATTTATAAAGATTTAAGTAAGAAAAAAAGAAAAGAGGACAGCAATACATTGAAATTAAGCAATGGACCAGTAGAACAAAATACTCTTAAGCCAGATCTTGTTAATGAAAGGAAGAAAAAAGGGATTAAAATGGAGCAAAAGGTAACCCTAGAGAAGAAAGTGAATTTTGGGAAAACCAACGATCCGGGTATACCAATAATAAAAGACAGGATTACTGAATCTAGAGAGGTTACTAAAGAGCATCTAATAGAAGCTGGAGATATGCTCCCTACTTTATTTATGAATGGCCTTCCCAAAGGGAGATTAGAAAATAATTATATATTGAAGTAAGCTATTTATAATTTAATTAAAGGTATAGCCGGTTCAACAATTGGTTGGCAGGATTTATTCTCAACTTATAGATTTAAGCATGGTGGACAGAAGGGTTGGGTCTGTGTGGTGCTTAGAAATGCAGTAGTGAGATCTAAAATTCTTGCCATAAAAGAAAAAATTATAAATTATGGATATAGGCATCACATTGGATGTGACGACAAGCGAGCCATATAGGACTGAAGAAAACAAATTTACCCAAAAGTAGGACATTTGAGAAAAAAGCGGGGACAGAAATGAGAAATGCTCCTGCTCTTAAACAACTTCAAATAACAACCTTTATTAGACCAAAAGAAATAGTTCACAACTTAAAAGGATACAAAGGTAGGGCTACACTTAGAAGTGGCCAAAAACAGCTGGGGACTAGAATGAATACTAGCATCATTTTACAGGATGACAACACTTTGAGTGAATTAGTATATTCATTGGAGGAAAGTGCACATGACATCAGAGAATATACTAATAGCACTATAAATTTAACAGAAGATTCTATTTGACAGTCATGTTATTCAGAATACTGACAAAGGAGCTGTAGACATTTTAAGTTGGAATATTGCCGGTCTGAAAGAAAAGTTAATGGATAGAGAATGGCTGCAATGGTTTAAAAGTTTTGCAATAATATGTATTCAGGAAACTTTGGTAAAAAATAGTTGTCACCATTTGTTGGAGGGATATTCTGCCTGGATATCTCCAGCCTATAAAGAAAAAAAAAAAAACTAGACGTTTTAAAGGGGGCTTAGTCATTTATGTGGCTACTAGTTTGGTTTTTACCACCATTGAGGCCAGTATGTATAATGAATACTTTATATATATTATAATTGCAATCAATAATATTAAATGGGCAATTTTTAACATTTACATTCCACCCAGTTTAAATGCAGGTAGTTATTTGAGTGTTTTGGATATGGTTGAATGTAACATCGAATCAGTTAAAGTACTATTTCCTGGGGTTAAGATTCTGCTTGTAGGGGATTTTAATGCACATATAGGCTCAAACATTGAGGAAAATTCAACAGACTGGTGTATTGATGATATAGTGAATATTCCTGTAAGAAATTCAAAGGCTAGCTCTAAATGCAAAAAGGAGAAAATTCTCTTGGAATTTTTAGGTAAACATACTCTAAGAGTCCTTAATGGCTGTATTAGTGGAGATTGGGTAGGACAGTTCACCTTTCTGGTTGGTACAAAAGGTGTAGTTGTGGACTTATGTATAATAGAGGCAATTAACTACCCCTTAGTTAAATCTCTCACAGTTATAAAATCTTGGGATAGTGATCACTAGCCAGTCATATATTCTGTTAGTTTTGGCTTTGACAAATTGTCATTTGATCATATGGGTGAAGCTATTGCTGATTCCCATATGTGCATTAAATATGGAAAAAGGATTATATGGGACTCTTTTTCCAAAGTGACTTTAGACAATATTTTGTCTGATGTCCAATCTAACCAAAGCTTGATCATACTACAAAATGGCGATCTTTCAGAACCCAAAAAGTTAATTGAGAGATTTGATGAGTTAATAGCTTTCACTGCTTCTGAGCTCAGTAAAAGAATAGAAAATCTAACTCACTTAACATAGAACAGGATAAGCCATGGTTTGATCATGAGTGTTATGTTATGACGAAAACAATAAAAAAAGCAGGGAAACTGAGGGTTAAAACCCCATCCTATCAAGTACTCGGTGCTTTTAAAAACCTAAAAAATGAATATAAGTATATTTTGGCTAGTAAGAAAAAAAACTATTTTTCTAATCAATGGGTTAAATTACAAGAAAGCGTATTAAGAAAGGATTCTAAAACATTTTGGACACTGGTTGTTTTCAGTTGTAAGGAAAGTAACATTTCTTATAAGATTCTGGGTATGATTAATGAAGAAAAATAGGTTCAACATTTTAAAGAGGTTTTTAAAATTACATTGGGAAACCGGGAAACCTTAGTTTCATGTGATAATAGTGTTTATGTTCAGGAAAAGGCCGGAAGTGGTGCTTTTCAATTTTCAATAGATAAAGTAATAAGAGCTAGTACTGCACAAAAAAGGAACAAAGTGGCAGGAGTAGATGGCTTACCAGCAGAAGTGTTTTTACATAACCCAGAATATTGGGCACTTATTTGTGCCCCAATTTTCACTGCAATAAGCAACTATTTAATATTACCAAAAGACTGGAATTGGGGTATCGTGGTCCCCCTATTTAAGAAAGGAAATAGATCTGATCCAAACTGTTACAAACCTATTACCTTACTTCCTGTTCTTCAGAAAATCTTTTTATGATTAATTTTGGATAGGTTGATGGTTTGGGTGGAAGAGAATGCTCTGCTATCAAAATTTCAAGGGGGATTTAAAAAAGGTCATAATACACTAGATCTGCTCTTTACCCTTAATTTTTTGGTTGATAAATGTTAAACACAAGAAGGGTACTTTTTTTGTGTGTTTCTTAGACATTAAAAGTGCTTTTGACTCGGTTAACAGAGCAAAATTATGGGAAATATTGACAGAACTGAATATTGATTCTCAATTATTAGACATTATTAAAATGTTACACTCTAATACTAGTATAGAGATTTGTTATGGCAAAGATGGGGCTCTATCAAGGGAACTACCCATTAATATTGGTGTGAAGCAGAGCTGTTTATTAGCCCCAATTTTGTTTAACCTTTATATTGAAAAATGTATTAAAAATATTAAAAACATTGACTCCTTTGCACCTGATATAAATAAAAAAGAAGTTAAAATAACGTTATATGTGGATGACGCCATTCTTGTATCTAGAACACCGCTGGGTCTCAAACTTGCCATCTCCAATGTCATATGCTCACTGAAACAACTTGATTTTAAGCTAAATGTTAGCAAATCTGAGATTTTAATAATTGGGAAATCAAAATATGTTAAAAAAATGTGGGTCATTGATGATTGTAAATTTGATGAGGTGAGAGAATTTAAATATTTTGGGGTAAAGGTTGATAAGAATATGACCTGGAATAATCACATGATGGATATAAAAAATAATGCTGCCCAAACAGTAGGAGCTATTCATAATTTTGCAGCTAAATTCCCAATAACTTCTTTGTTTCTTTAAAAAGGACGTTTGAAGCCAAATTGATGAGTCACTACTTTATGGCAGTGAGGTGTGGGGTCTGTATTTATATAAAGTTAATTTGGAGACTATACAAAATCATTTTTTGAGACTAACATTAAATCTTCTGAGGGATTGTCCATCCTGTTTCCTTAGATTGGAGTCAGGGATGATTAAGGTTAAGATGAGAGTACTAATAAGATCTATTACATTTTGGGGTAGATTAATGAAATTAAACAAGACTTGTCTTCCTCAGCTATGTTGGGCTGAAGAATTGGAAGCCCTGAGGATGAGAAGGCAGTTATCATCATCTTGTTTTTTTAAATTGAATTCTGCCTTAAAAAGCTTAGGACTTACTGATATATGGGATGATTATGCTCTGGCCAAAATTGACAGTTATGTTACTGCAGCCATACAGAGGGTTAAAGATATCGCAGTCCAGCAGGACTTCGCATCTATGCATGCCTTGGATTCAGGTGGCCTATATACGTCCATAAAGTGTATTTGGGGCTTAGAGGCTTTTTTGTCTCTTTGTGAAAATAGTGTTCATAGAAATATCATAAGTAAAATAAGATTGGCATGCCTAGATACCCCTTGTCATAATTAGAATAATTATTATAATTGGTATTTTAGAAAGTTTAAAACTGGTTGTGAGTGTGATAATAATGGTGGAGGTATTTTGCATTCCTTGTTTGAATGTAAAAAATGGAACAAGGAATGAGAGCAATATATCATGTCTTTGTATCCAAAGAATTTTTCACTTCAAAGTTTGGAAGGAAAGAAATCTGTTCTCAAATTGGACTCTGTTAAATTGATGTATGGCATAGCAAGATTTTGCTTATGTTAGTTAACAGATGTTAGATAGATTTTATGTAGGAATTCATCTTCATTGTTTTTAAAAAATGCTTCTGTTATTTTGTAAAGGTATTTATGGAGTTTTATTACATTATGTATGAATGTCAGCTCTATTATTGTATATTATATTGTATATGCACAACAATATGACATTTTTTTTGAGTGTAACAAATTTTATTTTATACACTAAATAAAATATCTTTGAACTGAACTATGTCTTAAATCTCTCTATTAAATGAATTATAGAATCCTGGAAGCTTGATGGCAGAAAAGGACCTTACCAGACCATCTAGTCTGCTCCCCCCCCCCCACACACACCTCTGTGACAGGCTTGAATAGGGCCCTGTCCCAGTTGTTCTGGAGAAAGACTTTAAATGCAAGGATCTGTTCTATTCTCTCCTTTTCTGTCTCTTGTCTCTCTGGTTGTACAACCAAATCTTCTCGTGAGACCTAGGACTTGATCACCCCAATGGTCTTGCAGTTCTTTGCCTCTCTCTATCTCTCTACCCTCACTTACTGTTTTGTCTTTTCTTCCCCCTTGCATATCTGCTGGTATAAAAATATGCATGAATCATTAGGTGGAAATCTAACTAATACTGGGATCCCTTTGCTTAGAAATGTATATAGTTTTACTGTTGAACTGTATATAGTTATACTGTTGAAGTGATTGCAAATAGCTGTTTGGAACTCAAGGGGTTAACCTGTTTGCAATACTCCCTGAGAAGCTGTAAGCAAAAGGTCAGTTTTGGGTCACAATCTTCTTTTTGCTGTACTTGTTGAATCTTACAAGAACACTGAGTGAGAAGCCTACTGTTTTTCTTAACGAGCTCCTATACAGATTTATAAAAAGGAGCTGCAATATTTTGCAAAAGAAAGACACAGAGACTGAGACAGACTGAAACTGGAAATTGAGAAGAAACCCAGATGGATGTTTTCTGTTTATACTGCCTTTGTAAGTAGTTATACTGAACAATTTTTTTTATGTTTCTGTTAATAATAAATCACTTGTTGCAAATTTTACAGCTGGAGGAGAGGAAACATGATGCTGATGGGGATTTGGCACCCCCGTAGGCAAAGACAGTGAGCTTGGGGGGCATCCGATACCAGGAGTGAGCATCCCAGTGTCAGAAAAATAAATATATAAAAAATTATCTGGGCACACTGGGGAGGACTCCCAGTGTGCCACAATGTGGGGGGGAATACATGCCAACTTGGGGATTGGGAACCCCGTTGTTGGCTTACCAGGGAGTGTGTGGCAGGTGGCAGGAGCTGCCAAAGTGGAAAGGCACACAGGGGCTGATTTATTTATTGAAATGTTTCACCAGGAAAGGCACAGTGAACAAACAAGTTGTTCTCATAGAGCAAGCCCTGAGGACAGAGTGCTCGGCACGCAGCAGGAGCTGACGAGGTTGCAGGGGGTGAGGTGCCGCTGCACTGACAAAACTGTCTGTGATTGCAGTGGTAGATTCATTTCAACTCTGTGGCTTTCTTTGCAGCTGCTGTCATTGGCAGCATGTTTACTGATTGGTGGCTGAGGGACACACCCACTAAAGCATCCCCTGCATTCACCACAATACTGACACACCTCTGAAATGTGCTACTATCACAAGATGCTGCTTGCACATACACACATGCCAACATAAAAATGTCCTCCATAACATGATCTTTTATTTTAAATTGGCATTGGCTAGTGGAAGTTGTGGCTCAGATGTCTTGTGGTTGCATTGCCAGAAAATGTAGGATTTCCTGCCATTGATTCTTTATGACTACCAAACTACATGTCAGACCAACATTGCCTGATTTATTTGCTTGCAGTAGGATACTATTGTGTGTCTAGCAGCCTTAACATCAGAATTCTAGCTGCTGTTGCCCCATCTTAATGAATGTTCACAGTTTAATTACATTTATGTGATGTGCTACCAGTAATCCAGTCTATTTTGGCAATGTCTCTCTAATCAGTGATTTATAAGCACCTGAACTGCCAGTTATGCTCGCTCCTACTGTATACAGAATGTTCACCTCATAAAATATTGTTCCCTTTAATGGCTTGATGATGGCCAACAATAGCTACAGTATGTTCACACCTTGTTAGTTTGCCCAGGCAATGATCACCTCTTGCCTTGGAATCGCATCCAGTAAAATTTTTTTTTTTTATTTGTGCAGTCCACTAGCCCATTAAAAGTATATGTCATGTTATGTGTGTGCACTATCACTACTTGAAATGGCCTGCAGACACAGCTTCCTGATCTGCTTGAACCCAACAATGGCTGCTCTGCTGTGACAGTCCTATTATTTGTACTATACCTACTCCTGCACGTCGTTCTTTGTCCGATATCTCATGGGTTTAAACTATGGAATTGTAAACCGTGCCTGCTGCATTTGATATTCATTACTTGTGTTCTTCTGTAACTCCCATCCCCCTTGGAACAACCGGAAGAAAGCCAATTCCAAGGCAGCTCAATATACCTTCTCTTGTCCAAAATGTTACTTAATTGCCGTAACAAAAATTAGTTGGAAATACAGGTATTTCTTTCCTGCTGCTTGTCATGTGTCATTTACTAGACAACAGGGGTTATGTAGGTTTTCATTTTAGCTAATCTGTGTGTCAGGTCACAAATGTTAGAAACCAGATGCAAAATGTGGTAGAAAACTTAGCAAGTTAGCAAGAACATGCTTTGTATAGCGATAGAGGTGTGTGTGTGTGTGTGTGTGTGTGTGTGTGTGATCACTGAACTCTCCACTCTCACTAATTCTTGTAGTCTTCCCTGAAAAATTCATATGAGCGACAATGAAGTTTTATGAGAGAAAAATCTATTTTACTGATCTTATTACCTAACAGTTGGCAAGCTAATCACCAAACATCAATACGAAGTAGATGGTTAAACTCCTGAATCCTGATTAGCTGAGAACAGCTTCAGCTATAATGAATACTGTATCTTAGCATATTATCACAGTCTGTAACTACTGTAGTTCCAGCCACCCACCTTTTAGCTACCTCACATCATTCCACTTCTCCAGCCTGCAGTTGCTACAATATTTCACAACTAAGGCTAGGCAAGTGGTGTTTAGAAGAATGACTCCCCACCCCAGACCAGGGTGGTTCATTCATTTGAACCACTCCAAACTTCAAAGTCTTAAAGTCAATACTAAATGTAGTTGATAGACATTTTGTGTCACATGAAAAAATATGCAGAATGAGGATCCCCTTAAGCATTAAGCTGCTTTGATCAAAAACTGGTTAATAATTAACTGTCAATATGATATCATTTAAAATCCTTTTGAGAACTATTTAGATTCATTTTCTGATAGAATTCCAGCTCACATCCAGATAGCCAATCATCTGAAAACATTCTTTACCCATATCAGGCATTCAGTTGCAGGAAATAAAGAAAATAATGCTAGCAGTACTTACCTATCAGCTGAAAGTACTCTTAATTTCTCTGCTAGACTCGGGAAGGGAAGAGTATTTATTTTACATACCTGTCCCTCTGGGTTCATTAAGGTCTCCTGAGGGACTGTAGCACACACACTACTACAGTTATTATCAATAAATAATTAGATGTGCTTGGTGAGTAAAATATAATTTGTCAGCAGAAAAGACTGCTTGGCCCACAGTCTGCCTAGATGGTCCATGCCTAGTCTGTCCCTGCAGACCCTTACTGGCCTCTGGTGACCCTCTGTCCTCTCAGTCTGTTTACTAATATTCACCTATGTCTATTCCCTGCATGTTTGAACATACCTCTCAATCTGCTGTCTTGCAAATCAGGGGCAGGGCTTAAATCAGGGACAAATCTTAACAAATGGGAATATAAGCTCAAGAAGCCTGCTACACTGTGTGGCTTAATATAAAAAGCATTTTCTGATAGTTTAGATTTATTTTTATTCATGTATTCATTACAAATCAGGTTTAAACCTTTGAGTCAGAGACTCATTTACAAAGGCACCTCGTTGCGGGGGGCAGACATCAAGACAGTTATTACAGTGCAGATTAAAACAGAGGATAACATTACAGGTGCAGTAAAAGGAACATTTAACATAGATACACTTAGGTTGCATAATGCGGTAGTTTGTATGTTACTTAGGTTACATAATGTTACAAAATTGTGAGTTACACTCATGGATATAGTAGGTCCTCAGAGAAGACAGCGGGTTACATTCCTGTTTGGACCTAGTAGGGAAGGAGTAGGTCTGGGGGAGGGAGAGGCTGTCCAGTGGACGTTTGTCCAGCCAGGGGGCAAGGCGGTTAGGTACCACAGGTTACAACAGGGGTTAGTTGCACCTACAACAGCAGGTAATAAAGATATGGTTCCTAAGGGCTGTTTTGAAAGAGCCAATTTTTGGCAAGTTGGAGATGCAGCTAGGGAGGGAGTTGAACCAGGTGGGGACTCGGTAGAGGAAGGATCTCTGGGCAAGAGAAATCTTGGTTCTGGGCACCTTGAAAGTGGCCTTAACAGAGCTATGGGTGGTGATGGATGATGATGATGACTGCTGTCGGGAGGTGGAGACCCCTGGGTGGGAGAGTCCTAGCAGTGATTTCTTAGTGAGAATGCAGGTCTGGTAGAGCAGTCGCTCCTCAAAGTTGAGCAGATTGGTGGTAGTATAGAGAAGGCAGGTGTGAGTTCGGCTGGGGGCACCGGTCAGGAGCCTACAGGCCTTATTGATGGAGAGTTAGATTTTGGAGAGGGCAGTGTTGTCAGCTGCGGCATAGATGGGCAAGCCATAATCCACGAGGGACAAGATGGAGGAGGTGATGGACAGCCTGAGGGCAACCTGAGGCAGGCAGTCCCTGTGTTGGTATAGCAGGCCAATCCGAGAGTTAATGGCGACTGACAGGGCATTAATGTGGGTGTGGAAAGAAGATATCAACGTGATGCCTAGGTAATTTTGCAAGTGGGTCACTTGTTCGAAGGGTGCAGAGTGCTGGGAATAATCAAGAGGGGGATTTTTAGCTTTATTTTGGTGGTGGGAGAAGAGCATTGATTTGGTTTTCTTTAGGTTAATGACCAGTCTGTGGTCGCCAAACCACCTTTCGGCTTGGTTGTAAGCTTGCTGGAGGGATAATTGGAAGGAGGTGGGATTGGGATGTGAAGCAACGAGGACTGCATCATTGTCGGCATAGAGGAGCATTTTACCGGTACATGAGCTGGGGAGGGTGTTGAAGTACAGACTAAAAAGTACTGGACCCAGGATGGAGCCCTGAGGGACCGCAGAGCGAATGGGAAGAGTGCTGGAGAGGGAGCCACTGATCTTGACATGTTGGGATCTAGCAGAGAGGTAGCTAGAGAACCAGGAAATGGGACCACCAGAGAAGCCAAGTTGGTGGAGCGAGTCGAGTAGAAGGGGATGACAGACAGTGTCAAAGACCTTGGAGATGTCAAGGAACAGTGTTCCTGCAAGGCTGCCAGAGTCAAGAGCAGCATGCAGGTGTTGGGAGAATTCCAGGACAGCTGTGGTTGTACTGTGTCCTGGGTGGAAACCGTGCTGCTCTGGGCACATAATGTCGTACTTGGTTAGGTATTCAGAGAGTTGGATCAACACCAGTTTTTCAAGGGCTATAGAGAGTTGGGGGAGGATGGAGATCGGCCAGTAATTGTTGGGGGTGGACCGGTACCCACTGTTATGTATGGGTGTGATTTCAGCAGTTTTCCAAGCACTTGGGAACTGACCCATAATAGAGACCGGTTTAGAAGGACAGTCAGGGGGACTAGGACTTTGTCCAAGATCATACGGAGGATCCTGGAGTCGAGGGGGTCACTGCTGGGGTTATTGCTGCCTAAGGCTTTTAGCAGTTGTGGCCTGGCTTCTTGGGGGGATAAGGTGTGCAGGTAGAATGGTGGGTGATGCAGGACTGGAGGGAAAGAGGTGGGGATTGGGTCAAAGAAGCTGCTGGGGAGGACCGAGCTTAGGTCAGAGAAGGCAGTGTTAAGGCAATCGGCTATGAGGAGTGGATCTGTGGTGGGGGTGCCATTGATGGAGAGCTGAGATGGTGGGGGAGCGGAACTTCCCATTTAGCTCTTTCATATTATCCCAGAAGGTCCGGGCTGAACCCCAAGTGGAAGTGAGGGTGGTCTGGTAGTGCTCTGCCTTGGCCCGCCTAATGGCCCAAGTGCACTTATTGCATTCCGCATTGTAGGCCTGTCTGTCAGACGCCTTTCCAGATTCTACAGCAATGTGCCAGAGATTATCTCTGTTTTTGAGTCTCTGGAGGAGGGGTGGGGTGATCCATGGGGCATTGCATTTTTTGGAGCGTATCCTGGTGAGGGGGGAGAAAAGGTCACAAGCCTTACAGAAGGCATTTGTGAAGTGGTCAAGAGCCAAGTCAACATCAGGAGCATGCTGGTTAGGGGATCAGTCTAGCTGGGCTAGGTATTGTTTTAATTTTCTGAGGCCGCCAGGGCATAAACGGCGGCATAGAGTGGCCTGGGACACTGGCTTCAGAGTGGAGGATGACCAGAGACAGAGGACTGGGGAGTGATTGCTAAGAGAGTTGGGGAGGACAGTGACATCCTGGATTTTGTAGGGGAGGTTAGATATAACAACATCTAGGAGAGTGCTGGTGCCAGTAGAGTGGTTGAATCTGGTAGGCTGGGTGATTAACTGGGACATATCCAGGGCAGCAAAGGAGTCCCTTATATGGGAGGCAGTGGAGGCAAGCCAGTTAACATTGAGATCACCTAGGATGACTTATTCCACTTTGTGAGGGAGAGATGTGAGGTAGTCAATGAGGGACTGGACTGCTTGATTTTGATTCCTTGGGGGTACATAGGAGACTGTGAGGAAGAGAGGGCCTCGGGCGGGGTCAGGTGTGACTTTTAAGGTGAGGGCTTGGGCTCCATAATCAAGTTTAGGAGCTGGGAGTGCCTGACCTATAAAGGAGTCCCTTACGAGTAGTGCGTAACCACCACCGTGTTTGCCTACTCAGTCTTCCCTGTAGATGGTATATCCCGGGAGGGTGATAGCAAAGTCGGGGTGGATTTGGAGAGCCAAGTCTCTACCAGTGCAATTATGTCAGGTTGATGTTGAATGACCCAGCACTGGAGGGCAGCAGATTTCTTTAGGAGACTGCAAATGTTTAAGGATGCAAAGCGGAGGCCAGTTGCAGTACAGGGTTTAGAAGGGCTGGAAGCCATAGGTCCAGAGTTTGGGTGTACATTACCAGATAATAATAGCAGTGTAATTATTCTGGTTAGTGACCGGTGGTGATGGAGACCCTTGGATCGACACCCAGCTGAGGACTTTACCATCAGGGTGCAAGGGATAGATAAATTGCAAAGGGTGGGAATGGCAGGGGAGAGCTGGGTCCAGGTCGGGCCTTGGACGGTGGAGGAAGTGGAGGTGTTGGCAGAGTGGGGGTATTGGGGG
The DNA here is from genome assembly GCA_016271365.2 of Neoceratodus forsteri. NCBI lineage: Eukaryota > Metazoa > Chordata > Ceratodontiformes > Ceratodontidae > Neoceratodus > Neoceratodus forsteri. The sequence continues at coordinate 72,518,022 of JADMNL010000033.1, forward strand.
GTCACGGGTGTGTCGAGGGTGGGGGAGGGCAGAGTCACTGTTGGGTAGTCTGGGGATGAGGTGCCTAGTGTGGAGGAAAGGTGCTTCAGTTGGTGTGAGGTCTGTACCAAGAGGGTGAAGGATAGCAGACTTAGTAATGGAGTGTAGGTGCCCATAGCAGTTGAGCAGTAAAGGAAGAGTGTCCAGGAGTAGTAGAGAGTAAGGAGATGTAGAGCAGCATTGGCACGGTTGAGGGAAAACTCCTCTAGTGGGCGAAGAGTATAAGCTGCAAATGGGAAAAATCAGTATCAATCAGTAGAAGAGGGAGGGGCAAAGACTGATGAATAGTGATAGACTGACCACACAATAAGTGAAATGAGACAGGAACTGTATTGCGTTGGATTCGGTAGGTGTGCTTATAACTGGGCCCTCTAGTGGCTAAAAGATATAATCTGCTAGTGGAAAAGTCAGCAGGGACAGGGAGGTTCTGAAGCAAGTTTTTTTTGGGGGGGAGGCACTGCAGCAGCCTCAATGGAACACAGAGGCCAAGGGCGCAGCCCACAGACTTACAGCTCTAAGAGAGGGGGCACAGGGCTCAGGGCAGATAGCAAAGTCACACTACCTTAAAACCTCTCTCAAAACTTAAATCAACTCTTAAGAAATCTCTACATCAGAATAAACATTACTTAAAGTGAGAAATCAAGAATATGTTAAGCAGAGGTCAGTCCTAGCATTAATTTCTTGGCAGCAGTTCCTAGAAGACTTCTAGATTGCTGCACAAAGTGTGAGAAACATTGGCAAACAGGGGCAAGTGAGATTCCTCCAGGGGTAGATGCCAAAATTCAGAGTTCCAACCCATACCTTGCTTGGAGGATGAGCATTGGGCAGCTTCTCCTTAGTCTGCTTACCAAACTGCAGAATGCAGTTTGTTTGAGCAGAAACAACCCGAAAGGGCACAGTAGTCCTCTGGCCTCTGGTGACCCTCTGTCCTCTCAGTCTGTTTACTAATATTCACCTATGTCTAGTCCATGCATGCTTGAACATACCTCTCAATCTGCTGTCTTGCAAATCAGAAATATAATATAACACTAATGCTTACTATAATTTTATGCTTCAAATCCTTACTTTTCAGGGATAGAAGCCATGATTTTAGGAAGGACAGAGGACATTTTTGAGGCAAGATCAGGGATGCACCTGAAAATTAGAGACAGCTGAGAAGAGTATCCTGAAAGCCCCCTACTGTATTTGCCTCCACCACTTACACTGGCAGTTTATTTCAGGTGTCTACCACTCTTTCAGTGAAGTAGTACTTCCTCATGTTCCTCTTAACCCCTACCCAGCCTCCTTGCAGGCCCAGATGGTCCTGGTGTTTTTCCTCATTTGAATGAAACTTCCCTCCTGCACCCTGTTCACCCCCTCCCAAGAGGTACTTGTAGGTCTCTATCATGTACCCCTCACTGTCCTTTCTTCCAGGGTGTACATGTTGAGATCCCTCATTCTCTCCTTATAGGGCTTTTGGTGCAACCCCTGTACCATTTTAGTTGTCCTTCTCTGCACTGCCTCCACCCTTTCTATGTCCTTTCTGAGGTGCAGTGTTTCATTGACGTTAGATTTGTCTTTTTATGACAACACCACGTTTGTCTTATAGTGGCACTTTGATGCCTGCATGTACACTCAGGCACATCACACCAATATTTATTAAAGGATACAGAACATCTGATTAAAGGGACACATTCATGTTCGGTGGCCATCATAATTTGGAAGTTCTTTCAATGAAGTATTCTGTTTATCTGTAATTGGGAGCACTCCAGAGATATAGGCAACTGAGTCTGTTCAACATTAATGCGATGTTGCAGCCATTTGTAGGATATTGTGATGTCGCGAAGGAACAAACTGTGCCTAACAACACAAAATCAAGCATTTATTTATTTATTTTTATTTATTACATTTTGGTGACCGGGTAGGCCCACTGAGCCCCGAATGGCTTGTTCCTGGATGACATTACAGTGTGTTACCAATGACTGCAGTGTAGTATTTATATTGAACACGAGGTCATATGTATCCTTGGAATGCTCCCAGCAACTGAGGAACCCAATACCTCCTTTGAATCAACTTTTCATAGGCTTTCAGCCTAGGTCAACCACGCTACATGAATGTTTCTCCTTAACACAAAGCTTGAAAAATACTAGAACATGAAGTCTATAGTTCCCAAAAACTATTGGGCAAGCACTGTATCTGCAAGTGAAGCTCTTTGCTCGGAGCACCATTAGGCACTAACAAAATGTTCCCACTTTCCAGTAAATTCCATTACTCAAACATTACGCTGTGGGTGAGGATACCACTGGTGCCTGAGCTAGTTTTCTGCTTCTTGTGACCTCCTCTGCACTCCCTTAAAGAGCTAGCGTACAGCCTAAAACTAATACTAGTTTTTAAAAACAGTCCACTATTATCATTATCATCTGCAGTACTTTTTCTTTTCACTTCAGTTATTTAAAAGATTTTTTACCTGATGTTAGTAGATGTGATGAGTGGAACAGCACACTGCCTGGTAGCTGACATATCTATCTCTGTTCCCGCATTACATCATCAGGATTCTGACCTCAGTGATTATGACACAAGAGCTGCTCAAGAAGAGCCACTCAGTAGCTGTCTGGTCAGTCACCTGAAATATAACAGTCAGTGAAGTCACAGCACTGATGATCTAGTGGAAGGAATAGAACTAAATATGCCAGCTGCCAGGTGGCAGTGTTATTCCACATATTCAGCATAATACCATAACGTAGAAAACTTTCTATTGAGCAACAGAATAAAGAAAAATATATTACCTCAGAAATAAAAAGTTTCAACTGATGACTTCTTAAAATGTGTAATATTTTCCTGTCTGCTATTTTTGGTTCCACAAGCTCTTTAACTCTTTTATGACTAAATATGAATGGAAAGGGATTTGGTTACAGCTCATTTCTTATATGCACAGTATTCTATAGAAAACCCAAGATAAAGCTACAGACTTGTGTGTGTATGGATTCCCATTCATTATCTTTTATAGTGTATGGGCATTCATGCCCGTTTCAGGCACTTACTGTAGCTTCCTTTCAGTGAAGTGGCAGTTGGTGGGGGAGGCACTTCATACTGAATCTGTAATTTGAGCCCACCACCAACCCTCTAGTGCTAGGAACTTGAGTGTTGTGGTGGGCTCAAATTACTTATTCAATGTGCAGCTAGCGACAGCAGCTGCAGCTGTTTCTGTTAGTTCAAGTTAAAAAAAACAAGCATTTGTCAATGCCGAATTTTCACTTGTAGGTATTTACAGTGGTGTTTGGCAATTATGGCACTAAATTCAGCCCATTGAAATACACTGTGCCGCATACCTGTTTCTTCAGTTTGTGATCTTTGAAGTGATGAGCTTTGAAAAGTGAAGATATGTCTGCGGTCAGACAGCATTTCGGTGCTGGACCTTCCGGTGGGTAAGTAAGGGTCTGCGGTGGGGGGGGGGGCTGAGTGGATGGGTTGGGGGGATAACCTTGCAACAGACAATGATGGATGGTTTTCTTATTTTGAGGTGTAAAAAAAAGATACAGGATTTCTGGTTGCAGCACCAGAGGAGTGGGCAGTCACTATGAGTTTGTTCTTCATGAATGGCATATGTGTTTCCAAATGTACATGCTTAGATATGTTTTTACTGAATTTTGGACTACTTGGCTTTTTAGACACGATAAGGCAACAGTTAAAAACAAAAAGGAGTAATAGACTAGGCAGCAGAAGTAAGGAATAACTGGTGTACATGCCTCACTACTGTCCCTGATGATGAGGGACGTCCCTTATATTACCCCTAAAATTGCTCTGTTCCTCATGGAAAATGTGCTGCCCACACAGAGAAGGTGCTGTAAATTAAGACTGTAAGGCAGAAATTGATGATAGTCTGAGATGCTAAGTCAAAAATAAGCTTTGTACAAGTAAACGCAGCATTTTCCACATTGTTCTGAGCTTGTGCCGACATGTTTGAGGATGTGTCCTTCATTATGAGGGTCAATGTCCGTCATTGTCCCTTATTTTGAGTGTCTGCATGCATTCCTCATTTCAGTGACTAAAGATTATGAGGTATGCTGGTGTTGATGCTAAAGGATGCAGCTAGTCGCTCAGATCCCTTTGCTGCTGCATCCCTTTGCTGCCCCCCCACCCACTCCACCCCATCTGGTGAGTGGCTGTCTGTGTCAGCCCTCTGGGCTCTTGACCTTTGAGGAGTCTGCTGTGATGGGTATGACATCATAACCCAGTACTCAAAAGTCACTTTCCAATTGGCTGTTATCAAGAAAAAAGGGTGGTTACCACCCTCATCACTTATACAATTCCCTCTGTATTGAAATGTAAGTAGTTTGACAAGCTGGAAATTTCCCCTTTCAGTTAAATTAATTCTGTTTTTAGCAAAACAAGTGTTGGTTGTCAATGGTTATATTGCCAGTTGTGCAGCTATATCTACTTTATTTTATTTAGGGGGACGAGTCCCACTTAGGGACTTCTTCAGTCAGTCAGTGGACTGGGAAAGCGGCAGCCTATTATGGATTAGTGTTGAGTAAGAGACCAAAAAGCCTACTTATGCACACATCTAATGAGCCAGATGGATGCAACTAGACAGAATGAACAAGCGGTAAAACAAATATTATTTCAGCTGGAGCTTGGTTGAGCCAAGCTATTATTATATGACACTTGCTCTCGCACTTGTACAGCTCCAGGTGAGATGTTACCTGCAACATCAGAAAGGTGCAATGCTGTGCTGTCTGATTCTGATTGAACTTGGTCAGCCATCCCCCAAACTTTCTGCAGCTACCTTGCATTACTGTTGTTATTATTAAATATTATTACTTGGTAGCAGCCACAAATCAATGTCAGCCTTCCTTTATCTGAGTGGCTGTCCGTGTACACAGACATGCTGGATGTAGTAGTACTGATGGGAGTGCAGATGTAGACACTGCTCCAGTGGCTGGACAGCCCAAACAGACATTAAGTGAAAGACTGTGACTGAGCCATGCTGATGGGATACTGATAACGTGTCACTGAGAGCTCAGTCCCAGTCCCGGGCAGGCCCAGCCAGCAAGCCTGATCCTACTAATAAAGCTGGAGAATCAAGTAATCAGTGCTGTGGATTTGAACAGGAAGGAGTGACGAGGAGTGGGAGCAGCAAGCCAGTGAGCTGAGCTGGGGTGTCAGAGCTCGGTGCTGGACTGCCCCAAGCCGAGTGGTGACCGGCGGGATCTGTGGGTGGCTGAAGGAGGAGCTGGATGTGCAACTGGATCTAGTTCTGGAACCAGAGTTGTTGCAGCTGGAGCCGGAGAGTCAGTGTCAAGAGATCCTTGATGGCACCATGCACACGATTACTGCAATGACTAGTCGATTATGGTCAGCTGGCTTTCCACTTACAGCTTCCTTGGAATTGCTGGGACAGTGAGGTCTAGGGTAGGAGGAGCAGCACTTGAATTGCTCTAAGTACCCCTTCCTTTTTCCCTGATTACTGGAATAATTTAGAGGGATTGCTTTTGAAGTGGCTTGTATGTGAGAGGGACTTCTCTCAACTCGATGGATGTGAACTCAGTGTGGTTGCAGCATGTTTGTTTTGGAGTGTTGAATTCTATATAGGAGAAGTGGTGTTTATATTTGCCACAGATGGCACAGACATCAACACTGTTTTTTTTTCAACCTTCTACTGTACTTCCTTCTGCTACTAATGGGTAACATTGGTCTCATTTTAGAAATAGCTGGTTAACTTCTTCCTAGCTTATTCGGGGAATATGTGTGTGTGGGGGGGGGGGCAATGAAGGGGAATGGTGCAGCAAACCAGAGACAGAGTGACAAGAACCAAAACTCCAGCCATGTGCATTAGTGTCAACTGTAATGCGCATGGCCAGAGTTGCGACTTCAGAAAGAAAGGAAGTGCTCCCATTGAAGTGGTTCATTTCTTTCAAGTCGAGGACATGCCACATCAGCAGAGCTGAAAATGAGTCATGACAGGAGAGGCTGGTCATTGGTGTGCACTGCCAAAACTATCATAGTTTCAGCTGTAACTGGCTTGGCAGTGACACACCTCTCATTTTCCCTATGGTCCCAAGACTTTCCTTGCGCAAGAGCATAAGCGAATGCAAAAAAGGTCTAAGAAAGTGACTGCAGTTGAAGCCTTGTCTTTGGGAAGCCTGTCTGTTCCTTTTTGCAAGTATGAAGGGCTCCAAATCATCATTTTTTTCAGTTCACTGGCTTCATTTAGTAAAACGCAAGGGCGACTCCTTCCAAAAAGTAAATAGGTTTGCATGAAATAAACACTCATAAGCATTCTAGACGAATCCTTGCACCTATTAAAATGTGGTCTTGATTTGTTTACTCACATTGTGCAGCAGTCACTTAGCTATCTCTTACTGTAGCTATCATTTAGTAATGCTAAATTTGCCCTGTGCCATTGAAATGGTAGCTAAGAGCTATAATAAGCCACTGCCTGTCCCCAAGAGAACATGGAGGTACTGAGCCAGAAGATTCAGATGTGCTGACAGTATGTGTTAGAAATGTTGTGTGCCACTGACACTGTCAGCATGCCTCAAAGATGACAATAGCTGCCTGCATTATATCAAAAATAGCTCTGTTGATACAATATCATTTTCTATAGAGTTTTGGGGAAATTATGCTAAAGTAATGTTTTCCCAAGATGCTGGCACTTATCAGCACCCACCCTTCAGTGGCGTAGATTGCAGGGGGGGCAGAGGGGGAAAGCTGCCCCCCCCCCCGAGAAATTAGACCAGGACTTTAAATGAACCCCATTCTCCAGTTCACTTTTTTTTTTTTAAACTGTTGCAGGCTCAGGACTGTCGGCTGTCGGCTGTGCCTGGCTGCTCTTGGAAGGGGAGGAGCACCGTGTCCATATCTCCTCATGCAATAAACCCCCCCCAAATCTCCCTTTTTCTGATTGGCTGCAACCATAGCAGCCTGCATTTTATAGCCAATCAGAGAGTGCTGCAAACCCCTACCATCGCGTGCTTGCATGATCAGTACAGTTGTGGCACCATTTAGTTGTCCGCGCACCATCCACCACGAAGAGCAGCAGGCTCATCAGGCAGTGAGCATCTATAGCATGGGCTGGGAATTGTCTGGGGAGAGTTGGAGAACCACAGAGAGCTATTCCAGGTGGGTGACACCACGAGCATGTGAGTGTGTTATTTTTTTCTTTGTTTAACATTTTTATTGTCATTATTATTTAAACAGAACGCACACCCATGAAGGAGTGTTACAAGATTAGTTCCGAGTTTTACCGCAACATTTGGTAGGACCAGAATATGTAATCAACATGGATAATCACCCAACTAAAAAAATGCACATTAGGAAAATATGACATAGGAAAGTGTGTGTTATTTTAATTATTCACTCAATGCCAGTTTGCCACAGATAATTATCAGTTCCACTTAGTGCTACAAGGTCAAAGCTCAGAATCGGAGATGAAAGTGTCCATGACTCCATCACTTTAAAAGGGACAACATTACCACTTTAAAATAGTTTAAAAGTTGTGTAAAATAACAAATGTCCAACTCCCTTTGAGGAGGCAGGTAGCAAAACAGTCGGGAGAGAGTAGAGACGCACCTGACCTGCTGCGTGGTGTTGGCCTGCTGCGTGGTGTTGGCCTGCTGTGTGGTGTTGTGCTGCTGCCCTTATTGATTTGGTATAATAACTGCTGCGAGCTGGTTGTTGGAATGCCATTCTCATCCCAGAAATGTGTCAGGGTGGGGAGTGCTGCTGCTGCTGGCCATGTGGGGGGGGTGGCGTGTGTGCGTGTCTGGAAGGTTTACTCTGTCAGTATTCTGAGGTGTGGCTGGCTTCTCGATGTGTCTCTTGGGGGATTTCCTGGCCATTGAAGGGCTGTCCATATTGTGGGGTGAGGGCAGAGGCCTGTTGTTGTTTGGTATGATGTGGACACTGGCTATGTTGGTGGGGTGGGGACACTGACTGTGCTGGGGTGGGCTGAGCCATGGGGAATGGTCTATGTTTTGTGGGGTTGGGGGGATGGTCTGTGTTTTGGGGCTGACTCACTGATGGGATGGTCAGTGTATGGTGCTGGGGAAGGGTCTCGTTTGCTGGTGCTTGGGGATGGTCAGTGTTTGTGGCTGAGGGCAGGCAGCATTTGGGGCTGGGAGGGTGGGCAGTGTTTGGTGGGGCTGGGAAGGATGATGGTCTGTGTTTGGGGCTGGGGACAGTCTGTTTTTCTGTTCTGGGGTGGGGTGGTGTGGGACACTGGCGTGGTGGTATGGGGACACTGGCTGTGGTGGAGGGTGGGGACACCACACTAGCCATTGTTTGAGTGGTCTTGGCTGGTCATTTGTCTGGGGGCTGTCCATGATGGTAGAGTGGGGGACATTCCATGCTTGGTGGCCAGGTGTCTGGGGGGCTGTCCATGTTGCTGGGGCTGGGGACTATCCGTGTTTGCCTGCTGGGTGTCTGGTGTGGAAGGGGACTGTCTGTGTTTGCTGTCTTGGGGAGACTGTCCATGTTAGTGGAGCAGGGGACATTCCATGCTTGCTGGCCGGGTGTCTGGGGGAGGACTGTCCGTGTTGGTGGGGTGGAAGGACTGACTTTGTTTGCTGGCCAAATATCTGGTGGGGAGGGGGACAGTCTGTGTTTGCTGGCCAGGTGTCGGGGGCTGTCCAGGTTGGCTAATGGAGGGGGGACTGACCGTGATTGCTGATCGGCTGTCTATGAGGGACTACAATGTTGGTGGGGAGGGAACTCTCCGTGTTTGCTAGCTGGGTGTCTGGGGGATTGTTCACGTTGGTGGGGTTGGGGGACATTCCATGTTTGCTAGCTGGGTGTCGGAAAGTGGGGACTGTCCTTGGTGGGACATGGGGGGGGGACTGTCCATGTTTGCTGTCTGCCTGGGTGTCTGGTGGAACTGTCCATGCTGGTGGGGAGGGGGGACTGTCTGTGTAGGTTGTGAGGGGGCATTCTGTGCTCTCTGGCCAGGTGTCTGGTGGGGAGGCTGTCTATGTTTGCTGGACCGGTGTCTGGGGGGGACTGTCCATGTTGGCTTAGTGGGGAGGATTGTCCATGATTGCTGACCAGGTATCTAGGGGGAACTATCCATGTTGGTGGGGAAGGACTGTCTGTGTTTGCTAGCTGGGTGTCTCAGGCGACTGTCCATGTTGGTGGGGTGGGGGGACATTCCGTGTTTGCTGGCTGGGTGTGGGGGGGGCTGTCCATGTTTACTGGCTGGATTTCTGATGGGACTATCTGTGTTGGTTAGGAGGGGGGACAGTCCATGCTTGCTGGGTGGGTGTTAGCATATAAAAATAAGTAAATGTTAAAATGTTATTTTCACCTCATCCTTTACCTGACTGTAAAAGTAGTAATCATTCACTTTTTCGATTTCTCCGATTCTCCACTGTGGAGTTGTGAAATGGATCCATTCCTTGGCCTTGCTGTCCCTGTCTCCATTGCCTGGCAAACAGAACAAAAGGCGTTGTTTTCTGTGTTCTCCCCTGTACAGTGTTACAAGACTAGTCAAAAATCTTGCTCTGAAGCATGCACCCTAAAGAAATGATACTACTACTTGGCTATTGTTATAGTGACTACTGACTGGACATGATTTTTTTGAGTGGGGGTTGGGGACACTGACGATTGTGTGTGGGTGGGTGGGGTTGGGGACACACTGGTTTTGTGAGTGGGGTGGGATACAAGCATTGTGTTGGTGGGGTGGGGGCACTGGCATTGTGTCGGTGGGGTGGGGTAACTTGTAGTTGCATACCAGGCAAACTGAGCTTCTGACCAGTAGCTCAACATCTCTCTTTCCAGACCAAGAAAGACATAAGGAAATACAGTATAAAATGTGGTTTTCTTTATTTTTGTGTGCCTGTGATGGGGAGGCACAGACCTGGATGCCTGGAGTCGGATACAAGATAAATGGAGCTGGAAATGGTGTTGGTTTGTTGGGTGGGGTGTTGAGAGTGGCTGTGCTGGTGGGGTGGGGAGAGGCTGTGCAAGTCCATCAGGGTGCAGAGAGTAGTCGAGGTGGCTAGTCTGGGTGGAGATAGTGGCCATGTAGGTCCAGGGTGGGGAGGGTGGGCTGTAGCATTTTGCATGGACATTTAAATTCACTGTTGCTTTCTGTCCCTTCTGCTGCCCTGCCAGCTTTACGTTGCTGTGCTGACCAGGGTGGACTGGTACACATACTGAAAAAAATGGTTCTGGCCGCTGGTGATGGAGGAGGGAGGGGTGGATGGGCAGAGTGGCACAGAACCATTTTTTCTTTCATGTATACCAGTCTGCTGACCCGGGTCCGTGCCATGTTCTGTGGCTTGTTGTTGATGGTCGGTAGAGGGACGGGCTTAGCAAACTGGTTCATGTGGTTGAAAAAATGGTTCTGGCCTCTGATGATGAAGGAGAGAGGAGTGGATGGGCATATTGGCACAGAAACATTTTTTTCAACACGAATGCCAGTCTGCTGGGTCTATGCCATGCTTACCTCCCTCGTACAAGGGGCTTCTGAGCACTGAAGATAAGTGTCTGTCAAAATTAGGGACTGTTGGGAGATATGAAATCCTTTAGTATAAAAATTATGTGTGTTCATGTAGTTTCACCTTGCTGTGTGGTTCAACAAGATGTTCTGTGGTCTGTCCTCCTCATTTAGCTACAGCTAGTGCAGAATGTGGCTGCCAGGCTGTTGACTAGTACATCTAGGACTAGTCACATAACACCTGTGCTCCGCAGACTGCACTGGCTGCCAGTGCGATGGTGTATAACCTTCAAGGTCGGTTTGCTGACCTATAAAGCCCTACATGACCAGGGACCCCACTACCTGAAAAATCTCCTTTCTCCCTACTGCCCCTCCCGACCACTTCGATCCACTGACGAGAGATTGCAAGAGATTCCCAGGGTGCGATTACAGACAACTGGGGTCCATTCTTTTGCTTATATGGATCTGACCCTGTGTAATTCTCTACTTCATCAGATAAGGGACTGCCTGATCATGCAAGGTTTTAAAAAAGAGCTTAAAACATATTTATTCTGCCTTGCATTTATAAATGAAGCTTAATACGGTGTCGCCAAATTATGTTTTAAGACTGATTTGATTGTATGATTTTAATGTTTTATTGGATGATATTTTATGTACAGGCACTTTGGTTTAAGAAAAGTGCCTCTAAGAAATAAAGTTTGATTTGATTTGACCTGTGACCCACCAAGTTCCCCCTAATCGGGGGGAAGGTCTGTTTGGTGGGTCTTGGGGTGGTTTGCTAGGCATGTGTCTTAATTGTAAAATGCATTATTTCATTTAATGTGTTGTACTGCCTGGACCTGCTTTACCCTGTCTCTATCCTGAATGTAAACATGGTTTAAAAAACAGGTCAATTTTGGGTGGTGTGTGTGTCTGTGTGTAGAAGAAAAGAAACACACACTCAGACAAAAACACTTTATTAAACTACATCAGACTGCATCAATCATGTTTCATTTGTGCCATTCAAAACTGTCAGATGAGACCATTTTGAAGTAGTTGGTGGGGAAGGAGCCTCCGCGGCAACCTGGGCTACCACAGCCAGGCCCACCACACACTGTCATAGGTGATGGTAGTAAAAACTGCCAACCAAGTACTTACCTTTCAGGGTGGGTCCTGCGTGGCTGTGCACAGGTATCTGGAGGTATCGTTCAAACAAATTTCCTGTGGTGGATGATCTCTTAGGTGATGTGGTAGGACCACCTTTGTGGCGGGGCAATACATGTTTGCTTGGATGGGGTTGAGGAACCCTGAGTATGGACAGAGATGCATGTTCCTTAGGTGCCCAGGGGGAGGAAAGTGGCAGGGGTTGTGGTGTGACCCCACCATGCCCATGATCATCTTGAACAATTAAGGGATTTCAATCAATCAATCAATCAATCAAAATCTTTATTTATTCAGGCGAACATCATTGAGCGTAGCTCATTTACAAGATGGACCTGAGTGTTCATACAAAGAAGGATACAAGTATTGTACAAAGACATGAGAATAACATAACATTAATACAATCAAATAGATGAGAGATATATACAAAATTTACAGATATACAAGGCACAGTAACAATAACTTAAACCTGTAAAATGAAGAGGACATTCAATATAGAAGGATAATATTCAGATAGTAGGGCTTCTATAGGCTTTTTATATGAAGTATGATAACTGACTGGGTAGAAGAAGGAAACTAAACATAGTGGATTACAGAAGGGAGGGTGGAGGTTGGGTGAGACTAGGCCTTATGGAAGCAGTTGCACAGTTCTGGGAATAGGGTGGTGTATAATTTTTTGAAGGATAATAAGGGTAAGAGGGTATTCAGATTCATAGATTTTTGGAGTGAGTTCCAAATAAATGCTAGGGAATAGCTGATAGCAGCCCTCCCAAACCGGGTGCAGGTATTGGGAATCTTTAGCATAATGAGCTTATTGATCCTTAAGGTGTATGGCCTGGATGTGATTCGGGTGAAACAGTCTGAGATATAGGAGGGGAGTTTGTCTGATAAAGCTTTAAAGATCCAGATTGCAGCATTCTTTTTTCTTCTGTGCTGTAGGGATGTCCAATTGACTGCCATGTAAAGAGAGCAATGATGGGTGTTGGAGGGAAGGTCTGTAATAAATCTAATGGCTCTATGATACAGAGTGTCCAGCTTATTTAAGAGGGAGAGGGAGCAATGGCCGTAGAGGAAATCAGCATAGTCAATGAGGGATAGGAATGATGCCTGGATTAATCTTTGTTTGGAGTCTCTGGTAAGGTAGTATTTTATTCTGAAAAATAGGCCAAGTCTTTGTCTCAACTTTTTTAGTAGTTCTTCAACGTGTACAGAGTAGTCAAGCTTATTATCAATCCAGACTCCAAGATATTTGAATTTATCCACAAATTCCAAATTTTCTCCAAATAAGGTGGATAAATGTGGTGGTGAATGATGGGGTAATGGAAGAGCAACTCTTGGTGGCAAAGAACATAGCTTTTGTTTTTTGGCATTTAGAAGTAGTTTTTTCCAATAGGTTGTGTTGTAGGATGGAGAATTCTGACTGTAACAGTTCACAGGCTTTTGATGGTGAGGATTGCTGACATATAATACAGTATCATCAGCAAACAGGTGAATGTTAGATTGGGAGAGGTTGGAATCAATGTTATTAATATAAATGGCAAAGAGGATGGGGCCCAGGATAGAGCCTTGCGGTACACCTCTTAGCAGTGGTTTAGAGGTAGATAGGTAATTTTCATTTTTTGCCAGTTGTAACCTTCCAGAGAGATAGCACCTAAACCAAATGAGAGAGAGTGAATCAAGGCCTATAGAGCTAAGAGAGGAGATTAATGAATCATGATCCACTGTATCAAATGCTTTACTCAAATCCAGGAACACAGCACAGGTACTATTCTTTTTATCCAAGGCAGTCTGCCAATCGTTAGTGACTTGGCTAAGGCAGAGATGGTGTTATGCATTGATCTAAACCCAGATTGTGCTGGATTTAGGAGGTTGTTGGTGTCCAGGTAGGCCCTTAACTGTGAGTTTACTAATTTTTCAAGCATCTTGGACAATACCGGTAAGATGGAAATGGGCCTGTAATTGTTAAGGTCCATGGGATCACCTGATTTAAGTAGTGGAACTACTTGAGCTGTCTTCCATATAGAGGGGATGGAACCAGTAGCTAGGGAAAGATTGAAGAGATGAGTGAGGGGGGCAGCTAAGGCGTGCAGTGCTACTTTAAGAAAGTAGGGATCCAGGGAGTCTGCACCTGCACTCTTAGATGTGTCTAAATTGGACAGGAGGTCTTCTACTTTTAAGGATACTGGTTCAAGGAGAATGTTGAGGCAGCCTTTTGGCCCACAGTGGATTGAAGGTTTAATGATGATCTCAAGAGATTTGCAGGTGAAGAGTCAAAGGCTAGGCCAGCTGTAGTGAAATGGTCATTGAAGGCATTTAATATTTCTTGCTTGTCAGTGATTTCAATGTCACTTAGAGCAATTGGAGGGTAAGGCAGGGTAGAATTTTGACCCAGAATTCCCTTTATAGTACCCCAGAACCTAGATGGGTTAGTATAGGAGGCATCCAATTCAGCTCTATAGAAGGCAGCTTTGGCATTTCTTATTTGTTTTGTGCATGAATTTCTTGCTTTACTGAATTGAAGCCAGTCTCTAGGATCCTTTGTTTTTCTTGCCTTTTTCCAGAGTTTGTCTCTGGCTATCAAAGCTGATTTAAGATCAGCAGTGAACCAACGACAAGATTTTAATTTGGTTCTGACACTGGTGAGTGGTGCATGTATATTGAGGGCATTTGTGATAATATCCCTTAGGATCTGAAGAGCTGTTTCAGCTGAGGTTGTGAGGTAGAACTCTTGCCAATGTGTTGTATTGCACAAATCATGGAGATATCCTGAGATGTTGAAATTCTTTTTTGACCTTTTATGGAGAAATTTTGCAGGATTGGATGACTTGAGTGTAGATCGTATGCCAGCTATGGGACAATGATCACTTATGTCACTGGGTAGCACTCAGCATGAGAATATAAGTGAGGCTTGTTTACCATCATGATATCCAGGAGTGAACTGTTGGTAATATTTTTAGGTTAATCCTCGTTGGATCTTTGATTAATTGAGTGAATCCATAGGTGTCACAGAAGGTTACTAGGGGTGCAGATGCATTAGATAACCAATTTAAATTAAAATCACCAAGGATAATGGTGTCTTCAGGGCCTAGATTGAGTATTGTTCCTAGGTGGGATAGGAGTTTGAGGCCTGCAGAGGGGGGCCTATAGCAGCCAATCAATTTAAAGGAAGACATGTTAGGAAGGGTTATTTTGATTGACAAGCATTCAAATTCCTTTGGTTCTGATGTATTAATGAGGCAGGATGCAGAGAAGATTTCCTTGACATAGATGAAGTCACCCACCGCTTCTGGAAGGCGGTCTGATCTGAAGAGCTGGTAATTGGGAAGGTTTATTTCACTATCTTTTGTTGTAGATCTGAGCCAAGTTTCAGAGATCACCAGAAAGTCAGGTAGGGTATGTGCAACCCAGGCCTGTATTAAGGAGAACTTTTTTAGGAGGCTGCAGGCATTGAAGTGAAGAAAACTTAGGCCATTTATGGAGGCTAGATCAGATGGGGATAAAAAACTTTCAGTTGGGCCAGGATTGATTTCAATAGTACCAATACTGATCAGAAGGAAGAAGATTAGTTTGAGGAGGGCACCAAATGATAGAGATAGGGAGTAGTCAGAGCATTTCCTCTTCTTAGTTGGGATCCAATGTGTAGTGGGTGAGAGTCCTGTTATATGGGTATGGATTTTATCACAAAGTAACAATCTGATGGACAGGCATAGGGGTTAATGTAATGCCAAAATGGGTGCAGGGCACTTGAGGAGTGTTGAAAGGATAGAGAGC
Organism: Neoceratodus forsteri; assembly: GCA_016271365.2. Lineage (NCBI taxonomy): Eukaryota > Metazoa > Chordata > Ceratodontiformes > Ceratodontidae > Neoceratodus > Neoceratodus forsteri. The sequence continues at coordinate 72,533,386 of JADMNL010000033.1, forward strand.
CTTTATGGGATACCCCAGGGGTTGCAATGCAAAATGGCAGGATATAATTATGGAATTGCTGGGTGTCCACTGGGGATGGTAGGGTAGACAGGCCATAATCACTGCCTTAGACATCATGGCATGGGGTATATCATAATTATTTTTGGGATCGAGGAAGATGAGAGGCTCAGTAACAAAAGGAGACAAAGTAGCATTGTGGAGGAAGGTGAGGGTTAATGTAGAGGATGAGAGAAGTAGTTGTGGGTGGATTATAGAATTGGCGGAAAAGGTGTATGAAACAACCAAAGAGTAGGACAAAAATTTCTTGGCTTTACCGTACCTTTCTGCCTGCTTCTCCCGGCCTCCTGGTTCCCTGCTCGGCCTGTCGGTCGCCGCCTGCCCGCTGGTGGCAGATTTACAGCATTGTGTTGCACTGTCCCATGTTCATCAGCATGCTTGCTAAGAGCACCACCCAAGGGACATCGGCAATTCCCATGCTTGTGTATGCAATGCTTGCTTGCTTGAGGAGAGTATTAACCTCTTTGTTTACCTTACCTAACCAGATTCAGGCATGTGACATGTGATATGGGATGGGGGGAGACTTCTAAGTGTTAAGAAGTTGTTAACACTGGGTGCAAGTAAGCAATAATGCCCGACAGGGTGTGTGTGTCATGCTGGGTTAACGTCATGCCTTAGGTGGCTGGGTATGAGGCCGAAGGCTGAGTGCATCCAATAACTGAGAAGTGACATTATCCCACCTCGACACACATCCTGGAGGGCATTATTGTTGTTATACAATGGCTTGTTGTTATACAGAATTAAAAAAAATCCTTTTAAAGATGTTTCATTTAGCGTGCAAAAATATTGTTTCTTAAGAGAAGATACAAAAAGAACATGCTAATGCTAACAATCATCAAGAGGCTCACAGTGCTGAGACTAGACTCATGATGTTGTACTGGGATAACATCATGGATCCAGCCCAAGACTGACCAATCAGAGGCCAGCATTCTTTCTTGCCATTGTATAATCTTATCTTTTATGTAACGATTTATAAGTTTTTTTGTTTTTATTTTACACTAGATATGTACAGAAGAGTTGTACTGGTGATTTGCCTAGTAAACCTAGTGCTTTCTCTGCTTTAACACTGTTGTTAAATGCAGGAATTGTGATGTGATGTTGCAGTGATTGTGTTTGACTAAGCCATGTTTCTCACTTTCATGTGAAGATATGTTTCAAACATCTTAAACATTAGTCATGATGCAAGTGTTATAACTATTTTATGTGCCAACAGCAGACTATGAACAGGCAACAATGCTCCTGCTACATCTAATGAAAAAGATTGGCAAAATAAAATAAGAGGCCAGCAATTAACTGTCTCGTGTTTTCTTTTGGTTACATACAGTACTGAGAACTTATTGGCCTTCTTACCTGCTGTGTTTCTGTTTGAAACGTCAGCAAATGTACATCAATTTAATACTTGTGAGGTATAAAATTAGAAGTAGAATATATCAGGCAGGACACATTTTGTACCCTATGGTTTCTGGGTCCTCAGACCCCCCGACTTCATGTCATGATACGCATAAATCAGGACTTTTTTGTTACTTTGCTCCACCCTGTAAAAAAACAAACTACGCTCCTGCAACAGCTAACAGAGTTCTATAGTCTATCAGAAAACATTTTAATACCAGAAAAACAATGTGGTAATGCCCCGTTAGGGGTCTTACATTCGTCCCGTATTAGATTATGACAGTCACTTATGGTGTCCCTACAAAAAATAGATATTAGAAAATTGAAAAGCGTACAGTGTCATGCTACGAAAATGGTATACAAAGAAAGAAACGGTGCCTATGACAATTGCTTGAGGAATTTAAATTTAATGTCACTAGAAATGAGAAGATTAAGGGAAGACTTATTGCTCATGTATGACATTTGCAAGGATCCATTTTTAATAAGTGAGTTAAAATTACAGGTTAAAAATACAGACATGGGAACTGGAGGACATCCTCTGCAATTTAAAACAAAGTCTGGTCAGAGCCGATATGGCTGTGGAGAGGTTTTAGGGATGCTTTTACCCATTATTTCTAATGAATTTGCACAATGCAGATCTGTGGAGAGGCAGTTTCAATGTGGTCTTCCTTTAGCACATTTTTACAAAGTGGTTTCCTAGAATATGCCTGCTGATTGCTATATATTTAGCCTGGATAGTTCACAGAAGAAATGGCATCTTATTTTCAGTGGGGTTCTACATCTACACAATATTATGCTGCATTGTTTTAAAATCAGAATGCACTAAAAACAATATTTTTACATCTGGGGGGATATATTAAGTGCCGGATCAATGCACGAGCAGAAGAATGCATTGCAGAAAGAGGGTGTGTCAGTTGGCACGTATACAATATTCAAAGAGAATGCACCACCAGTATAGGGTGTGCATACAGTGAAGCCTCCCAGGATGAAGTGCAGCACTGCAGAACTCTGCAGTAGAGTTACTGCAGCAAACAATGCAATTCCAAAGGCAGTTAATCCCTTTTGTCATGCAGTAAACCTATGACACTGTGCTTCATCCTGGTGGGCTTCATTGTTCCTGTTGAAAATGTGACCCTGGATGGCAGTCGTAGTGCAGGCAGCCACCAAGTCAGGTGTATACAGGGTAACCCCAACTGAATACCTTCATGTGGAAATGCGTGGCACATACCAGTATATACTGCAGCTCCCATGGGCAATATTCAGCCTAGGAATGCAAATTAACTAATTGAGCATGCAGGGTGCAAAGGGGCCTTATGCATGCTCATTGCCAGCCCATTTGCATGTTGGTATGGGGATGAATGCACCGGAGCAGCTCTTGCCTCCAAGCCTTGACCCCGATTGCTCCCATGTGGGATAGGTCCTGAAGTCTCTGGTGGTATAGTGGCACCCCCCAACCCTTCCACCAGTCCCAACTGTACCGGAGTACAGGCTCTATTGGTTCCATATTGTAGGGACCCCAGTGCCATCCCTAATTGCACCTGAATACACCTACAGTCCATGTCCATAGTGTAGTGGTCCCTGCTCCTCCTCAATGGTGCATAGACGCCTCCTCCCTGCCCTCCAGCACATCCCACTGCAACGACTGGCTCTGTAATGGGATCATACCACTCTTATCAGCAGATGGCAGAGCACTCGCAGTAGGATGCTGGAATGTGTTATACATAGGCACGAGCTCTGTGTGGGTGATAACACCCAGTAGCCATACTCCTCAGGCACTCACATGTGGATCCGAACTGTGGATGAACTATCTATTGCCTGAAGTGTACACTGCAAATGGCATTACAGGATACCGCACCCCATGGCACCCGGGATAGTTTAGCAGTCTGGAGGGTGGCATGTTACACAGGGAAAGAGGTAAGAGTGTGGACTTGCAGTGGTGTATGACAGCAGGAAGATACAGCTTCGGCAAGGCATGCATTGGAGGTATGTAAATTCCCTCTTCAGTTTGCTAGGGACGTACACAAGGCTGCATACACTGGTGGATCCGCAACTGGCTTGGTGCCCCAATGCATGGTACAGCCAGTTGGATCATTCCAGAGTGCAGGTCCTCAGCCCAGGTTCAGTGCAGTCAGTGGCTGGCCATGGCAGGGTGTGGAGGGTAGTGCCAGTCTTTGCAACAGGTTGGGTATGGGGTGAGTGAGGGTATGTGTATACAGGGGTGGTAAATGGGAGTCCTCTAGACTATGGAAATGGACCATGGTTTCCTCTGGTGCAATCAGGTCTGGGGGGAGGGTCCTACACTATGGAGCTCTTCAGGGATGGAGTTGACCAGACTGGGGATGGAAAGGGGGTACCTCTAGTCTGCCAGGGCTGCCAGGCTGCTGTGCACCTTGGTGCACATCTGCAGCCTGCCTGTGGGTGGCTGGCCAGGTTAGGCCAGCTATTCATGGCCTAACTGTGGACCACAGTGCTCTGTAATGTGAGGGACACATTCCCACCGAATATGCTGCAGCGCAGCATATGCATGGGATTGCCCCCTTGACTTGAACAGCATACTATTTGTGTGTGCTCTGGACCATTTCCTTGCGGTCCATGCATCCCGTACGTTTGACTATCATGCCGCTGTGCACTGTTTGAGTTGTGTGGCATATCTCTCTTTTCCACTGGGATGCGCTGCGTATCTCCTTTGAATATGGGGGCCCTGGACTAGGTAGCCTGAATAAATACATTATAAAAATGGTAAAATCTTGACCCCACTGAAAACAAGATATTGCATCTAATCTGGGACAGCCTGAGTAAATACAGTGCAAAAATCTGTAAATGAACATCCCTGTGACAATGAGATGTGGCATCTCCCCTGCCCTATCCAGGGTACAAAATATAGAATAAGAAATATTCAATGCTCCCAGATTCAAATAACCATTGCCCTGTAAGAAGCCCTCATTTTCCCTGTGTTTTCCCCACAAAGGCAGAATCAGATCCATGTATAAATCCCTGTAGATTTTTCCATAAGCCACTGCTTCCTTTTTTATGACTTTGTTCTTTATATCAGTAGCCTTTTATTAGGAAAAGAGCACTGATTTGTTGCTCAATATTAATATTATATGTCACAATGGCCTTTAAATAATTTGGATTTATATGCTATGCATAAGGCATAATGGGGCACTATATGAAATAAATATCAAGCTCATTATTTTATGAACTATACTTAAAATTAGTACTTACAAGTCAGACAATCTGTCAAAAGATACTAGTAATGCCTGTAAACAAATGTATTGCACACAGAGACATTACCATATCTATATATCTATCTATATGTATATACTGTATATATATATATATATATATATATACACACACACACACACAAATGATATTTTTGCATCTTATAGTTGTTAATTTTCAGACAAATTCTCATAGACCATTTTCTTTCCACCTGATGGAATCTTGAATGAATTAAGTAAATATTATTATTTTATCAAGACCCTGATCCAGCAACTCATATTACTTATAACTCTTACTTATAATTAGCCCAGTCCACTCTCTATGCTCCTCCTCCTCCTCCCCCTCCCCAGCACTTATTATCCCCCTTCTCCATTTTCTCCCACTTCCCTCCCCCTTCCCCGACTCTCCCCCCTCTCCTTCCCTCCAAAAGCACTTCACCCTGTTATGTTTGACTATGATACTTCTTACTCTGTGTTGTTGATAAGGCCTCTGGCTGCTCCTACCTCCCCTTGTGTAACCCTACCTCCCCTTGTGTACTCCTTGTCCCCTCTTCCCACCTCTCCTCCACAATCCTGTATTTTACTCTGTCTTCTCCTATGTTACTGTATCTCGCACTAGTACAGCTTATCCTGTCTAATGCATTGTTCTCCCATTTTAACCAGTTATGCTTCCTTATTTTCTGTATTGTACTGTTTCAGACGTGGAACCTTTGTAAAAGAGCCTTGGCTCAAAGGTGTGTAGTAATCCTAGACATACATACATACATACATACATAAATAAACTAACTCAGTAAATACACACTGAGTATATCATATTATAAAATGACAAAAAACAGTCTTCTGTTTGCAGTTGTTTGATCAGGAATTTTATAAATAGTATAAGCTCTTTTTGTTACATCTATGTTGGTCCAACAAAAGGTATAGAATCATTTGCTTCTGTATCACTCATGGTTTGTCAGCAGTTAATTCATTAGGTGAGGTCTCACTTGCCAAGCATTTGACTGTTTCTCCACCCCTTCCCCAAACACACACACACACACACACACACACACACATATATATATATATAAACACTCTCTCTCACTATAAGAGATCTCAGTAGCTCTTATCTGTTATGTTTGGGAAGCAGACGGCAGCCCTTTCTGTCAAAAAGAAATTTATGTATTTAGTCTGGGTAGTTCACTGAAGACCTGGCATTTTATCAGATAGGTCTTGAGAGGTAAAAACAGTGTAAATCTTTACAAAATTTGATGGGAAAGGGTAACATTTATGAGGTATGAATCTTTCTTGAAAGATATTCATCCCAAACTAAAGTTATTAGCAAAAGAATATTTAAATGATAATCATTTAAATGTGTAAACTGTTGCATTTCGAAGGGGGTAAACAAATCTCCAGTTTAAAAGGCAACCAATATTTAACAAGCTGTTTCAGTTTCCTAATGGCCATCAGATAAGCAGCTTGGAGTTATGTCTCCAACATTCTAAACAGGAAGAAGGGATTATTTTAGTTGTCATAGTGATTTGCAGATGTGGAAGGATACACTGAAAAGTCCAAAAAATGTGTTCCACGAAACTCCATTTTCAAGCTACAGATAGCAAAATGGCTGTAGGCTCCACTCCCAGCCATAAAAAGAAGATGTTATACAGTCAGTAGTAAGTATTTCTTTACACAACAGGTTATTAACCTGTGGAATAAATTACTCCTGGACATTATGTTGAGCAAAAATAGGGCAGAGTTTAAAATAGATTAGATAATTATTTTTTGCATGGCACCAAGTTACAGTATTACATCTAAAGTACAGGTGCCAATAGTGTATGGGTCAATGCCTCCTTTGCTCCTCACTCTTTTAGTGTGAAGCTTTAGAAGGTGCAAATGAGGATGTCTCTGAGTTATCATCCTCCCCCTCAGTGTCTCGCCACTGCTTGCTTGGAGCTGTGACAGTAAATTTATTTGCTATTGGGATAGTCTCTTGATTGTTTGTAAGTTTCCCTTTGTGCTTTTACTGTCTGTCCCCTTACATTCTTTCCCCTTATATTGCCTATTTCTAGGACGCTGTTTTTATATTTTTTTACTAATAGTCCGATATCACTAAGCTGACACTTAAGTGGCCATTGCAGCTTGCTGTCTGGAAAGAAGGTGCTCCTGTTCCTTCATTTATCCGGTTTCTTCTTCAGCCATTATGGTAAGCAGTTTCTGCTTTCTTTCCTCCATGGCAGTTTTTAGGAGATCCGGTGATGACAGCGATAATAAATGAGCGACTGTAAAAACAGCAACTCATTTATAGCACTATCATCATCAGCTGCCCTGCAAAGGTAGTGATGGAATAGCGAGGAAAGCGACCGGAAGGGGAGGGATACGGAGGTGGAGGGGAGGGATACGAGGGATGGTTTAAATAGCGGGGAGAGTCTGTTGCAGCCGAGCAAACTCTGTGGTGGGGAAGGTGGCTGGCTATGATGCAGTAGGCACTGGGTTTGGGATGGACACGGGATGAATATTTTCCGCTGCTTGCAGCTGCCTTTTTTTTCCCCTGCTCAGTTTTGCTCCCTCCTCGACATGCACCCCCCCTGGAGTTAATCCAAAAGCAAGGGGGTGCCCACTATGAGGGGGGCAATATACACATGCCATAATAGCAATTGCTGCTTTGCGACTGCTATTATGACATGGAACCAGTTTTTAGTTGTTGCTCCTTCAAACTTATTTCTTCATTCTTCTGCATAGAAGAAATGCTACTTTTATCCACATATTGCATTTCTGCAATGTCTTCATCTTCCAAAGAAATTTCCATTTGGCTCCCACTTTCAAGCATAACTTTGTCCGGGACCTTATATGTGACAGTGGCAGTGGTTGAGGTTGGGTCCCCTGCCACATCACCAGCTTCTCCTCTGCCTCCTCCAGGGTCAACCATCTTGGCTAGAAGCCAAAATGGACTGCATTTCTCCCTACCACAAGAGTAGGGACTTTACCCAGCATCCTGGCCAACATTCCCCTTCCAATAAAACTGGTTCATGCAACTGTCCAAGGCTGTGTAGAGGTGTTGATGTGTAAAATGGCTCCTTCTACACATTTACAGTCACTTCACTACCAGTCTAGCATTCCTTGTAAAGTATGTTGGGATACAATGTGTTATGAAAAGTGCTATCATGAATTCTAAATCTTCTTCTGTTCTTAAAGATTCCTAAGAGACTGGTGTCTTTCTTTATGGCAATTGCCACAATTTTTTACTTTATCTCTCATGAGCAGACAAGGGGTTGGTTGTCCACCTAGTGTAGGGCCATAGAGAGCTGCAGTGGCTTGCAGCAGCCAAAATCTTGTTCCATCCATCAACAACTCAACAAGGTGAGTTAAGGAGCGTAGGAGCTGCCCCAGCTGTGTAGTTATGGCTATCATCCTACAGTAGGGTTGGGGTTTCGTTTTCCTTTTATCGTCAACTTCCTTCCAATTCAGCCTTCTCAGAACCAGTGTTGTTCTTTTTGCTTCAAGTTTACAGAATACTCAGTCCTGGTGACCTATTTGTGTGTCGTATAAGTTAATCAGCTGATGTAACGGAGCATGTCTCCTAACAAGATGGGAAAGCATCCCCCCACACACACACACACACTACTACTACTAGAATTTCACTGCCAGTTTTAAACTTTTACTCCACATGTGGTCTTTAACTGATTTTGGTATTGGTAGTCAGTTTTCCACGTGCTAATGAAAAAAGTAATTGTTAGATATCCATGTCTGTAAACCATACAGTAACTCCTCTTGGGCAAAAAGGATTGATTCCAGATGGATCTGCACTAGTCTATATTTGCAGCGAGGTAAGTACAGTATCAATGCGCCTCATGGCAATCAGTCTTGGGTGCTTTTGGAAGGGTAGTAGCCCAGGATAATTCAACAGTCAAGTATCCAAAGGAGTCATTTGAGTAAAATAAAAGTCTTACAGTATTAACCCACTGATGAAAGTTGATATTTTATGCTAGACCTGGGAAGTGAAGATTCATTGCTGTACATCCATGTAACTATGGAATCATGGAGAACTCAGAGGCACTGCAGCACCCTCCGGAACTCAAGCATTTATTTTAAGGTACTCATGTTTATAATAACACCAAGCTCTGCAGATTACATAGATTCTGCTATTCAAACACCATTTCTGAGATACAGATAGGTGTACCAATTCTAAATAAAAAAAAAAAACTGAACCACGTAGAAATTCTTCAGTGCCAAAATTCAGGACTAAAAGTTATCTGCCCTTGATTAGGTTTATTTTATATCTGGGTAAGTATGTTAGATCAAATGGCCAATATTCAGCCACAATGACCCAGGCCACAACATTGATCCCTCCATCCTGGTCACGCACTTAGTCAATCAACGGGATTGCCATTGGTGTGGTGATTTGGCCACCTCAGTCATAGCTCTGTCATATTTTTCTGTGATTCTGTTTATGTTTAATTCCCCCCAAAAGGCCTGGAGATAAGGTTTGACAGAAGGATGCCCATGCTTTTTTAAAGGTTACATGGGGAGGATGTGTATTCCAGAGTCTGGGAAAGGCTTGCTTAACAGGAAACTACATTTACATTTCAAAGGGGAGTGGAATTTTCTGGTAAGCTGATCAAAGGCAAAGGTGTCATAAAATGGAAGGGGACAGAAGGCATCTCCTCTCTGGTCATAAAACTTTAAATCAAAGAGAAAATGACTTTAAAACGGGGGTCTGCAGAAACCACATCTAGATAACCTATTGTTAAGTTCTAGGAACTGTCAGAGTTTATTTACATTTGTAATATAGTCAGGAAGGACAGTGAAGATCAAAGGTCAGCCAGGACATTGGGACTGTAGGAAATCTAAATAATTAATAATACTGAGTCTCTTAAAATTTGGGAAAGTGTGAGAGAGACCCTTACTGGCCTAGAAATGAATGGCTGGACTTGGAGATGTTTAGGCCTATATAGGTCCGCTTACAACAAGGGAACTCACACATTTCCTGAGACTTCTTTCCTGACACACAGGAGAAGCCAACCTTGCTGACACAGAGCAAGACCTGCTACAGGCACACTGATAACCAACGGCTGCAAGAAGAACTGGGACTTTGAGACTCAGCAGGGAGAAAAGAGACTTTGTAGAAATCAATTATTTTTGGAACTCTGATTCTCTACAAACAAGGAATAAAATTATCCAGTTAATTCAGCAGTGCATTTTGTATGTATTTTGCCCAACCTTTTTTTGTTATTCGGTAACCAAATTTCTGAATCTTCTGTTTGTAAGTCTTGTATGGTAATTATTCAAGTAACTAGTAAAAGCATTTGCTTTTAACAACTGCTTGGGAGTGATTTTGTTTAGTGTGTGAAGGTGGGAAGGTTTATTCAATCTGTGACCAGCCTGTTTAGTGCTAAGGTACCACCATAGCTACCAAAGACTAGGATCCTAGAAGGGAATCTGTGGGGCTAAGTAGGGGAAATCCACAAGGTCTCAGGAGGGGTCTCTAGGGTTGGAACCAGGTTCCTGCACCACCTGTGAGAGAAGACACCATCAGGTTTACGAGGACAGCCCCGAAGAGCTTGTAACACCTGGGTCCTCCCCCCACCCCAGTGCAGCAACCAAGGAGAGTTCTCACCTGGCTACATACTTGAGACTGTACTTTACCTTTACCCAGATTAGAGAGAAAGTCCTGGGCCCTTGTGGCAAGTGTTCAGTTGTGAACTCAGTGAGTACTCTAAAAGGACATGGGGAGGGTATTCCTGTTGCCCCCCGTCATGGATTGCACTTAGGAGAGGGCACTGTGAACTCGGTGGACCCAGCCTCCAGAAGTGAGTTCATGACAACTGGCACATGTTCTCAGTTTTGGGGGGGAGGTGACTGAGCTAGCCTATTTTTTCCATAGTGGTGTTTATACCTCCTGAAGTCCTGGCAGGTGGCTATGGCCCTCCTAGTGGAGGGACTCTCTCTCTCTCTCCAGTCCTAGTGCTTCTGTGCTTTGCTGATCCTCAGTGATTCCCCCGTGGATTGCCCCCGCATGGCAAGGCCAGAAAGGTGGTTGAGAGCTTCCCCCCCCCCCGAGACCCAATCCAGAATCCAGGGATGGCTTCCGGGAGTGGCAGACTGTTATTGAGCCTGCCACACTCGCATTTTCCATTTTCTCCCCACTGCCCTTCCCTACTGATGTAAAGATGTCAGATCACATCTTCTGAACTGTACTGCCCTCCAGCTACTGTGAGAGGGCAATCAACAAGCAGGACAACTAGTCTCCCTTCCCCTCGAGAGAGGAGAGCAGTCCTCCAGATGCTCGATCCTCTCTACCCCCGCCGACCCCCTGTGGCCCGGGCTCATTCCCGAACCCAGGTCACTGGCATGGCACGAGGTCTAGTGACCAGTGCCTCAACCTCCAGCACCACCGGACCAGAATCTGAGCTAGTCTATTAAAGTTAGTAAATTGCCCCCCCCCCCGAATCACAGAGCAGGGCTCAAAGGGGCTCCCTACTACAAATAATGTATGTGGAGGTTTGAGGGGTCAGAACTGAAAGGGAAGATAGCATAAAAAGCTGTCATTCATACCTCAGTCGGCGGCCAGCCATGATGGTGAGAGGAGGGCTGAGCCGGTCGCCGGCTCTGTTCCTAGAGTGTTGCTGGGCTGAGCAGGGGCATCACTGCTGGGTGGGGGGACCACTAGACTACCAGGGAAATAGCAGTGAATTCTAATTAAAATGGATCGGGAGTCATGCAGGGGGGTTGGGGGACCACTAGACTACCAGGGAAATAACATTGGATTTTTATTAAAATGGATCGGGAGTCATGCAGGGGGGTTGGGGACCACTAGACTACCAGGGACATTAAGTGTATTTGTATTGTGAATGGGTCGGGAGCATACCTCTCAACTGTCCCTGATTTTCAGGGATGTCCCTGAATTTGCCTCTACATATAACTCTGTCTCTCCTCACAGTTGTGTTTCTGTGGCTAAACAGTGGACACTGTAAGCACAAAATAATGTCAAGCATTACAGTTACAGACTTGTTCTTCTTTAGAAACTGCATTTTGCACTAAGCTCCATATTATACCAGCTTTCTGGGTGGATATCTTTACTTTTGAAGATGTGTTCCTGATATTGGTCCTTTGTCCCTGATTTCTTTAAGCCTTGTCCCTGATTCAGGAGGCAAGGGGTTGTGAAGTATGTATGCACCGACTGTGCCTGGGCACAGTTCCTGCTGCTTTCTGCCTGTACTTCTATTCTGACCAACAGGGGATGCTGTGGGTATGCCTTGGCCTGCAACGTCCAGTCTGTACTTCCATTCTGACCAAAAAGGGGGAGCTTTGTGCTCCATGCAGTAGCATCGAGCAAACCATGGTAATATATCTGCTATGACACTTAATGAGATGCAAATGTACTCGTTGCACCACGGATTACCTAAGGTTGGCTCATTTGCATGGGGAGCTTTGAATATAGCTCCCGCTGGGTTCTGGCCAACTAGTATGCACTGGCTAATGTGTTAGCACTGTGCAATCAGGTTAGCCCCAGGCAAACCTCACTTCAGCATAGCACAGTTCTGCAGTGTGTGGCTTACATTGTTGTTTGCAGTCATGCCTCTCAACTGTCCCTGATTTTACCTCAATGTTTTACTCTGTCTCTCCTAAAACTTGTGTTTCCATGACCAAACAGTGGGGGTTGTACGCATAAAATAATGTCAAACATTAAAGTCACAGTCGTGTTCTTCCTTAGAAAATGCATTTTACACTACACCACTTATCCTACCAGCTTCCTGAGTGGATAGCACCAATTTTTAAGATGAATCCCTGATTTTAAACCTTTGTCCTTGATTTTTTTAAGCCTTGTCCCTGATTGATGAGGCAGGGGGTTGAGAGGTGTGTTTGCAGTAGCTGTGAGACATCTCTGTGCAATCACACACAATGTTCTCCACCTGCAACACTGGCTTCCTACAGAGTCTAATGAGCTGCAGTTGCAGTTTGCACTTCCCTGTTGCTATATTCAGTGCTGTCTTATTCCGGGGCTATTTTTGCCCTGCACTCCCAGACCAGTTTGCCCGGCTTCCTTAGACTGCTATATTCAGCAGGATTAGCACCGGGCTATTTCCTTTTGAATATAGCTTGCTTTGTGCTCCGGGCTAAGTTTGCCCACCAGGCAGTGCTAATTTAGCCCTGGGGCAAAGTTATGAATATCTGGCCCCTAGACTACTAATTCATGAGTGACTATACCAATTATTAGGTCTCTAGAATAAAGGGTGGTAAAATTATAATCAGCAGAAAATATTTTAAAGATTTCACAAAGTTCAGCAATTCTTTTATGAAATAAGTGGAATTTCTCAAAGATTCACTGAAGCAAAATCTACTAATGTCATCCAGACCTACTACTCAATGATTAGCAAATTTTGTGAACAAAATAGCATACATTCCACCATGTTCTGGGTTTCTCTCTCTATGATTTCACGACTGTCCAACATTTTATTCCCTTTTTTCCTGCACCTTGAGGGAAAGCACTGAATGACTGAGAAGAACAGTGTGCTGTTGAGTAAAGTTGGGCTGAGACAAAGCAAAGCATTGGGCTCAAGTAGGGCTTAAGTTTTCTTGGCTTGCCATGTTTTGCAAGAACATTACCAATGGCCTAGTAATGTGGAACAAGGTGTATGTTCAGCACGGTTTGGTACAACTACCGGTGTCAAAGTATTGTAGGTCTATTGTCACTTAATAATGAGGTTATAAACCCAAAAGTCAATGTGGAATGAGAAACTTTTCATATGTTGTGCATAACGTGTAAGTACCAAACACTTGCCCACACAGTACAATGCGATTGTTTCAGGAAATTTCCCAAAAGCATTTTTTTTTCGGGGGGGTGGAAAATTGCCCGCCATGAATTTAGAGGAACATCACCAGAACTGATAACATAATGTACATACACGTCTCTTGAAATTCTGGATAGGCTTTATGTTGAAATTTGCTAGAGCAACTGAACTACACATGAAAATGTTTTAAAAATCCTGGGAAGGATCTTCAGAGCCAAATATCCTTGGGCTGCATATGGTTATTTCCAGTTGTGGACGTGTGTCTGTGTCAGTTTGATCTTATCTCTGCTGCACCTTTCAATATTTGTTTCACAGAGCCAGCTCCAATTGCTCTGTCTTTTTTTTCATTTTGCAGGGGATTCTTGATTCTTTGCATCTATCTACTTTCTTAATCAAATAATAAAATATTAGAACTGTACTGATTGCAGGATTCAACTGCTGAAATTTGAGCAGAATGGCAATTCTGCTTCTAAACTGCTTTTCAGGATTGCTTGATAAATTCTGCAGAATTCCAAAAGTCATTTAATTTAAACTACCTATTAGTTTTTCACTGTTTACAAAAACTGCAGATTTGTTTTCCACAGTTTGCGGAAACCTTGGAACACTAATCTGCAATTTATGTAAACCATGCAGTACTAAGCCACTGTTTAAATAAACAGGTACAAACCACTTTTTGAATTTCAGAACTCTGCTTCTGATGGAATTCCATGCAATTGGGCTGAATTTCTGAAATTCTGTCAGAAGCAGAACATGAATATTCCATACAGCTCTATAGCATGCAGACAATTCAGCTTGAGTATTATATGCAAGTAATAAGCCATGACAGGGTGTGCATTATAGGATTTAAAAGCATACCCCAGGGGTTTAGTAAGGCATGAGGCCAAATGCTGAGTGTCCTTACACCCCTGGTAAGTGCATTAAAATCCTATGATGCACACCCTGGAGGGGCTTATTACACTTATAAAATGGCTCTAAGTATTTTTTTTCTGGGAGGAAAATGAGATTTAGTGCCTGACCATGCATTTATAGAGATTTCATGCACAGTCAGGTGATATCTCTCAGCCAATTAAATTACTAGACTTTTTTCTGGCCATTTAATGAAAGTACATAATGATGGTTAAAAAATTAACACAAATAAATACTGACAAATGTACAAAAAAATGTGTTTGTTGTAGCAGCTTTTTATTAATCCTGCTAGCAATTTTGAATGACACTACCCACTAGAGTATTTGCTTCTTTATTGAAAATTGTATCAAATAAATAGTTGAATGGTGCCTTTAGATCCAATGTCTTGATTTCATGTAAGTCTCTTGGTATAGCAGGGCACTAAATTTTTTTTTTTGTAGTGCAGTACAATAGGAATACACAAGTACTTGTTCCAAAAGGATACACAAATAAAAGTAAAAAAGCTGTACATGACAATTCAAGACAGAAGCAGCAGACAATTACAAGAGCAGATAAGGGGATAATAGCCATATTATAATATTGCGTTTTGACCCTTTACATACATAGGCACTAAAAAGAGGAAGGGGAAAGAAGGTGTTAATATTCCATATAAGTCAGTATTTTTTCACAGGGAGGATAGAAATGTAGATCAGTATCAATCATACCACAGGAAAACATGTTTTGTATTTGTTGTTGATAATATTATATACTATATATTTTGGGGCAAAATGGTGGGAAAATGTAAATGTAATTTAAAGGAGAATATTTTAGAACAGTATCTCTTGTATTTTGAAAACCAGTGAGAAAAAAATCCTTTAAAATGAGGTATTTGTCTTACCTGTAGGTGGCAGCTATCTGGAGATATCCCTAGGCCCGATTCCAAGATGGGCTATGCCAGCATAAGGTGAGATAAGCCAAACCCTTGGCATATCCCAAGACTTACATAATGCGTTAAGCCCACTGGAATTCCAAGTGGTGACTTGCGCCATGGCGGATGCGGGCTGTGACAATCACAGGTTACGCCACCCATTACGCCACAGCTGACAATGCCATGGTGCTAGCACAGGTTATGACAGCAACATCGAACAATTCCAGGAAGATGGCTGTCATAACCCACCAGTGTGATTCTAAAAGGTGCACTGGCATAGCTTTGTTACGGCAGCTCAGAGCTGTCCTAAGTGGCATCCAATGGCTGGCACCATTGGATGCCACCACATAGTGCTGTGGCAACAGCACCCTACTGCCTCCCAAGCCCCCCAAGCACACCCCTACCCCTAACCCCCAATCATCAGGGACCCCCAGGGTCTGACCCATGATGCACCTCCCCAGAAGTCTGTGCCATCAGTCTTGCCCCATGCCCCCTGGTGTGTGCCATGGTGGTCCGGGGCAGGGGGGGCTTCAAGGGGGCTGCCTGTCACTGGCTATGATTTGTCACATGTGGGGCATATACACCATGCACATGGCATTAGCCTATGCATGGTGTATCCCACATGTTGCAAGTGCCATGACCCTGCCACTCTTGGAATGAGATGTAGGGTCCCTGGCATAGCAGCAAATGGCATAACACACAGCTGCCTGTAAGTTATGCCATTCATTTTGGAATCGGCCCCCCGTCTTTGCTGGCTCTATCTAGATACTACACTGCCACCATTTGTGGAACTTTGCAATGTCATGAAGGATGAAACTGTGCTTAGCTAGAATGGAGTTATGTATGGCTTCATCATGACTGACATCACAGTGATTCAATATTGGTGGCAATGTGATATCAGCATAGGGCAAACTTCAGTGACAGTATATCTGGACTGCATCTGCACCATGTACCTAATTTAAAGGGAACATGACGTTGTTCATGTTTTGTAATATAACTGTAAATGTGGGCATGTGTGAAGTCTTTTCCATCACCCTAGGGTATTGCTTTGCATTATTGTGTTTAAATAATCCTTATTTAGGGCCCCATATTAATGCAGCCTTGTTCCCACCCAATATTCATTTTCTAATTACTTAGTAGTTCCAGAAACCAGTAACATCAGTTGAACTGAAAAATACAATGAAGCGTAACACAGAGGCATTCACTGAGCTTACATCACTGTGTTCTGAGTCACTGTAGTCTTCAGCTCAATTGATGTCACTGAGTTCTGGAACTGCTAAGTAATTTAAAAAATGAATATTAGGCAGGAAAAAGGCTGCATTAATATTAGGCCCTAAATAAAGAAAAAATACTACTATTTCAAAATAAAAACATAAATAGATAGAAAAGACTTCACATATGCCCAGATTTACAGATCTAATAAAAATGTAAATAACTTTGTTTATGTTCCCTTTAAATGAGTTTTTGATTGGATTTCTAGGTACAAGGGACACTGTTCATAAACGTCCACCTTTAACTCACTAGAGGGTTCTCTGTCCTTGTCATGGAGAGACGACATCTAGTGAGTGAGAGGGTGAAGATCAGACTCCACAGCCATTCATTCCTGACCTTCATATGCAAGATTGCCCACAAGGGGGCCCCCTACTGCCAATTTTGATAGAGGTTTTGTGATATGGAATCATACCTACCTTAGAAGTAGACTGAAACTGCAAAAACTCATTTGATATTAACTACTCTGAATTGCAATTGTGTTTCTTTTCAGAATCTTGATCAAGCTTGCTCTGATTTCTTTTGTTTTCAGACAGTAAATTATGGGATTGACCAGTGGGGGAAAAACATTTTGCACCACAGCCATCACAGTTCGAGTATCGTCTGACACTCCTGGCACTCTATAGGAGATGAAGACAATGGCTCCTAACAGGATGAAAACAGCAATGACAAACAAATGGCTGGCACAGGTGGAAAATGCTTTACGACGGCCATCAGCAGAAGCAATTTTGAAGACTGATCTAATAATTTTTACATATGAAAATACTAATGAAAATGATATAACGGACATTGAAATGAGAAACATGGTGAAACTGAGCATATCCTGCAGGGAAACATCAGCACATGCCAATGCTAATATTGCAGAATAGTCACAAAGGAAGTAATACACTTTATTAAGTCCACAAAAGGGAGTGATGAGAACAAAGTAGACATGAAGGGCTGCAAGAAGGATTCCTGCCATCCATGAAAGAGCAGATAATCTGATGGCATGCACATTGGTCATTACAGTAGGATAGTGGAGTGGATTGCATATGGCCTGGTAACGGTCATAAGCCATGGTTCCTAGAATTAAAAATTCAATTAAAGAAAAAGATATATAAGAAGCCATTTGTAAAAGACAAGAACCAAACAGTATGGTTTTGTCGTTACTGATTAAGTAGTACAGCATCTCTGGAATGGAAACAGTTGGAATGAAAAGGTCCAGGAGGGCAAGGTTGCCTATAAAAAAGTACATGGGTGAGCGTAGACTGCTGTCAAATGTGAGTATGGTTATAAAAATGAGGTTTTCGATAAGTATGATAGTGTATGTGACAAGGAAAATGGAGAAGAGGATAATACGTGATGGCCAGTCCTGAAGTCCAGGAAATCCAATGATGATGAAGTGTGAGACATGAAAAGTTGTTTGATTCCCATCTTGCATGGCTGACTCTTGGAAACAGTCCCTCTAAGAATACAGATGGAAAGAAATGTATTTTTTCTTATTATTACTTATAAGAAACTTTATTCTTGCAGGTTTAAGCAGTTAAGGCATATGATTTCTTTCTAGCATGGCTCTGTTAAGATGGCAGTCAGTTATCATTACATATGCAGTTACACACTCTGACATTCATGCAAAAACATAAATAACAACACAATCATGTAGTTGAAAAGTATGTTTAAGTAGAAGGCTGTTGGATAGAATGGGTTATCCTCCTGGAACACTTCTGCTACAGTAAACTAAAGGGAAACAATCATGCCCAGTGGCTGACAGGCAATGAAAAGCTCTTTCAAACAATGTATTGGGCTCACCTGTAGCTGAAAGTACTCCAGATATATAGATGACTGAGCCTATTCAGATCAGATATATCAGATGACCTAAAGGTGGTCAAGCAATGTGTGAATGCAGTAGGGAGGGCTGGGGGGATACTGGGATGCATAGGGAGAGGCATCACCAGTAGAAAACAGAAGTTGTTATCCCTCTGTACAGACAGTTGGTGAGATCCCAACTGGAGTACTGTGTGCAGTTCTGGAGACCCCATCTCTGCAAAGACTTAGACAGAGTGGAGGCTGTCCAGAGGAGGGCAACCAAAATGGTGCAGGGTCTGCACCAGAAGACATACGAAGAAAGACTAAAGGAGCTTACTATATATATCTTCGAGGAAAGGAGGAAGGGGGGGAGGGGACATGATAGAAACTTTCAAGTACCTCAAGGGAATCAGCAAAGTCCAAGAGGGTAGCATCTTTCTGAAAAAGAGATGTGCAAGAACAAGGCGGCACAATTTGAAGATAGAGAGGAGATGGCTCAGAGGTAAAGTGAGGAACTATTTTTTTCATGGAGAGGTTTGTGGATGCATGGAACAGCCTTCCTGAGGAGGTCATGGAGTCAAAAACAGTGGGGGAATTCAAGAATGCATGGGACAGACATAAGGCAATTCTAGTGGTGTGTAGGAGGAAGTAGGCTGTTGGTTAACTGGGAACTGCAGCTTATCCATTAAATAGGGGAAATGGGCAGACTAGGTGGGCCAAGCGGTCCTTATCTGCCATCAAATTCTATGTTCCTATGTTTCAGCATTAATATTACACTACTGCAGCCATTTGTAGAACATTATGATATCATTGAGGAACAAGTTGTGCCAAACTACATTAAGTCAACAATGCTTGTTCTTCAATGACATCATAATGTTCTAAAATGGCTGCAATATAACAGACTCAGTCATCTATATCACTGAATTGCTTCCCGCTACAGATGAGCCCAATACCTTCTTTGAAAGAGCTTTTATTGGACTTTTAAACTATGGTGGCCACTGGGCATGAATGTGTCCCTTTAAAGAAAGTTTTTAAAGCTCCTTATTGAAAAAATCATGCTAACAATAAATGGATCAGTTCATATGCAAATGTTTGTATATTACTGCTAAGTCAGAAAAGAATCTTGAAAAGCAAGAACATTATGTTACCTAATTATTTTTTTATGTATGGCTTTTTATCTATTTTAAAAATGATAAAAAGCTGCGTGGCTTTTTATCTTTTTTAAAAATGATCAAAGAAAGCTTCTGAGCTTCTGGAGAAGGACTTGTTGGTCCGAAAGCTAGACCACCTTGTTCTTGTTGTTACATCTATGTTGGTCCATTAAAAGGTATCAAATCATTTGCTTCTGGATCTATTGTTGCAAGGAAAAATATGGCAACTACTAAATCTAGATTTCAAAGAAAGAACATGCATGCTTTACCAATTACAAAGTGCAAAACATAAAATAACATTGGCTTCATGCAGGCAACCCTATGTTGGAATCCTGCACAGCAGGGATCCCGTGGACCCCACGAGCACATTTCCGAAAGGGATGCATACCCCTTCTGTAGGTAACCCTCTTGTTTGTTGCGCAACTAGGCTTGTGTCTGATCCAGGGGTGTTCCCACTCTCTGCACCATTCATGGAGGTGTGAAGTGCCAGGAAAGAGGGCTCAGGATACAAATTTGGGGACCTTGTGCAACCCCTAAAATGACACCCATGAATCCCACTTACCTGGCCCCATATTAGTGTATAACCCTCATTGTGAGGAGCATTTTCAATCTCAGACATTAGTTAAGACTCCTCTGACCTAGCCTTGATGATTGACAGTACCTAACTACAGCGGAATACTTTTAAATAATTTAATGATGCGTTTACTTTTTCCTGGAGTATAACTCAATAACACACTGGACAGTCTCTTGTGTCTGTTAGAGTATCTCCTCATGTGTTATTTTATAGTGAAAGTACCATGAACCAAGCACGAGCAGTTTTGCTACACAAAGGATGTAAGGTGATCAAAGAGAGAACATTCATGTTTCACCAGTTGCAAAGTATAAGACACAAAATAACATTGGCCTCATGTAGGGAACCCTATGTTGGAATCCTGCACACCAGGGATACCTCGGACACCCCCCACACACACATTTCCAAAAAGGATGCATGCCCGTTCTGCAGGTAATCCCTGGCTGGTTGCACAACTACGCATGTGTCTGATCCAGGGGCATTCCCACTCTCCACACCATTCACAGAGGCACAGAGTGCTGGGCCAGCGGGCTCAGGATATGACAGCTTGTCTCTCAGACAGGGAGGTTGTGCAGAACAATGCATCCAGCAGGCAATTAATGTTTTATATAAAACTCCATATAATACATGCTGGCCTGGTGGTGCTGAGGGTTGAGGTGCTGGACGCCACACCTCGTGCTATGCCATGACCCGGGTTTGGGAGTGACCTTGGTGTGTCGGCATGGGGGGGGCAGGATTGAGCATCCTGGCGGGCAGCTCTCCTCTCCCGAGGGTGGTGAGGGTGGGTTGGCACCCCCCGTAGTTCTGCTCCAACTAGGTAGAGGTCCAGTGGGTAGTGTAGGTGGAGAGAGGGTGGCAAATAATCATGGGAGGTGGAAGGGACTGAGCTGGCACCACAGGGTGCAAAGCGTGCCTCCACACGCTCGCACAACCATGTGCTGGGGCCTTGGTGGGGGGGGGGGTCAGGGGAGAAAACCTGCAAAAATACCTATTTATCCCCATCACCAGTTGGTGGGAGAAGGCGACGGGGACCAAATAGCTATAATAAAAAAACTCCATATAATATCTGTAACTTGACCTCTAACATTTTTTGTAATACTCGGACTTTGTCTGTATGGTTTTAGCCTTTATTCTGCATTTTAATATTTTAGGTTACAGAGCACCTACAGTGTAACTGTTTGGCCCAAGTGGCGTACAACAGACGGTCTTTCCTTTATTGTCCGTTTCAGCTTTTATTTTGTTTTTCAAAATTATATACTTCTTTTATTATATTTATTTATTTTATTTAGTTTTTTTTGTTGACCGGGTAAGTGCACTAGACAAATTCTGCCTATTTTCAGGCATGACCTGGGGGGAAGGGATACAGTTGAATGCCAACAGACTTTGAACCAGATTAAGCTGTTGGTGGTATTTTAGTGATTATTTAAGTGTTGTAAAAAAAAGTATGTTGTAAGAAAGCATATTTTTTGGATGCAATGACTGTGCAAATGTGTGACTGTATACCGAGTACTCCATAGTGTTATAACAGAACTGTGCACTCAGTTGACACCTGTTCCACTGTTTGTCTTAGTCACCTATTTGTTTATTTAACATTAGTTTAACAGTTTGTTAACGCTGGATAGCCCAGCCGAGAAGCAACATCTTGTTTTCAGTGGGGTCTTATTGCTACCCATTTCCACAGCTGGGTGGACCAGAGCACAGGGAGGTTAAGTGATTTGCCAAAGGTCACACAGTGAGTGTTTGGCTATAGCAGGGTTTGAAGCTGGACTTCCTAGTTCCCAAGCTTGTGCACTAACCACTAGGCCACTCTGCTTCCTTCCTAATATATAGATACCAATGTTACTATTATTAACTGCATCAGCTTGATAAAGTCACTAAACCTCCCTGTGCTTAATCCCTCTCTACTGTACTTCAATTTCCCGCAGTGTCCAATGGCAACAACATTTTCTCCCCCTCCCCCTCCTGGATTGTAAAGTGCTTTGGAATATAATATTGCTTGTGTAAAAGTTGTTATATGAGCCACATTTTCCTTCCTTCCGTCCTGTAAAGCATATCTATTTGAGACTGTCATGCTACTAACTCTGCAGCTTGGGAAGCTGGCCTCAAAAATAAGTGACCCATTATGACACCAAATAACTCAGGAAAAGCTGTACTCTGAGCAAACAGAGCAGGTTATCTATACCAGTAGAATCTGTTGATTTTTTTAAGCTTCCAACAATGTTTTGTTTCTATAAATGTTGAGTGAATGGGCCTTTACTAGCCAGATATTTGCTCATGAAAATGAAAGCATTACCTTTTAACTTGGCATACAGAACTCTGGCATACTTGAACCTGACAATGGTTCAGAAACTCCACAACAATAAGAAACATATTGGTACCTGCAGTCCCATAATTTATTTAAATCAGGAGAGTGGATGAAAATTTTCATACTATGCCACAGCAACGTTTGTAAAATGAGACAAAACATTTCTGCAAAAATTCTTAAAGTTGGTTTAAAAAGTTCTATGTATGGGATTTACTGATTTTCCTGATTTTAGGAAATGCTTTTCCTTATACGTAATTTGTGTTCAGATAACCCAGCTGAGATACATTGTTTCATTTCTAGTGGGGTCTTACCCCTACCCATTGTTACAGGTAGGCAGACACACTCCGAGAGGTTAAATAACTTGTTCAGGTTCCTACATTTTGGTAGGAATAATCCAGACTATTTCTATTTTATGAAAATGTACAACTCCAATCTGAAATAAAGGAGATGGATCTGGATACAATTGTAAATAATAAATTGTCATCCGCTAATCACTGCATTTAGGTCTCTAGAAAAGCAAACATTCTTTTAAAATCTATCAAACGATCCTTTGTTTCCAGAAACAGACAGTGTTTGTTACCTATCTATAAGACTTATTTTGTCCCACATTTAGACTTTGGTTCTCCATTTTGGACTCCTCACTTAAGAAGGAATATAGATCTGGTGCAAAAAAACTCAGAGGAGAGCTACAAAAATGTTAAGGGGCATGAAACATAAGAGTTACCAAGATAGATTGGATTCTTTGGTTTAGTTTGGAGACAAGAAGAAACAAGCATTTGTCAATGCCGAATGTTTGCTTGCTGGTATTAGCATTGGAAGCGCAGGAGTTAGACAGATGCAGAATAGGAATGGCAGTGAAGTATTGAACTTCACGCAAGCCCCACCTCCACCCTGCAGAGATGGACAGGCATTGGGGTATGCCTTTGGGTCGTCGTGCATATTGCTCATGCCATTTCACCTCACCCTATTCTGCAGACACCGACAAGTGTTGAGGTATGCATTGGGGTGTTCTGCTTTAAAGTCACCCCATTCCATAAGGACATAACGCTGAAATGAGTGCAGTATAGAAGAATAGGGAGAACTCTGGGGCTGAAGAGTCCATGCACACCTCAATGCCTGCCACTGGCTGCAGGATGGGGGTGAAATGGCAAGAGCATTACAGCCAGCAATCCAAAGGCATACCCCTGACGCCTGTCAGTCTGTACAGCGTGGGATGTTATGGTTAGAAACCGTAACACCCCAGCCATTTGTTGGTATTTGCACTACAAATTTTCAACATGGCCTTTTTGTAATCCCAATATCATGCAAGCATTTGGTACCTGTGCTCATGAACAGTGGCAGTGTGATTTTGTTAATCTGTCTTGAATGTTGATTTGCTACAGCGACCATGCCATTCTGCACCAGATGTGTGAAAACACAGTTCGGGCAGGATGTGCAAAATGACAGCTGTCCTGTTTATAAGGAGCTGTGAAAAAATGGCAATGTTAAAAATCTAGAGTGAAAGTATTAAAAAGTCTTGAAGTTATGAGTGTGCATGGAAACTGCGCAACGCATGCTCATAACAGTCATTTTTTTTTTGAGTTTTTCACCGAATTTGCAACATAGGCTTTTTGGGAGCCCCCCTCATGAACAGTGACACTGTCATTTCATTAATCAGTCCCAAAAGGTGATTCCGCACAGTGATCACAAAATCACTTTTTGGGACCAAATAACGACATGACAGTGAATTCCAGGCATCATGACCATTCCAAAACACCACCCTACCATCACGCTTAGGATAAGCATTTGACTAAGGCCCTATCCAGACTGTGGCTATGAAACTTTAAACTAGTTTAGAAGGTACTAGCTAGGCTAAAGTCCAGACTGTGATGCTTGTAGAATAATTCTCTGGGCCACCTAGGCTGGTAGGCTAGAGAATGGTCCTACACTAAAGCCCTGTTGACACTGCCGACTTTGCAGCGCATCAACCCATGCACATGGGTTGATGCACTGCAAAGTCAACAGTGTAAACACTGTTGAGAGTGCATTAACTGCCTGTTGGATAATTTTTTGGCTCCGACTTAGTTGTGGGATCAGTAGTCGAGTGAGTACATTACATGGTAACGTGAACGCCTTGTTGTGCTCTCTCTGCTACAAATGCATTTTTCATCAGCCACCAGGTGAATTCACAGCCCATACTTGGAACAACCTGAAGTGGTGCGAGGGTGGGCTGTGTAAAGGGGAATTGAGCCAGTGCATCGGGAAGGGAGCATCTCATATGCCGCAGTGCTGCGGCAGAATCAGTTCTGAAGTAGTCTGTTACTAGTGAGCATTTTGAATGCTCAGATAACCAGTTTGTAAAAATGCATTACAACCAGCCAGTTGTACTTATGCATCACAATCAGATGTTTGTAATCACTTCCTGTCAATCATGCTCACACTGTAAGAGCACTAGTCACACAATTGCAACGTAATTAAAAATGCTCACTAGTAATTATAACAAGCATTTGTCAATGCCGAATGTTGCTTGCTTGCATGTGCTGTTTAGGTATTTGGAAGTGATAGTTCCATGCCTTCCTCCCAAGACATCCACTGTGTCTTTCTGTTCAGTATTCAGAGAAGAGTGGGAGGGCAGGGCCGCAACAGTACAGCAGTTGCCAAGGGGTGAAAGAGGTAGACAATAGTCCATTCAAAGGCAAGAGAGTCCTGCAGGAGCTCACTAAATTGAAGGCGGACAAAGCGATGGAACCAGATGGCATTCGCCCAAGGATATTAACAGAACTGCGAAGGGAGATAGCAGTACCTCTGGCAGCCATGTTCACTGAGTCATTCAACATGAGTGAACTGGAGAAGGGCACATGTGGTCCCTCTACACAAGTCCAGCAGCAGGGAGGAGGCAGGGAACAATAGGCATTCAGCCTCACCTCAGTAGTGGTGACGATCATGGAGACATTGCTTAAAGAAAGGATAGTGGGGCAGCTAGATGCCATCGGAGCCCAGGACCATAGACAGCATGGATTCACAGTAGGGACATCATGTCAGATAAATCTGGTTGATTTCTTTGACTGGGAAACAAAGGAAGTGAATCAGGGTGGGGCAGTGGACAACGCTTACCTTGATTTCAGCAAAGCCTTTGACACCATCCCATATAGGAGGCTGATAAACTAGCTGGGTAGGCTGAGCATGGGGGAAAGGGTGGTAAACTTGGTTAGAAACTGGCTAACAGACAGGAGGCAGAGAGTGGTGGTAAATGGTGTGCAGTCTAGGGAGAGGGGGCGACCAGTGGGGTGCTGCAGGAATCGGTCCTGGGGCCAGGTCTGTTCAATGTCTTCATTAGTAATATTGCAGAACATCTGAAGGGAATTTTTTCACCAAATTTTCAACATAGCCATTTTAAGATCTCTGCTCACGAACAGTGTCACTGTGATTTTCTTAATCTGTCCCAAACATTGATTGCACACACTGAATGCGCCATTGTGCACCACATGCACGGAAACACATTTTGGGCAACACGTGAAAAATGACAGCTGTACTACTCATAAGGAGGTGTGGTAAAATGGCAATGTTGAAAATCTGGATTGCAAATATTAAAAATTTGCGAACTTACGAGCGTGCGTAGGAACTGTGCAACACTCGCTCATAAAACAGTCATTTTTAGGAATTTTTTTACCAAATTTTCAACACAGCCATTTCAAGACCTCTGCTCATGAACAGTGTCACTGTGATTTTCTTAATCTGTCCCAAACATTGATTTCACACAACCGACTGTGCCATTGTACGCTACATGGGTGGAAACCACTTTTAATGCGAGATGTGAAAAATGACAGCTGTACTGCTCATAAGGAGGTGTGGTAAAATAGCAATGTTGAAAAATCTGGAGTAAATATTGAAAATTTAGGAACTTACAAGCTGCTATGAGAACTGCGCAACACACGCTCGTAAAACAGTCATTTTTAGGAATTTTTTCACCAAATTTTCAACATAGCCATTTTAAGACCTCTGCTCATGAACAGTGTCACTGTGATTTTCTTAATGTGTCCCATACATTGATTTCACACCGACTGCGCCATTGTGCGCTACATGGGCGGAAACACATTTTGGATGAGATGTGAAAAATAACAGCTGTACTGCTCAAAAGGAGGTGTGGTAAAATGGTAATGTTGAAAATCTGGAGTGAAAATATTGAAAATTCATGAACTTACGAGCGTGCGTAGGAACTGCACAACGCATGCTCATAAAACAGTCATTTTTATGATTTTTTTTCACCAAATTTTCAACATAGACTTTTTGAGAGCCCACCTTATGAACACTGGCAGTGTCGTTTCATTAATCGGTCCCGAAAGGTGATTTCACACAGTGACCGCGAAATCACCCTTCGGGCCCAATTAACGCCATGACAGTGCAACAGTTCATGAGGAGGGGTCCCAAAAACCCTATGTTGAAAATTTGGGCCCAAAATTCCCAAAAATGCCTGAGATATGCAATAAAGTTGAAAAAACCCTATCTATCCGATTATACAGCTTACCGGCATTTCCTCAGTTTGCGGTCGGCTTTGAAGAGTGCAGATGTGTTCCCGGTCCACTGAAGATTGTCGCGACAAGCTCCAGAGGTAAGTATGGGGTGAGGGGAGGTGTGGAGAGGCAGGGTGCACAGTGGGTGGGTGCGAGTTGTGGGAGGGGGGCAGGGAGAAGCACCGAGGGACAGTTTTTGTATTTGCAGGTATTTTTATTTCCTAAGACGACAAGGGACGTTTGCCACACTGGGGTGTACTCCCAGCACGGCAGCTCGAAGGATGTTGGTGGGGGGCAGGAGCCGATGGGGGATTGGGCACCCCTATCGTCCATAACATCATTTTGCCACGCTGGGGTGGACTTCCAGCGTGGCACCTTGATGCTTTTGGGGGCGTAGCCGACGGGGATTGGCACTTCGCTGGCCATAAACATTTTGCCACGCTGGGGTGGGCTCCCAGCGTGGCACCTGGATGCTTTGGGAGGCTGCGGAGCTGACGGGGATTGGGCACTCGCTGGACGACAGTGGGGGAGGCGATGAGTACGCAGTGTGCGTGTGTGCGCCCGTGTGTATGTGTGTGTGGAGGGGGGAGCTCTGCTCACTGAAGTGGAGCTCTCCCTTTCAACTGTATGCCACTGCATTTTCAACCCTGTCATAGACAGCTGCAGCAGTGATTGGGGAACTGGGGCAGTGCCTGCAAACACACTGACTGCATTGGAAAATGGGTGTCACACCTCTGAAAACTCGGATGATGGCACTATGTTTCTTGCACGTGCGTGCAAGCAACATAAAAATGAAGACATGGGTGGGTGTATGTAAACCAGAGGTGTGTGTAAACCAGAATTTTACACACACCCTTTGTGTGGGATGCTTTTATAATCCCCTTGAGTTTAGCTCTCAGGGATTATGTAGTATCCCACACCTCGGGTGTGTGTAAAATTTGGGTTGCACACACCCACTCTCATATTATTCACTATATGCTTATAAGTCAACAGAACTATTTACACACAATTGCATTTTTTGTCATAGTGTTTTTTTTTTTCTCCTTTGCAGCAGCCTGCCCCTTTCCCCTTCTGCTGGCCAACCCCATCATCCACTGTCTTAGGGGCATACCTTGGGTAGAAATCTCCCATGGACATTCCACCTGTGGAAGGGTCTGAAGGGAAAGGGCTATCCTCTCCCTCCCCCAGTAGCACCATCCAGATGCCCCCAGGGCCAAGTAGGTGGTGTGTGTGTGTGGGGAGGCAGTGCTAAAGTGACCAAGGAGTCAACCTACTGCTGTTGCTATTTTATGCATCCTCTAATCACTCTTAATACAGAGACCCCCATTTCATAGCTGCAAAACAACATGAGCTCTGTCAGCTGGACAGGATACAGGTGGTTAAATCAACCAGAGTTCCACAGCTCATTTAGTTGATTACATTCTGATAACTTAAGTGATCTTCTAAAATCCTTATAATTTCAAAAAAAGCACCAATCTCCTTAGATTCTCTGAGCAGATATTATAGAAGTGCAGTGCACTGCACACTAATAGGATACCAAGTGAATATGAAGTTTCTGCAGAGTATAGAGGATTGAACCTACAGACTAGGTGAATACATCTGTTCATTATTGACTAACCCTTCAAGAAAAACTATACAGATCTAAAAGTCCTCCCATTGTAAACTCCTCAATTAGTGTTTTCAGCTTATGCTGACTTTTGTTAGTGCCTTAAAGGCTACCTAAACAAGCAGTTTTTTTAAAACTGCAAACTCCAGAAACTGGCTTCATTGTGAGGTAAAGCAAAGGCTGCTGTTTACATTTATGCTAAAACTGCATTTATGTAAATAACATAAATGCAGTTTCATAGCTTTTGAAAAATGTAAACATCAGCCTTTCACTTTCAAAAAACAGCCTTGGTTTCTACCTAAGATGTCTGCCATGTGTGTTAAGCGATGCGTCATGATGACATCATCGGAGACAGAGACAGAGACTTATATATATTTCTATAGTGCTAACTAGTTCTTCTTTCCCTCTTTGTTTTGAATTGTTGTACCAGAATGATCAGCACCATGTATTAACTCATGGATTATTTTAATCAGTACACATATTAGGCTATGATTTTGTTCATTTTGTTTACTTTAACTTGCTGAAAATGTTTTGCAATCCAACTGACTTTTCCTTGGCAAACTGCATTACAGTACAACACTTCAAATACCCGATGATCTAGTGGTTATGTGATACACTGAATTTTGTTTTTTGTTAACCAGGAGAGACACACTAAGCTGAAAGCCTGTTTACAGGTGTGGCCCGGGAGCACAAGGAAGCTTAGTGACTTGCTCAGGGTCACACAGCAAAGTACCTGTCAGGTTTAGTTCCAAAGCTCATGCTCTCTTGTTAATCCATAAATAAGGCTTTCTTTTTCCATGTGAACCCCCTGCACCTAGCCTGCCTTCTGTTGAACATCCCACCATCCAACCCTGTCCTTAGTACTGCCTGGGGCTACACATAAGCTTACAGTCTCATGAAGAGAATTATCACACCTCAGATTGTAATCTTGTACCTCAGAGAGTTGTGCACACCTATACCGATACGCTTCATCAGCTGGCACTGTTAAAAAATGCCTCCCAAATCACTCTCTAGTCCACATTCTCAATGTTTGACTTCTGCTCCCACAGTAAACATTAAGTGGATCGCCACCCTTCTGCACAGTGAAGGTAGTATGTACAGTTCCCCTGTTGTGTTTTTTTCCTGCCTCATTAACCAACAACTAGGTCTTCCTGGAGGGCCAAGCAATAAGCATCATGACCCACCAGAAAACTTCTGTTCATGCCCTTATAAGGCCTGCACAAACAATGATTAACAATATTATTAGTAGGAGAGGCATACTAATACCTTGAGTGAATCCACCCGACTTCTAGTGTCAGTCTACTCCTTTACCTGTGATCTGCAGAACCCCGCAGGACAGTTCCCAGCAATTCGTCTCTAGTATTTTTCTGTGCTCTACTCCACAATGCAAGTTGGCTGGCTACCACCCTTCCAAATCTTGAATGAGCTATACACAACTCCCTCAATACTATCCTAACAAACATCAACATTCCCCCCACCTGAGGGTAATCTCCCTACACTGAATTCAAGTAACAGTTTAGGTGCAGCCCTGCCAGTCTGAGTATTTGTCATTGTTGGCTACTCTCATCCACAGTCAGGTAGTGATCACGATGCTGGCAGACCCACATTTCAGATCTCACAGTGATCTGCTCAACGTCCTCCTTCAAGTCTTCAACTAACCTGAATATAACTGTACCCTGCTGGAATGGCCTCTTCAGTCCTTCTCTGGCATTTATTTTTCTCACCTGCTTCCCACACCAAAAACTGGTGAATTCACTACCCTTCCGCATCATGAATGTGGTTAGTACAGTCTCCCATATTATTTTTACGTATTAATAATAAACATGATCTTCTGGTAAGCCAGGCTAATAGCAACATGGCACATGGCGAAAAATAGGCTTTCCTACCCATATAAGATCTAAGCCACCTATGATTAGGCACTATTAAATGACGTGCATAATGATGTGCACACCTATCATTTAATAATGCCTAATCAAAGGTAGCCTAGATCTTTTAAGGATAGAACAGCCCATCATTCCCCTTGATCTCTGCTGCTATCAGCCTGACTTACTGGAAAGATAGGTTTATATTTGATATGTCAAAATAAAACAGGGACTGTACTACTTGCATTCATGATGCAGATGGGTGATGAGCTCACCAGTTTTCGGTGTGAGAAGGAATAGTCAAGAATGAATACCAGAGGGGTACTGAGAAGGCCACTCTTGCAAGGTACTGCTGTATTCAGGGAAGGGGAAGACAGAAGGAGAGAAGCATGAGCAGATTACTGTGAGAAATAAGATGTGAGGCTGCCAGCACCTTGATCACTACCTGACCCCGTTGCCTTAGCCAACATTCTCCTTCCCAAAAAACCAGTTCATGCATTTGTCCAAGGCTGTGTGTAGATATTAATGTATGAAATGGCTGCCACTACACGTTCAGTCACTTCACTTCCAGTCTAGTATTGCTTTTAAAGCACTTTGAGATACAACGCGTACGAAAACCACTATATAAATGCTGATTCTTATTATTATTTCCCATGGAAAAATAAGACAAGACAAGCATATATTTGAGTTTTGAGAAAGTATGAAATCTAACATTGGACTGCACAAGAACTTTGCTACAAAACAGTGGTGGCTCTAGGGGTGATGAAGGGTGTGGCTGCACCCCCCCCCCCACACACACACACAGTAACGTACTTGATTGCAGCTGCTGCTGCATTTCACTTTGTTGAAAAAGTCCGATTTATTGATTGTACAAATGTTTACATTCAAACTATGGATTACATTTGTAGGTTCTGTCAAAAACGTTATAGAAAAGAATAATAGCAGAAAATATAATGGTTTAATAAAAATGTTAAAAAGTGCATAGTAAGCATGCACACCACCCCAGCACCCCCATTGTAGCATCCTGGATTTGCCATAACCACTAGACCACCAGGTTATTCAAGATTTGTACTGCACTGTGGTTTGCCACAGAGAAAGTCGGTTGGATTAAAACACAATTTCAGCATGTTAAAGTAAACAAAATAAACACAACCATAGCCTAACATGTGTATTATACAAAATAATGCACATGATTTTGACCATTTGGGTGAAAATTCTATACAAAGGGGAAAAAAAGAACTACTGTAGTTAGCACTGTAGAAAGCCGTATATCTCTTCGACTTTGGCTCCAATGATGTCATCACATAACACATGTGGCAGCCATTTTAGGAAGCCGGTAAGACAGTTTTTTTGAAATTGGAAGGCTGATTTTACAATTTTCAAGTGCTCTGGAACCACATCTAGGTAAACTATATAAATGTAGTTTTAGCATTGATGAATACAGCAACCTTTCCTTTAGTCCCCTACGGAGTCAGATTCTTGAATTGTTTGTTGTCAAAATGTTGTTAAGGTATCTTTTAACTTCTTCTTTTCTAATCATTTTGCCTCGGCTCTGTAACTTCTGATGGAAAGTCTACCCACCCCCATCTCATGGGTGTCTATGCATTTTTCTCACTTGCTCTATGTAAATGTATCCTGGCAACCATTTGCTGAGCTGGCAGGGTACATCTGCTTAGAGTGAGCCAGAAGGGTGTCAAAGACTACAGGGAGACCCAACATTATAAAAAAAAAAAAGAGAGAAAACCAGTCCTGGCACGAAGTAAAGAGTGTCCTGCAGGGATACAACTGTGGAGTTTATGTATTTCGGTCTGGGAAACTGGGAATCCATGGGGGGAAAGACACATTAGGAAAAATACCTTATTGGTGGGGTGGAGATCAAGGATAACCCAACCCTGGCTCTTACCTGTTCAATGTCATTGACAAGCGCTGGCACCTTCTTTCATTTTAATGGCGTCTCACAGATGGTGATGGAGGAGATGCTCTTGGATAGCAGGCACAGTGGGAGCGGTTACTTTCTCTCCTGGTGCCGGGACCAGGAACGGAGGGAGTGGGGCAGACAGCATGCAGTGGGAGGGAGCAGGAGGGTTTATGTACACTCTGGGTGCTGGGACCAGTAATGGAGGGAGTGGGGTGGACAGCACGCAGTGGGAAGGAGTGAGAGGATTTACGTACACTCCGGGTGCCAGGACTGGGAACAGAGGGAGCGGGGCAGACAGCATGCAGTGGGAGGGAGCAGGAGGGTTTATATACACTCCGGATACTGGGACCGGGAATGGAGGGAGTGGGGCAGACAGCATGCAGTGGGAGGGAGTGGGAGGGTTTACATACACTCCAGGTACCAGGACCGGGAATGGAGGGAGTGGGGCAGACAGCATGCAGTGGGAGGGAGTGGAAGGGTTTACTTGCACTGCTGGTGCCACAATGGATAAAGGAGGGAGTGGGCTGAACAGAGATGTTTCTGCAGGCAAGGCACGCCCTACAATGATGGGGCGCTCCCTCATTGCAGCACCAATTTCTTTCAGGCATACCCTGCACTGATGGGGCACCCCCTCATTGCAGTGGCCAATTTCTTTCAAGTTGGTGACATGCTTGCTGAACTAGTGTCAGCAGCAGCGTGCCACCGCAATGGATTTTGAGGGCCAAGTCCACAAATGCAGTGGTGGCACTGGCCGACACAGTGCCGCACCTCCACAACCCACTTCCCTCCTAAGCTGCCACAACATGTTTCTTGCACATGCATGCAAGTAAACATAAAAAAGGAAACCTCTATGGTTCAGTAGGGAAGTAGCAAAAAAGGGAAGCATTCAGGAGATGCAAGCAGACACAGAGGGGGAGGATAGAGAAGCGTACCTGCAAAAGCAAAAGGAGGTTGGAAGGGGGCTAAGGAGAACAAAGGCAGAGACTGGAGAGAGAATAGTTCAATCAGTTAACGGAGGGGACAAAGCATTTTACTGGCATGTGAGCGAAAGGAGGAAGAAAGGAGGGGATAGTTAGACTGAGGGATAAGTGTGGGGAGACAGTGGAAGGGGACGAGGAGAAGGCTAACATCCTGAACAGCTACTATTGCTCTGCGTTCACGGTGGAGGGGGAAGGGGAAGGTGCACGAATCAGGGAGAGAGGCAAAGTTGGACACAGGGTGGACACCTGCCCATTCAAGGTGGAAGGGGTACTAAAGGAACTAGCAGAGCTAAGGGTGGACAAGGCCATGGGACCCGACAGGGTACACCCTAGAGTACTTTGGGAGCTGAGGGAAGTGCTAGCAGAGCCCTTAACTGGTCTGTTCCAACAGATCACTGGAAACAGGGGGGGTCCAGTCGACTGGAGGAGAGCAGCTGTGGTCCCGCTCCACAAGGAGGAAGCCAGCAACTACAGGCCTGTCAGCCTGACATCAGTGGTAGGGAAGGTAATGGAGAAATTGATGAAGAAAAGAACTGTCAGATACTGTATCTCTAGTTAAGGGAACTGCAGGATCACTGTCAGCAAGGATTCACGGAGGGGAGGTCATATCAAATGGGCTTAATGGAGTTCTTTAAATGGGCGGCTAGAGTAATAGATCAGGGAAGGGCAGTGGATGTGGCATGTCTAGACTTCAGTAAGACATTTGACACCATGCTGCACAGAAGGCTACTGCACAAAATAAGAGCACAGGGGGTGGATCTGGAGGCAGAGAGAGGGGTGAAAAATTGGTTAGAGGGAAGAAGGCAAAGGGTGATAGTTCATGAAGTTCCATTGGGGGAGGGAGGGGTGACCAGTGGGGTGCCACAGGGGTCAGTACTGGGACCGGTTCTGTTCAATGTTTTTATTGGGAACATTGCAGAAGTGCGTGATGGGAAGGCATGTTATAGACGATACAAAGATCTGCAGCTGGGTGGACACTTGAGGGGGTGGAGAAAATGAAAAATGAGATTTGCACAAATTAGAGGAGTGGTCAAAAGCAGGGCATTTCAGCTTCAACACAAAAAAATGCAAACTTATGCACCTAGGGAGGAGAACTCAGGGAGCAGAGTACAGGACTGGTGGCCAGGTACTGGAGGGGATAGAGCAGGACAGAAACTTTGGTATAATCATGTCAAATGTTCTTAAGATGGCTAAACAATGTGAGGGGGCAGTAGCAAGGGCCAACAGGATGCTGGTATGCATTGGTAGGGGGTTTACGAGCAAGAGGGATGTGGTGATGCCCTTGTACAAGCAACTGGTGAGGCCGCACCTTGAGCATGGGGTTCAATTCTGGAGACCATACCTCAGGAGGGACATGGATAGCATAGAGTGGGTCCAGAGGAGGGCAACAAAAATGGTGTGGGGCCTGAGCTACTTGATGAGAGGCTAAAGGATCTTACTCATGCACCCTGGAGCTAAGGAGGGAAAGTGGAGAAATGAGACTTTCAAGTACCAAAATGGTATTAACAAGGTCCTAGACAGCAGTATTTTTCAAAAGAAACAACACTAAAATATGAGGAGTCACAACATGAAGCTGGAAGAGGCAGATTCAAGGGTAACATCAGAAAATACTGCTTGTCAGAAAGGGTGGTGGATGGATGGAATACACTCCCTGAGGAGGTAGTGGGGGCCAAGAAGACTGCAATGGAATTCAAGGCTGCATGGGATAGGCACAAGGGAATTTTAGAATTATGGAAGGGGGCTAAAGTTCCAGGGACACCTAGGGTCCTTGGTAAACATATAGGTAGTATATTAGAACAGACTGGGTGGGTCAGGAGGTCCTTATCTGCCATCAATATCTATCCATCTATGTAAAAGAAAATACCCACAAAGGGGCCTCAACTCCTAGTGAGTCACACTGCAGCAATATTGTAAGTAAAATACTGAATTCCTGGGATTCAGAAAGGGAAGGAATCATACTTGGACTCCATGGAACTGAGAGCCCCAATCCCTTCCACTTCCCGATCAGGAGCCTTGCCTCCACACTCTGACATTTTGTGATGTAATAGCATGGAGAGTGTAGAGGTACGATCTATAGTTAATGGGACTTTTGTTTTGTTTGTTATATATTTTAAATGGCAGATTAAAATCAAAACCACCCCTGAACTAACAAGGCCACTGTAGTAAACATGGTAGCAATTACTCAGAGCTTCAGTCTAGGCTGGAGGACTAGTGTTGTTGAAGTCTCGATTTAATAATGACCTGGATAGCTACTGTATGATTTTTAACCCTGGCTGTTGTAAAACTGAAACTAAGGACTAATACTTAGTCCCATTAGGACCAGGCTTGCCCCATGGCACAGCAGCAGGGGTACCTCTTTCCGTGCCAAGGACACAGGTTCACACTATAACCCAGAAGTACCATGCTGGATCAGCAGGGGTAGACACATTATGCTAAGTAACACACTCAGCATCCAGTGTAGGTCCCATCACACTACACTACACTACTTGCCCCCTGCCCTGCAAAGGTTAGTGCCTTCAGCCAGTTAGAGCAATAACCTTTGGGGAACAGGAGCAGCAGTAGCTTGAGAGCTGGTCAAGTGGCTTCCCGGATGTAAAAAAAGCCCTGTGCAAGAGGAAGGATATGGGGTCAAAACAAACAGGAGAAAAAAATCAATGTCATGCAAGGCTGGAATGGATCAGAAAATGATGCTTTCTTTGCAAGATTTAATTTTTTTAAATAAAATCAGGGTTGAACATGGGTTGAAACTGGCACTTGCCCATTAGCCAAATGCTGGTATATTTTGTATCGGGCTAGTAAAATTTTCCTCTAACCAGCCCCACAGGCTTGTCTTGGAGAAGGCAACACTTCAGTAAGTACATACCAACTGGGCAATGTGGATTTTCTCCAGTCTCTAGCCCTACTCCGAAGTGGCTACAAAATGTAATTTCGACCCCTGTTTGTATTACTCTGGCACTGCAAAATCTGTTTTCCACCACCGTTATGTATTACCATTCAAAAATCAAACTTCTGAGAGTAGCGGGACCCATGCTATTCAGAGAAACTGAACTGGGCCCATGTTTTTAATGCTACATTTAGCATTTTTCTCCAATGTTTTGTGCACGTGGTCAACTGAAAGACCCCCAATCAAAACCCTAATTTTGTGACAATGATAATCAACTCCAGAGCATGTAAAAACATGTATCAATTTGGAGAGGGCAGACTGCAGATAAGAGTTTGCCAGTTGGTGTGAACTATTTTTTGAAAAAGAAAACTGAGCTCTGTCACCTGTTGCAGGATCACACCCCACAGAAATATGTTTCTCAGTGTGACTTTTCAACCCCCCACTCCTACAATATTTGTGCAGTGCAATACCTCACAGTTTGGCAGAGAGGACTGCAGAAGTGAAGCTGAGCAGTTCCAAATACCCAAACTGCGAGACAATGCTCCAACACCCAATTGTAACTCATTCCTCAGGCTATTTTTCCTTAGCCTATACCTGTAACCAAGGACTGAATACTGACCCATCTCGTCCCCAGTCACTCCAGAACAGATTCCACTTTCTGACAAAGTGTCTGAACCACTGCCATGACAGTCTGCCATATCTGTTCTGCACTAACCTTGCCCATTCACTCTACTTCTTCTACTCCAGAGACAGGGTAATTCTGATCCTAGTACTGACCAATGGGAACAAAATCACAGAGGTCCACATAGAAGGACAACTGGGATCCAGGGACCACCACATGGTGTGGTTTAGCATGGAGACAGGGAATCAGGCAAGACGCACAAGGTTGAGGGTTTGGGATTTCAGGAGACATCACAGAAAGAAGAAGCAGTATCAAAAATGCCCTGGAGAAGAGGGTGGCAGGTGTGGGGGTGGAAGAGCAGTGGGGACAACTAATGGAGCCATACTACAAGTGACAAACCAATGCATCAGATTGGTATCCAAAGGTAAGAGAAGGAGGAAGCCACTGTGGTTCTCAAAAGAAGTGGCTGGTAGGGTAAGGGCTATAGAGGCAGCTTTTAAACAATACAAGGAGACTCAAAGGGAGGAAGACAGGGAGGTGTACCTGGAATGTCTAAGGGAGACAAGGAAGGCTGTTAGGAGGGCAAAAGTGCAGATGGAAAAGGACTGGCTCAGAAGGCAATAAGACATTCTATAGGTACATCAGTGAAAAAAATAGGGCGGGGGGAGAATAGGAAGACTCAAAGGGGATGATGGGGAGTGTGGAGGGGATCTAGAAAAGGTGGAAATACTGAACGAATATTTCTGTTCTGTGTTAACCTAAGAGGGTGAGGGTCAGAGACCACAGGTGAGCAGCAGATGTGAAGGAGGAGGAGGAGAGGTGGACACCAGTCCATTCATGGAGGGAAGAGTCCTGAAGGAGCTCACAAAACTGAAGGTGGACAAGGCAATGGGGCCAGATGGCATACACCAGAGGATTTTGAGGGAACTGCGAAGGGAGCTCACAGCACCTCTGCCAGCCATGTTTGCAGAGTCACTTAACACAGGAGTGGTTCCAGAGGACTGAAGGGCACAAGTGGCTCCTTTACACAAATCCGGCAGTAGGGAGGAAGCAAGGAACTATAGGCTAGTCAGTCTCACTTCAGTGGTGGGGAAGATCATGCAGGCACTGCTGAAAGAATGAATAGTGGGTCATCTGCAATCCAATGGTGCCCAAGACCCAAGGCAACATGGATTCACAGAGGGTAGGTTGTGTTACATAAATGTAATAAATGTCTTTGGGTGACAAGGAGGGGGGGCAGTGGACATTACCTACCCTGATTTCAGCAAAGCCTTCTACACTGTCCCACATAAGAGGCTGGTGAATAAAATGGGTAGTCTGGGCATGGGACAAAAGGTGATAAACTGGGTTAGGAACTGGCTAACTGACAAGAGGCAGAGGGTGGTGGTAAATGGGATACAATTGGGGGGAGAGGGGGTGACCAGCAAAGTGTCTCAAGGATCGGTCCTTGGGCCAGTTTTGTTCAAGGTCTTCATTAGCGACATTGCAGAAGGTCTGGAAGGAAAGGTATGCCTGCCTGTTTGCAGATGACACCAAGATCTGCAACAGGGTGGAGACAGTGAGAAGGGACCTGGGGAAGCTTGAAGAATAGTCTGAAGAGTGGCAGCTAAGGTTTAGAAGTACAAGATTATGCACCTGGGACAGAGAAACCCTGGGGAGGGCTGCAGGATTGGGGGAAGTTGCTGACATTCACTGGGGAAGAACGAGATCTAGGGGTTACTTCAAATGACCTGAAGACGTCAAAGCAGAGTACAAAGATGGCAGGGAGGGCCAGCAGCATGCTAGGGTGCATAGGCAGAGGTATCACTAGCAGAATGTGGGAGGTGGTGATGCCTTTATACAATTACTGGTCAGGCCTTACCTTGAGTACTGTGTGCAGTTCTGGGAACTCCATCTTTGCAAGGACATTGACAGGGTGGAAGCGGTCCAGAGAAGAGCAACCAAGATGGTACAGGGCTTGCACCACAAGACGTATAAGGAGAGATTAAAGAACCTCAATATGTACTCACTGGAGGAGAGGTGGGGTGGGGGACATGATAGTAACATTCAAGTACCTCAAGAGCATTAACAAGGTGTGGGGAGACATCTTCCAGTACAGGAGGAGTACAAGAACAAATAGGCATGCTGTGAAATGGGGAGCAAGGGGGCATGTGAAAAGTTTTTCTTCGTACAGAGTAGTGGACGCATGGAATAGTCTGCCACAATAGGTGCTGGGAGCGAACACTGTTGAGGGATTTAAACTTGCCTGGGACAGACATAAGGGAACCATACAGGTAGGAAGAAGGGATGGGAAGCCACAGACCATATAAGGTCAGAGGCTGGCATCACCTGTCAGGCTTGAGAGCAGACTAGATGGACCTGGCGGTCCTTATCTGCCAAAAGATTCTATGCTTCTTCCCCCCAACCCGAGCAAGTTAGACAAGTACTAGTCCTCAACTGGTCATAGTGAGCCCCCAAATGATGAAGAAATATATTTCCGGACTCCTCAAAGAATAATACAATACTTAATTCCAGGAAGAATGGCTGGATTTGTTCAACTGACATAATTTTTATCCCACCCTGCCTCTTCATATAATACTCAATGCAGTAATCATGCTAGATCCTGTCAGACTTTCTTGAGCTCCCTCTGGAAGAGGTTGGGGGGGGGGGTGTTGTGTCACTGAGAGGCTGGCATCAGTCTGAGAAATACTGGTATGGCTCATTCAGTGCCAGTGTTACACTATGAAAGCATCTGCCTTTTGCAAATTACTACTGAACGGCATTTTACTTTGGGCATGGGCTAAAAGACTTATATTAGCTTTTCATTATGCAAGTAGAAGAAATAGTAAACAGTATGGGAAGTGGCCCAAAAATATCACAGCTCAAAAAAAAAACTATTACAGTAAACAGTCGTTATACAGTTACTCCACTTGCTTTATTTATTTATCTATTTAGTTTTTGTTTACCAGGTAGGTGCACTAGCCATAGCAATGACTATGTTCAGGCACGACCCGGGAGGGTACAGTACAACAACACAGGGAGACATTTCAATACAAGTACAGAAATAGTTGACAATGGTTATACAATTACAGGAAAACATTTCGATACAAGTACAAATTATTTGACAATAGTATACAGAGCAATTTGCAGATGTAATACCAGTGTAGAGAAAAAATAAAGATAAGGGAGGAGCAGTACAAACCAAAGACTACCTAAAATGTGCTATAAGGAAGAAAACATGAGCCAGATTGAACATTTTAGTGCTGATAAGGGAAAGAATAAAATATTGTAGGAGGAATACTGGAAGTGATAGAGGTGAGAGCAAGAAGGGAGGGTAAGTCAAGAAAGGAAGGGATGAGAGTGAAAGTACAAAGGGGGGTGGAGCAGACTGGTAAGGATAAGTGCACTAGTGAAATAGAGGGTCGGGCCAATAAAATGCCATGGAGAGAGAGGAGGGCAGGAACAAGATAACTATGGTGGTTTGAAGCAGGTACACTTGTGGGAAGAGTCAAGATGGTTTCGCAGCTCTTTTTTAAAAGATGCACGAGATGGTGATTGGCACAAAGCTAATGGAAGGGAATTCCAGTATTTGGGGGCATGGCAGATGAAAGCACTCGCACCTTTTGTGGTTTTGTGTCTGGGGATGAAGACAGGGGCCTGGTCAGCAGACCTCAGCCCATAACAAGGTGTTAGATTTTGGAAAAGTTTTGCAAGTGATACAAGTATTTGTAGGCGGACCAGGTTGTCAATGACAGAGCCATACATAAGAAGCCTCTATTCATTCGGAGGAAGCCATCCTGGGTCTGAATAGAGGAGACAGTGGTGTTTCAGGCAGTGGGCGGAGAATGCATAGCGACAGATATTGTTATATGTGACATCCCATTTCCGAAGGATTGTTTTGCATGCAGAGGCATAAGTTGCAGCACCATAGGTGAGTGATGGAAGGAGTATGCCACGGGCTATGGCAAGCCTTGCACATAAGCACATAACTGGTTCAGTAGGCTATTCCAAGTTTGGAGTTGACCAATTTGCAGGTTTGATTGATGTGTAAGTCAAAAGTTAGTGTCGGATCAAGGATGATACCCAGATATTTAAATTAATTTACCACCCCAACTAGTGAGCCATTTAAGGAGGTGACTTTAAAATTTGGATGTGCATGTTTGAGTCTCACATTTGATCCAAAGAGCATAGCCTGGGTTTTGGACTCATTTAATACCAGTTTGTGAGTAGATAGCCATTCCTGTACTAGCTGAAAGTCAAGAGAGAGTAGATTGTTTATATCCTCAATGCTTTTTGCGCTAGCAAACAGAACAATATAATCTGCATATAGCAAGGAGGTTGTCCTGTGGAGGTCAGCAGAGATGTTATTTACAAAGAGAGAGAAAAGTAGGGGCCAAGTATGGAGCCTTTAAATTATTATTATTATTTTTTTTATTTATTTATTGAGGATTCTGAAAAAATATCTTTTGAGTCAAAGTCTCCTTTTAAAAGGTTCCACGTTACAGCAAGTAAACATATAATACA
Organism: Neoceratodus forsteri; assembly: GCA_016271365.2. Classification (NCBI taxonomy): domain Eukaryota; kingdom Metazoa; phylum Chordata; order Ceratodontiformes; family Ceratodontidae; genus Neoceratodus; species Neoceratodus forsteri. Next base: position 72,574,583 of record JADMNL010000033.1, read on the forward strand.
ATAGTACAGAGCAATACAGAAGTGGTACACAAACAAAACAACCAAAATACAGTAAAAGGCTAACATTTAGATACTAGTGAGTTCATGGTATCAGTGTCATGTACAGATACATATATAATCCCCACTAAGGAGCTAAATCAGAGAGTTCAAGTTTGGGAGGTGGGGGTAAGCCGGCCAGAGGCCTTAGTTGAAGGGGGAGAGGGGTAGGGCAGGGTTCAGTGGCAATCACAGAGGTTAGAGGACTGGAGATGATTCCTAAGGTAGGTTTTGTAGGGGTCAATTCTATACACATTTGTGAGAGAGTTGGGCAGTCTATTTACCCAGGAAGGGGCTCTGTAACTAAAGGACCTTTGGAATTGGGAGGTGCAGCAATGGGGAACCATGAGGAGTTGCCTGTTTGAGCTTTGGGCGTGCTTGTGCGACAGGGACAGTTGGATTAGAGGTAAGAGACCCGGGGGGGGGCAAGACCGAGGGTGATCTTTTTGGCCATGAGGTAAGTATGAAACCTGATTCTGTTATCAAGGTTTAGCCAGTTAGTAGCATTATATAGAGAGCAGGTGTGGGTGAGACAGTCACAGCCCAGTGTAAGGCAACAGACTTTGCTGAGGGAAAGAGTGCCTGGAGAGGGCCAAGGTGTTTGCTGCGCTATAGATTAGTATACCATAATCGAGAAGGGAGAGGACCGAGAAGGAGACAGCTAGACGAAGGGCATCAGGAGTAAGACAATGTTTAAACTGATAAAGGATGCCAAGCCAGGTATTGAGGGCGGATGCCAGTTGGTGAATGTGTAGGTGGAAGTTTAGGGCCGGGTCAAGTGTGATGCCCAGGTATTTAAATGAGTCCACTTGTTCAGGTTGGGTCAGGTTGGCAGTTAAGACTTGGGGGCAGTGGTCTTTCTTGCAATTTAGTGGGTGTGAGAAGAACATGACTTTAGTCTTCTTATAGTTTAGAATAAAACATTGTGAGGTGAACCACTTTTCAGCATCACTGAAGGAGGATTGGAGGGATAGGTGTAGCTGAGTGGAGTCAGGATTGGAGGAGAATAGGACAGCATTGTCCACATGTAGTAGGAGGTTGCCAGAGCAGGACAGGGGGAAGGAGTTGAGGAAGAGACTGAATAATAAGGGTCCAAGGATGGACCCCATGGGACCCTGGAGTGGACTGGCAGCCTGTCGGATAAGGTTGACCCAATTCAGACCTGCTGGAAGTGATCTGACAAGTAGTCAGTGAACCAGCTGAGGGCGTCACAGGAGAAGCCAATATGGGAGAGGGTAGCTAGCAGAAAGGAGTGGTTGATGGTGTCAAATGCCTTAGTGAGGTCAATGAAGACTGCATCAGTGATATGACCTCTGTCTAAGGCTGAGTGGACATGAGTGGTTACCTCGAGAAGGGCGTTAGTAGTACTGTGTCCTTTGCGAAAGCCATGTTGCTGTTTGCAAAGTATGTTGTGTTTGTTGAGATGTTCAGTTAGCTGATCAGAGACATTACACTCTAGAGCCTTAAATAGGGGAAGGAGAACTGAGATGGGGTGATACTGGTTAGTGGTGGAATGGTCCCCACTGTTAAATATAGGGGTAATGGAGGCAGATTTTCAGCGCATGGGGAATTTCCTAAGGCATAAAGATTGGTTGAGAATGTGGGTGAGGGGGAATTAGTACCTCATGAAACGTGAGCCGAAGAAGTCTCAGGTCTAAGGAGTCACTACTATATTGGGAGTGGCTTATGACTTTTTTGAGGTAAGGCTCAGCTGACCTAGGGGAGATGCAGCATAGGTGGAAGGGAGGGTGTGCTGGGTGGGAGGTGGTGGAGCAGGCAGGGGGTGGGTCAACGAGGTTGTAGGAGAGGACGTGGCTGAGGTTGGTGAAGGCACAGTTAAAGACTGTAGCTATCCAGATGGGGTCAGAGGTCAGGCACCCATCGATTGAGATCTGGGTAGGGGCAGGGTTGGAGTCTTTGCCGGATATTTCCTTAACATTATTCAAGAATTTATGCCCTTAACCCCAGGTAGTGGTTAGGGAGGATTTGTAGAACTCGGCTTTGGCTTTGCACAAGGACCATGTGCATTTGTTCCTGGCCTCCCTGTGCTTCTGTCTATCCGTTGACAGGCCAGTTTCATTGGAGAGGTGCCATAGGGAATCTCTGGTCCTCATCAGGGCAAGGAGATAATCTAAGACCCAGGCAGCCAGGTTGCCTTTGATCATCCCTTTGCTAAGTGGGGCAAACATGTTACAGATAGCATTAAAAGAATGAATGAAGAGATCAAGGGCTCTGTCAGGGTCTAGTGTATTTGTTATGAAATACCAATCCATCCTACTGAGATGAGCTTTCAGAAGGGCAAGCTTACCAGGGCCGAGTTTGTGTCGTAGGATTATTTTTGGAGGGGATTTTGGGGCTTTGCAAGTCCAGGTGCAAAGAACAGAAGAGTGGTCACTGATCGCTTTTGGGAGCACAGTAGTGCTAGTGATTTTCAATCAATCAATCAATCAATGAAAATCTTTATTTATCCAGGCGAACATCATTGAGCAAAGTTCATTTGCAAGATGGACCTGATTATGAGGAGGTAGTTTGTGAAGACCAGGTCCAGTAGGGAAGAGGTCCCCGTGCGCTTGTTAAGTCAGGTGGGGAAGGAACTACTTGTGTTAGGTCATGGGCTGTAGCAGCATCGATGAAGAGGGCAGCGGACTTAGATAGCCAATTGATATTGAAATCCCCAAGTACAATGTTTTCATTTTGAGATGGTAAGGTGGCAAGGTAGGACATGAGAGTGGAAGGTCACCTCCTGGTCCTTGGGGGGAATGTATATGGTGGTGGTGATGAACAGGGGTGTTTGGGATCATCCAAGGGTAAGTTTGATGTAAATGGCACAGCCTCCCCCCCCCCCCGCTTTCCCCGCTGGTCGGCCCAGAATATATTATACCCAGGGTGGGTTACTGAAGAATCTGGGATCCGGGGGGAGAGCCAGGTTTCACCCACGGCAATGACATCGGGCTGATGTTGTAGGACTCAACCCTGGTAGGACTACCATTTTTTTAATAAACTGCAGACATTAAGGGTGGTAATGCGCAACTCACCGGTAGGGGTGTGTGAGGGCATGGAGGCTGCGAGTGGTCTGGGGTTTGGGTGAATATTGCCAGACATAAGGAGGAGGACAAGGGATCCAGGACATTTTTTGGGGCAATGGGATTTATGTGCTTGGGACCCTTTTGAGATAGAGAATGTGGGAATGGGGAGGGTAAGTATATGGGGGGTAGCCAGGATAAGGAGCCGCAGTGAGGGTTGGGATGGCAGGATCAGGGATGTTAACTGGAGTGGCTGGGAGGTGTAGAAAGAAGAGCTATCATCTGCAGAGGTGGCAGGAGTCTCAGAATAGTGGATGCCTTGACCAGAGATCACTTGCGGTGCTGTAGGATAAACTGTCAGGGAAGGCAACCGGACAGGCAGAAAAAAGTCAGTGCCATTGGAAGGAAGATACTCAGGAAAAGTAGATGGGGGTGGTGTCAGCACATGGAACAGCAGAGTGAGTAGGGAAAGGAATAACAGAGACATGGTAGAAATAAACGGTGGGAGGATGACTTGAGGAAGAGTCAGAAGTGGGAGAAGGAAATCAGAAAACTGCCCCTAGTGGCGAACGCGTATAGGCTGCAAATGACGAAGTGGGCTGATTGGTTCAAACCAGCCACAGACCCTATATATGGGCGAGCTCACCAAGGGTGGTGGTGGTGGCAGTGGGGAGCCAATGCGGAGCATCGGTGGGGCCAATCTCTGCAAGTTCAGCAAGCATGGAGTCAGAGTTCCTCGGCCTGGCGAGATTCTGGAGACCTGCCAGTTCCTCTACTCTGTTACTCTACTAACTTCAAATAAGGAAGAAAATACTCACGAAAGAGACTTGCCTCCTAGAAACTTACCTCCTAGCACATCAGTCAAGTTTCTTTAATGATACTAACCCTCCCCCTTAGAAAGATGCAACCTGGCCGGCCTGGTGGCGCTGAGGGTTGAGGCACTGGATGCCACACCTCACCAGGGACCATAAAATGGGCTGTGGGGGGGTGGGATTGAGCATCCGGTGGACTGCTCTCCTCTCTTGGGGGGAGGGAGACTAATCATCCCGCGGTGACTGGAGGGCAGCACAAGTCAGAAGCCTAGAAGCAGACGCCTCTGTGTCAGAAGGGAGGGGGCCAGGCAAAGAGGAAAAGTGTGCATGACAGGCTCAATGATGGCCCACTGCTCTGAGGAGTGGTGACCCAGATTGGGTCTCGGGGGGGGAAGCGACCCTCCACCTGGCCCCGCCATGGAGGGGAATCCTAGGGAACTACCAGGAGGAGTCTCCCTAGCATGGGAGCAGCAAGACTAGAGAGAGTCCCTCTGTTTGGAGGACCGTAGCCGCCTGCCAGGGGAAAAAAAAAAAGATGCAACCTAATGGGAATGCCAACTATCTTCCATTTTCATGGGGGGGGTTACTAAATCAGCAGGCTGAACCAATTTTTCTAGGAGGGGCACTATTAGCTTAACTTTATCAAGACAACTACCATTTATACCAGCTCTGTGGCACCCCCCCCCCCATCTAATTTGAGCCAAAGCATGCTGATCTGCCCCAATTTGGGGAAAAAATAAAACATTTAAGATTTCAAACAGAACTGGCAATGTTTGAAAGTAGAAAAATCACTGGCCATAAAAATGTCTGTGGAAGACGTCCACCCCCCCAATTCTGTTTACTGCTCTCCTGGATAGGGCAGTGATGTACCCCCTTATCACTTTACCCCTTCACCCCTCATGCCAGCACTTCCACTGCTGCCCGGTCGGGGAGGACTGAAACTTTCCCCTCATGGATGGACTCCCCTCGGGGAGAAACTGAGCTCACTCTGAGCCCTGACTGAGACATATGGGCAGTTGTTTCTGTGAGTCAGTGGATCACAGGCTTCATTCTGCACCTGCCAAAAAGTTCTCCTTGCGTGGCTTCTTGTGGGGGCGTGGACATGCAGTGATGTCAGCACACAGCTCTGCACACTCCCGTACACATCCTTCAGACATCCGCTGCAGCCTCTGCCCTTTCTTTGTGTGGACTCTGCCCACGTACACCCAGTCTCACCTGGGTGGCACTAGAGTGCCAGGTGCTCTCTGCCCCGCCCCCCGGAGGGGAGGCATGCTATGCATGAGATGCTCATCCTACCTCCCCCACTGGCTGGCTCTCCGATGCTCTGGGTTCATTCCCGAACCCGGGTTATCAGTGTTACAAGCACCATCACTGCACTGGCGAGTTGGCTGTGGAAGGGTTGTTGGCGAGATCAATGAGAACACTAATATGAGGTTAAGGGTCATTTTTGAGTGGTGGATTGTGACAAATGTTACACGTTTTAATTTTGACACACCTTTTCTTCTCCCTTGGTGTCTATAGGGCTCAGTGTTCCAACAGTGTTACACAGATGCTTCATAAATATGGGTATGACTCAACATTATGACCCATTACTTTTCCCAAACAACCCCTACATTTTAGGCCCAATGGGTCAGTGTCCCACACAGGCAAATCTCGAAAATGAACCCTGAAGAGCCATCAGAACACTAGCGCTAGGCTGCCAAAGGCACTACCAATGAAGTTTGTGTTAGTCAACTGCACTTCTTTGCCAGGGCTTCAGGCTACAGAATATTGAGTCTACAATGCAGCTACACCCTGCAATGAGGAAGCAATGAGGGACAAAGTGAAGAGCAGAGAGCTCAAGGAGGGCTAAACAGAATGTGGTAGAGGGAGAAAGAGAGAGAGAGAGAGGAAAGATGGTAACAGAATGAAGAGAAGTTGGGGGGGGGGGGAAGCAAGGCCACTTTGATAAAGGGCATAGAAAGGCACAGAAAGCAGGTATGTCAGTATCACGGTTTTATGGTATACTGCAGTATCAGAAGTCACGGTATTTATACTGTGGGCGAGTTCTACTTCAATAACTGTGGTTCACGTCATACTGTAGTATTCACACTTTTCAGCTCTATTTTCAGGGACAATTTTCCCTTCCATGCCAGCTCTCCCTGATGCAAGAGTTTGAGAAGGCCTCTTTTATTTTTATATCTGTTTATCTGCCCCCCAAGCTCTGCTTCATTGGGAGCACATATGGAAACAGCCCCCGCCTTCACCACCTACCTTTACCCTTTTTGCTCGGCCCATGGAGCCACGGTTTTCCCCCTGGGTGGGGACGAGGTGGGGCAGCTACACCCCGACAATCCAGATTTCGTCAGGAGCTGGAAGGGAGGTTGGTGAAAAGCCATGAGGGGTCTGCTCCTGGTGCTCCATCTCCCTGGAGCCTGAGAGCTTTTTACGTCTTCTCTCCATGAGGTGTGTCCCTGATGTCAAGGCGCTACATGCCCACATCCACCCCATGTCACGGACCGGCCCCTCCTGGTACTGCAGGACTTGCTGTACCCCCGAGCCTCCCCCTGGGGTCAGGCAAACTGCAGACCTTGGTCCCCCCTCCCTCCAGAGAAGGCAAGCAGACGTGGGACGCTCAAGCCTTCTCCCCCGGCCGGCCCTCCAGCGGCCTGGGCTCATTCCCGAACCCAGGTCGCTGGCATCGCAGATGAAAATCCAACCTCTGCACTGGTGGGCAAGCCCAAGGACTCTTTTTTTGTACATATTTCATACTATGACATCCCTAACAGAAAGGAGAGGGGCGCAAGAAAGGGTAACAAAAGTTGGCAGAAAGTAAAGCTTAGGACACAATGACAGGAGATTGGAGAGAGAGAGAGAAACCAAAGGGCACAGAATAATGGGGTTAGAGAGAGATCAAAGATTAGCAAAGTGACAAGAGAGGTGCTCAAGAGCTCAAAGGCTTGCATTAACCCCCCTACTGTAAGCAGTGTTTCAGCACTGACCCTTTATGTGGTAAGGTTTTCATGGATTTCGTTAGTAGAAAAAGTACCTCATAATGTTTTACAAGAATACTAAAGCAAATTTATGACCCCAGGATTCTCTGGTCTGACCCCTAACATTTGAAGCAGAGGGTCGATCTGACACCCACTTTACTAGTGCTAATGCAAGCCATGAGAGCTACTGTATTAAATTCATACCCATCATATTTAGAGCTCCAAGAAAAAACAGACATTCACTCCATCTTATTTTCACTGGTGGAACACTAGAGTTGCTACTGCATAGTGACTTACCTATTTTTTTGTTTTATTTTTATTTAAATTTTGGTAACCGTGTAGGCCCACTGGGACCTTGACAGTCCCCTTTTCAGGGGTGATCTGGGATTACCTAATATTCACTATTTTCACGCTAATATGAAACCAGCAAATATAGTGAAAAAAACAGTGAATATTTTCTCTTATACAGTATTATGACAACTTAAAATATAACTATGGGAAAAATATAAACACATTATCCAACTATGTGAAGGGACAGTACTAACCTGCACCAAAAGGCAAAAGTTGCATCCTGCCCAAAAATGACCCATCTTCCCTCTGCCAGTGGGTTCAAATTGATGTACCAGCTCTATAATATCTACAAAGAAGGAAATGTGAATGGCACAGTATCCGCCATAGATTATGTTTGGAACCAGTAGGTTCCACTTTATACCTACATTTTGTGCACTAGTGGGTTCAAGCTGACCCAGGTTTTAACCCCCCTCCCCCCCAGGGCAGTCATAGGCTATGTGGGGACAAAATAACTGAAAATGCTCTTTAAGGCCTATCAAGTGCCAAACGAAGCAATATCAGGCGTGTATTTAAATTCCAAACAGTCCCGATTTATATTTCACACCTGGCTGGTTAGATGACACAACACCTTTCATAAAGTATCAAAAATGTTTATTAACATAGAAACTTTGTTGCTTCCAAATCAGATTTTGTCTATTGCATTAATGGGGATGTTTTTATATATTCTGCAACTTAGCCTCATATTTTTTTTTTTTTTAATATCTACTGATTGTAACGTATGTTTTTGTTATTCATGTTCTTTACTACGAAGCTCAGAACTTCCTTGAAAATTAAGTTTTTTGTATTCTAGAGGACTCGGACATTTAAATGAATGGAGAGATACTACAGGGTCTTGTGGACATCTAAGGCAGGATTTTCAAAAGCCAGGATACATCTATGAGATGCACCAGTGTCTGCTTGGCCCTGCAGTGTCTGCCACCCACCTGGATGTGGCGGGTGTAATTTTCAGAACCTCATCTAACTTGGGCTGCATCTGCCTTTCTCATGCATCTACAAATGTTAGACATCTTCTGGAGCAGCCGGCCCAGTGGCACTGAGGGCTGAGGCAGGTTCAGGAACGAGCCCGGGCCATTGGAGGTTGGTGCAGGGGGGGGGATGCAGAGCTGGATGGAGCTGCCGGTAGGCAGCTCTCCTCTCCAGGGAGGTGTGGTGGCTACCCTCAGCTAATGGCTGCCTCCTGGTGGAGGCCAAGGGCAGCACAGGCCCAGAGGGTGGCAAGCATTAGGCCATGGGGTGGAGGATAGGGGTCGTTACCGGGGCCGTAAGGTGCATGCGTGCCTCCATGCACATGCGCGCCTACTCCTGGGGCACCTGGGAGAAAAAACAGAGGGGAAACACACTGGCGGCAGGATGAGCATCAACCCCGCTGCACATGCCACTCCCAGACTGGGTGTAAGGTAAGACCCAGTAATTCTGGGGGGAATGGGGTGGTGGGGGGAGTCGATCTGATGGAGGCCAGTGGCAGGGTGCAAAAATTGTTCCTTGATAAAAAAAAGACATCTTCTGGAGCAAAGAATGTGGGTGGGGGGCTGATTGTAAACCCACTCATCCGAAGCGGCAGCAGACACTGAGAGGAGCACTAGCAGAGAGGTGTGTTGTGCCTATCTTTCCTTCGATGCAATCAATGTGCAATGTGAGAATAGAGAGCAGTTTGCACCAGTCAAGAGCACTGTTCAAATGGTGACAGATAGTCGCAGTTCAGGTTTCCTCCAAGAATTCTTTGGATTAAAATAGGGGACAATTCCTTGACAATCTGAGTCACTGGAAAATGCCATTATGTCATACTGCGCAAGTACTAAGTTCCTCTCAGGCTAAAAATCAATGTGGAGTCAGGTCTGCTGGATGCACTGCCCTGAGAAGAAAGCTGCCTGTGTAAACAATGGTGAGAAGCAGCATGGTTTAGCAGTTAGAGCACAGGCTTGTGTTACCAGGAGACCCAGTTTCAAATCCTGGAGCAAATTATGCACTGTGCTGCATCTCAACTAGCTGGGGGAGTGCCAAGGATAACCACAGCAGCAACTGACTAAAGAAACTGTAAGGCCAGAACAAATGAATGAATCCTCATATTTTGGGGGGCATTTTTCCTGTAGCAGCAAACAAAATTTTCTTCTTTCTAAATTTGGTTTCCATCACAAGCTTGAATGTGACAATAACACAAAGTACATATTTTGCTACAGGGGAATATTGTGGTCAAAAGCTCCACATTAGCCTTCTGTGACATGATAATCTGTTAAATATTCAGTCAGAACTCTGTGTGTGTGTGTGTTTGTACACACACACACACACACACACACACACACACACACACACACACACACACACACACAGTGGTTGGCCTAATGTACTTTTTTTTAAAATTTATCATCAGATACTGCACTCTGCAGGGTGTGCCCTCCTCCCATGCTCACCCAGGCATTGGTATAGCTTGCTATCTCAATACAGTCCCCTCCCCATATCAAATCATTTTGGCATGCACCACCATCCTTGAAAGCAGAACCCTGGTCCCCAATAGTACAGGAATTATGGGACCAGATTTTTTTTTGGGGGGGGGGAGAACTAAAGACATGGAACAAGAAACGTTCACCAAAACAAAAAAGGAAAAAAAGGTCCAGTGAGCCATCTTGTTTAACCTAATCTAATATTAAGGAATAAAAGAACATTAAAAAAAAAAATTACACAGAAAGGGGCCTGGCGGAGCAAGCTACACATTCATCACACTACTGTAGGAGACCCGGATTTAACTTTTGTCTCCAATTCCACTGCTCTCAGCCAGTGAGGTCTAGGATGTCTATCAGTGTTTCCTGCAACAGATGCTGGGATGTTATGGCCATCACTGGTGACCACAAAGTCAGCTGCAGCCCACCCTCTCCACAAACACAGGAGTGGCATCCCAGGCAGCATCTGATCAGGGATGGCAGGAGGGCAACCCTGGCTCCACCCTAACCAGAGGTAACAGCTGTGGCTAGCCTGCTCAACTAAAGTCCGTAACCTCACCCTTCGCCAGGAAGCACCACTCCAACCTCAAAAGATGGAATTTGTTTCCCAGACTAGGTCAGGAATTCTTGCCAGGGTGGATTGGTTCTCAAGGGGTTTGTAGCAGTGCAAGAGGGAGTTTGGAGCCATGGAAGCCAGGTAGCTTTAGATTACAAAAAACTGACAGGCAGTAAAGACCATACACATGTTGCTCAATAACCCCATCATTTGATTTGTGGAAATGAAACACAGCTTAGGAAGCATAGCTATAAACACTAGTGGGTTATGTTTCCTGTGCCAGCCATGTTAATTCTGCCAAGGAAAGCATATTTATTCCCAAGAGTAAAAGTCATACTTAAAAGGCTAAAGCATAATTAACAAAATAACTGTCAAACACGGAAATTGTGTCCTGGCAATTGACTGCAGGCTACTGTTCAATCCAGACAAATATGAAGTTGCCCCACCCAACCCACGCTCAATGTCTAGGACCCTCTCTTACAATGTAGTGGATACCTTTGCTACCTTCGGTATCATCAACAAGGACTGTACTCTACTTGTCACCACAACTCAGCCTAGAGTTACAACTAACCTGCATTGGCTGCTCAGGTCTCTACCCAGAGCAGAATTAAACCATGTAGCAAATACCTACCTTTCTCAGAATAGCGGACTAAGTGACAATAAAGTTCAGTATGGAGTACCCTACTGGTCTTATGCTACTAATGTGCTCCAACGCAGAGTCCCCAACATGTACTGGGACCACCCACATAATTCTCAAAAATTAACTTTACTCAAACTGTACTTTACAAAATGACACCGTCCACTAAAAGTAACACCCTGCCTAATCAAAAGTTCAGACAAATATTGTCATTTATCAATCTGTACTACACTTTAGGGACAGCAAGATCTGATTTTGAATAAACTGGTTCATCTAAACATCCACTCAGGTTAACTTAATCAGCCCAGAAAGCCTGCACATTATGTTGCCTTCAATTGTCAGATCAAGAGAAATCCCACAGTGTAACAGGTAAGACCTGTAAGAATGTGCTTATTTCAGAAATACTTAATAAAACATTAAAAAGCATTACTTAACAGAGTGGTTATCACACACTGAGCAGCCTACTCAGTGAGGTTGTGGAGGCTGACACTTCAGGTTTTAAAAGTGGGACATGTTGATAGATTTGGTATCGGGAAAGCATCAAGGCTTACACAGCATGAGTAGGCGTAGCTTTCCAACTAAGTTTAGATGTATGCCCACTCAAATTAGGTGGAATCACCACTGTTGTACACCATGGACACAAATCACAACCAATGCCACATATCTGTGTTACTACGTACAATACTAAAGTATCTGAAATCCTGCCATAATTGTCAGGACACATTGTTTGCTTTTCCAAAGTGCACTGCAGAGATTCCCTAAGGATTAGCAGGTTTGCAAAGAATGATTTTTGTTTCCACGGTCATCATGATGGGCCGTAAACCTAGTGCCCACCCCCCAACCTTGCTACCTTACCAAATGTGTCTGTTTACACCAGTCATTTGATCCAGTTTAAAATAAATTCTGAACTATATTGCTGACTACTACTACTTCAGTTTGTGTTCAAATCAAAATGTTTAACAATGAAGCAAAAGCTATTTCTGCCAGCATTATAGATATTTGTGTGTGCGCAAAGTACAATTACATAAAGTGCTTACAATTGCAAATGAATAAAAGAAAATTCTGCATTTTACTGCACCTGGACTACTAAAATTTTGTGCAAGACCCTTTAAAATAGTATGGTGCCCCAATCTGCCTGCTGGAAAGTGTCCCTTGCTGCTATGGAAAAGACATCTACATATCTGCAACCTCCCAGTTATTGATCAGTAGAATAGGGTGGTGCCTCTGCATAATGCTGACACCAGCGTTAAGCCCTCATGGTGCAATGAAGTCCTGTCATTAAAGATAACACACTGATGAGGTCATCTCCATCTCACTTTATAGGGCCAGATTTTAAATTGCAGACATTTGTCAATGCAATTAATACTGTACTGGCATTGGGACAAAAAGGCAGCATAACATCGCTGCACTAGATATCAAGCTGTACCCCACTAAGAATAGCACTGCAACCCTAAAAGAACCAGCGTTGCATGTTCCATGTACCGCTACCCAACACAAAACCCCTCTGTAGTAGATGCCCTGACACTCCACTCTTTAGCTATGAAGAAGCCCCGCAAACTTACCAGCATGCCATCGAAACATAGAAACGTAGAAGATGACGGCAGATATGGACCGCAAGGCCCATCCAGTCTGCCCATTTTGTCTACCTTATTAATGTGCCATAGGCCTTTACTCTGTCAATGGCCTATCTATTCATACTCATCTATATTGCTCCCTTATGCATATCCCATGCCTGTTTGAAGCTCTGCACTGTATTCATGTCCACCACTTCCTGAGGTAGGCTGTTCCATGCATCCACCACCCTTTCTGTGAAAAAGAACTTAGTCACATTATCCCTTAATCTGCCTCCTTCTAATGTCATGATGTGTCCTCTTGCCCTGCTATTTTTCTTTTATTGAAACATGTTACTCTTTCACCTTGTTAATGCCCATAAGATGTTTGAATGTTTCGATCATATCACCTCTTTCTCTCCTTTGCTCTAGGGTATACATATTGAGCTCCATTAATCTGTCCTCATATGTTTTCTGATGCAGTCCCTGCACCATTTTGGTTGCCCTTTTCTGGACTGCCTCCATTTTGTTAATGTCCTTGTGCAGGTGTGGTCTCCAGTACTGCACACAGTACTCCAAACGGGGTCTAACCAGTGTCTTGTAAAGAGGGATTATTACTCCTTTTATGACTTGTGATACCACTGATAATATACCCCAACATTCCTCTAGCCTTGCCTGCTGCTTTAGTGGTCTGCTTGGATGATTTCAGGTCATCTGTGATGATGTTACCCAAGTCTCTTTCTTCCCTTGTTATTGCCAGCAACTCCCATCCCAACCTATAGGTGGCTTCAGGGTTTCTCTTCCCTATTAGCATGATCTTGCACTTCTTTGCATTAAACCCCAGTTGCCACTCTTCCAACTATTTTGCCAGTTTATCTAGTTCTCCTCTCATTCTGCCCACCCCATCTGGACCAACATCCTCCCTAACTGACCATCAAGATACAATCTGAAAGGCAGGTGGGCCATTCTCCCATCAGTGAAGCTGAAACAAAATGTTGCTAAGAGGGGACATTCAGGTCACTACCACCAACATTTTAACAATGCAGGCAATACCGTACATCAGCAGCCCCAGACTCCCAGTTAGAATTTAAAGAATTTAGATCTAGTCATAAAAACAACCCATCTCAAATGCAAGCCAATTTTTATCTTTTTTTCTTTAAAACTGGGATGGACAATGTTCCACAAACTGGATCTGCTGTTCCTAGAGCTGGTCTAGTCCTAAAACAAAGGAACCAAATCAAATCTTGTGGTTCAAAATCACAATGAACAGTGATCACAGAATGAGCATAAAATGCATGTCCAAACACAGATGCAAATTACAATGTTAAAGAAACAATCTTTTAATATTCTTATGAGAAGCAGGAAAAGTTTTCTCAGCTCTAATTACTGTTTTTTTAAGCAAGAAAGCATGCACGACACTGTGTGTGTGTGTGTGTGTTCGGCTGTGATAATGGCACACTTCATGTAGGTTGAAGCACAGGAAATGATTTCTTATTAACAGCACTTGCAACTTTTCTATTTTCAGACATAATATAAATACCCCCAAAATAATCCATAGTTAAGTGTGCCCAAAAAAGCTGATGTGAAAAGTAACCTGTCTTTGGTATTGCTGTCTTTCATGGGTAACATTCTGAATAGTCTTCTTTAATGAACCAATAATTTGGAGTTTTGACCCTGTCACTGCATGACATGTACAGAACTGTATGAGCTACTGTGAGGACTCAATAGCTTGTATGCAGGATTCAGTAAAGCAGTAACAGTCAACCTTCTTAATTAATGGTTTCTGTGAAGAAAATTGTGTAGAAGATGTCCATAAAAAGAAACAATACAAAACACTGTTTTTCTTATCAATTTATATTTGGGTATTGTAAATATGGATTTTTTTTTATTGTTTTTGGTAGCTGGGTAAAGCCCATTAAGCACAAGTGCCTTTTTTATGGGTGACCCTGGGGCACTGGGGGTGTTAAGTGACTTGTTCAGGGCCAGACAGTATGCAGGTGGTGTTTGTGAGTTTCAAACCAAGGTCTGCTGGATGTACCAAGCTCATTCACAGTTCATTACCCTAACTTCTAGGCTTTAATGCCAACCCATTTGGAGGGAAGAATATACATTTTGTAAATAGGAACAGTACAAGAATCTAATAGCACATTCTTACTGTTCCCTTTACCTAATTTTTAAAGTTCCACGCCAGACTTTTTTACTAATAGCATAACTGATTTAGCATTAGGTCAACTAGCCAAACTGTTTTTTTTTTTGTTTTTGTTTTTTTCAGAAAGAACAGTAATATCTATTTTAAAATTTGCCATGACATCTTTTTTATTTCTTTAAATGGGCACTTCAGACAAAATATCAGTACTGGCATTATATAATGGTGACATGTTGCTAAAAAGAATGAAGCATTCTTCTGGCAAAGGAAACTGAACACAAGATTAAGGCAGCAGTACATGTTGTGGTGGAAAGTTTGATCTGTGTCTTTTTGTTCTATTTAACAGTACCCCTGTTCTCCTGTCTCATATGAGGAGCCTCTTCACTCTTGTGAATCTGCTTTAGTACTATTTTTAAATGTCAAATATTATAAGGAGTTCTCCTTTTTATATGGCTATCTCCACATTTTGATCATTATTCTCTGTTGGTTTTGAGCATTTATTGTACCATAAGGTTAGCGAGCAGTGTCTGTTGCATCTGATTTCATGCTTGGTACAGGAAAAGTAATATTCAAGAATGAATGTTCAAAACAAATGAGAATAACTTTAATTATATCAAATAAAAAAACACTAAGGCAGACAAAACTGGGTGAAAAGGACTTCTCACAAGAAAAGAAAAGAAGCACACTGTAAAATACAATGTACAATAAACAATAAACAGGAGTGGTCATACTTGTTTTACGCAATATGCACTGCTGCTTTAACAAGAACTGGCATATGTTCATAACAAAACCAAGGTATCAAAATTGTCCTAATTTAAGAGCATTTTCAGAAATACAGTACAATTCATATTAAACTGTTCCTCCAATGAGTTGCTTAAGCATTTCTGATTGAGTTGCACAAGTGTTGCTGGCTCTAATATGAAGCCATACACAAGCTGTTTCTTGATAGTTGAAACTCAGTTCTGAATTGCCTTGTGACTGGACTTCAGATGCATTTTAACTGATTTGCAAAAATGTTTTTGTAAACATTGCTCTTGAGCTGGTTAAGCATTGAAAAACAATGCAACATGAGTTGCTAATGCATTGCCAACTGTAGAAAACAATGGTAAAACACCTGATTTGCAGGACAGTTTAATGTAATGTGTACTGTAGTCTTCCATCATTAATTAAATGTCAATGTCCTCCAGCTCCTTTACATGGAGCTGAGATAAAGCTGTAATATTATAATTATAATAAACACTTTACTCACATTATTATTGCTCTTCATTACAAAACTAATACCATATCACAATATTTTCCATCAAACTGGACTCAGTTTTTTGAGGGTTTTTGCATTTAGTGTTCTTGTCATTACAAGACTTTTAAAAATTAATTGAAGTCAGTATCAATTATACAATCATTTTATGCCAACACTATGAAAAATAAACTAAAGAGCTGATGACAGCACTGTTTAATATTTATCATAAGCATGTATCTCTATAATATTGGATTTGATCACACTTTCAAAAACTGCATCACTAATGTGTTGAAATAAAATGGCTTTTTTAGGATTCCCTGGTCATTCTATTATGAACTTATACTGGCAATATCAAAATGACTACTGTCCAAGGTAATTTAATATCAGCTTCATGTAATCTCCACCATAACATCATGCATACAGTTGGATCAGTAGCTGAGAAAATTCTTGCTGATATCAGATATGTCATATAATATTATGAATTATATATTAGTATAAAGAACAGCAGAGTCTGCCAGAATGCAGCTCAATTCTTGGTTACCAGTTTTCAAATCAATCAATAAATAAATATATAATTAAAATTAATTCTATAGCAGACTTGTAGTACTGCAGGAAACAAGGCAATTTCAATGGCAGTTAATCCCCTTTATCATGCAGGAAGCTATGACACTGCATTGCATTGTCCCAGGATCCACACAATATAATATAATATAATATAATATAATATAATATAATATAATATAATATAATATAATATTAGTATAGTATACTATAACATAATATAATACAATATAATTTTGCTATATCAGGTTATGAGATTGCAGAGATTCAGTTAATTTACTTTTGGAGCAAATTAAACATTTCTACAAGTCCACATTTGTAAGTCATTCTAGCTTTTTGGAAGTCAGAAAGCTTCTCCTTTCCTAAATTTTGGAAGTCACTATTCTAAGAGACAACCAGTTTTTAGAGGTTGATAAAAAATATTACTAAGACCTCGTCTTTAAGAAAAAAAATCATTTTTGAATTCCATTCTTGCATAATTAAATGCTAGCTAATTTTTCCTTTTCCATTTCTGTGACTCAGCTAATTTCTCCCTGTATAGTTGAAAAGTGTTTACCTCATTTGTGGAAGGTCAATACTTCCAAAAAGGAGTTGGCAGAAGCTCAGTCCAATAGTTACAGAAAGCTTAACAGACACAATGACAAAATGCTTACAATACTTACTTATTGTCTAAATGCACTGCCGCATGCTAGACCATGAAGGACATGAGCATTTATACAGTTCTTAGGTTCCTATGGATTAATTAAGGACTCATGAGGGGATGAAGTTCTCTTAATTATGCCAACCTTTATTTTAAGGTACAGAAGTTAATGGTAATGAGGTGGGCTTTGTTTTTGTTTTTACAGTTATTCATCCACAATAGACAAGTAGACCAGCTGAGATGCAACATTAATTTCAGGTAGGGGCGGTAGGGGGGCTGTTTCTAAATAGATTTACAGCAGCTTGCATTAAAGTACTTGGAGGTTAAATGACTTACCCAATGCCAATCAGTAAATTAGTAACTATTGCTGAAATTAAAATCTGGATTGCCTGTCTTGTAGTTCTGAACTCCAACCACTAGAGTACAATACTGCACATGATATGAAGGCAGTTATGTTGGAGAAGACTGTAGTCTGGGTCTGGTCACAGTAGAAATACCTTCCGTGTTATAAAATGGGTTCGATAAACCATATCATGTGCTTAGTTAAACGTGATCACCTGACAATGTTTTTTTTTTTTTTTAAGCACAACAGCACGGGTCAGAAATTCTTAACATTCTGAATCTCACTACTAAGTTTGGAAATTTGAAATCATGTGACTCATTTTTATCACTACAATAAGACACTCCAAAGTGTGTGTTTGAGAGTGCGTTTGTGTATGCATATATATATATATATTTGTGTGTGTGGAGGGATAAGATCCATTAAGCAAGCTCATTTGCAAGGATCTCCCCTGTACAACTTGCATAAGCAATACACAGAGCAGTGTACAGAGCAATTAATATTTACAATATAAACACTATTTACAGTCCAACGGTCAGTCCTCTTAGGCACTGACAAAACATTAAATTTATAATACACACAGATTTTCAGAAGAGCAGCAATGAGTAATAATACAAGGAAAGTACAATGTTACAGACTTCTTATTCAAAATACAGGCTTTTGGTATAGGGTTCCCAATGTAAGGTGTGAGCAATATAACATAATGTGTGTAATTGTTGGACATCAGCACTTTTCGGGTGCATAAGATTCCTAAAGCATGCCGTTATTCTACAATAATGCACACCTTGTCATGCCTAAAACTGCTTAAGTAACACCCACTTTGGAAAAAAGTGTTCCCTTTACTCAAAAGGTCCAGGAAGGGCAGCAATGTTTGTTTCTAAGGATAAGGGGGCAGAAAAGAACCTTTTTATTTTAAATTAGTGTTCATGAACACAATGTGGGTACTCTACTCCACCTTGCTCCATGTTCCATAACCCTCTGACACATGGTGCACTCATCATATGTGCCCTCTAGTCCAATTGATGGGGAAAACTATCCAGGAAGTAAAATCCCTTTGAGGAGCTCCTAACAAATCTGTAGTGAACTAGAAGCAGGGCACATCAGTGCCTAATACAGGGCCCACAAAGGATTGCAGCAGGTGGGTTTGCCCGTGGCAGCTGACCCTACTGACACCTGAGCTGGAAGGTACATGAGGTAGGCATGGATACTCGTACTGGGGAGGGGCCATGTAGAAGGGTATGGTTGTGCCCAGCCTCATGTTGTGTTTTGCTGTTCACCGAATCATGCCTTATTGCAGCATTGTGTGGCAGTCAGTGATGCAATGCCTGCTTTGTGCTGTGGAGATGCTGATACTTAAATTGTGTCTCATTTCTCACCCATAGGTGGCCTTAGCAATACATTCACATTTTCAAATGGGTGTATCATTATTAAAGTCACCCTGGATCTTAGCAGTCACCATATGAAAGCACCCACCAAAAAACATTTTTCCCTTCCCTTAAACAGAAATGCCAAAATTATGAGCCATTTTGTGTGATGTCTGCCAAATGAAGCCAGTCTCATAGATCTGAAAACTCATCCTGGATCTTGGCCTCCATCACATAAAAGCAGCCCCTGAAAAACACCTTTCCCCTTTTGTATCAGATTCTGCTTTGAAGGGAATTTACGGGACACCTTGGTGAATATGAATCTGAGATTTCAGGTTAACATAACCACAAATGCCAAACTTATGAGCCATTTCATGTGATGTCGGCCTAGTGAAATCAGGCTCACAGACATTAGAACTAAGGGTGTTCAAGTAATCATTTGTATTTCCTAAATACCACGAATAATGCACTATTCATTATTCCGATTTGAATAAAGAATAGTACCTCTGAATAGAATATCCGGCTGAATATTCAGGATAAGGCATTCACTCACCCCTACTGAGAACTCACTCTGGATCTTGGAAACTGGAACACATACAGGAGACTTAGGAATCAGTGTAAACAAGATGCTACTCTTCTCAAGGCCTCCTATTTTAAGTCACAACAAATAAGAAATCTAGGTGACTCTCGTAGTTTTGGGGCATCTGTGAACTCAGTCATGAAAAATGCCCCTAAGCTAAACACTATTAATCTGATCATGGATTCAGGCCTGCAAACTAACCTGTTAACTGTATCAAAAGTATTTAACAACAAATTCATGAATCTTGAATTGTACATGGCCCAACTCCCCACAGCCCCTAGAGTAATTAATCAATCAAAGAGTCAGAGTGGAAAAAGAACTGATTGTCCCCCTTTCCATTTCAAAACCACATCCATTCTAGAGATACGTCGTCTCCTGCAAACACTCCCTATCTTGAGCAGTGCAGGGAGTGATGGGCTCTGTTCCAGGTTCTTGAAATTAGTGATAGATTGCATTGCCAAACCACTCTCTTTTATCATCAGTCTATCACTGTCTACTTCCACCATTTCTATACTCTGGAAAGAAGCCAGAGTTGTTCCTATATTTAAAATGGGAGTTCCAAAGCTACCTGAAAAATAGGGACTGGTATCCATTCTGCCACAGATGAGCAAAATCCTAGAGAAAACAGTGTTTCAGCAAATATCAGAACACCTTGAGACATATAATCTTCTATCCAAGGACCAGCACGGTTTTAGAAAAGGTTTTAGTACTACCACAGTTCTTGCACAATTCACGGATCATGTAATTAAAAAATAAGTGGGAACGTGCCCTAAGCATGACCATCTCTGCCCGTTCCCACTTATTTTTTTATTCCTACATTTGGCTGGGCATTGCATCCCTGAAATGTGAGTATCTCATTTCAGCACTACCTTTTGTAAAGGCTAGCCATTTGATAAGTGGGGATGGGGCTGGGTGGTGCCCTGGGTAAGAAGAGGAAGGGCATGAGTGCATCTCTTAGATGAACATTTCTCCAGAAGTTCTGAGAGGATAGTCCCCATCTTGTCTGTATATTCTGAAATGTATCCACCCTTCCTGAAAGTGGTTTGAGAATATCCTTAATGTAAAATATGCCTTTGGTGACCCAGAGCGGCCAGCATATGGGTCTCTTATTGATTAGAAGTTAAGGGTTAAGTCAGAGAGGTGTGTGTGAAAGGGTGGTTGGGATGTTTTAGTTTTTTTGTGCAGTGCTCTCCAGTATTTAAGCATGGGGTCTATAACAGGCTGAGTGTATTGTTTCAGGGAGTGGTTGCCCCATAACAGGGAGGCTAGTAAGGGTGTTCCCACATGGTCCTGCCCCATCTGGACCCATTACAAGGATGTTTCTGAGCTTGGCTGGAACTAGTGGAGCACTTGGGCATTTTGAAAGGCCAGTTTGTACCCCTCAATCCATGGGAGGCCCCAACCAACCACCCTCCAATGTGCCCTTAATTTATTTCAGCTACATTGTGGCCTCTGTCCATTCCATAAGAAGGAACCTATCATTGTATGAATTTTCTGGTACCAGGAGGCTGGAATTTCTAATGGAATGTGTGATAGTAGGTAAAAGATTTTAGGAGTCAAAGTCATTTTGGTGGTGGCTACCTTCCTGGCCATAATTAAGTTAAGGCGTGTCCAGCAGCCTAGTTCAGCCCTACATTCAGTTAGTAATGGACATATGTTTTTCTCCCAGATTTTCTCTATGTTGGTTGTAATTCTAATTCCTATTTAATTTCTTCCTAATTCCATTTTAGGCCATGTGTTGGGATGTTCTGTGGCTGACTTGTGGGGTTAAGGGGGAGAATCACTGGTTTTGATTGGTTCACTTTCAGTCCTGAATACTCCGTGAAGTCCGTCAGGAGGTCAAGCAGTGGCCCCAGTGAGCATTTGACATCAGCTAGGAGGATCAGGATGTCATCAGTGTACATCAGTGTGGCGTACTGATCTCTCCCTATTTGTAGGCCACATGTCTTTGTGCTGCTGTATAGCTGAGGCCAGGGGCTCAACTGCCAGGATGAAAAGAAAGGGGGACAGGGGACATCCTTGTGTGGTGCCCCTTTCTAGGGTGAAAGGATCCGACAGGAAAGAGATTGTTAGCACTCTAGCTTATGGGGCTGCATAAATGGTGCTAATCCATGAACAAAACCTGGGACCTAAGCCAAAATGTTGTAAGAGAGTGTGGAGGCAATCCCACTTGACTGAGTCGAAAGCCTTCTCAAAGTCGACAGCAAGTGCAGCTGCCAGATTTCAGGCACAGTGTATGAAATTTAGAAGGGAACAGATGTGATCTGCACTGTACCATCTCTGCATGAATCCTACCTGAGATGGGTGTATTAGGGCAGGCAGGAGCGGGTTTAACCTTGTAGCTATGGCTTTTACATATGTCTTGCTGTCAGTGTTAATGAAGGAGATGGGTCTATAGCTAGCCACTAATGTGGGGTCTTTGCCCTTTTCAGATAATACTGTTGTAGCAGCATCCCTTAATGTGGGTGAGAGAGTACCCTTCTGTTCTTCCAAGTACACTTGGCAGAGTATCGTGGAAATTGCTGGGGTGAGGGCTGGTAGGAAATCAACTGAAAATCCATCTCCCACAGGGCCTTACCTTTTTTTAGGGACATAATTATTGACTTCCTCCACGGTGAGAGGGGCATCCAGTAGAGTCATTTGCTGTGCTGACAGCCTAGGTAGGGAAAGCTGATCGAAAAAAGGTTGTATACCTGTGGAAGTGGTGTGGTGTGATGTAGTGTATAGGCTAGCATAGTCAGCTCTCATGAGCCGACTATGCTAGCTTAAGAAGTTCAAGAGCAAGTTGGATAAATATCTACTAGGTTTGGAGAGTTGATTAAATTCACCCCACTGGTGTGGGAAAGGTGGTCTCGATGGGCCTAGAGCCTTCCTCCACCTTTCCAAAACCTTTCCAAAACTGAGTAATACCGAGTAATAACATTAACCCCTTTCACAGACGTTTGTAGCTTTTGCATACGTGGGTCTTTCAGACCTGGGATATAGCTATTGGCCTGCTGCTTCCGCAGTTGGTAAGCTAGTACCTTCCCAACCCAGCACTGTAGCAAGCTGGCATTCCCCTCAGGCACCCTCTAGCAGCCCTTTCTGACCCAGCAGTAAAGCAAGCCAGCGGTCCCCTTTGACATCCTCTAGCAGGTATGGAGATCTTCAAAACAGTCTCTGGAGCTATGTTAAGGACTTGGCACTATTTTCAAATCTCTACACCCAGGCTGACTGAAACTAGTACAGTCTGTTCTCATATGAGACATTTCTCTAGCCTGTTTATCCGCTGTGCCTTTTCTTTTTCAGCCCTTCCCGACCCAGCAGTGAAGCAAGCTGGTGGTGCCCTCAGGTGTCCTCTAGCAGGTACAAAGATCCTCAGAAGCAGTCTCTGGATCTGTGCTATTCCACCATCTCCAACCTTGGCTGTCTCACCACTTGTAGATGCAGGTGATCATGTGACTTGGTCAAGTGTATGTCTTGCTTTTTGAAACATACTTTTTTCTCATTAGCATCCTAACACCTCTCACCACTAGAGGCCACTGCACCTCTCTCTCACTGGCGTTTCCAACCCTCTTGAGTCCTAATAGTGTGATTTTCTCCCTCTTAACTTCATCCTCTCTGATACACCTTTCCTACCTTGGACCCTGCTACTCATCATGTTCTCCTCACTCTCCTTCCCTCTCTATCGGGTATAATTTCTCCTTTTCTACTTATCATGCTCACAGTCTTCTCCCCTTTCTCACCAGTCATCAGTCCCTTTCCCCTCCACACTCAATATATCAACCCACACCTCAGACCCCCAGTCCCACTTTTCTGCTACTTATCCTGTACGCCAAGCATCCAGGAAGTTAAACTATGTCTCCCCCCCCAAAGCAAAAAAAAATGATCATTGAAAATGTTTTATGAGCCTTTGAGTAGTATGAATACTTCTTCAAAAAAGGGAAAATACATCTAAATGGATCAGACAAATTTAAGTCTTGAATCCCTTGTTTTAATATTTGAAGGGCCTTTATCTCTCTCTCTCTCTCTCTCTCTCTCATTGGAAGCTCTCTATCAATCAGTTTGTTTGTTAAATTAAAGTCCCCCCCCCCCTATAATTATACTATTACCTGGTTGGGATAATTAAAAAAAAAAAATCTGTGAAAAAACTTGGATTGTCCTGATTAGGGCCATATATCGAAACTATTGTAAACTGTTTGTTCCAGATTTTTACCTCCATCATCACATAACGACCTTCCACATCTATCACAGATTTAACCAATTGATGACTAATCCATTTCCTAATAAAGATGGCCGTACCTCTAGCCCTATCAGAAAGTTCAGAGATATAACCCACTGCCCCTAATAAGTTACCAAAGTACAAGGCATTGTTCTTATCAAAGTGGGTCTCTTGTAACATAAGACAATCTATTATTCTATTTTTTAGCTAGCTGAACTACCCTCCTTATTTTAATTCTTTCTTTACACCCATTAAGATTCCAAGACATAAATTTCAAAAAGGTCATTATAACTCAAATATTAGCCCACTGAAGCCTAACTATATATGAGTTGCAATTCTGCCACAATGGGGGTGTCTAGACACCTGGTCTCAAAAATAACAGGTCCATTCCGGTTGGTAAAAGGAAAATTAATAACAGGAATTTTGGTTCAGCAAATCCCATTACTGTAGAGCTTTGATTGCACCCATGCCTTCTGTGATTTATATCCCAAAACCTGTCAGAAACAAAATTCTTGTTAGTTTTCAATTTCATTTTTCTGATAGGTATAATTTTTATTGTTTTTTTATGTTATATTTTCATGAAATTTTACTAATGGAAAAGAAAAACCTATCTAGTAAAATCCCATCTACCCCAATCACCCATAGATAGACTTTGCATCTTAAATACGCTAATATAGGATGGAAGGTGATACGTTTTCCTAACCTCTCTAAATCTGAAGTTCCCTTTTGTAAACTCACAGTTCTTAAACAGACTGCAAAGCCTAAACAGTACAGAAATCCTATTACTTGAGGGACTCCCCCCCCCCCCAGAAGAGTGCTGAACCTTTGCTGTACACAAAGATATAGTGAGAATGGGGTGATATTAGCTCAGGCCTCTCCTACTCCTCCCCCTGACCTAAAAAGAAAGGAGAAGAAAAAAAGGGGGTGAAATATCAACCACTTAACCACCTTAACCATAATCAAAAACACCTGCTTTCTTTTTTCCCCTCCTTTACCCCTTCATCCATTTCCTATATCTTAATCCTAATACCCTAATTGAATTTCAGACTTTTCAGAATGATCTTTTCCCCTTTCCATAATTCTGCCTACGATGCCCCCCCCCCCCAACACCTGGATCTGATCTCTCAGAACTTTGTTGTGCTCTTTTCTTCAGAGCCTCTTCAACCTCAAAAGAGGATTGAAAAAACACAGTTCTGCCATCTAGATATAATCTCTATTTTGCTGGATACAACATTGAAAAAGTAATGCCCTTTCCTCAGCTTGTCTCTAACAGAATCAAAACTTTTCCTTTTTTGCCAAAATATTAGGTGGAATATCAGGATAGATTTGTAAGGACATGCCTTGATAGTGGAGACCCTTTTCTGCTCTTGCCTTTGCCAGAATGTTTTCCTTAACTTGGCATTTCAATGGTTTTATATACGTAAATCATGGCCTATTGAATTTATCCATAGGGCCAAAGGCCCGGTGTGCCCTGTCTAGTACAATCTTTTGATCAGGGAAAGATAGGCCCAGAGATTTAGTAGAAAGCTCTTCACACTGGCTTAATGGATTTCTCCCTTCAATTCCTTCTGGCAAGCTTCCTATGTTTAAATTACACCTCCTTGATCTGGATTCCAAATCTTCAATTTTTAATTTTAAGACTTCCAGTTTTTTGTTACTTTTTTCCAAATCATTAGAAATGCCAGACATAGTGTCTTCTATATTACTAATACAATTTTCACATTCTGCTGTCCTGTGGGTTAACAGCTCAAATTGTTCTGTTACTTCTGAAAATTTCTGTGACAGATGAAACTGCCAAATTCAGGTTTGCAAAGCCTTGTCTCATTTCTTTTATTAAAGATTGGTGTGGGTCTTCTGCACCAGCATTTTGTTTTTCAGAATTGTTGGTTCTTTGCTCTATATCCTCAACCCCCTATTGTTTTTCCCTCTTTACCCTTTTCTTCACTCATTTTTTTTTTATTTTGTTGATTATTGCCATTGCTGCCATTTCTGGAGGCTAACAAGGAGGGCATATTTTGTTCCATCTTCATCCTTGGTTTAGATTTTTTTGAGAGAATATCACACAAACAGGTAGGTGAGCTAAGAATGATTGATTGTGCAGTATCCCTAAAAACTTCACTAGATGGCTCACTTTTATTATCACAGTTGTTTACCCCTCCTTCTTTATCAGTTAATGCATTTACCCCCTTTGAGGGAGAGTTCATTTTTCTTTTTTTCCTTTTAGAGCTTGAGCCTGTAGACCCTAGAGGTTTCCTTTTAATGATCTCCAAAGAGGGGTTCTTTATTGAAGCACTCAATGCATCAGAGCCACTATTGCCAATAATACTAAGAGGAGGTAGATCCCCAGGTACAATTTTAACAACAGGCAACATCTTTTCTTTTGAAGCCTGAAATACAAAAAGCCCCTCCCTCTGCTGATTCCAGATGGATGGGTTACCTGAAGATGAGTCTGAAGTTGGAGCAAAGGTTGGACCTGAGCATTCTTCTTTTTCTACTGGAGCATAGGGTAATTCTCTATGTTCTTCCTGAGAAGTACCTATACTCTCAAGCCACTGTTTCTCAGTCTGGAACATCAGGCCTTTTGTGGACAACTCTGAGCTAGATATTTTATCCAACGCCAACACCGACAGCAAGTCAGGCATCCCCGAGATCGACAAAGCCCATCAGGAAATGGGACAGCCATATGAACTGGGGTTATCTACAGGCCTCCAGACCAGGGGGAGGACATAGACACATTACTGTTAGAAGATATACAAAATATGACAGCTAAAGGGGAGGTTCTGATAATGGAAGACTTCAACATGCCAGACACAGATTGGTCAATACCAGCAAGAACATCTGCCAGAACTAGACACATAGTGGATTCCCTGCAGGGGAAGGGCCTCAAACAACTGGTACAACAACCCACAAGAGACAGGGCTATCCTAGATCTTGTACTGACTAACAGGGAAAGGATCACAGATCTCCAGGTAGAAGGTCACCTGGGGGCCAGTGACCATCACATGGTATGGTTCAATTTGGCCATTAGAACTAAATCATCCCATTCCAAAGCAAACATATATGGGACTTCAGAGGAGCTCACTTTGATAAGATGGCCAACAGAGTTAAGCTAGCCCTGGCAAAAAGAAATACAGGTGAGGGGGTACAGGCAAAGTGGGCAAGCATTAAGGATGCAATACTTGAAGCAACATCCTATTGTGTTAGAGAGAAAAGGAAGTGCAAAAGAAGAAGGAAACCACTTTGATTCTCAAAAACAGTAGCAGAAAAAGTCAGAGCCCAAATGCTTTCCTTCAGGAAATAGGGAATGCAGCAGGATGAAGATAGGGAGGCATACCAAATTTCCCTAAGAGAAGCAGGGAAGACAATAAGGCAGGCAAAGGCCCAAACTGAGGAAACACTAGCACGAACAGTAAAAGAAGATGACAAGACTTTCTATAGATACATTAGTGAAAGGAGAAAGTCCAGTGGGGGTATTGCTTAGATCAAAGGGGATAAGAAGGCAGGTGAGGAGGAGGACCATGTAAAAGCATCTATCCTAAATAGATACTTCTGCTCAATATTTACTGAAGAGAAGGTAGGGCAGGGCCCACAGCTCAGCACCATGGACACGGGGGAAGGAGGTGTGCACTAGTCCCTGCACAAAAGAAAGGGCCCTACAAGAGCTCAATACATTCAGGGTGGACAAGGCAATGGGACCTGATGGCACACATCCCATGGTACTAAAGGAGCTAAGGGTGGAACTAGCAGAGCCATTATCAGAACTGTTTAGTGAGTCTCTGAGCACAGGAGAGGTCCCATAAGACTGGAGAAGGGCTCATGTGATCCTGCTCCACAACAGTAGTAGCAGAGAGGGGGCAGGGAACTACAGACCAGTCAGTCTTACTTCAGTAGTGGGCAAGATTATGGAGGCACTCCTTAAGGAAAGGATAGTGCAACACCTGGAATCCATAGGAGCAC
The DNA here is from genome assembly GCA_016271365.2 of Neoceratodus forsteri. NCBI lineage: Eukaryota > Metazoa > Chordata > Ceratodontiformes > Ceratodontidae > Neoceratodus > Neoceratodus forsteri. Next base: position 72,601,981 of record JADMNL010000033.1, read on the forward strand.
AGAATCCAAGACAACATGGGTTTACAACAGAAAAGTTCTGTCAAACTAATCTCATAGATTTCTTTGACTGGGTAACTGGAGTGGTGGACCAAGGGGGAGCAGTTGATGTCACCTACCTTGACTTCTTCAAAGCGTTCGATACTGTTACACATAGAAGATTAATTAATAAGCTGGGTAGGCTTAGGGTGGGACAAAAGTTGGTCAACTGGGTGGCAAACTGGTTGACGGGCAGAAAACAGAGAGTGGTGGTAAACAGTATACAGTCAGAAGAAATGCAAGTCACAAGTGAGGTACCTCAGGGATAAGTCCTGGGGCCAGTCCTCTTCAATATCTTCATCAGTGACATTGCAGATGGACTGGAGGGTAAAGTTTGTCTGTTTGCAAATGACACCGAGATCTGCAAGAGAGTAGATGATACAGATGGGGTGGGCAGAATGAGAAGAGATCTGGATAAACTGGCAAAATGGTTGGAAGAGTGGCATCTGGGGTTTAAGGCAAAGAAGTGCAAGATCATGCACATACGGAAGATTAACCCTGAAGCCACCTATAGATTGGGAGGGGAGTTGCTGGCAGTCACAAGGGAAGAAAGAGACTTGGGCATCATCATCACAGATGACCTGAAATCATCCAAGCAGACCACTAAAGCAGTAGGTGAGGCTAGGGGAATGTTGGGGTGTATTAGTAGGATATCACAAGTCATAAGAGGGAGGTAGTAAGCCCTCTTTATAAGACACTGGTTAGGCCCCATCTGGAGTACTGCATGCAGTATTGGAGGACACACCTTCACAAGGACATTAACCAGATTGAGGCAGTCCTGAGAAGGGCAACCAAAATGGTACAGGGATTGCATCCGAAAACATATGAGGACAGATTAACAGAGCTCAATATGTATACCCTAGAGCAAAGTAGGGAGAGCGGTGATATGATCAAAACATTCAAACACCTTAAGGGCATTAACAAGGTGAAAGAGTCTAACATGTTTCAATATAAGAAAAATGGCAGGACAAGAGGACACAGCATGAGATTAGAGGGAGGCTGGTTAAGGGGTAATGTAAAGAAGTTCTTTTTCCCAAAAAGGGTGGTGGATGTGTGGTACGGCCTACCTCAGGAAGTGGTGGATATGAATACAGTGCAGAGCTTCAGACAGGCATGGGATAGGCATAAGGGAGCAATACAGATGAGTATGAATAGATAGGACATTGACAGAGCAAAGGCTGATGGCACATTCATAAGGTAGAAAAAGAAATGGGCAGACTGGATGGGCCTTGCAGTGCTTATCTGCCATTAACTTCTATGTTTCTATGTAACTTCTTGTAAATGGGGCAATTGCCTGTCCTCCAGAGGTGCTCCTCAGAGATGAGTGCTCTACAGTCATTGCAGTGCAGTAGTCCCAAGTAGTGATGTGCCAAATTTTAATTTCATGGGTGAAGTTCCCGCAAAACTGGCAATTTCACTGTGTGAAATATTTTGCGGAGTTCAAGCATTCCACTAAATTTTGGTGGGTGTGAAATTTCAAAATTCTCATGGAACATATGGAAAACCCACTACACTTTTTGTAATATAATCTCCTGACTTCAGACATAGCTGAAGGTGAGATGGCGAGGACACTACCTTGTTTACACTACATGACCTCGAAATATTTTCAAATTACCTATGGACTTTTCAAAGATTGCCATTGAAAGTATATACAGAATACTACTACGTAAATCAAAGGGTAAGCATACTCAGGCTATTCTATGTAACCTAGCAAGGGACAAATACAAACTACCTATACCATGAGCAGCTCAGATTAGAGGTACTATTGATTTGAATGATGGTGAACATGTAATGTTATTTTCAGACTACAACTGCACAGCCCATCAGCACAGAAAAATGTTTCCCTAATCAGGAGGAAACTTATGAACGTTCTTCATGCCTTCTTGCCACCAGCTAAATTCAGACTTATTGTGAAGTGACATACACACACCCATACTGATCCTTGGGATGCTGGTCATATGACTGGTGACAAATATGTAAGCGGAGGTTGCAGCAGCAGCACATGTGGAAGACAGCAATGCAGGGGGAAGAATCAGACCAAACGTTGTTTTGGGTACATTTGTTTGGCCCTGGCAATACTGCATCTACTGAACCTTTTGGATTTGGTTGTAAGTAGGGGACTTTGATTGGTGGCAGAGCGTTTCTCATTTAACATCATGTAACATCATGACTGTATTTTATGGGCCCAGGGCATGTTTGAAAAAGGGCCTTGGCTCATAACATTTACCTGGTTAATAAAAGTTTAAATAAAAATTAAACAAAAAAAAATTGGGGAGATCATCAAGTGTTATTTAGCATGGGAGGAAGGAGTGGGTGGGCAAATACTATCCATATTAAATGCCTACATCGTTGACTGTTAAAATTCATTCAACATGCTTTATTACCAGGTTACCACACTGTTAGGTCCATATGTTTAAAATGTTAACAGTTATGATATTTATTGTTGCTGCAATAATTCTGATTAGTATTGATATTGAGTGGTGTCAGACAGCATAACTACTTGGACTACCCCGTCGATTCTGCATCATGGGATGCACGAATGACATTTCCACTAGGGTCTCTCTTTTACTTTTTAATTGGTTGTCTCCCTTCATTGTGCTGAGCATTTGCTTCTCCAGAATGAAAGAAATGCAGTGGGAGACAGTACAGTGAATGAAAAAAAAAATGCAGTAGAAAGGTAGAGAGAGAACAGTGAACAAAGCAAGTAAAGAAAAAGAGACAGGAGGAAGGAACACTAGAAACAGGGGTACAGAACAAGAAAATGGAAAGCAGGTATAAAGAGAGTGACAAAGAGAGTGAAATTCTGCCTGTGAAATGCGATATTTCACCATGAAAGAGTGAACGTTCACAATATGTGGGCGAAAGTCTGCATTTCTCAACCTGAATTTTGCATTTCCCAACCGTGAAAAACTTTATGAAAAATGTGTGAAATTCACAACATTTTTCACGGAGATGAGTTTGCCAACTTTGCCTATCTCCAGTCCCAAGCTGAGTATTCTAGTAAGGCAGTTATTTTTATTTATCTATATTCAGACAGGAAGTAGTGTGATGTGGGAGCCTTTAACAGGCAGGCAAGCTCAGGGTGGGTGGGAGATACTGCGGGTGTGCTGCTAGCAGCATACCCACGTGTGAGGACTGCTGGTGAACAGGCAGCTGATCAGAGACTGGAGTGAAAGTGGGCAGTAGTGGCTGCTGGTTGGCAGTGAAACATCTCTGTTGCCAAACACTGGAAAGCAGTAGGTGGGCAGCTCAGAGGAAGCCATGAGCATGTGGAGGGAGCAAGCATGAAAGAGCAGGCTTCAGTCCATCTTGTCAGAGTGAGAATGGAGGAGTTTTGATCGGTAGGGGAAGTAGCAACAGCTGCCAGTAGAGTTGGCAAGTACTGTACTTTGTACAATTCAGTCATCTGGAGGATGGTGTTTGACTGCAGCAAGTTGGGCTGGTGGGGGGGGGGAGAGAGTCAAGCATGGTATTGTCAGGAAATGTGTTAAAATGTATAATACAAGCACAAGGACTGTGAGACTCTGGGCTGCTTTTTCATTTTGGTATGGAAAATTTTATGTATCACAGTATGCTGTGGCCAGTCACAAAACAAAGATGGCTGAGTTCAAAAATGTGTACATTCTAATTTTGATGGGACTGATATGTGTCGTGTAAGAAATCTTACTTTACAGAGACTAGATGTTAGCAGTGCATTAGACACTTCAAAGGCTTTGCTAATGTGCAATCAGATTGCTTGATTTGACCTTCCCAGTGTACAAAGGAGGATTAATAGACTCACCTGCTCTGAGCGGTCCAAGAGCTGCATGCCCACGCTCTTTATGTCTGTCTGTTCCTTTGTTGCTATGTCCAGGTGAGTTCTCATGCTGTGGAGAGAGTTCCTGATTTCCAATGGAAATGCCTGGTGTCTTTTTGGAGATGTGCATTCATGATCCAAGCTCAGTGTGAGTGTTAGTCGGTCAAGGGGAATGACTCCATGCAGCTTATTAGAGAAGATGAGCCAGAGCTAAGGCCATGATCTGCCATGTTAGGCTGAACTGATGGGGGATATAGATTGCTTTGTTTTTTGCCTCCCATGTTGACCTCACTCTTCAAGTGCAACTACTTTCTCTGATTTTATGCTGCCTCAGTATTAGCGAGGCGAGGTGAAGGTTTGCAGCTCAGGACTTGAAGCTCATAGCCCTCACACCATGCCACTTAGTGATGTCACGGGAAGTATATATTTGTAATGTTTGACCAAGAAAGGCACACTAAGCTATTACAGCTTGTCTTCGGTTGTGCACTGGAGAAGGACTGGATGGCCTTGTTCTTATTGTCACGGGGAATGTTGTCCATAACATCGGAGAAAATCCCTACTCTTCTTCGAAAAGTGCCATGAGATCTTTTGCTTCCACCTGCACAGTGACCACTGATGAGCAGAAGGGACCTCAGTTTAATGTCTCATCTGATGGATGGTGTATCATCGACACTCAATAGTCCACACACTGAAGGATCTTATTGTGCTTAGAAAATGGACTTTTGCAGTAACAAAAGTTAAAATAAGTATTGTGTAACTAATGAACAAGTTTTACATGTAAAATAGTCCTTATGCAGGAACTATGCCAGCACTTTATGTTTTTTTAGAGGGCTCTGTTACCTGATAAATGCATGCCTTGTGAATGCTGTTAGCCAACAGGAGTTCAGGATTTTTTCAACCAATTTTCACACTAGCTGTATGGCACTAATTATATTTACCATAGTACCCCTTCAAATTATTTTTAGATTCCTTTCACTTCACTAATGAGAGTTTATGGGTGGAGAATAGTAATTAAAACAGTTTAATTACGCTAAATGCAAAGGTTCTAAAAGTTCTGATCAGGCTTAGATAACAATCAGAAATTGTTCTGGCTTATCAGGACCTTCAATAACCTCAAACCTTTCTGAAGTTTTTCCATTCTTGTTTTGTTATCATGGCTATAGTCCACATGGAAGAAAACTGCAACATTTTCATAAACATTTAATGATTTGAGTGTACGTGTAGTTTTTATCTCTGCAATCTTTGGTTAGATTGTGATAAAATTTGAAAAACTAGGAATTTTGGTACTTTGGACAAACCATGCAAAAATTCAACCTGATCTTCTGTCGCAATTGAGAGGTACAATTGTGCATAAAGTTTTATATAAACATTAACAGTAAACTACAGCTATTGAGAATATGGCTGTACTCCCCCCCCCCCACAATTTATTTACCTAGGATAGTCTAGCTGAGATGCAAAGTCTCATTTTCTGTAAGGTTCTGCTTCTATTCATTTTCCCCTCCCTCCCTCTCATCTTCTATGCACAACTTCTTCTCTGCACACTGTACCTGCTCTTAAGTTCATCTAACTACCCCCCTATCATGCCAAGATACAATTATTTCCCAGCTATGATAACACTGCCTGTCTGTCCTCTGTCCTCTTCTCTATAATCTTGACTTACCCTTTCCATATTGAATCGTTTGATACCGCAGCACTTAGTTGCTACATGACATTAAACTGTATGCTTAGTTTATTTACCTGTTTAACAAGGCACTTCGAAGTTTCTTCCAATTAATGGCTAGATGACACAAGTTGTGAGCACTTCTTATGTTTTATGTTCTATGATGTATACATGGGGCTGGATATTCAAAAGGGCACCCAGACAATGCACAATGCAGTTGAGCCATAGGAAACTGATGCCATATTCAAAAGATGCACTACTTACATGCACAGATGCAAACCATACTGAATATAGCAAAGATGCGCCACTGCACAACCAGACATGCACTGAAGCAACCATGATTGCACAGGAGCAGGCAAGTATGCAACAGCCAGCAGGTTGAGCAAGCACAACTGACAAAGGGGAACACAAGCAGGGCAGTACAAGAGCAGAGTGCCAAGCCAGCCGTGGCAGACCCAAACCACAAGGGGACATACAGCAAAGGCACATGACCATGGGGCAACAGAGTACAGTTGCACAATACAAACACACGTCACAAACCACAACAACCCTCCTACCCTGATGAGACCACCACTGGCAGGCCCATGGCACCACACCACCACAACCCTGACAGGCAACACCGTGTGGGACAGTGCCACAGCCACAGTGCGAGGGCACCAGGCACATACAGTGTTCTGATGTAAAGGAGACATAGAAGCACAGGGGAACAAGTGGCACAAGGCATGCCAACAGGCAGGGACAAAGGACCCAGCACAACACAGCACACCAGCACTGGCAAGGGCAACACAGTAGGTGCAGGGCAGGCCAGCACAGGTAGAAAGGGACAGAGGGCAGTGGAATGTGTACAGGGCAGGTGTGCAGTCAAAGCCCATGGACATGTGAAACAGAGCCACAGCACACAGGAGCTAGTTCACTGTGCACACAGTAGCACAACCCAAAGGGCACAGCACTGAGACTGAAGGGGACAAATCCAAGAGCACCACTCAACAATGTCAAAAAAGGGTAACAGCCCACATGCAAAGGAGACACAGACATAGGTGTGCAAAAATATAACACCTTTACTTCAGAAAACACAAACAAAAACAGAGGGGTGCCAACAGATCACGCAGCAATAAACAGGGAGGAGGAAATGCAGGGAGGGGCAATGTGGGCAACAAGGGGAATGGGTCTGGAAGCAAATACACAGGTGAATAATGGGAAACAACCAAAGCAGAGGAGGGCAGGGGAAGTCCAAGGCACAGCAGGGAAGGGGAACAGGACTAGTGATGCTGCAGCAATGTTCTTAGCCGGCGAAGCTCCGGCACCATTTCCTATGTGGCCTTTCAGATGGTGCCGGCCAATCCTTATCAGGATATTAGTGAGCCAAATACCCCCACCAATGAGCCCCGGATGCAGTGTTCGGGTCTGTGGCCCAGTCTGACCTAGGAGAAGTAACACAGAACAGGCAATAAGTGTCGGGCAACAAGGAGCTCAAGCCCCCCCATGTGTGCACACAGGACAGCTAATGCACCCACCGGTGGACAGATCCAGCAATGGCACATGCAGAGCAGACAGCAACAGCTGACCCTGATGTGCACCACAGCCAAACCACATGGCTTCCCAGGAACAACATGCACCCACACCTCTGCAGTGTACCCCATGGTGTTGATGCAAGGTCCCCCCGGGCAGGATGGTAGATCCCCAGCAGCTGTCACACACCATGGGAGTTATGTACACAAACCCTCCCTGCCAGTGACAGCAATGGGATGCCACCAAACAGAGGCCACATACATGAAGCCACCATACACTGTGCAACACAGCACAGACGGTGGAGGCAGGAACCTCCCTAAGCAGTGACCACACATGGCGGCAATGCCCTTGGCTGGACCACACCACCCGTCCCAGTCCCTCCCATGCCCCATACACCATGACACACACATTCACCTGCCTGTTTAGGTGCTGGAGCAGCAGCAGCACCCCCATCACCCTGCTGCCTCGCCCATCCTGTGGCCCCCAGGCCTCCCTGAATTCCTCCAGTCCTGTAGATGAAATTGAGATAGGGAAACAGACATGAGTGACATGCCATGCACAAGCCCCCCCCCCCAATGACACAGTGCATACCGCTGACACAGCACGGGCAGGGATACTGACCCACGAGTGTGGTATGGCGCCTGGGCCATAGCACCATGCACTGCACAGGGGTGTGGTGCAGTACTGCAGGACATGCACCACCCACCAGCACTGTGCCCCCCCAGGCAGTTGCATAGGCAGCACACATGACAGCACAGATATTGGACAATGGGAGGATGCACAGTGCAAGGGGACACCTACCTGACTGTAGCACAGACCCCCATCATGCCTTGTCCTGCAGCCTGCAGAGGCACACTGGATCACGCCTGCAGTGGTCCCCATAATGATGGCGTCACTGCTCCCCCATCCACGGCACCCCAGTTCTCTGCTCCAAGCCCATCGCCACCTTGTCCCAGACCTGGGACTATGGCACCTGAAGATCTGCCACTCCAAACAGTTGATCCGCCACAGACTCCACTAGGGCCACTAGATTAGCCATTTCCACATGCTCCAGTTCAGAGCACGGTGCATATGGGACCCTGAATGTGCCATTACTGCTGTCTGCTGCAATATGCCTGACCATGAGTACTGTGGCCTGCAAAACGTGCATATGGAACTGTGCAGTGCATGATGCATAATAGGGGACTATGGATCATGGCTGTGCAACATGGAGATGACGATAGACATGTGCAGCAGAGGCCTATCATGCAGTACCACACATGTGCAATGCAGCACGTTAAGGCAGGAATATGGGGTCATGGCTGTGACCCACATCTGTGCCCCGCATGACCCTGCACAATACCATGTGTGTGTGCACCAATCACACATTGTCAAGCAATGCACAGTCACTGGCACGGCGCATCTGGCATGGAAGCACAATGGGGCCAGGCAACACATTGGGTCCCGCATGCACAGCATATGCATGGGTCCACATGCACAATAGGGGAATGTTGCACAGCGCACACATCTGTGTGATAGGCCACTTGAAATGTTGCCACCCATGGCGCACATGCACACTGCACAGCTGCACACTGCGCATGTGCTGGGAATGCACCAGCTAATTTCTCTGGCACAATTGTATTGCACAAGGTGGAATTCTGCGATATTCAGCTGGCATATGCAAATAGCCTCATGAACCAATGCCAGGCACAGTTGTGCACATTAGCATCTCATTACAATTGTGCTGCTGCTCATTTGCATACGTTGAGCCATAAAAGCACCACAATACAGCACAGGTCACTGACAGGTATTGCAGTCATTGTGATAAGTACCATCACACTTTGTGATGTAGCTGTGCATATTGTCAGTGCTGCACTGTTCCAGGTTGGGTTGCCATGCTGCAAATTGGGCCAATGTCTGACTGTCCACAGGTAGCAACATGTCTGAGACAGAGGGGGCTGAGGAGCAGGGACCTGCATGGAAGCTCAGGCCCAACTTCACTAAGGATGAACAGCAGGCCCTGTTTGAGGCCTACCTCGACAGGGAGCCACTGTTGAGTGGGGCCACTGGCAGCTTGTAGGACCATGTGACCGGGTGGGAGGAAGTGGAAACATACATGAACGCCCATGCAGACATAACAGAAGTGCACAGGAGTGCAAGAAGAAGATGGGGATGGACTGTAGGCATATTAAGAAGAGGGTGGCCACCATCAGGACATCTCGCAGCAGGACAAGTGAGAGACCAGACACCACACCAGTACTGATGGTGGGTGAGGAGATGGTGGTGGCAATCATCACCCTGCCGCCTCAGAGGGAATCTCTGGAGGTGGATTCCAGATGAGTGGCAGCCCATCACAGCACTCTGAGTCTGTTGTCATATGTGGATGTGGGGGACTTTGCTGGCTGGCAGCGTGCAAGCGTGACTGCAGCAGTGATGCATGCCCATGGCTTGTGTGGCTTGCAGCTGCGCATGCCGCACATGGGGCCAACCTGCATGGTATTGGCCACCTGTGTGCAGTGGGACAGCAGCGTGGGCACTGTACTGTGTCCCTGGGCCATGGTCCAGGGTAGGCAGTGCTGCATGACTACCCCTCAGCACTGCCTGCACAGCGTGCACTGTTGACATGGCATGATCCACAGGGGCACAGGCAGCTGCACAGCACACTACTGGTGTTGTGGCCCATGGAAGAGCATATGCATGTCAGCTGTGTTCTGGTGCAACACCATGTGCTGCATCCACTCACCATGGCTGGCCTGGCATGTGCACCACCTGTGGCACAACAACCTGATGTGCAGTGCTTCATGGGCGTCCACTGTTGTGTGCAGACACAGTGGTGGCACACATGCCCCTTTTGCACTGGCCACAGCACTGCGTGTACATTGCCATTGTCAACACTGATATTGCTCTTCTGTCTTCCAGCACCATCACACCTCAGGGGTGAGTGGCAGGAACGACAACAACGTTGGACCTCTACGAGGCAGTGCCATCAATGTCCACAGGTATCAGGGACACTGACCGTAGGTGATGAGGCAGTGTGGGGCTGCTGGAAATCCTGGGTCTGGGCAACAACAACCCTGTGATGGACCTCCTGCTAACCGAGGCCCTACTGGTACTTTTACCAGGGACAGAGGTGGGTGCGTCGTCGGACAACAATGATGACATAATACAGAGCCTGGGTGGCACAGGCCTGGACATGCTGCCCAGGGTACAGTGCCTTACATAGGCAGCAGCTGCCATCAGTGGCAGTATGGCACCCGCACATCTGCCACCTGACCATGGCCACGAAGTGGTGTGTGATGCCACCGCTGTCACTGGCCATGGGGGATGCTGGTGTGGTCACCAGTACCACGGGGCTGGCCCAGCAGGCAGATGGGCTATGGCAGCGGGCTGCAGTGGCCACCATGCAGCACACCACTGGGGCCACCAACAGGGTACCCACACAATCTCCACCACCTGCGCGGTCCTCTGTGCAGCATCCCCAGATGTGAGATGTTGCACGGCATGCTGCCACACCCCCAGCAGGTCGGGATCAGCCCCAGGATGCTCAAGGAGCTGACAGGCTGGACAAGCACACTAGACTGCTGTGGTCATCCAAGGATAATCAGGTGATGCTCGGGGCTGATATTCAAGCACTGCAGGTGGAGTTGCATCAACTGCCTGAGTGTGGGGACATTGGACTTGCCTAGCTGATCGGGGAGCTCCGGCAGCTGTGGGAGGCCATGACCGCATCGCTGGACTGCATTGCCAGTACTACTTCCAGCAGATTTGCATCGTTGGCATCCACTGGGTGCAGCAGAGCATGTAGGACTCCCCATAGTGCAACACTGACACCATGGACTCAGCATCTGGTGACCCCAGCACGGCTGTTGCTGGGCTCTGATGTGCCCATCCCTGACACACCCAGCAGTAATCTCTTTGTCAGACTCTTCACGCCTGCGAGAACCTGGTTGTGTTCTCAGGACTCTACCCCACGAGTGTGTTGGTTACACCTCCAATGGCTGTTGAGTAGCCTGTGGCTGCCACACAGCCTGGGCGTGGCTGCCCACGTGGCTGTGGCAGCCATAGCACTGCGTGGTAGGCCTGCTGGGTGTGCTGTCCCATCGTGCTACCCACTGTTGTTGGCTGGTGCACACTTGGCTGGGAGCACCCATGTGCATGTGCTGGCACATATGTGTGGCATGTGGCATGTGGAATGTCCTCCATGTATGCATGCAGTGCTTCTGGGCCCTGTGGCATGGGCGTGATAAAGGCAGCACTGTGCCAGCCTTGTCTGTGTGCCAGTGCATTCACTCTGATCCATGCCATGTCCTGCTGCGCATATGTGTGTGTGTGTGTGTTGCCACATCACCCCTCCGCTCCTGACTATGCCATCCACATGCCCTACTGTACCCAGCTGTGCGACACATGATGGTGCTGGTGTTGCTTGTGCGGGTCAGGCTGTGAGCAGCTCTGTGTCCAGCGCAGGGCCCACGCATATGTGTGTGTGTGTGCGCGTGACCCTGCCTGTGCACTGTGTTGTGGGCATGTGGTTGTGTGTTTCTGTGGTCCCTGTGCATGCTGTGTGTGCCAGTGTCCTTGCATGCATCCCTGTGTGGCCATGCATCTGTGTGTGTGTGTGTGTGTGTGTGTGTGTGTGCGGTGTTTGTGCATGCATGGCTGCCATGTCTGGTACTCACCTGCTGTTCCTGAAGTGCTCCTGTACAGTCATGTCACAGTGCCTCGATGCCAGTATGGCCATCTTGGGGTCCATCCTCTGCATGCATGGCTGAGCACCCCATGGGGGCCATCATCCCCGTCCTCATCACTGCTGTTGCCCTTATCCACCTTAACAGCTATCCCATGGTCAATGGCCATGTTGTGCAGCATGCGGCAGGCCAGGAATAGGCCACATGTTTTCACAGGGCTATACTATAGGGCACCACTGGACCTGTCTAGGCAACAGAATCACATCTTGAGCATGCCAAAGACTCACTCAATGATGTTACATAAAGCGATGTGTGCCTTGTTGTATCTCTCCTCTGCAGTACTGGATGGGCGCTGGGTGGGAGTGAGCAGCCAGGGGTTCAGGGGGTAGGCACTGTCACCTGTGGGGGTATAACATGCTGGTCAGCACATGGCATTGCTTGTTCACTTACCCTCCCCCCACCACCTATGGCCACCTAGCCATCACCCACCATGTGTGGCTTGGGCCTCTCCACCCCTTCACAGCTGCCTTCTCACCCCATCCCATGCGGTGCTCACCAATCAGGTGACCAGTGGGGATCTCTCCATGCTCGAACCTCTGGCACAGGATGGAGCTGTGCCAGATGAATGCATCATGTGTACTCCCATGGTGGGTGGTGCAGACACTGGTGATATGCCCAGTGGCATTGCACACCACCTGGTAGTTGACAGATAGGTAGCCCCTTCTGTTCATGTAGGTGGCCCCCCTGGATCAGGTGATTTGCATGTGGCCACATGGGTGCAGTCTATGTCCCCAATCACACCTGGCATCTGTGTCATCCTGTGGAAGTCCTGCATGTTTGCTGTATGCTCTGCCTGTGTACTTGGGAATCTTATGTACTCCAAAGCATGTGGCAGCAGGGCAGTCAGGGCCTGGGTGAGGAGGTGGGATGTGACTGACTGGGTTATACCAGTGGTTGCCCTATCTGGTTTCCGGAAGGTGCCCGTGGTGAGCAGACACATTGCTGCTGTCACCTTCATCTCCACTGTCATGGCATGACTTCTTCTGGTGGATGTCTGCAACTCATCATGGCACAGCTCACAGAGCTGTCTCAGAATTGCTCTGTTCAGACAGTACCAGCCCACAATCTCTGCATCAACGTAGTCCTCAAAGGTGAGGTCAGCATGGTACCATCTGTGTTGAGCATATCGACAACGAGCCTGTTCACGGCCATGTTGGTGTTCATCCCTCCTCCTCACACCCCTCATTACCACCGCCATCAGAAAAGGCCCTGCATCCATTGCTGTCTCTTGCTGTGGCTTGTGCATCTGCTGTGGGTGTGTTTGAGCCTCCTTTTATATGCTCAAGTCTGTCTGGCGCATTCTGTGACTTGCTTCAACCTTGCACCATGCTTTTCAGCTGAACATGCCATTGTACAGCATATTCATTGGAATGCCCCCATGTACTTGCGACGCATACATTACTGTTGCACATCCGTGCAATGAATAGTGTGCTGCGCATTCACATTGGTTAAAAATAGCTCCAGGGTGCATTTCTGGGGTTGCACATGCACAACCCCATTGCGCAGCTCCTCTGACTATTTGCCCCACGTTGCATAATTTCCATAAGTATGTATTATGTATCATCGTATCCTTGTTCTCAGCAAATGTGCTTGTATGATTATTACTGTTCTATCCTCTCCCTCAGGACCAGAGATGGGTGAAATCTGCAAATTTCGCTCAGTGAAATATTTTGCGAAATTCGTGCATTTTGCAAAATATTTTGTGGGTGCAAAATGCCAAATTCCACCCACAAAATACACAATTTTGCTCATAAAATGCAGCATTTTATCAGTGAAATGTGGGATTTCACCACTCATGGGCGAAGTTCCACCATTCATAGAAGAAATTCCACATTTCACACATGCAAAATATTTCATGAAATGTGTGAAATTGAGGAAATATTTCACGGGGTGAAATTCATGATTTTGCCACAATTTTGCTGCCAAAATTATATTTCACTGCATCTCCACCCAAGAAACACCGGGAGACAAGCAACTTGATTGTTCAGTGTGCCTTTCCTGGTTAAACTTTTCAATAAATAAGTAAATAAATAAATAAATGCATTTTGCAGATGAGTGGACTGGAGCACACAGAGGTGAAGTGATTTCCCCAAGGTCACACAATGAGAATTTGGCACCACTGGAGTTTGAACCTGTGATTTCCTGTTCCCAAGCTGATGCCCTGAATACTCAGCCACACTACCTCTATTCTCTAATGCTATGTCTGCTTTTAGTATCACAAAACTGTTGCTGTGAAGCTTCTGTACCCTTAAATAAATGTTATAGTTTCTAATTGCACTGAGGTCCTTTGGGGTGCTCCATGAGTCAACAGGGGCAAGGAATGAAATAAAGACTCATTCCTTCTACACTCCAGCATACAGTTTTGCCTTCACTAAATGGGTGAGTAATGCAACCATTTTCTTCATTGTCTGGGTTCTTGGTGGTGCAGTAGTTGGGAGATGCTGTATGGATAGGGATTTTTCCTAGATACCAAGTTATAGATCTGTGTTACTGTATTTACAATAATACAGCAACATGAAAGGCAGTATGGTGTAGTTGTTAGAGTGATACGTAGGCTACAGGTTGAAATGTGGTTAGAGAAAGTGGCTCAATGCATGCCCTTGAGCAAGTCACTTAACCTTATAGTGCTTCAGACCTCTCAGCTGTAAAATGCAAAACAAGTAGGACTCCCAAGAAAATGAGATCACTTGTGTCTCAGCTTGGGAGATCCTGGATAAATAAGTTTCAAAATGAAGTAAATAAAAACTAAAATCCTGTATTTAAAAATGCATTATATTTGTTTAGAATGTGTTACTAAATTACAGCCAGCGTTCTTTATCTTGATACAGTACATCTGAATAATAATCAGTTTTTCACATTTTTACTCTGCATTTATCTTCATACACACAGGGTTAACAAATTTTAATGAGCTGGAAGCATACTTATTTGAGTTCCTCTGAATGTACGTTAGCTGCAAGGTTCATGCTCCCCTGGATAGCTATGATATCCAGTGGCTAGTCTTATCTAGGGTAGATCTGCTCTGAGGCAAATTTTCCAGATCGTATTTTTGTTATCAAGAATGAATTATCTGAAAGAAAGTGCTTCCTAAAAGGCAGACTGAGACTAAAGTGTGGGACTTTCATCATAGATATTCCTGTTTAATCATGGGACGCTTAAATAGCCAGGATAATTGCAAGTGTAGGTACAGATTCTTTTTGTCTGCAGAGGGTAAAAGATGATCCTGGCCATAGTTCTAATGAATTATCCAGGACTGTTGAGCCAAAATGTTCCATTTTTTGGGGCACTTCTATTGTGAAACCTGGCTGTATCCTGAAATGTCAAGGGATTACCCGAAGAACAGAAAAATGGGCATCTCTTTGTCTAGTGCACTTACCTGGCAAACAAGAACTTTTATCATCATTTTCTTTCTAATTCTTACTAGGATGCTAATGTTCAGGCAAATTATTAACACAAATCAAACACAATGCATTTGGGGGCCATAGAACCATAGAATTTGATAGTAGATAAGGACCACTTTGTACACCTAGGCACCGCAGATCCAACCTGAGCATAAGCCCCCCTCCACTATGATTCTCTTGTGACTAGCCCAGATGGTTGATTGGTATGGTACAAACAGGTCTTCTGCCAATCATAAGAACATGAGAGAAGAAGGGACAGCTCAGATCAAAGAGGCAGGCAAGCAATTAGGGCAGCCTAAAGGGCACTCAGATGGTACAGTGCTCAGGGTGGAGTGTACCCATCCCCACAAATCGGAAGAGGAACAGGAGGAACAGCAGTGTTATTTTTGCCAGCAAGTGGGGCTCATATCCTCTCACTACCCAGCACATAAGGTAATTTGAAAGAACCCTACTATCTTGGTCTGTCACCATGTTAACTACTGTATGTCAAGAGAGCATTAGATGCTAATTCAGGTGAAGTACATGCCTTTGATTAAATTAATGGGAAGCTTACACAAACCTGGATATATACAGGAGCTACTTTAGGATCTAGTTAATCGTGAGCAGTTTGCCCTGGTATCGTGTCCTGTAGGATCAAAGGTGCTAGTTACATTATTTCGAGTATTCCTGAGCTGACAAAAAAGGAGGGGTACCGTGTACATTCAATCCCCCTGTATCTCTTTGTGGCCTCTCTAACTAGTGCAAAATCAAATGATGCCGTTATGACTAATAATGATTATGTGTCCTTGGAACCTTTCCCAGTGCTTACACAGACTGTACACTCCTCAATGAGGCATGACATCTATAAGTAACTGAGGTTTATAAATAAATTTAGCCATGATATTATGTTTGGTAAAGGCAGAGGATGAAAGTAAATGTTTCACTGCAAATCAAGGTTTACAGTAAAGGGATGAATGCATTTAAGTTATCCATTGACATGCTGGCTACAGCTGAGCAGAATGTAAAATTCTGCAAGTAGAATTTAAATCTGATTTTGCACAATTATGCAGAATTTCTGTGTAAATGTGCAGAATTCTGCCAAAACTTAAATTTCAGTTATTTCCATCTAATTTTAAAACCACTCTTTCAAATTTCTCCACAGTTGAAATGTTTTAAGTTCTTTACCACATGTATAAGTGTACCATGATTCAGGCCCCTGGGACCAAGTTATAGTAGGCTGAACATTTCATCAAAATTCAATTTTCAGTTATTTTCATTTAATATAAAAATATACATTTGAAAAGCTTGCAGAACTATACAGTGTGTGTGTGTGTGTGTGGCGCGCGCGTGTGTGTGTGTGTGAGTTAAAAGCAATCTAAGATTTTGTCAACATTTAATTTTCAAATAATTCTATTTAATTTACATACATACTTACAACTGCTGGCAAATATGGACCAATATGACCCACCTAGTCTGCCCCATAATATTCTTATCTATTGAGTATCCCCTTGCACCCCTCTGATTGTTGCCAGTTTTCTTCTTGACCCCCCCCAGATAAGTCAATCATACACACCCGAACTCTCAGGATTCTCTTGTGTCTGTCCCATGCATGCTTAAAACCAAAGACAGTTTCAGCCCTTACTACCTCATCTGGCAACCCATTCCAGGGATCCACCACTCTCTCCATGAAAAATTACTTCCTTATATTTCCCCTAAATTTCCCCCTCCAGCTTCATGCCATGATCTCTAGTTTTTGAGCCCTTTTTCCTCTGAAATAAGCTTCTCTCCTGTACCCCATTAAACCATTTAAAATAACTTATCCAAATGGTACTAAATTTGAAATGTTAAACAGGTATACCACATGAATATGTGTGCCGTGTTTCAAATGACTAACTTTAAAGGGGACTGCATTTTAAGGTGCCAAACATTTAGAAATGTTTAAATTATTTATTTACTGAATGTTGGTAAATGGGTGGGCCCACGGAGACTGGGGTCCCTTTTCCAGGGATTAAATGGGATTAATTATAGGCAGTGCAAGTACAAATCATGCAGTCGTTTACAAGGGATTGGAATAATATACTACATACAGCACACAGTGCTTTGCAGAGAAATTACCTGATGACATAAAGACAACTTTGTATGCGTTGCAATGACAGGTAAGGGCAAATTCTCTTAGAACAAAGCATACTAAGTGCACACAGTATGATAATACGTCAGCAGCAATGAGTAAAGTGGTAGCACTCCAGTAGTATGGTCTTCAGCCCTTTTTAAATCCTCAATAGATGAAGAGTTCAGTAGCACTGCTGGAAGAGAGTTCCAGTAGGATGGGGCAGAGGTGGCAAAGGACCTCTTGTCCATATTGTTCAGTACCCTGGGTACCTCAGGCAGTTTACAGTTAGAGGACCGGAGTGGCCTTCTCATAGGTTTAGAAGCCAGTACATTCAACACTTGTTTATCTGGCTCTCATTTATCCATTTCTCTCATGTATCCATCTTTGACCACATGATTTTTTATTTCCCATTTTGTTTTCACTCGTTTATCCGTCCCTCGCGTTATCCGTTTCCGTTGCCCATTCTGCCTGTTGTCTCCTATGTAGATCTCGATGTTTACTCTCAGATAACTGACTATTTTCATTCCCAGTAGAGTATTGTATAGAAAACCACAGACCAAAGCAGGCAAGGCAGTCACAAACCAAAGCAGCCACAGACCTAAGCAGTCACAGCAGACAGAGATCAAACTGCAGACCGAAGCATCCAGTTTCCACTTAACCGTTTCTCTCAGATATCCGTCACCTGACCTGAGAACAGAAGACAATGGATATCTTAGTGCTGACTGTACACTATTTAGGCTTGGTGGGGTGTGGGCTTGGGTTAGTTTAAATGCCAGGCATAAGAGGGAGGTAAGGCATACCAAAGACTAAAACAAATAAATAAATCTTCTTTTCCAGGGAAGGTCAATTTAAGGTGAAGAGAGCCTCACAGTGATGTTTCCTGTAAGGGGTCCCAGATGCGAAGCAACTGATTTTGTTACACAGAATCTTCAGCCTATTAGTCTCAGAGCTTCAAAGGGACTGAAGAACTGTGGCACCAAATGGCATCATGGGGAGCAAGGTGCCGTTTGCTACGGTAAGCCTCAAGTCCGTAGTCACCCAGAAGGGAAAGCAGTTCATTTTTCTGGATCACTGATTTTGTACTGTGCTCCTCCTGTGCTCCAAAAGTGATTTCCTGGTTGATATTGACCCCAAGATACTTTAGGGTATCCAGCACTTCAATTTGTGAGCCCATGGAAGAAGTGCTCAGGGTAAGCAGGTGCTGCCTGTCAGATCCAAGGTGTTTAGGGCCAAATAGGACTGCCAGGTCTTTTTTTTCATTCTTTGCCAACTTGTTATCAGAGAACCACTTTTCAAGTATGCAGAAACCAACAGCAAATGTTGCAAGTATGTAAACTGAAAAATTGTCAGCCCCTGTAGCATTAAATCTAAAGTAGGAAGAGTTTGGCATGCTCATAGATGACAGAAATAAGGCTGTGTGTGTCAACTTTTGTATCTCTTTTTTTAAAGGATGTCCATGTTATTAGTTGCCAAAAACTGCAAAATAATATCATTACCTAAAGCCAAATTTTGTGACACTTTGTGAAAGCTGTAGAATGTTGTGAAATATTGTAGAAGCCACATTTACGTATTTTGCTCAGCCGCACACCTGACCTACCATGGAGGAGAAAGGAAAGGGCTGGTTAGAGCGGTAATAAGGTAAGATTCATAGGAGACTCTGTTGTAGAACCACTGTAGCAGGAGGGTGGCAGGGGCTTTTCAGGACCATGATACTAATGTAGGTAATGTGATTTGCCTGCCTGCAATGCATGTCAAATGTGTGTGATCTATAGCCAAACACTGCAGCTAGTGGGAGAAGCTTGTGTGCATCGTGAGAGGGAGTACAAGTTCTGAGGATGTTAGGGGGTGCATTTCTTAAAGGACAGAGGAGTCATTTATTGAAGGGCAGATGTTCCTCGGGGTGGGGGATGTGGCCAGAGATATCTTCTTCAAGACTCCAAAGGTCCTGTGGCCTATGAGGAATGTCTGTAAAAACAATCAGACAAGGTAACTTTTACTAAAGTTCTCTTGAAAGGTTTTTTTTTTTTTGTTGGCAAGATAGAGTGCTTTCTGGGGTAAGAAATGCCTGCATGCTTAAGATGTGCTGCAGTTATGCCAAGCAGGGAGGGTTACGGGTTATTTTTTTTATTTATATCTTTTTTTTATTTAGTTTTTGTTGACCGGGTAAGTGCACTAGACAAATCCTGCCTATTTTCAGGCACGACCTGGGGGAGGGGGATACAGATGAATGCCAACTGACCTTGAACCAGATTAAGCTGTTGGTGGTATTTTTAGTGAATGAGGGAAATTTGGCCAGGACACCAGGGAAATTCCCCTACTCTTTTCAATAAGTGCCATGGGATCTTTAACATCCACCTGAACTACCACCAATCCAGGCAGATGGGACCTCGGTTTAACATTTCATCCGAAAGATGGCACCTCAGAAATGCAGCACCCCTCTCATGCTGCACTACAGTGTCAGTATTGGGATATTAACCCAAGCGCCAGATGTGGGAACTGAACCCACAGCCCTCTGATCTCCCAGCCTCAGAGGTGAGTGTGCTACCTACTGAGCCACTGACACTGTTATGTCAAGGGACTGGACAGTCTGGGAGATTTAAACAAATGCATAGGGGCTGGGAGATAGCAAGTGCAGTGGGTCACCAATTGCAGGAGTTAGATACATGGGTTCATCAAGAAAAGGACATCTGAGTTGGGTAGCAGTGAAGCAGTAGACCCTCCCCCCGTCTGAGCAAAGAAGCATAGGGGGCAACAGTTCCAAATTGAATGCAGGTCATATTTGAATCCCACCCAACAAAATCAACCAGTCTAGAACATAGAGTCACTCAGAGATGTAGCAAGAGAACAAAATGACTGATGCCAGGAAGGAAGCATTCTGGTTATTCCAGTGGCATAGGTCTGAGAAGAAAAGGAAGCAGTGACTCCATTCAGTGTGTCAGAGTGAAGAATGACAGTGGATAGCAGAATGACAAACAGGTCCATGGAAGCTATCTAGTCCAGCTCAGAGAGACAACTAGGAGGAGAAAAAGAAAAGTCACTCAGAAAGGAGCTACAAGGCTGCAAACAGTTAAGCCTATCAGATAGTGGCGATAAGTGCTTTGCGAACATTAAATTCCATGAGTGAAATTCTGAAGTCGTTATTATGCTACCATGGATATTTGAGAACATGTTGACAGTAATAGTTTGCAGCATTTCCACTGCAAATTTAAAACGACTGAACCAGATTTCTCCAGCGTTGTTAGATATCAGGATCCACTGATATTGGATAAGCATGCCACATTTTTGGTCTATACTTGCAATAGCAAAGATGGTGCTGCACAGACACCCCCATTTTTAGAAAGTTTTCACAGATAATTACAGAGTGAAATTGTGAACCACTGTAACTTAAAAACCACTTAAATCAAATCTCTTCACGTTTAGTAGTTGTCATGAGCCTTACAAGAATGGTATACATGTTAGTTTACACATATCTGGCTCCAGATGTGGCTGGCTCAGTCATACTGTAAACAGATAAATAGTTTCACAAAATTTCAGCCAAAATAGAAAAATGCTTGATTTTGAGCCCCTGTAAGTTAACAACTACTCATCCATATATCTTGATTATTCTTAAACTGTGAACCCTGCAATGCGAGCAGATCAGATGGACCAAATGGCCTTATTCTACTGGCTTCTGCATATGTTCATATGTTTGTATGATATTTAGCATGTCAGCAGCCCACCTAAAGGCAAGTAATCATGTCAAATGTGTGGTCTCTAGCTCCTTAGATGGTTGCATTTTTTTTTGCTATTCAAACTGTTTTAATTAATGTATCTGTATCATCAGGGTGACTGAATTTGGGAGACAGCCATGGCACAATGGAATCAAACTGCTTCTCATGTCTCACACTTCATCATCGCTGGTTTCCCTGGACTCCAGGACTGGAAATCACGGACTGTCCTCTTCTCAGTGTTCCTGGTGGCATACACCGTTTCAACTGTAGAAAACAATCTTCATCTCTGTAATTATATTAGACCATAGACTGCATTCACCTATGTACCTTTTCATCTGCAGCCTGGCCCTGCTGGACCTCTGCATTCCATTGGCTACCATTCCTCAAATGCTTTACTATTTAATATGTGATGACAGGTCCACTGAATTTGGGGCTTGTGTTACACAGATGGCTTTCTCCTTGTCTTTTGGGATAACCGAAGGGTTCACGCTTGCGGTAATGGCTTACGACCGTTACCAAGCCATTTGCAACCCCCTTCATTATCCCAATTTAATGACCAACAAGCTTGCCATCAGATTGTCTGCATTCTGTTGGACAGCTGGGAGCATGATTTCCATTGTTCATGTATACCTTGTTCTAGTTACAGAATTTTGTGGACCAAACCTGCTCAGTTATCATTACTGTCATTTTTCAGCCATAATGGCATTGACTTGTTCTGACATCTCCCTACAAAATATAATTTCTCAGGTCATTCCTCTCACTTTGATACCTATTGTATTATTTATTCTTGTCTTTTCATATACTAAAATTATTATATCTGTGCAGAAAGTTGCTTCTTTGGAGGGTCGACAAAAAGCCTTTTCCACCTGCACCAGCCATCTGGCTGTCATTGCTGTCTTCTATCTAGCTTATTTTTTTGTTTTCATCTCTTACAAAGTTCATGGGTTCTCTACAGATGCATGAGCCTTAACAGCCGTGGCAATGAACATTTTGCCACCATTGGTGAATCCAATAATTTATTGTCTGAAGACAAAGGAAATCAGGGTCCGCATTATGAAGATTCTGAAACTCCAACACAAAAATATAATTCACGGCAATTAAAGCAGTGGAGAAAGTTATGGTGAAATATTTGAACAGGTATCTTTTCTTCCATTTTAGAATTAAATTTTTTTGCAGTTAAATGTTGTAATGATCTTCCTGTTACTGTTCATAATGTTAATACTTGTGTCATTTTTGAAGTTAAAGTATTTTTTTACTTGCTAATTCTGTAAGTACTTGATCATAATGCTTCACACTGCAAAGGGCATTTTTATTTTATATACTGTATTGTGTACCTGCATACTACAAGTGGAACTTATCTTGCTGTATTTCATTTTTTTAGCTGCCTACTATAGCTCTAGGTCGTACCTGAAAAAGGGCCTTTAGCT
The DNA here is from genome assembly GCA_016271365.2 of Neoceratodus forsteri. Classification (NCBI taxonomy): domain Eukaryota; kingdom Metazoa; phylum Chordata; order Ceratodontiformes; family Ceratodontidae; genus Neoceratodus; species Neoceratodus forsteri. Next base: position 72,624,330 of record JADMNL010000033.1, read on the forward strand.
TAACGTATCAATCCAGTTAACAAATAAAATATATAAAAAATATACTCTTTTTCACCTGTCTTATAAGGTGCAATTTCTTTGTTTTGAGTTTGCTTTCACATGTTTTTAGATTTGAAATAATTAAAAGGAATACTCCTCATACAAGACTCCATATAATAGATACCCTCAGACTTACTCACATCCCATAGCTATAACTTCTTTCTATATTATAGTTTTTTTTTCTTCTTTCCTGCGCAGCTCTCTCCATGTTTATAGAGTTTAGAAGTTTATGCAGAGACTAGGTTTCCTTTTTTTTCTACAATACAGTACACCTAAATATTTTATGTTTGGACTGACTAAGTCATTAAGTAATACAAAAGACCAATACATTGTAACCCCAATTTATATTGTCATGTGCATTACCAGTTATGTTGTTATGTTTTACCTGAACATCGTTTAGTGTATTACTTCATATAATTACTGTATCTGTATTGTTTATGTACACAATGTAAATTTTTTTTTCTTTGCAAAATAAACAAATTAACTGCAAAAAAGGAATACTCCTTGTAACATGGTTATGCCTAGGTAGTCATCAATATTCTCAGCTGTTTTTGAAGTAAGAGGTAGCCCATGACAGGCTGTGTCATTATAGAGGATTAGAAAATGAGCTTTTTTATTTCCTGGCATCTGATTGGTTGGTACTCTTGCCAGAGGGGTACCAGGAAATAAAAAGTACCATCCCAAGTGCCCCTTCACACATTCAAGTATTCTCTTGCCCACACTGCTTGCTCATTGGTCAAAAGCACCACACTGAATTTGAAACTGCCGCCATTTTCTTTCCCTTGCTTAGCAAGAGACAGTAGTGTAGCAAATTCCCAGAGGGCTGGGTGCAAGGCGATATTACAGGGGCCCCTCCCCAGTTTTGAATAAACATCAAAATTATGATTTGGGTCCCTCAAACCTCATGGGCCTGGGTGCCACTGCACCCCCTGCACCCTTGTAGCTACGCCCCTGGTGAGAGATACTGTCCTGCCAACAGTGCCTGAATTATTGCCAGCTGCCAGACAAACCATACACCAACCTCCAGTGGGCTCACTTGTCAGCACACCAACCAAATTAAAAAAAATGTAACCACAAAAAAAAAAAAGCAAGCCGTCAGTGCTATCATCTTCACATACGCGTGGTTGGTGGTACGTTTTTCAAAACCACAACCCGCGCCTTCCATACTTGAAATCACACAACTACTTCTGGAAACAGGCATGCTATGGGCTCGCTCAGTGCCCCAGCTCACTAGTAGACATTCTCCACTCAAATCAAAAATGACACTCTACATACTGAAGTGGCACACACCATGCCACTCTTGTCTAAATTATTAAAAAGAAGTTTTCCTTTTTAAATTACTAGCTCTAGCACACCATGTGCTCAGCGCTACTCCTCATAAACAATACTTCTGTTAACTATCCCTGACTCACTCTGGATTCACTCCGGCCGCAGTAAAGCATTTAGAGTTCTTTTTTTTTTCCTAACACAGTTCCAGTTCTGCTTGCTACTGCAGTGGCAATACCTGTGTCTCATACCCATTTCCCCAAACACTCGTTTGCATTGCTATGCTCTGCAGCCACTACTGTACTGTACTATCACAAAGAAAAGTATGTGCTGTAAGTCAGGGGTTTCACAAAGGTACCCCCCCAAAAATGAGGAACACAACTGAGGTGTGCTTGGCGGTGGGGGGGTATGTTTTAACAGCCAAGGAGAGACACGCTGCACATGGCAATAGAAAGAATAAAACAAGGGAGAAACACTGCACTGCCCTCTACTGGTAAGTACCAGTAGAGGGACTACCTGACTAGCAAAGCAAGTATCACTTCCTTTTTACTCACTCTATTTACTATTTTTTTTTTGTTTCTTAAATATTACAAAAAATTTTTAACATTTAGCCCATTTTCTAAGCACATAATACCCTCCAGAATGGGCGATATGGGCAATACTGGACCTTCCGGGGCTATAAGGCTTTCCACCTGCAGCATCGGGCTTCATTACGCCCCTGGGTGTCTGGAATTGCCCAATACCACCCACCCTGTCAGGTATAATTGCTTGCATAATGCAAACCTTGGGTGATTGTTAGGCATGCGGCATAGCCAAGTACCATAACCTCCTGAGAAGTGCCTTATTCCCTTATAACTGCACACCCAGAAGTGTGTTACCCCACATATCAAATGGGCTTTTATTTATTAAAAATATGTAGTTCAGGGCTGGCCTGGTGGTGCTGAAGGCTGAGGTGCTGGGCACCTTACCTTGCGTCATGCCGGCGACCCGTGTTCGGGAATGAGCATGGGCCGCCGGGGGTTGGCAGGGGGAAGAAGGACTGAACATCCTCAGAACTGCTCTCCTTCTCCAGGGAGGAGGGTTAGCAGTGCTCGACGATTGCCTACCCCCTAGCAGAGGCTGGGAGGTAGCACATCAGCACTAGAGACTGAGGGCGAGTGACTGTGGCAGGCACTTGGTGTGGGTGTGCACGGGAGCATGCGTGCTACTGCCGTTGGTGCCACTGCATGCTGCAGTCCTCAGGGGAAGCCAGGAAGCCAGAACAATGGAAAATGGGAGTCCTCTGCAAGATGACGATAGTCCCCACTGCAACAGCCCGGGAAGACACCTCCCCGAATACTCATCCGGTCTGGTGGATTGAGTTGCCTCCCCACCCCCTGCCATGAAATGTAAGTCGTGGGGTTCAGGGGAAGGGGCCTCATACCCAGTGTCATTGTCGGGGGACATCAGAGGGGCAGCAGAGGACTCCGAGGGGGAAAAATAAGTAACTAAAAAAAAATATGTAGTTCATGTAAGGTGTGAGGTTGTAAGTAAAAAAGCAACAGTTTGTGGTGTGTTTTGACCGGTGAGAGTAATAGGATTTTAACACCCATTTAGTAACATTACCTTTCTTGTTACTGTGATGAACTAGCATGCAACAAATGCATCTCCCTGATGTTATGAGAGAATGGGTATTAAAACACAGCTGACTCTACTGAAGAAAGTTGGCTGACAGCCAGATTAAAAGGCATGCATCTATTAATTATTTCAAATCTAAAAACCATGCTATGGCGGATTGAAAATGGGTAGCATAGGGCATTGTAAAAGCCAGAAGGAAAAAACTAGACTAAGAAGGTAGGGGTATAACATTTGCACCAAATCATGCACTACTGCTTTAATTGGCATTACAGTATTTATCTGTAAGAAGAAGGGAATGAAGAGGAGCCCTCTTGGAGCCCACCGGTTCTAAAATTTAGAACCAAAATAGACCTCCCCATAAAACAAACAAACAACAAAAAAAAACTTTCTAGAGTTCCAAATGGTAAATGAGTAAACATCATGGCATTATCATTACATAACATGCAGATTACTCTATTTAGCAGAGCAGTTCAAAGATAAGACTGTTTTAGAATTTGTTTGCATTCTAATTAAGATCAAAATTGGTCCACCCATTCCAGTAACAACTGTGTCTTTTTCATGGGCAACTGAAATTCCTAGATTCATACAGCCGGCCCACTGGTGCAGAGGCACGCCTGTTGTCTGCAATGTCAATGACCCAGGTTCGGGAATCGATACGAGTTGGAGGGCCAGCCGGGGGTGGGAGAGTAGGATGAAGCATCCACTGGACTGCTCTCCTACTCCGGGGGGAGGGGGTCGAGTGTCTGATGCACTGCAAACCCCTGGCGGAGGCCAGGAGTATCGCAGCAGTCAGCGCCATGACGTACTGGGGGTGTGGGCAGACGCAGGTCATCATTGCATGTCCCCGCCCCCCCCCCAAGGGAACTTACAGTAAAAATATGCTGTCCCTCATTAATGAGCTGGTTCTGGTGTCATCCCTTCTGGCCACTACAGTCTGCTTCAGTGGCTCCACTCGGGGTAAGCCTGAGTATGAGGGTGCAGCTGCTGGAGCCTGGTGAGCCTGTTAGCGGGGCTAGGGGAGCCCGGCAACAAAAAGAATTAAAAAAAAATAAAGAAATTCCTGGATTTCATGACTTTTGGCACTTCTTAATTTGTTGAAGAAACTGATCAATTGTCATTTTTGTTTCACAAAACAAATGCGATTGGTAGTTGACAAGAAAAAGGCAAGGTGGTTCAGGAAAGATAACTAGGTACTGACATTTTTTTTCTGAATATTTCTGACATCCTCACCTCCTCCCAAACATAAGACTTAATGGCCTAGTATCACCTTATAAATGCCCAATTAAGATGTAAAGTAATGTGAATCCAAACAAACAGAGGAGAGAAAGAAATATGTACCATAGCTCAGATTTGCACCCAGGCCGCCTGGAATGCCATTCCATTGGGCTACCAGTTATAATGCCAAGGCACCTGGAAACCTATGATTCCCAAAAGCACCTTACTTTGTTTCTCATGCTGACCCTGGTACTGCACAGATAATTACATTTGTATTCACAAGTGTGTGTGGTATGCATATACTGTACATGGAACCCAAACAAACAGAAGAGACAAAGAAAGAAGCGTCTTAGCAGGGATTTGAACCATGGCCACCCAGAGTAAATAGCACAAATGTAGAGGATGCTATAATCTAATGGAATGTATGAATGTTATGTATTGTATGTGTTAAATTTATTTTTAATTTCTGTAACTAGGAGCCTTAACAGGTCAACATTCTAAATAGACTGTGACTAACTGTCTAAACCTGTAAAAATTAAACTTTTTTGCTACAAGTCTATTTCCACCACAGCTACGACTCTTATGGTTGTAGAAGTGGTCTCACATCCATTCTTAGGGTTTGAGAACCACACACTGAAGCAGAGCAGTTCTGGTACAGTACCTTAAAAGTGCAAGTGAGACCCCTCTTATGCCTTGGCAAAAGAACATATTGAAAACCAAGCTTAAAGTTCTAAATATGGGTGATACATTCATTTGCAAAGATGAAAAAAGGTATTTTTTTATAAGCCTACCATGTTTAACAAGAAAAAAAAATATTATGGAAACATGTTTTCAGATTTATATCCATGTCTGTTTTGGCGAGCACTTTAACAGTGCAAATGGTTTGAAATAAAGACATTTTTCTCATCATGCGCCTTTTATTGTTCTGTGAAATGCCATTTTCACATACAGAATTAGTCACAGATAGCCAGCTCTCCTGTGCAGGGGCAGCGCTACTGTCTGTGATGCTGATGGGCCATGTTTGGAAGTGAGCACGGTAAGTCCGAGGATCAACTGAGGGGAAGGCTGGATGAGAATCCCAAGGACAGCGCTCCACCTCCAGGTGGGAAGGGTTGTGGTTCCCCAGCAAACTAGTGACACTCAGTAGAGACTGGGTGTTCCAGCAGCTGGGACAGCCTGGCAGATGTGGAAATGATGGCAGATGTCTGTGGGATGGGTGCGGGAGCATGCCTGTCCTGTGCTGCCGTCATTGCACGTCTGCGCGTCCTGAGGGAAACCAAGCCAGAAACCACCAGGTCACAGACCAAATGAAGCCCCAGGTGTAAGCCTCCACTGGGGCTTCTGCTGGATCTGGTTCTCTCCCCCTGTCCCCTGGAGGAGCCGTGCCATAGGGGCCAAGCTATGGGCCACCGAGTCTGGGGGCCTGGAGGGGGATGCTGAGAGGATGACCCAGGCACTGATAGGGGGGTATATCCCTGCCATCGACCTGGTGATAAACAGAGTTGGCAAAAAAAAAAAATTTAGCCATAGACGTACAAAACAACTAAATATCTAATATCAGTTTCTCCCTACCTTCCCTTTGGAACAACATGCAAAAGACACTAAGGTTCTCATCCCTCCTGGGTCCCCATACCTTTAAGCTGGCTATCACACGCATCCTGAAGGACATATGTACCTGCCACAGGTGATTCTCCTACTGGCTCCCTTCCCAGCTCTCCATTTACTTAGCACTTACCTACCACTCCAGCACTTCTCTGCACATCTCCTTATGTATATTCCTCTTACCCCCGATCTTACTATGTTCGTGTCATCTCTCCCTCTAGTGTTGACATCCCCTCCTGAATCTCCCCTTCCCCCATCCTTCTCTGCTAAGGGTCGACCCTACTGGTTAGTCCATTCATGCCTTATTGTTCTGTTGTTTGTATAATCAGCTTACTGCACCATTACTTCTACTGCCTTGTTTAGTATCCCCCTCAAACTTTGGTGTTACCCTTAATTTAAACTGTTAAACTGCACACCCTGTATTATCTGATGTTATTGCTATTTCTTTTACTGTATGTATCAGCCTGCACTAAGTGTCCAATTGTATTATTCCTTGCTCTGTTCCCTTCTGCCAGGACCATCTTGAAAATGAGCTTGCTCAATGATGTCTCTATCTGGTTAAATAAACTTTTAATTGACTGATTGATTTATCATGTTTGGATGAGAGGACTGTCTGTGTGACAGATCGGGACTTTCCCTTTGGATCAGTCCGCTATTACTCAACTCTGGAAATTAGAGACTCAACTACTGTTTGACCTAGTCCACTCTATTGACCAGGCTTGGGTCTGCCAGTGACCTGGCTCTGACCCAGTTCAGATAATGTAATTCATTCTGGAGCTGTATTCCTGTTATGAATGACAAATTGTTGGATAAAAACATAAACTATTTGAAACATTAAATAACAAATTAAAAGATTTATTGAGGAGGAGTACAGGTAAATAAGTTCTGTCATTTTACCTGGTCGGGATCTGTTTCTGACCTGATTCTGGTCCAGAAAATATAAACATAGAATTTGTCAGCAGAAAATGACTGCTTAGCCCATGCAGTCTGCCCAGATAGTCCCTGTCTCGTCTGTCTCTGCAGACCTTAAGTGGTCTCTGGCAACCCTCCATCCTCCCTGTCTATTTACTATTATAAAATGGGCTTTTTATTTCCTGGCATTTGACTGGCTAGTACCCTTGCCAGGAGTGTACATTAACTTTCAATAGATGCTCAGGAAATAAAAAGTACCAGCATATAGTGCCCCTTAACCCAGTGAAATATCACAGTGCTTTGCTTACCTTACCTCCTAATTGGTCAAAATACTTAATTTTCATTTAAAACCGCCACCATTTTTTTTTAACCTCGCTTACCGAGAACCACACACACACACATTCATTCTGTAGCCCAGACACTATACCTAGTAATGTAAAAAAAGAAAATCACAGCAGTATAAAAAAGAAAATAAATACAAATATTTTTTTTCTTAGTCAGTCGCTGACGGAGTGATAGCACGAGCGCGTCAGTTCCATACTACAGTCCTTCCTCACTGTCTTCTGCCCCTGATCTCCCCATGTGTTAAGCAAACAGTCCCTTACAGAGATCTACCTAACGTTTTGTGTCCACTGGCAGGAATGTTATTCTTTGTAGCCCCACAGAACCGAATGTCCATTCTCTTCATATTCCTGGTCCTCAGGGCAGGCAGCGAGGATCGGGAACCAGCAAACAACAAAAAAAAAAGTAAACAGTAAGAGCGGACTCCAGCTCCACAGGGTAGATAATGCGGACAGCGATACTTAAAAAAAAAACATTAGTGAAAATCCCCACCACAAACAGCAGAGATCGAAGTGCACTTTCTACTGCCTAGCGTTGACATCCCACTAGGATCCTGGCAGTATTTTAAATCTAAACCACTGTCACCAAAACAGTACGTCTCATTTTATTTTTTCTACCATGGTCAGAGTGCCTCCCAGTCGCAATCATGCTATCAACGGTCACCAAAGTAACACAAATAAATAAACACATGAAAAAACTATTACCGCTGCTCTTGTTTCTAGTACATCCATCTTTTCTTAAGAAAGTAGTGTGGGGGGGTGGAAGCAGAACAGAATACGTCGGGGGGGGGCAACAGCAGATGGAACAGCCCATAAATGGAGGGACTACTTTACAAAAAAAATATTTTTCCTGTTCTTTGTGTTTATTTGTAGTCACTTCCTCTGTTATTTAATTACATATTTAAAACTGACACACATGCCCATTTTCTAAGTGCAATAATATCCTCCAGGGTGGGAGGTATGGGCAATACCGGACCGCCCAAAGGCTGTAAGGCCCTCTGCCTGCAGTGTCGGGCCTCATTACGCCCCTGGACGGTCCGGTATTGCCCAATACCGTCCACCCTGTCGGGTATTATTGCTTGCACATCCCCTATGTCTATCCTCTGCATGCTGGAAACCCCCTTCTATTTTTGCCTCCACCCCTTCCACTGGCAGTCTGTTCCAGGCATTCACCACTCTTTCAGTGAAGTAGTACTTCCTCACATCCCTCCTAAACTCCCCTCTTCCAGCTTCATTGCATGCCCTCTGGTCCTGGTGCTCTTTCTCATTTGAAAGAGACTCCCTTCTCGAACACTGTTGACTCCCAAGAGGTACATGTAGGTCTCTATCATGTCCCGTCTTCCTCTCCTCTCCTCTCGGATTTATGTGATGTGGGCGACTCCCCAAGGGTGAGTCCCCACTGAGCGATGGACACTGGGCGAACGCATGAAGTGCGATCACACAGAAAGGGTGAACGCGTGTAAAGGTCGAGCACACAGAAAGGGCGAACCCAGCAACAGGCGCCTGCCAGGAGAGCATGCATCAAAAGAGTGACTTCAAAGAATAGGGAAGGGGGAGCAGGCGCCCATACAGGGTGGCACCGCTCAACTGCTGGGCATGGAGCCAGCAGGTGCCCTTGGCATGCAGGTGTGGATGCGCAGAGAAAGGAGGGGTCCCCAGTGGCAGGGCATGGTGGGCACATGCACTACCTGTCTGTGGCTGGTCACACATGGAAGGTGAAGTTGTGTGCCAGCCCACGGAGGTAGTCATAATGGCTCCTGGTGCCATACTTGGTGACCACAACAGCAATCTGGGTGTTCATGTCCCGGTAGCAGTGCCAGGCATGTGGCACCTCAGCAGCCGACACCAACTGGTCTGAGTGGACCATGGCCAGCCGCTCCTCCTCACAGAGGCAGTCCAGCAGCCGCCAGATACTGGGGTGGCATGCACTGATCCTGGTATTAAATGCCCGGTGCCACCCCTTCACAGCATTATTCATCCTGGCCAGGCCCTGGATGGTCGCTTCATGGCAATTCCACTGCTCGATGGAGAATGCCACATGATGGCGACCAGACTGGGCGCTGGGCCGACCGACCCAGGTGTCCTCATAGTAGTCGAGGATCGGCTGTAGCACCTCCTCATTCTGCACCATGTACTCCCACTCCCGCATCTCCTGGAAGACTGCCGCCACATCGGCGGGTGGCACGAATGCTAATGCCAGCAGCATCCGGAGGTGCAGGGAAAGGTCTGGGTCCATGGAGTACCAGTGCAGAACCTCAGGGCAATGCTGTACCTTTCGCCAGATGGCCTGCGTATAGTGGAAGAAGCGGTCCCTGATGATGGCATTTGGGAAGGTGCTGGACACTGCACGCCAGCTGGCATGCTCAAAAATCGAGCAGCACGGTGGTGGGGGAGAGTGTCAGATGGTGGAGGTGTAGCTGGCCCAGCAGCCGCATGTAGGTGTGCACCCTCCTGGTGCAGGTGAGGGCATACACTGCTGGCAGGACTGCCCCTGACTGGGCGGCATGGATGGTATAGAGCTGCACAAAGTGCATTGGGCATGCCCTGAAGGTACTATCCATGAGCCAGTTGGGGCAGTCCACCAGCTGCTGCAGACTCCGGTCACTGGCATTGATGATGATCCAGTCCTCCTTCTGGCCACTGTCGTAGAGCAGGAACCGGCCCCCTTCCCCTGTCACAGTGAACTCGGCCAGTATGGCCAGGTCGGTGACTGTGGCCGATGTCATGGGCCAACCCCGTGCCACATGTCGCATGTGCTGCATGGTCCGCCGCAGTAAACACACCCCTGGCAGTCGCCCTGCAATGGCCGCTGGTATCACCGAGGTGCTTGTCGCAACCATTTGTGCAGCACTGTCCATCGTCCTCCTTGCTCTGTCCCTTAGTGTCCCCAGTACCTGGTGCACACCAATGTCCACTGCATCGGGGGCATGATTGTGCTTCCGTATGGTGGCCACCACAGTGTCCTCTACTGTGTGCAGGTGGGCGAGGCAGCTGTACTTGTGTGCCTCGGCGCACCGCCAATAGACCTTCTCTGGGCCAGCCTTGTCCCTGAGATAGGTGTAGCCATTGTGTATGGCCAATGGTTTGCCCTGTTGGCTTTGAATGAATTGGACAGACATCCTCTGGTTCAGAAGGCGTTCCTGTTTGCACTGTGCCACGGCCCCCTTATGTGTGTAGTCCCCTGCCCCCTGCCTACTGCAGCCCATTGCTGCCCCTTCCTGTCCGGCCTCTGTATGAGGCATGCGTCCGGCGGCCCCCAACCCCTGTTTGGTGCCTGTGCCCTGGTGCCCTCGCCTGTGCTGCACCCTGCTATGGTGAGTAGCTGTGTCCATCAACATTCTGGTGTGTGGTGTGGTGGGCCGCTGGGGGGGAGCCTTGGGTGCCTGCTCACATTCTGTCGTGGTGCAGTGCTGAGGTGTCCGGGACATGCCGGCACTGTGCTGTGGCCCGGTGTCCCTCTGTGTAGCTGACCTGCTGTGTGTCCGTGGCATCCTACTACTGCTCACCCCTCTGCCTGGCAGCCCTCTGGTTGCCACTGTGCACAGTCTCTCTGTTGCTGTGCTCGCCCATGATGGCCTGCAGCGCACCTCACTCTTGAGCTGTCAGTCAGCAGTGCTGTGCAGTTGCTCTTCTTGCTCACACTACTGTTGTCTTACCCCCCCAAACTGCACCTGTGTTGTAGTGCTCACCTTGGCGGCTACCCTCCTCTCCTCTCCTCTCTTCCTGGGTGTACATGTTGACATCTCTCAATCTGTCCTCATAGGGTTTTTGATGCAACCCCTGCACCATTTTAGTTGCCCTCCTCTGGACTGCCTCTATCCTGTTTGTATCCTTTGAGGTTCAGCCTCCAGGACTGGACACAATACTCCAGGTGGTGTCTCACAAGCAAACAATACAGTGGAAACACCACCTCCCTCCTCCTTGTGGAGATACCTTTCTCTATGCATCCGAACATTCCACTGGCCCTACCCACTTCCTTGTCACACTGCCCTTCCCTTTGAGGTCATCAGATATAATAACCCCAAGATCCTGTCCTGCTTACTGATTGTCAGTAACTTCCCCCAATCCTATACTCAGCTCCTGGATTCCTATGCCCTAGGTACAAGATTTTGTACTTTTTGGCATTGTACTCTAACTGCCATGCTCTTAACCACTCCTCAAGTTTCCCAAAGTCCCTAAGCATTCACTCCACCCCCTCATGAGTGTCCACCCTACTATAGATTTTGGCATCATCCGAAAAAAGGCATACTTCCCCTTGCAGTTCCTCTAGATGTCACTTTTGAAGACATTGAAGAGGACCAGTCTCGATACTGAGCCCTGTCACCCCACTTACCACTCTCCCCTCATTAGAGTGAGTGCCATTAACCATCTGCACCTTCTGTCACCTATCCATTAACCAATAACTTACCCAGTTCAGTTCACAACTTTGGATCCCACCCCTAAGCTGCTCAATTTCTTTATCAGTCTACTGTGCGTTACAGTATCGAAGGCCTTGCTACAGTTCGGATAGGCCAAGTCCACTGCCTTCCCCTGCTCTATTTTCCTAGTCAACAAGTCAAAGAAATCAATCAATCAAATTTGTCTGGTATGACCTCCTCCCATAAATCATTGTTGCCTTTGGTATTGTAGCTCATTGGACTCAAAAATATTCTACCAACCTTCCCTTTAACAGAGTTCCCATTAATTTCCCCACCACTAATGTGAGATTGATTATCCTGTGGTTGATTGCCTCCTCCCATCTGCTGCTCTTATGAAGAGGGACCACATCTGCTCTCCTCCAGTCTTCCAGAGCCATGCTCGTTTCCAGTGAGCTGTTGAAGGAGGCCATCGGCTGAGCAGCTAGCACCTCCCTTCGTTCCTTTAGTAATTTTGGGTGCATTACACTTGGTCCCATAGCCTTTTCCACATTCAGAGCTACAAGTCCCTTCAGGACTCTTTCCTCTGAAAATGAACTTGTGCCTACCCCATCTTTGTTCCTGCTGCTATCTGGTGGTCCTGTCCCCGCACTGTGAAGACTGAGCAGAAGTACCTGTTCAGGATATCTGTTTTTTCTTGATCCTCTTCTGCATAGTCTCCCCTTACCACCCTCCTTATCCTTACTATCCCTCCCCCTTGCTTTCCTCTTCTCACTTATGTACCTAAAGAAAGTCTTATCCCCTTTAGCTGCCCCTTTGGCTATCCTTTCCTCTGCACCTTTGATCCCCTCACTGCCTTTCCTGCTTCCTTCTGTTCTACTTGGTATACCTCCCTGTCTTCCTCCCTCTGTATTTCTTTATACCTCTTTAATGCCATCCTTTTTTCTCTCACCACCTGGGCCACTTCCCTAAAGAACCATAATCTCCTTTAGAGCTGTGCAAACCTCCCAAAGTTAGATCATGTGAACTTTGACTATTGAACCACGTGGGGTTTGCCAGATTTCTCCTGGTGGCAGACTGGTTCGTCCTGGCTCACCCATCAAAAAGCATTGGAATGGACATTTGGAAATGGGATGGAATGAGGTACAAGAAAGGGGCTCATTGTGAGCATATGGCTTCTGGGACTCTTTTGACAATGCTCCTATCGATAATCAGTCTCTTATTTTATTTTGTTGTAATCTCTGTAACTACTCTTAAGACGTGGAACCTTTGTAAATGAGGACTTGTTCTCAAAGTTGTAATTCTGAACAAACAAAAAAATGACCCCCTCATTTCTTCTCTTATACCATCTATTATGAGACTCCCATGCAGAAACCAGCTTACAATGACAGCAACAACTGAAAAACTTACTCTGCTCTCAGACAAGCTCTTTGGAAGAAGAGAAAACTCAAGGAAAAAACCCTTTTAAGGAAGGACCAGGAAAAGTCTTCCAGATCCCTAGTGTGGTCTCGTCATAGGAGCAAATGGTTCCCGAGTCTAGCTTGGATGGTCCAGAATTGAAAGGCTTGCCTGTGATTCAATGGGCTGGGCAACCAGCCATGTGTTCTACCTGAGCTATTTAAAGGTAATTCTTCCTGCTTCATTCATATGCATTTTTTATTTGCCCCACCATCCTCCCCTCCTCCTGCAGCAGCTTGCCTCTCTTCTCTGGGCTCCTTCCTAAAGTATCTTTAGCCTAAGGGAATCATTCCCTCTGCACCTCTTGGGGTGGAACCCTCCTCTGGGATTCCTTGCCTTTGGCATCCCTACAGGGTGGTATCCCTGGAGGAATGAGAGAGAAAAACGGCCACAAAGGTTTATTATTTTATTTTATTTAGTTTTTGTTGACCAGGTAAGTGCACTAGACAAATTCTGGCTATTTTCAGGCACGATCTGGGAGAGGGGGATACAGATGAATGCCAACTGAAGTTGAACCAGAATAAGCTGTTGGTGGTATTTTTAGTGAATTAGGGAAATTTGGCCAGGGCACCGGGGAAATTCCCCTACTTTACAGTACGGAAACCTTTGTCATCCTGGTCAATGACCAAGATGGCCACCTTGGAGGAGCTGGAGGAACTGATGGATGCTGAAGAGGCTAGAGAACAGGTCTCAACCCCTGCCTCAAATCTGCCTGAGACCAAAAGAAATCAAGGAAAAAAACTTGTAAGATAACCAAGGAATAGACTAGGTGAATAATGGAAGTACAGTGTGTTTAAAAACCAATTTACAGAATGCTGCAGTAATGTCAGCTGCAGAGACAGATGTTGGACAGACTGCTGCTACGTCAGTTTCACAAATACAAGAATTGTTATGGGAAGAAGAAGAATGGTTTGCACAGAAACAAATTGCACTACAACAGGCTTTGTTATTGGCACAATATCCAGAGCACAATGCGGAAGATAAATCTAAACATCAGCCGGCAACAGTGACATCTGAAACAGAGCTGCCTAAGAAAGCAAGCGGCACATCAAACATAGCCATTTCATCAGCAATGCCTGAAGCTGTTAGTAGGGCTACAGAGAGCGGTGAGAACTCCAAAGCAATGAATCACAAGGCTGAGGGAGCACCGAGAATGGCAAGTACAGACCACGGGTCTGGCCTAAGACACCTCTCAGCTAGCATGGATATAGGAAACTCTTGGTCTGTCAACAAAGCCCTGGAAGGAGCGGGCTGGGTTCATTCAGAAGCAGGACAGTGAATGTCTGGTCCGACGCCTATTTTCGTCACCTCGTGACCGCAAACACAGGTAAATCCTGAACTCTTTACTAGACAACAAGCAAGTGAGGATAATTTAGAGGCTGTATTAAACTCTCCATTACAGTTGCCAGAGGAGTTACAGTTAACAAATAATCCAGTATTATAAGTGCCTGCTGGAGTTTCTTCTGTAACTGATGCTGCTAATTTGTCTACAGCAACAGCTGCACCAGAGGGGCCCCCAGAAGCACCATTTCAATTTATTAACAGAACTGCATCTCAACCATTTCTATCTTTATTCCACCAACCCGTTTTACCTGCAAAGAGGCATAATGCTGTTAGACTATTACATAAAGGTGGAATGGACTTATTACCAGACAGAGTGTTTGTAGCTAGGTCTTTGTTAAAATATTCTATGAAAGTTTTTGCAAATGAAATCCGTGCACTTATTCATGTCTCTGGGGAGACTACGTTTGATATTAGCTTTAAGTTAAACACAGCTCTGTAGAGGCTTTGGTCAAACTATCAAGTGCTAAAACAAACCCCATTATGGACACCATTTGACGCTATACCCCTGACATAACCTGTGTACAAAACCATTACGGTTTTGTTCTGGAATGAGGGGGTAATTGTCACAGACCTGACATACTGGCTCGAGCAGAGGTGTTCTGTATTAGGAGCTTCAGAAGCTATTTTTGATTCTGAGCACATATGGAGGCGGGGATGGAAGGTTAAGGTTATGCTGCATACCACAGACACTAGTTTAAGCCATCTCCCGTGTTTTTTTTTTTTTAGGCAGGGATAGGGGAGTTCTTTTTTATGCAGGCCAACCCAAGGCTTGTTGCAAATGTGGTTCCACCTCTCACCTCAGCAGTATATGTGGCCAGCCAGGTTAAATGCACACTGTGCCATGAACTAGGCCATACTAGTGGATACTGCCTTAATGAACCGAAAATGTAATTTATGGGATTCATTAGGGCATACCTATCAGAGCTGCTCATAGGCAGCCCATAATAAGGCTGATTCTGCTGATGGTGAAGAGCAACATTTGTTGATTGCCATTGCTCAGAGGGAATCTTTCCTTACCCCCTCACGTCAAGCCTGGAACACCAGGGTTCAGACACCTTCTCCGGACCCTCCCAGAGTTTTACCCCCTTTACAAAGGAAAATTGAAGTGACTCCCCCATACCAGAGCAAAATACTGAAGGTGACAATGCTCTCCCCATGGAAGAGGTAGCAACTACTTCAGCTGACTGTGTAGCAATGCCCCCCACTCCAGGTGGTCAAAAGGGCAACCAGAAGGACTCTGTCCTCAGAACAACCTGCCTCTAAGGCTTCTAGAAGATCAGAACTACCATTACATAATAGGTATGAGACTTTCCAAGCTGCCTCAGAAATTTTGGATGCAGATTTGGTAGACTCTTCTCTTTGGTCCTCACAAGTTGATGCTCAATCTGAACATGAGGTGCAGCAAGAGAAACCAAAAGGAAAACAAAGAAAATCTAGTATAACCAAAAAGAAACCTCCTTGAAAATTTTTGTCTTTAGAACTGTCTAGCACACTATAGTCCTTCCCTGATGCCATGTACTCATTTAGCCATAAGTTTTATTAATGTGAACAGTATGAAGAACAGCAGGAAAAGAATATAGTATTGACTTAATTACTTTCAAGCCACTTTGATATTTTATTTTTACAAGACACAAGACTCCAAACCACAACTGAAATTGGAATGAACATTAAATTATGGCATGTAGGCACCTCCTACTGGTCTATTAGAGCAGATACCTGCTTGGATGTAGAGTTCCTTTTTCAATCAGGTATCCAAGTGCAACTGATAAAGCTAGTAGATTTAATTCCAGGCAGAGTATTAATCCTTGATACAAAAATCTCAGGACAGTACTGTAGATTCATCAACGTCTATGCTCCACAGACTAAGGCTAAAAGAATCACGTTGTTTAAAACCATACAGCCATATCTAGTGTCCTCCCAAGCAGCCATACTAGGTGGAGATTTTAACTGTGGACTAGACAAACAAGATAGGAGTAAAAATACCAAGACAAATAAAAACTTTTGTGACATGTCAACCTTGAAAAATATTATTTCTGCTACCAATTTACATGATGCATACATGTCTATTCATACTAGGATTCATACTAGGAAAGAAATAGACATACAGAGAACCGTGGTCCATATGTGTATGTCTCCAGCCAAGCTGGTGCATTATCTCATTTCATAATAGAAGTTGATCAAGATTCTGCTTAAATTTTGAATAGTTTGTGTTTTCCAATATGGAACTAGGGAGGGTGTTCCATGCATGAATAATTCTTTGAGTGAAAAAGAATCCCCCCTTATTGGTTCTAGGAAATGTCAGTGCCAATTGATGGTTATGGCTTCTCATATTACAATCTCTGTGACTGTAGGACATGCCCAGTTGTGCTAGTGACTCCATATCAGTGTGGGTTTTGTACATAAATAACAGGTCACCTCTTTTTCTTCTCTGTTCCAATGAAAACAAACCTAACTCTTTTAATCTTGTTACATAGTTCTCGTTCCACATATTGGTGACAAGTTTGGTTACTCTCCGCTGCACTCCCTCGATTCTATTGACATGCCTCCTGAGATATGGACTCCACAAGGGTGAACAAGTCCAAATGTGGTCTGACATATGATCTGTAGAGTGGCAAGAAACATCCTCTATCTCTTGTGGAAAAACTCCTCTTAATGCACCCAATAAGTCTATTTGCTCGACCAATGATGTAATTACAATGGCTTTGTGATGTTAGGTCAGAGTTAATTATTGTACCTAGGTCATTGTGTTCCACTATTTGTGTTAATACTTGTCCATTTATTTTATACTGGTTGTGATTGTTAAGATTTCCTAGGTGCATAACTACACATTTTTCGACATTAAAGGGGATCTGGTTTCTAATTGCCCATTCCTCCAATTTTTTTAGGACTTTATTGACATTACAGCTATCTTCCTGTGTCTTTACGGGTGACACTAATTGTGTGTCATCTGCAAATTTTACTGCAAAGCTATTGATGTTATTAGTTAAGTCTGATATAAAAATGTCAAACAGTACTGGGCCTAAAACAGACCCTTGTGGGACTCTGCTACTCACTGGGTGTGCTTCAGACATATGTCCTCTTATACATACATGTTGGGTACGGTCATTTAACCATTCCTCAACCCAATTGGTTATGTTATTATTTATTCCTAGGAGTCTCATCTTGTTGATTAAATGATCATGTGGTACCTTGTCGAAAGCTTTACAAAAGTCCAGGTAGATCACATCCATGGACATGTTATTTTCTAGAGATCTACTGATAAACTCATAAAAAAACAAATTTCCAGTCAGACAAGATCTATTTTTTTTCTAAAACCATGTTGTGTTTGATCCCTCAACCCTTTTGTAGTCAGATCTTCCTCAAGTCTTATTTTAAGCAGAACCTCAAAGATATTTCCTATTATACTGGTCAAACTAATTGGTCTGTAATTGGACATATTTGATCAATTTCCTTTCTTATAGATCGGTGCAATGATTGCTAATTTCCAGTCATCTGGTACATTATGTGTTGATAGTGACATATTAAACAGTGTATAAAGGGGTTCAACTAACCAGTCTTTAAGTTCTTTTAATAGTCTTGGATGGAGTTTGTCTGGCCCTGGTGATTTATTTATATTGATCTGTTTTAGTTCTGCCATAATCTCATACGAACATGCGAAATTTGCCAGCAGATAAAGGCCTAGAGGTCTATTAAGTCTGCTTGAATGTGCAGCTAGCACCCCTTATTCTGCTTTAGAAATTTCCCAACCACTCGTATTATTAGTCATACTAGAGCACATCCGACATTTCAAAAAGGGCAACTAGCCACAAGAATATATTTCTTTTTTATTTCAGCAAATCTGTCTATTTCATCATTTCAAATAGCAGAAGTAGAATTTTTGGATCATTAAATACTTGATTTGCAAATTGGTTCCCACAGAAAATGTTTTAGGGTCCTGGTATATGGAAATTTAAATCTTCCTTGTTGTTGAGCATGGAAATGTCTCAAAACATTCATTATTTCATTGCTATGAAGAAGTCTATTCTAGAAATGTATGACAACCCTGCCCTCTGGTGGGAAGATGTGAAACGTGCACTTAGGTGGTTTTTAAAATCTGAGAGCAAGAGAAACAGACAAGACATATATTCAACCTGCAGCAATGACAGCAGCTCCAAAAACTACAAACCTTAACAGGGCAGGGATGAGGCGGGGGCGTGGATGCCCTGTAACTTACATTTCGTTGGTCTTGGGTCCATTGGGGGGGCGCAGTTCCATTGTGGGCACATCTCGGTTAACCATCTCCCTGGTGATGGAAGGCTGGTTTCCTATGTAGAAGTACAAATCATGATTTTTCAACACAAATTAAGCTTTTGAAGCAAGAAATGCAGGTCTTCCATATAAGGCAGCAAGAAAGCCTGAAATACCAACAGAATGTTGGTGTGCAAGGGACGGAGGAAAGCTTATGCCCCTACATGCATGTGAGAGACAGAATAAAACAAAAACAGGTAGATCACCGTATGGACTCAGAAAGTGTGAATTTTTCAGATAAAGATAATTTATTGAGACTGGTCTCACAACATGCAACAAAACTCTTCACTCAGATGCATCCTCTGATTGGTAAAGTGACAGATTTTTTAAATACAACCCAGATGCTGACTTGCCCTCCATTTTGTATTAGAGGAACTTACCAGTGATATCTCAACTGTAGAAGTAGAGACTGCAATTAAAACCCTGCACAACAATAAAGCCCCTGGGCCGGATGGTGTAACTTCTGAACTATATAAAATGTTAGGTGCCTCAATTTCTAAGGAATTAGCTACAGCTTTCACATATACTGTATGTTAAAGCAGGATGCTATTCCATTAGAAATGGCAAAAGGAATATTAATACTTTTATTTAAGAAAGAGAATAGAGCTGATATATCAAACTGGAGGCCTATCGTCTTCTCAACACTGATTTTAAAATCTTATCAAAAATACTGCACATCAGGTTATTACAAGCTAATATTTATCTCTTTTCACCTTCACAATCCTGTTCCATTCCTGAACAGAAAATGAGTGACCATCCCCTATTAATAAGGGAATTAATAGAAAGGGACAATAGCACAGGAATAGAAGGGTTTCTTCTTTCTTTAGACCAAAAACAGGCATTTGACACAGTAAAGCATAAGTATTTATGGGATGTTCTTACCTATTACAGAATACCAGCCTCCTTTATACAATGACTCAAAACTTTATATAGCACAGCAACTGTGACACCCAACATTAATGGATGGTTCTGACCAATGATCCGCATAAAGAGAGACGTGAGGCAGGGCTGTCCACTTAGCCCCTTACTATACATTTTCAGTATTGACCCTCTTCTTAGAGCATGTAACTCCACCTCAACAATTACACATATACAGATAGACACATATACTCTATCACACACATAGTACTAGCATATGCAGATGATGGGTGATATGTATGTGTCATAGATTCAGGGCACTGTCAGGAACTTCTCTTAACTTAAGGAAAAGTATAGGAAGAAAATTAGGCAGACCTGAATCTCCATTGCCATCTCTACCTGGCATTACCTTTACCCAAGAACCTATACAAAGCTTAGGGGGTTCTTCTTTGATCTGGACAACTTGATATTCTTAATTAGAATTCTAAGATTCACCACGCACAAGACATGGTACAAAATTGGAGCAAATAACAAATGAGTAAGAAAAAAAGGGTCCACTTGGTGAAAACTTTTTTACTGCCTGTATTTTTACACATTAGTATTCTATTCCCTCCCCAAAAACTATGGAAGATACTTTATATAGTATTTTCTTCCAAGCTGCATGGGGGAGCAGATTAAATCCGTTGAAAATAAATATATTATATCTTCCTAGAAATCAAGGAGGTATTGGGATGGTGAATCCTATAGTTATGTTTTGTTGCATATACATCATAGCAAACTTAAGACCGTTATCGACACACATAACTTTGACCTGGAAACCTTTATATGATATTTCATGCAGTACATGGTTCACTCAATGGTCCACTGCTTCCCTTAGGCAAGTAAGATACACAAATATTAGTCCACCATATGTGTGAGATATTTTTGTAAAAATTAAAACTTGGCAAATTACAACTAACATGGTCATAAACCTACACAGGAAGTTTTTATATAAGCAAATTATACAGGAAATGTTTTGTGAACAGGTTTCTTTCCCTAGTTGTCCAGAAGCTTTACTTCTGACATTACTGGATTATTTAAACAACCCGAGAATACCGGAAAAAATGTGGGACATACATTGGTTGTGTCGTCATAACAAACTTAATGTAAAAGCCAACCAGAAACACAAACAGGTACCAGAAAGAACGTGCTCTAGGCCTCAAGGTTAACAACAGTTAGAAACAATGACTCATTTATTTTTTTCCTGCTCATATATGTCATTGTTTTGGACCTTACTAGCTCAAAAATGGAATATGCCTAATCATCAGAATATGCATTTGGATTGTGTAGGGGGAGCGCGCATGAGCAGGCGATATCTTATTGCTGCTCACTGAAGCGTAGCTCCCCCTTTCAACTGTACTCCACTGCATTTTGGAGCTGTCATAGACAGCTCCAGCAGGCATTGGAGAACTGTGGCCGTGCCTGCAAACACACTGACTGAATTGGAAGAGGGCTGACACACCTCCGAAAACTCGGATGATGGCACTATGTTTCTTGCACATGCGTGCAAGCAAACATAAAAATAGAAAGTGACCTGGGGTTAGTTATATCAAATGACCTAAAGGTGGGCAAGCAATGTGAGAAGGCAGTAAGAAGGGCTGTGGAGACGCTGGGATGCACTGGGAGAGGCATCAACAGTAGAAAACAGGAAGTTGTTATCCCTTTGTACAGTCAGTTGGTGAGACCCCATCTGGAGCACTGCATGCAATTCTGGAGACCTCATCTCTGCAAAGACATAGGCAGAGTGGAAGCTGTCCAGAGGAGGGCAACCAAAATGGTGCAGGGTCTGCACTGAAAGACATATGAAGAGAGACTAAAGAAGCTTAATAAGTATACTCTTGAGGAAAGAAGGGAGAGGGAGGACATGATAGAAACTTTCAAGTACCTCAAGAGAATCAACAAAGTCCAAGAGGGTAGCATCTTTCAGAGAAAGAGATCTGCAAGAACAAGGGGGGCATACTTTGAAGATGGGGGGGGACGGGTCAGAGGTAATGTGAGGAGAGGGTTGTGGATGCATGGAACAGCCTTCCTGAGGAGGTTGTGGAGTCAAGAACAGTGGGGGGAATTCAAGAATGCATGGGACAGACATAAAGCAAATCTAGTGGGGGTAGGAGGAAGTAGGCTGTTGGTTAACTAGGATCTGCAGCTTATCCATCAGGTAGGGAAATGGGCAGACTAGGTGGGACAAGCGGTCCTTATCTGCCGTCAAATTCTGTGTTTCTATGTTCTGTGTTTCCTTATTAATCAACATCATGTAATGCTTTTTATATAACAGCTCAGCTGTTCAAGGACTTAAAAAGTCCTCTTACACATGACCTGAAGGCTACATGTCATGCTTAGGAGGCCCTTCTAAGATCTTGATTAGATAAGCTGTTATATAAAATGGTGCTGGGGCAAGCAGTATAGCCTAGCCTAAATGTTAGAGTAATGTGCTGTGAATGAGCTTGGTACATTTAGCAGATCTGGGCTTGATTCTGTACGGATCTGGGTCTGAGCAAGTCACTTAACTTCCCCAGTGCTCCCAGGTCACCCCTGTAAATGGCCTTTTTGCCCAGTGGGGTCTACCTGGTTACCAAAGAAGAAAAAAAATGGATTACATGCTATTATTTTGCCTGTCTCATGCAGTGTTGGAATTGCAATTTTTTAGTTTTGGGAACTACAGTGGCCTGTAAGGCACTATCTTTAAATTAAGCTCCCCTTCCCATTATGAGTCAACAGCAGTGATGTGTGACCTACCGGGGCTTACTTCAAAGCTGGGAGGGCTGAACCCTGACAAACTCCCCTGTAATTCCAATGGTTTCCAGGTCAATATAGTGCCACCTAAGTAGCGCAAGAATGACTGCGCTGCCTATAGCGTGAAAGTTTCTACAGTGACAGGGGTAGCTTAGCGTATAGTAAGAACCACTACTGTCACTGTAAAATGATGTGGAGGAGCATCAAGGAGCCTGTCTGTGCAATGCCTGGTTAAGCCACTCCCATGGTAGAGTGGCTAGGGCACCTGGCGGTGTGGGGGACCTGGAACCATGGTTTGGTTTCAGGTAGGTCCTCTACTGCTGCAGTTTAAAAAAAAAAAAAAAAAACTTTTCCCCCTCCAGTGTTTCACCCCATCCCTGAAGTCCACACCAACTCACAGTTAAATATATTAAGTTCAGGGGTTGGGGTGTAGCCCCCCAAAAACAAAATATACCATTTTTTTTGTGCCACGTGCATTAGTCCATGTATGGTTGGTGTTTTTTTTCCCCGACCTTGATTTGCCGCACACTGTTTTGTGTGTGGCATTGTTGTGTTGTCTGGCCATGACATCATGACCCCATGCCATTTCAATACTGGTCTCATCTCAGCATGTTACCAGAGTCTCTTAAACTAGCTTCAAAAGCAGTATGGTGTGTAGGATATAATCTTAGACAATGATGAAAGAGGAGTTGAAGAATATCTTTAGTTTTTATTGACCTGTAAAGAAGGGCTAGACAATAGTGTGTATTTTCAGTAGGGGTGTTGAGGATACAGATGCAAACCAACTGCGCCTGAAGTAGACTAAGCTGCTGGAGAAACTTTGGTCAGGATGATGGGAAACTCCCCTACTCTTTTCAGAAGTGCCACGGGATCTTTGGCATCCACCAGAACAACCACACGAACAGATAGATGGGACCTTGATTTAATGCCTCATTCAAATTAGGACAGTACTCCCCGAAAGTAAATCTTTCCCTTAGTACTGCACTCGGATCTGTGTTGATGATGTCAATCCCAGTGTGGGACTAGAACCCACGACGTTCTGACCACGGCATGGATGTTCTGCCAACTGAGCCATGCTGACATCACAACATAATCTTGACTGTGTCAGTAATGAGATTATGAAACAGGTTGCTGGAACTCACAGTAGGGGCAAATAATGAAGAGAAATTTAAAGCAATCTAGACATGTGACTCATAAGATGACCAGCAACCCACTGTTACAGCTGCTGATGTGAGAAATGCTATACCAACTCTATGGCATGCTATGAAACAGAGCAAAGACATACTGCCAGAATGGGATAAGATAACTGTTATTACTGTTGCCTATAATCTGTGTAGTCACAATGCCTACATATATTTATATTTAATTAATGTTATTTGTGACTCATAATGTTGTAACACTGTAAACTGTGCAGTGGGGCCTCACTGTAAATAAGCCTCGGCTCAGTCGAGCTTATCCTTTGTTCATGATGATATGAATAAAAACATTTTGCTACTACTACTACATAACCAAAACTGAGAGCATGTGGAAGAAGTGTTGCTAAACAAAGTCAAAGTAAAATTAATGAATACTTTAAGAAATAAAAATAAAATCTTAACTGCATGGTAGAAGCATAACTCCTCCCCACCCACACCCCCACCATGAACCACATCAAGTATAATTTCCCCTATGCACTTAAGTGAACACTACGGTGCACTCACAAGCAAAAAAAAATTCACACAGTTGGCTCAATCAGACACCAGCTATAATGGACACAGCAACCTTACACCAATGTGTCCATTATAAGCTGTGTATACTGCACATTATAGGGCACGGTAGTGCCCCATAATTAGGGTTGCATGGCCACTTCTATGTTAAACCTAAATTTGTAACTTTAATAACTCTGCAACTATTTGACAGATTTGTGTAAAATTACACACGTGCCATCTGGTACCATAGTTCTCTGGATCTGTCAAGTTTAGTTCCGCTCGGATGTGCAGTTACGGAGCTGCGGAGTGCCAAAAAATGTGAAATTTACCATTTACTGTAGGTGCAAATTTTTTGGTCATCTCTATGTGCCAAATGCTTTGGGTGTCTGGTCTGAAATTGCTAGGGTATATGAGGTCAGGGTCACTGATGTGCCTTTTGAAAGTTTGGTGAAAAAAATATTAATCCATTCAAAAGGCGAAGGGGAAGGGGAGACCCAGAGAATTATCAAATCCCAACACCCACTACCCCCATATATACCCGAATCAATCCAATTGATTTCCCACATCCGCAATACAGTCATCTCGTAGGGCATTAAGAATGCTCCACCAAGATCTCCAAGATATCTTTTTAATCTCTTCTGCCTGATAGTGGAAGAAGGGCAGCCATATAGCTAAAACCGTCTCTGTCTGAGATTTCAATTTGGCTGTAAACTTCTCCATCAGCAATATGGTAGTGCATATAAGTACAAAGAGTTAAGGGAAGGAGTCTCTGTGGTGAGTCACTCCTTAGTAATGGCTTTATGAGCAGCAGCCAACAAAATCAAAAACAAATACTTCTGAGCCATTGTTCCAATTTCCATGACTGGCAAACCCAGGACCAAAACCTCCAGGACTATAGGGAGCCGGGATTCAAAGATTTGACCTACTACTTCTATGACCTGATCCCAAAATATTCTTATGTTTGGACAAGTCCAAAAGATGTGGATGTAGTTACCCTTCCCTCCACATTCCCTCCAACAAGGATCTGACAAACTAGTACCATAATGTTTGGTAATTTCAGGGGTATGACAGTTTCTAATCACCACTCTTCATCTAAATGCTCTTCAAGTGGGAGAGTCTGAGGTGTAATGCACTCCCTTCCAGATCTGCACCCATTCTTTCTCTTCTAAGTGGATACCCACTTCAGTGGACCACCTCTCTCCCAAATCCCCCAAGTGAGTGGGTTCCTGTGAAATTAAGAAAGCTGTAATCTTAGAGACTAACCTCCTTTGTCCCTCCTGTTCAAACAATGGGAGAAGAAACTCCAGGAGTGGGTTGTTACTCTCCCCTGTCAGGGTATTCAAGTTTTTGCTTAACAAAAAGTGTTGTATCTAGAGAAACCTAAGCATATCTTGTGGAGGGAGATGGAACTCCTCGGCAAGCTGTTGGAAGGATTTGAGGGTTCCTCTATCATAAATTTGACCTATGTTTTTTAAACCAAACCTAGCCCATTTGAGGAAATCCATATCCATTCAGAGCAATGCAGAATCCACATAGGCCCTTACAGGGGTGCGAGAATTCAGTTTTGGTTGTATACCCAGTTTTCTACAGACTGCCATCCACATCTGCCTCAAGGTCAAAGACCATGGTATACCTATATCAAATTCAAGTAGACCTCCTTTGTCCATCAAAATTATATCAGCAAACCTGGCGCCAGAGGAGAGAGGCTTCTCTAACTCTACCCATAAGGGGGGGGGTCCACCCTGGTCTTCACTGTTGAGGCAGTCTGTAACTGAGCAGCCCAGAAGTATTTAATAAAATCCAGTAAGTCCAGTCCCCCACCCAGTTTGGGTCTTTGGAGAACCTGCTATTTGATCCTTGGGGGTCTGTTTTTTTTCAAATGACTCTAGAGATGGAAGATTTGAGGCCTTTCCTAAAGGAACTTGGGGGTCTCAAGGGTAATGCTCCGAATATGAAAAGGAATTGGGATAGGGCATTCATTCGTACACATTCAATATGGCCTGATAAGGAAAGGGGGAGTTCATTCCATCTATTAAGATCTGCCTGAACAATTTGTAGGAGTTTGAGATGGTTAGTGGGATACAGTTCATTGATATTATTTGGTATTCAGGCCCCCAGATATCTAAAATCATCCTTTGCCCACCTAAACTGACCAACCCTGGTGGGGGGGGGCCTGAGTGGGGGGGCCAATGGGAAGCATCTCTGTCTTGGCTTCATTAATATTAAACCCAGAAACTATTCCAAAATCCCAGAAGACGGAGTCCAATAGTGGTGCCAAATCCACTGGGTCCAAAACATATAAGAGGGTGTCGTCTGCATATAAAGAAACGTGGAGTTCCGTCCTCTCCACTTTAATTCCTCGATAATCTCCTGACTGCCTAATCAAGGCCGTCAGGGGTTTCATACTGATTGAAACTAGCAGGGGAGAGAGTTGGCAACCCTGTCTAGTCCCTCTTTCAATATTGAATGTTTCTGACAGTACCCTGTCAATTTTCACTCATGCCCTAGGGTTCCTGTACAGGTTTGCAATCCACTTCCGGAACCTGTCCCCAAAACCAAATCTAGCAAGTGTATGATCGAGAAAGATCCAATCTAGGCCATTGAAAGCCTTTTCAGCATCAAGAGAAATTACTGCATTTAAGATATTGGGTAGGAAGGAGTTAGTGGCTGAGACAGTGTTTAATAGTAGACAGATGTTGTCCTGGATGTGGCTTCCGGGGAAAAAAACTCATTTGGTCAGGATGCACCAAAAGGGGGATCAGGGACCGAAGTCTTACACTCAGGAGTTTAGCAAAAAATTTTGCTTCCTGATTAAGGAGCAAAATAGGGCGATAACTCGCACAATCTAGAGGGTCCTTTCCCACTTTGGGGATAACTGAGATCATGGCTTCTCCCCAGGAGTCCGTGTTGGCTCCAGTATTGTGCATCTCATTACATACTTTAACCAGGGTGGGGACAAGGTGCATTGTGAATTTCTTAAAAAATACAGCCGTGAGTCCTTCGGGGCCAGGTGCCTTACCTGTATTCAGGGAATTTATAAACCTCTGGTTTTCATCTTCAGTAAAAGGCTCCTCCAGGATTTTTCTCTGGGCCTCTGTTGGTGAAGGAAGCTCCACTCACTCTAAAAACTGATTGATTTTCTGATCGTGATCTAAATCTCTTTCTTTGGTGTAGAGCTGGGTGTAAAAGTCCACAAATTCCCTAGCAATGTCTAGTGGGTGGATAATCAAATTCCTTGGGGCCTTACTATTACGGATCTTGGGATATATCTGTCTGCTTCTTGTTTCTTAAGTCATAGGGCCAATAGTCTGCCCACCCTCTCTCCTCCCTCATAATACTTTTAATTTGTAAACCACAAAGTGTTGATCATCTGACGCAGCATCAGGGTGTTATACGCTTCCCTGGCCTCCCTGAGCTTCCTCAGCAATGACCAGTCCCTTGTATTTTTATGTTCCCTTTCCAGAACCACAATATCCTCCAATGTTTTGGCAGTCTTGGATTGATACAACTTGTTTTGATATGCCGAGTAGCTAATGATTTTATCCCTTAATACCACTTTTAAACCATTCCAGATAAACTTAAGTGATGAGTCAGCCTCTTTGTTCTCCTCTAGAAAGAATTTGATGGTTTTCTTCAATATTTCTACAAGTATTTTATCTGTCAACAATCCAATATCAAATCTCCATATTCCCCTTTTTACCTCTGGGTCCCACCTAACTACCACCTGGACCATAGAATAATCTGAGAAGGTGACCAGATGGATGATCACTTCCTGAAAATAATAAACTTCTTTTCTCCATGTGTAGATTCTATCAATCCTAGAATAGGAATTTGAGGCTGGCACGTAAAAGGTGAAGTTCCTCCCTGTAGGGTTTTGCCACCTCCACACATCTACCAATCCCAGTTCAGAGGTTAATATCCTGAAGAGCTTAGAACTACCTGTTGTTCCCCCCTTCAGTGGGGGGGGGGGGGTTCCAAATTGCAATTTTCCACACAGTTCCAGTCCCCTGCTATAATCAACTGCCCTGGAGGCAGGATAGATACTACACTGAATAGGGATCTAAAAAAGGTTCCAGAGAAGGGCGTTGGGGCATAAACTGAAAGTATATGGGGAGGTTTTCCCTAGAGTTCACCTGAAAGAAGGATCCAATGTCCACTTCCTTCCATTTGTACCTTTGTGACTTTTTATGGGAGTCCCCTTTTTATTAATATGGTGGTTCCTGTTTTAGAGAAAAGGGGGTGTGAATTCGAATAAACCATTCCCACCCACATTCACCTTAATTTGTCATGTTCCACCCTAGACAATTTAGTCTGCTACATACAGGCTATATCGCATTGCACTCTGCGTAACTCCTGTAGGATTCTGGCTCTTTTAACCACATTGTTAATCCCCTTTACATTTATGGAACACAGATTGAGAGACCCCATGTTAAGAGTTGTGAAGAGTCCAGACCTCAACACCCCCCCCCCCAGCCAACCAGGATGCAACCATAAATAAACAAATAAAACCAATACAGAAACACAACATAACAACATTGAAATACACAGAAAAGTTCCAACCAATCTTAGACCTGGTTGTCTCAAATGGAGATGAAGAGAGGATCACAAATGTAGAAGTGGGTAGCCATCTGGGAACTAGCAACCATCAAACAGTATGGTTCACAATAAACACAGCAATAGAGTCAAGCCATACAAAGGCAAAAGTACTGGACTTTGGGAGGGCTGACTTTACAAAATGGGTGAGTGCCTAAGGAATGCACTAGCAAATGGGCAGGAAGGAGGGGTGGAAGAACAATGAGGAATAATAAAAACTGCCATCACAGAGGTAACAAGCCTTTGTGTGAAGCAAATAAACAAAATGAAATGATGTAAGAAACCACTATGGTTCTCAAAGGAAGTGGCAGTGAAGGTTCAAGAGAAAAGAAAGCATTCAGGAAGTACAAGGAATCACAGAAGGAGCAGGACAGAGAACTATATCAGTTAAAGCAAAAGGAAGCTGGAAGGCAGTCAGAACAGCAAAGGCCCAAACTGAGGAAAAGATAGCCAACTCAGTTAAGAAGGGGGATAAAACCTTTTATAGGTACATCAGGGAGCGAAGGAAGACCAAGGGAGGCTTAGTGAGGCTTAATAAAGAGGAATGAGGGAGGGTGGGCAGAGGGTGACTGTGAAAAGGCAGAGATACTAAACAAATATTTTTGCTCAGTATTTAAAAAGGAAGTGGGGGAGGTACCTAAAACAAACAGTAGAAACACTCTGGATACAGAAGTTGATACCAGCCCATTTACAGAAGAAAGGGTACTGAATAAACTCTTAAAACTGAAGGTGGACAAAGCAATGGGGCCTGATGGGATTCATCCCAGAATTCTAAAAGAACTAAGGGTAGAACTAGTGACACCACTGACTACCATCTTTAACAAATCATGGGAGGATGGGGTGATACCCGAGGACTGGAGAAGGGCAGATGTGATTCCCCTTCACAAAAGTGGGAGCAAGGCAGAGAATCAGGAAACTACAGACCTGTTAGTTTAACCTCAGTGGTAGGGAAAATGATGGAATCACTTCTGAAGGAAAGAACTGTTGAGTATCTAGAGGCCAGAGGGGCACAGGACTGAAGGCAGCATGGATTCACAGCGGGAAGGTCATGCCAGACAAATCTGATAGATTTCTTTGACTGGGTGACCAAAGTAGTAGATCAGGGAGGGGCTGTGGACATGGCCTACCTACACTTTAGCAAGGCATTTGACACAGTCCCACACAAAAGATTAATATACAAGTTAGCCAGCCTGGGAGTGGGTCCCAAGATGACAGCCTGGGCAAAGAATTGGCTGGAGAATAGGACACAGAGAGTAATAGTAAATGGAATCCACTTGAAGAAAGGGGGTTACTAGTGGGTACTGCAGGGTTCAGTATTAGATCCGTCCTCTTCAATGTCTTTATAAGCTTACATTTCAGAGAGACTGAAGGAGAAGTATGTCTCTTTGCAGATGACACAAAGATCTGCAACAGAGTTGATGCACAAGGTGGGGTGGAAAGGATGAAAGGGACTTGGCAAGGTTAGAGGAATGGTCAAATGTATGGGCAGCTTAGATTCAATGCTAAGAAGTGCAAGGTAATGCACCTGGGAAACAAAAACCCAGGGGAAGAGTACACAATGGGGGGTGAGATACTAACAACAACAAAAATGGAAAGGGACCTGGGTGTAGTCATATCAGAAGACCTAAAGGTGGGCAAGCAATGTGAGAGGGCAGCAAGGAGGGCTGGGGGGATACTGGGATGCATAGGGAGAGGCATCACCAGTATAAAACAGGAAGTTACTATCCCTCTGTACAGACAGTTGGTGAGACCCCATCTGGAGTACTGCGTGCAGTTCTGGAGACCCAACCTCCGCAAAGACATAGACAGGATGGAAGCTGTCCAGAGGAGGGCAACTAAAATGGTGCAGGGTCTGCACCGGAAGACATATGAAGAGAGACTTAAGGAGCTAAATATGTATAGCCTCGAGGAAAGGAGGGAGGGGGACATGATAGAAACTATCAAGTACCTCAAGGGAATCAACAAAGTCCAAGAGGCAGCATCTTCAAAAAAGAGGTGTGCAAGAACAAGGGGCACAATTTGAAGATAGAAGGGGCGTGCTCAAGAGGTAATTTAAGGAAGTATTTTTCACAGAGAGGGTTGTGGATGCATGGAAGGCCTTCCAGAGGAGGTTGTGGAGTCAAAAACAGTGGTGGAATTCAAGCATGCATGGGACAGTCATAAGGCAATTCTAGGGGGTGGGGGTAGGAAGAAGTAGGCTGCTGGTTAACTAGGATCTGCAGCTTATCCATTAGGTAGGGAAACGGGCAGACTGGGTGGGCCAAGCGGTCCTTATCTGCTGTCAAAATCTATGTTTCTATGTTAACCAGGGACAAAAACATTGAGGCAAAACTAAAATGTGAAGTATGTCCCACTGGATGCAGACAGAGCCCTGTCACAACCTGTTAGGCCCAACACCCCAAGGGGAGTAGACCTAGGAGGGAAAGAAAACCCCTCCAAGCAAGATGGAGGTGGAGGAGTGTAGCACACAATCTGCCAAGAGTAAACTCCCTGACCTTCATCAGTAAATATACGCCTTCCTCTCCTTTAGGCACTTCAGGTGACATGGTAGCTCAGCAGCAGCAACAACAACAGGTTCCAGGTCTAAAGTTAAAACAGCCATCCCAAAATATCAATATTCCTTGTACCAAGACCCCCACCACCAGACACGGCTCAGAAAGTAGGTCAGTCAGAGGAGGAAGCATCAAACATATTCACTAGTGAGAGATAGCCTTCCCATCTCCCACCCTTCCCCCCGCCTTAATCTGAAAGAATGTAAATGTGTTTTTTTTAACCCTTAACCAAACCAGCTAGCGTGGTCTCTTATATCCATGAAATAATCCTGCATTATAAAGGAAGTGCTAAAAAGCAAAGTAAGATAAAACAATGCTTTTGTATCCCAGCTTCATGCCTCTCAAACAAACAAACAAACATTTCCCCAGAATAATATCATCGTCCCAGTGTCATTAAACCAAAGTAGCCTGGGAGGCATGTTCAATACTTGAGAGAGGCTTGTACATAAAATTAATTTCTTTTTTTCTTGCCCCAGAACATTAAATCAATCTGCAAACAACAGAGGAGAAGCCAACAGAAAATGTCAGTACTTGCATATAATGGAGTAAACAAGTGGAACATCCACCATTCTCATGGAAAATACAAGGGTCTCCTCAAGGGGGATACAAAATATAAGTGCACTGCAGTTGCAGACCTACTGACCAGAAGCCCTGCAGAAACGAGCACCAGTGCAGAAAAGTTCCTCGTGCCATGTCCAGACCAGAATCATCGGAAGCCCCTCAGAGACTGGAAGCCAAAGTCCTTAAGGGATCTCTGCCCCAGGTTTCTCGGCCAAGAGGAACGCTTGACCATCTGCCAGGGGTGAGCACGTCAAAAAAAAAAAAAAAAAAACAGCAAGTATACCATTTTCACCAGAGTTGAGATTTAGGTTGCAGCAGTCCTGGGGTAATCCGTCTTGTGACATCCGCGTGTAAAGGGAGTAAAGAATCAACCCTTCTTTTGGTTGTACGCCTGCCTCCAGGAGCTATAACCCATAGAAGATCTTCAGTTTCCTGTTCAGCTTGTTCCTCTCTTGTATCTGGTATCTGAATTCCCAGCGTGTTCTGCATTGGGGAGGCTTGTAGGATAGAATCAAAAACATAAGTCCCATCCTTATCCTGCACCCAGAGTTTCGCATGATAGTGGAGAAAAGCTTTTAGCCCCTTCTCCCTTAGTGCTTTCACAACCATCAGTACTTTCTTTCATTTAGCCAGCATAAGTGGGGGTAGTCTTGATCAAAATAAACTTTTTGCCCTTCAAGGTTCAGGTCTTTTTTATTCCAAGCTAACTGCAGGATTTTTTCTTTCGTTGGAAATTGCAGTAATTTAATTAAGACTGATCTGGAGGAGCCCCGGGCTTAGGTTTGGGAGTGACCGACCTATGCGCTCTTTCAATCTCAAGGTGGAAATCTTCTTTTAAATACAGTTCCTGGCACAGCCAGCAGTCCAGGTATGCCACCATATCTTCCTGCTCCACACCCTGTGGTATCCCAAAAATCCTTATCCTATTTCTCCTGGCCCTTGCCTCTGCATTCTCCACTCTAAGAGTAAGATCTCTCTCTCTCTCTCTCTTCTGTGCAGGTAGGCCAATGAGCGCCTGAAGGCCATACGCTCGTTCTGGACTGTTTCAAGGTGTGACTCCACTGCTGTAGTGCGTGATTCCATTTTTTTAAAGTCATTTTGTAATCCAGTGATTTTTTAATCTATTCGGTGCAATATTTATAACATGTGGTGGCTGTCCACTTTTGTAAAGGTGGAGTTAGTGTCAGAACTGGAGTCTTCATCTTCCTCTGCTAATACTGTAGGTGCCAATGAACAAGACAGAACAGGGCTTGCAGGCCACATATCTGCTTGGATGGTGGACTGTCTTCCTGGGGGGGAGGGGTCCTTTCCTTTTGTTTTCTCCACATCGGTGGATATTGTAGGAGATCTGAGATATTTGAAATTTAGAGTTTAAAGTGCAGATGGCAATCAATTTAGAGGCTTTTTGACCTGGGGCTCTAGAGCCAAGAATCAGGCCGCCACCAAGGAGTGTGACATCACTGGAAGTCGAATGAATGCATGCTTGTACAAGCACGCACTCATTCATTGACAGATTCAGACAGACAGCACCCTCACTATTTTGCATAATGCATAAATTCTGTGAAATATTTTACCCAGTGAAATTTTCCAGTTTTGCAAAACACTAGGCAAGTTTTGGTAAAGTAATTCTGATGTTACATAGGCTCATCACTCCACAATTTAATTATCTGTGGAATTTTATGAAAATTTTCTAAACATAGAAGCACAGACAATGACAATAGAAAAAGACAAAGATCCATCTAGTCAGCCTGGAGCTTCCCATTTGCCCTGGGACCTATTGTGCATGGAGGGGTTTATCCCCCAGTTACCTCCACTGTTCATATCCCTATTGCTAGTAACCTGAGCAACCACCAAACACTTCACTCTATCCCAGGTCTTGGCACCCACCACTTCCACTGGCAGACTGTTCCATGGTACCACCACCCTTTCAATAAAACAGAACTTTCTCACATCCCTCTTAAACTATCACCCTGCTAGTCTGCACTTGTGACCTCAGGTTCTTGACTCTGTACTTCTAAATAGTTCACTGCTATTCATCTTGTATATTCCCCTTCAGGAACTTAAAGACCTATATCATATTCTGCTCTCTCACCTGGTCTCCAGTAACTACATGTTCTGTGCCTTGAGTTTATCTTTGTATGATCTGCTCTGCTGGACATGAATTAACTTGGCCACCCTGCACTACACTGTCCCCAGCCCAACCTTTTCCTTCCTTAGATGAGGAGTCCAGAACTAAGTACAGTATTCCAGGTTCAGCCTTAGCCGTGACCTATATAGAAGTAGTAGTAAGTCCTTTTCCCTGCTGTCAGTATCCGTTCCCATACACCCCAGCATCCTATTAGTGTGACTATTGGCCTTGTTATACTGGCTTGATTATTTAAGGAAGTAACTAGTGGTGACTCCCAGGCCCCTCTCCTCTGCCATAGAGCTCAGTTTAATCCCTCCCATGCAGTCCTGCATCCTGTTTTTACTTTTGCACTAGGAGCAAAACATTGCATTTTTTGGCATTGAATTTCAACTACCATATCTTAGACCACCTCTCTACCCTTTGTAGATCCCACCACAGCTCCCTGATCCCTTCATCATTATCGCCCCTACTGCAGAGCTTCATATCATCTGTGAAGAGACACAACTTGCCCCAGATGCCCACTCCAACATTGCTGGTGAACATATAGAAGAGGACAGGCCATAGGACAGATCCCTGTGCCACCCCACTCTTGACATCATCTCCTCAGATTTGACCCTGTTTACCACCATCCCCTGTTGTTAGTTTCAGGGGTTAAATTGGGAAGAAACCCACAGCAGCTCAGTTCCACCATGTGTTAAAAACTTGTACAACAGTTCTATCATCTCTGTCATCTTCCTCCACTGACTATTTTAAGAGGGTTCCACCACATAAAAAGGACAGTTCCACCACCTAGAAATCTAGATGTGAGAGTTCCCCCACCTATACATTTCCAAATCACCATTACCAAATTCCTACCTATCCATGTCCTTAGCCACACACAGGCCTTCCAGCTTCTTTAGCAATCTTTGGTTTGGCACAGAGTCAAAAGCTTCCCTGAAATTAAAGTAGAGTAAATCCATTTGTCCAGTCAGTTCCTTAATTTGTTTTTTTTTTCTTTTTACTTTCAGTCACTGGATACTTTAGGTACCTTTACAAAGTGATAGCCTGAATATTAACATGCAAAGCTGCTTTACTTCAGTACTGGCAGTACTGAGATTCTGTTTAACCTGCATATTTTGGCTTATTGTGCAGTACATCGACCTGTGCCTGCCACTCATTTTATCCTTAGTGCCCCTATATTGTTGCATGGGATCTAAGAAAGGACATTAAGCTAGGTATTGTGTGGCCAGGTCCCAATTTACACTCCTATAGTGACATCTAAGTGACGCTGGCAACTGTGATCTTTTTCCCCTAGTCTTCCACTAGAACAAGGCCAATGGCCAGGGAAAACAACCACTAACATAAAACAAGGGCTTCTCCCGCAGGCACCTACCCCAAATTTCTAACTTAATAACTGATTCCACCAGGAGATATACCGGTCTTCCAACATGGACCCAGAATACTCTTTATACAACTATGGCACCACCTGCCTTAAGTCCTGTTGGACTAGTAACTCACCGGCCTCTCTCCCAAATAGGGGTGTACTCCTGGTCCTCGTATACATACTGTCTCTCCTCTGGGTGGACAAGTGCTTAGGGGAAGGACTTCTTGACCCCACGAGGTAAAATCTCAGTGACTCTGAGCCTTGTGATCATTACTACTGGACCTCTCTCACAACTAAAAATAAAAGCCTCATAGCACACGAGTTGGTAAAGCGTGGCTCCTACTACATGGTGATCCACAATGCACGCAGAAGGCTCCACAGACTCTCAAAACCTTCAATTAGGCAGGTGCTAGCTTGACTACTTGCTCTTCTTCTACTCCATGGAGGAGATGTTCAGCCTAAACCAGGGCCCCTCTAGACAATTTCCTTGTATCCCCCCCCCCCGGAATCCTCACTGGGCATCATCAAAAAGCTTAAGGATAGTGCACATGAATGTATGCAGCCTTAGTCCTAAAATCCATGAG
Organism: Neoceratodus forsteri; assembly: GCA_016271365.2. Taxonomy (NCBI): domain Eukaryota; kingdom Metazoa; phylum Chordata; order Ceratodontiformes; family Ceratodontidae; genus Neoceratodus; species Neoceratodus forsteri. Next base: position 72,659,865 of record JADMNL010000033.1, read on the forward strand.
GTCCAAACTTGGCTTAACCTCTACAAGCCAGACTTCCTTGCAATCTCAGAGACCTGACTCAAGGCCCATATTCATGACCACGAGACCATGATCCTTGGGTACAATACCTTCAGACAGGACAAGGCAGGAAAGAGGGGGAGGGGTCCTAATCTATACGAAAGACACTCTAAATGTAAGTCTACTAAAGCCCAACCTTGCTAGCTGCCAGGACGGGGAGTCTATCTTCATCCATCTAACCCTTGGTAATGCTAAGCATCTCACCATCGGCTGTGTCTGTAACCCTCCCAAGAATGCCTAACTTGCTCTTGAGGGCATTGTCACAAACCCACTCAGCAGGTCAGGCCCTCTACTCCCAAAGTGCCAACCTCTGAGTGCAGTCTTGTGAGCAGTTTAACAGACAAGGTAACCTTCTTGTCTGTTTTTGTGAGTTTGGATCAACCTTTAGTCTCAAGTCTTAGAGGGATTCAAACTGTTAACCTCTTGCTAGCATACCCAAGGCACAGGCTCAGATATATCTGTCTTCGGGGGGGCAGATATCTTTACCTATGGGCACCTAACCAGGTATACAGAGACGAACCCTTTAAAACTTTAATAAAGACCTCAGATTTAAAATGCTTCTCTTTCCAGTTTGGTATCACCATTCAAGCTTATGTTTAGTATCTGCAATAACCATAAACTTTTCTTACAACAAAAAAAGTCAAAAGACAGACCAAGTAAGTTCTAAAAAGAATTTTTCTAATAGATAAAAATATGTTAAACACAAAATACAGAACTCTTATATCACAAGATATACAAATCTTTTAAAAGAACAAGGTTTAAACAGTGCAAATTCCTACTTACAGTACTTAGATTTGAAATATTTCTAAATGCTTTTTTACAAGTGATCCAAAGATCTTTCCTTAGTCAGAGTCTAGGTCAAAGTGTGTATATGTAAAACAGAGTATTCCTTAAGCATCTGTATTGGCCAACCCCTATTTTGTGTGAGGTCAGCTAGCTCCTCCTCTGTCAAGATACGCACACACACATATATATATATAAAATATATCTTATACAAAAAAAGATGTCTTTTTTTTAAAGTATTACATTCTGTAACTTCAACATAATTCATGTCCTTCAAATGGCACTTATTTTGATTTCATGCTGTATCCTCCCTCACACAGGCTTCACATGGACATTTACAACCTTGCATCCCTGTGTAACAACCTAGGTTCCCCTTCTAATGTCATAAACCCTGTTTATGATTTCTCTCTTAACAAAATTAACTTAAACAAGTCTGTAATTAACTCAGAGAAACAAGATCCTTGATTAAAGTCTTCCATGTAACACATTGTCTCTAAAAACTGAGCGTGTGTGAACTCACATGCTGTCAGCATTTCCTGATGGCTTCCATCTCTCAGTTGAAATCTGGGGGGGATGAGTGAGGTCACTTCTAGAGCATTAGGTTTTCAGCAGGAGACATTCAGTAATACATTTGATATTAAAAAAAAATGATACAGCACTCAGAACTGGCTGTCTATGTCACAGGCATCACCAAATTGGTTGGCAGCAAATTAACCAACGAACTCCTAATAATGGGAGATTTCAACCTAAATTCTGCCACTGGCCCCAACAAGGTCCTCAAAGGTGCGACCCAAGAAACAAACCTGGAAAGGTCATATCTATACCTACCAGACTTAATTATAAAACAGGGGACCATACTACTCTTGACTGGGCTCTGGTATCTAACTCCCTCAACATACAGAAAGCAGGCATATTGGCTGACACCATTAGTGATCACTCCCCAATATTCTGTATTTGGAAGAACTACCTAAGTAGCCTGGACTGGAGCCCGATTAGGCTCCTTCTGATATTGGACGAGACCCTTGCCTACTTTCAAAACTCACTCCTCAATGCGGCATCTCTCTTTGGCCCCTTCAAAAAACTTTGTAAAAAAGGAGGCTGCTATAAATGGATCTCCCACTTTGTGAAATCTCAGATGAAAAGAACGGACAAGGCTTGGAAGAAATTCTGGCTCTCCCATCTTCCCGCAGACCTGGTTACTTACAAAACCTTAAGAAATAAATGTAAGCTAGGCATCAAACTTGCCAAAAAGGAGTATGTAACCCACCTCCAACGGTCCACATTGGGGAACCCTAAGCTTTTCTGGGCACAAATCAACAAACTGCTTAAGGGCAACTCCAAGGAGGCACAAGGTCCAACTGAGGTACAAGGACAGTGTATCAGTAATTGCCAGCTTATAGCCTCAGCAATCAACCACCACTTCACCAACCTTGATGCATACAAGGTAGGGCTACCAACACCCATGCCTTTATAGGCCTTTGATGAATCCCCCCATCTGAACAGACCCCAACCTCAGCTGAGAATGGTCAAGGTGAGTGAGGTCCATAAACTTCTGATAGCCCTCAAACACAAAGGCTCTGGTGACCCAGATGGAATCAGCCCGAGGCTACTCCAGGAAGGTGCACTGTACCTGGCCAAACCTCTGACCTGGATCATCAACAGATCTTTCCTTGAAGGGTACATTCCATACCAGTTGAAGGCTGCCAACGTGGTCCCCATTTACAAGGGTGGCTCTCATGAACAAATTGGCAATTACAGGCCCATCTCCCTGCTGTGTACCCTGGCCAAATTGCAAGAAAGGCAAGTTTATGGGCAACTGAGAGATTACCTGGAGCTCCACCAAATCCTATCCCCTCCACAGTATGGCTTTTGGGCAAACCATGGAACAGACATGGCACTTCACAGTGGATCAATTCTGGGCAATGGATGAGGGCATGTCGACGGGTGCTATCTTCATAGACCTGTCCAAAGCATTTGACCTTTTGGACCACAGCCTTCTTCTTACTAAGCTTCAAGGCATTGGCTTGATGCCCAGGCCCTAAACTGGTTCAAGAGCTACTGCTCAGGCCGCTACCAGAGGGTCATTTGGAAGGAAGAGCTTTCCATATCTTTACCCATCAAGGAGGGTGTACCTCAGGGCTCAGTTCTTGGCTCTCTCCTGCTCTTTCTCTTCACAAATGACCTAAACCAGCACTGTGGGGATAGCTCAGTAGTTCAATATGCAGACAATAATGTCACCTTCTGAGCTAGGTCCATACCACATGATCTGGGCCCTCTCCTACAAGGGGACCTAAACACACTCGAAGCCTGGCTCACATCAAACAGAATGATCCTCAATGCAGCAAAAACTAAAGCCTTGCTGTTTGGTCCTAGATCCCTTGGCTAGGATCGGACCAGTTCCTTAAACTTACTACCCTTGAGGATAAACGAATAGACATAGTTGACAACATAAAATACCTAGGGCTAACTATTGACTGGGGTCTCACCTTTAAGCCCCACATTGACCTGGTAACAAGGTCTATCCATGTCAAACTGGGCACCATGTACAGGCTAAAAAACAACTTATCCCAGAGGCTAGACGAGCAATTGCCCCCAGTGTCCTCCTACCCACATTAACCTATGCTGCCCCAGTAATCCAGGGTATGGCAAAGGGTGAGATTAGCAGGCTTCAGGTCCTGTACAACAAGGTCACGAGGTTTGCAGCAATGTTTCAACCAAGAAGCCACCCCTGCATCTCACTAGCCCAGCTGCAATGGCCTTCTTTTGAGGCTTGTCTACAGTATCCCCTGCTCTGCCATGCATCCAAATTGCAGAGCCCGGCGGCCCCACCAAGCCAAGCAGGAATAATCATGTCTAAGCCTAACCCTCGAATGCTCAGGACCTCGGGTCGGTCCCTACTGGCAGTTCCCAGAATCAAGACTCACAAGGGAGACAATTCTTTCACTCTCACAGCCTCTAAACTGTGGAACACTCTCCCACTTCTAGTACAGAAAGCTCTCTTGCTACCAATCTTTCTCACTAGACTTAAGTCCCTTTTACTCGGGACAAGGTCATGCCACTGTGAAGGTATAGGATAATCACCCCGATCCTAATCACAACACCCATCCCCCCATCTCTCACCTTAACCTACATTAAATCATGCCTTAAATCCTTAAACCTTTCAAGTGTTGCACTGATGGTCTACAATTTGAATAATTGCCGGTACTGTTATCCTCATTATCTTGTCTATTTCTCGTAACCCTGGATTACCTGACTGTATGTATTGTATTGCTTCTGGATCATCTGATTGTATGCATTGTATTGCTTCTATTTCCTGGGTTGCCCCTGAAAAAGGGACATCTGGGGCCCAGTGGGCCAACCTGGTCATCAAAATTCAATAAATAATAAATAAAATAAATAAATCCACAGCATGGCCCCCGTTCACTACCTTTGTTACCTAAAGAAAACTATCAGGTTAGTTTGACAAGACTTCCCTGCCACAAACCCATGCTGTTTACTATCCTGTAGACCATTGCTTTCTGGGTAGTTCACAAGGTCCTCTTTGATCAGTGACTCCATGTCTTTACCTACTAAAGAGGTAAGGCCAACAGGTCTATAATTCCCTGGTTGCTTCTTGTCCCCCCCCCCCGTGTAGTAAAACTATGTCTGCTACCCTCCAGTTTTTTGGAACTACCCCTGTCTGAACTGAGCTACTGAATTGCCCTACTAGGGGCTCAGCCAGTTGCAAATCCAATCCCTTGAGCAGCCGTGTGTGCACAGCATCTGTCCCTGTTTTTTTTTTTTCTTTTTTACCTTTATGGCTTCAAGCTCTGTCTAGACCCTTTCTCTGATAAATACTGGATGCCTCATTTTAGGAATGCTCCAGACAGCTGTCTTGATGCCACTTTCATGTCTTCCCTTGTGAAGATAGAGCAGAAGTAATTGTTCAGGACAGCTGATTTTTGTTAATCTTTCTCTAGTATCCCCCCACCCCAACTTGTAGCCTAACAATACCACCTCCCTGCTTCCTTTTTCGTTATTAGAGTTGAAGAATTGTTTTTCCCCATCCTTGACCCCCTCTGCAATAAAGGAGCACTGTGTTTGCCTTTGTCTCCCTGATCCTCTTCTTTGCTTCCCTTGTTTTTATCTGTTACTCTCCCTATTCTTCGTCACCCTGCATGTCATGGCCTTCACTGCTTCTCTAACCCTTTCCAAGAACTGTATTCGTCTCCTTTACCTGTTTCATTTTATAACAATTCTTATGTATGACTTTGATGCCTCAAGAATGGTCTCTCTCTCCTTGATTGCCTTCCATCTTTACTCTACACTGCCAATCCTGTCCACCCTGCTCGATTTCTCTTGGACTAGCTCCCTCATCCAGTTGAAGTCTGCTGTTACGAAAATCTTGGGCTTCAGTTTTTGATAAGGACAATATGGTCCTCAGGGTCAGTCTGAATCAAATGGAGTCATGGTTGCTGGACCACAGTGGCTCCCCTACCCTTACTCCACTCACCATCTCTGAGTTAGTGAGCACCAAATCGAGAACTGCTGCCTGTTTAATAGGTTCCTTAACCAGCTGCACCAGCAGGAAGTCCTGCAATGTGTTCAGAGCCTGACGTCTGCATCATCTGACAACTGGAATGTCCCAGTCGATATTCTGCATGTTTATAACACTCACCAGTACCACTTCCCCCCTTCACTCCTCTTGCCAGTTCATCCTCAAACTCCCTATCCCCCCCTCTTATCCTGGTGGTCTATAGATCACTCACACCTGTATCTTTTTACTGGATGGTGCCATGAGTTGAACCCACAATGACTGTTTCCCCTTTGCTCTCCTGTTGTTTCCATCCTTCACAGCCTCTATGCCCTTTCTGACATATAGGGCTATGCCCACTTTTGCCTTTTCCTCTGCTAAACATTGAGTAACTTGGATCATTATTAGTCATTGTTCTCTGTGTCCCAAGTTTCTGTGATGGGTACGAGGTCCATCTCAGTGTTTGTGATAGGTATGAGGTCCACCTCACTGTCTGCCACCAATGCTTGGAGAGTACTGATTTTATTACCCAGACTTCAGGTATTAAGGCAGACACCCTTACAACTAGCTCCAGATCCTCTTTTGGTGTTTTGTGATCACACATGCTGTCGTTTTTACATTCTCCTTACTTCTTTATTTTCCTAGTGCTTGCAGAGTCTGAGAGCCTTCCCTCCTATGCCTCTTCCACTACTCCTTTTTGAACCTCAACCTTATTTTTACCCAACTTACTGCTACCAGTCCCTGTATAGGGGAAGCTCTAGCTTCATTCCCCTCCCTCACTTCCTTTACTATGTTCCCCCTAGCCAGTTTAACTGTCTAATGTAGACATCAAGCTTCTGCCCAAATTGCTGTGTCCCCATCTTGTGAAGGCCATCACCTTTGAACAGCCTCCAGTTCCAGAAGTCCCCCAAACAAAGTGGCACCCTTTCTCCTGACACCATCCCTTTAACCACCAAATTAATTCCTGTGTATCTTCCTTTCTTATTCTGTTATTACCCCCCCCCCCAAATCCACACAGGAAGGACTTTGGAAAAGGTCAGGGTGGTTGAAATTGTATGCAAACTGTCCCTTAGCTTTGTAAACTTATGCTTTAATTGTTCAGCTCCCACTTCTCTCTCTGCTATCCTCCCTATTCTATATCTATTCTGGATGGCTAGAAAGGCACCTAGCCATCCCCACCTCCCTCCCACCCACAACCCTGTTTACTCCCTGAACATAGAATCCCCAACCACTAAGACTCTCCTAGCTGCCTCTTCTTACTCTTACCCCTTCATGTCACTAAATCATCACTCCCTTTTCCCATGACTGACCTGAGTCCCCCCTCCTTCCTGGTGGAGTCAAGCACTTGAGTTTCCTCCAGAGGTACAAATGGTTTTCTGTCATAATGTTGTGGGGTTGATGACCTCCTTATGACTGGCCCTGTCACCTTTCCCCCTCCCCACCACTCTCCACTTCCCTGGACCAGTGGGTCTGTGTGGGAGTGGAGGTGTGGGCTGTAAGCACCTGCTGAGTCAGTGCTGCAGGAGAGATATCTCTTTCCTCACTGCTACCAGCTGAGCATGGGGCTCTGCAAAGGTCCTGTAGAAAGGGCAATGACCCCCTCCTCCAGAGCCTGACCTTGGAGAAGAGCACCCCACAGTCCCTACAACTGATTTGCTCCCTACTAAACCTCATCCCTGTACTGATCCTTATGATATCCCTAACCAGTTTACCCTACCTCTCTAGTATCCTTATGCTAGAACCAGGCTGGCCTAGCTTATTAATGGTCACCCAGATAGTGAAGCAGTTGTTACAAGTACACTTCACACTCACTACCAGCACATGCTCACTTAACCAGGGATTGGCCTCCCTAGCTCTGAAGAGAGACCCGGTAGCTCACAGATCACTACCATTGGTTTATAATGGGTAGGAGGGGCTCAATTTAAAGATATGACCCTTATGGGCCCCCCAGCTCCCAAAGCTCATAAAGTTTAATTCCAACACTGGTGGTGTCCTAGTCATTGTCTTACTTCCAAAAGGCCCCAGTGAGTGCCTTTTAGGGCTGGCATTCTAAGTACATCAGGCTGACTCTAAGGCTAGTCATTTTTCTTGGGTCTGATTCTTACATGATCTGCACTAAAGTGAGACATGTTACCCCTCTGTGCTTCCCTTGCTCCAACTGGTAGGTCTAGAGTACTATTCTTTCTCTACCCAGCTTTGCGTCCTTCCCTTGATGATCCCATGCTGATAGCTTCTGTTGCTTGTGACCCACTGCACAAGTCGCCTCTCTTATCTGGCCTTAGCATGAATCATCCTTGACTGCACAGTCCATTGTTCTGCCAGTGCCCCTCCCCCCTGGTGAAGCTGCAGCACATTTTGGGCATGCAGATGTTCCATGACCCAGAAGACGTTCTAGCTGGCCATAAAATAAAGATCCTTCCTCACTTAACCAACTCTTAGTAAGGGTTATGTTGCCTAATAGCCTGCTGCCATTCATCACAGGCCCCAGGTCCATGAGGATCTCAAAGAAGATGCTTCTGGATATCTTCCCCTTTAGGAACACCCCTAGTAGGGATGGGCAAAGTGGTTAAAATGTGCTTTATGAATGAATTTGTGAATTCCTTGGCATTCATTATTGGTAGTTTTGCAAATCGACCAAAATTCACTTGTGAAGTAGCCACTTTGCTAAAACAATCTGGCCACTTCATGGTAAAAACTTTATGATTTTGGTGAAGTCAGTGTTCCATGGGTCTATGGAATCTTTGTGAAGCTTTGAGAAGGCAAATTTCGGCAACTTTCTGGCAACTTTGCCAGCAAAGTTTAAATCTGCAGCATCTCTAATCCCGTGTGTGCCTGTGGTGCAAGTCCCTAAGACCACCTACTGGCTAGTATAAGTGGAGCCCCCTGTTGCATCCACAGTGGGGCTTTTAAAACTGTACATAAGTGGATGGTGCACACACACACACACACGTATCCCCCACACACACTTCCCACAGTTGTGTCAGCATAGCAAGAATATTTTAAGGGGCACAGAGCATGCTCCCATGGAAGTATCACTAGTGTTTTGAAACTTGTGCCTCCCAGATGTCTTGAGCTGATACCAACACACAAGCCTCATTAGTTTTAAACTTTGTCTCACCTTCATTAACAGAATGGACATTGAGCAGAAGACAAGATACGCCAAACCCCAGCGATGATCTTTGCTACTTACGCTTAGTCAATATGCCAGACCATATGCCAGACCCTATTCCAAGATGTGGGTTGTGACTTGGCATTTGTGGGCTGTGACAAATGCAGTTTACACCAGCACTTATGCTGCAGCCCACAACGTCTGGTGCAACTGTGGGTTATGACAGCAACCTAGCCCAATTCCAGTAGGGGGGCTGTCATAACCTGCAAGTGCAATTCCAAAGGCCACAGTGGTGTGGCTATGTTAGAACAGCCTCCAAGCTGCTCTAAGTGGCAACCGATGGTGCCATCTATCAGCTGCCCACCTCCTGGTGCTGTGGCAATGGCGCAGATGTGTCCCAGATGTCCCCTATTGTATACCCCTTCCCCAACCCCCAAAATAGCAGGGACCCTGGGGGTCCCTTCTCCGGTGCACCTCCCTGACACCTGTGGCACCTCTCCTGCCCCCCTCCATGCCCTCTGGTGTGGCTGGTGGTATTCTGGCATGGGGGGGTGCTTCGGGGAGCCACCTGGTGTTCGGCGCGAGTTGTGACTCTGCAGCAGATATATGCCATGCATGGGCTAACACCACACACATGGCGTATATCGCAGGTCACAATTTACGGGACCCTGCCACTTTTGGAATGTGGTGTAGGGTCCCTGGCACAGAGGCGACCGGTGTAACTCGCAAGTGTGTGCCAGTTACACCGTCAATCTTGGAATCAGGGCCCCCTGTCTTTCCAGGTTGTGGTGTAAGAGTTCACAGCCACTTGATGGGTAAGTGTAGAGAGCATTTTTCATCTTTCTATGATTTCCTATCACTAAGAGCCTGATAAAGAGAGGCCTTCTTCCCTGAACTACTTCTTATCTGTAGTGTATCTGTGGTATAGCAATGATGTACTGTACAATGCTTTATTGATTTCTACACTGTATACATCAAAAAACTGTTTATTCTATAACTTGATTATTAACCCTTAGGCTGCCAACAGAATTAGAACATACAGGAATTCTGGGCTGATGTATCAGTCCACAGCACGCACTGGGTAATTCTACTTCCCAAGTTCATATTCTCCTAAACATGTTATTTCTGTCTCTGGTATAGGGGATTAACTTAATTTAGAAAAACTGAGATTTGGAGGGACTTAGTGTGGTTCTTGAAAAGACCAAAGCAATGATTTTTACAAAATATAATGCTTAGAAAGACTAAGTGATATATATCAGGTTCTGAGTAGAATAAAGTTAACCAATTGCTTGCTTTTAAAGTTCTTTTTGACCATCAGAATATTCATATATTTGCCTTTTGATTATATCAGAATTTAATGTTCACTGCTGATTTGTATTTTAAATTAATAAAACTGGATACGGGGAAGCTCTTTTTTTTTGGGGGGGGGACTGCAGAACCTTAATGTTACATTGGCAATGTTTCCCTTATGTAGTGGAGGGGGCTTTAATAATTTTGGGGGAGGGCTGATATCAAGAAAAATATATATTTTTTTCTTTTCTTGTCAAAATGTCACTATTGATGTTTTCATTTAAAAAGTGTAACTGGGTAGCATGCCGAAATGCTGTTTGTGGAAGTATTATTGTAGAAGCATATCCCAAGAGTTGTGCCACAAGAAACAATTTGCAATAGGCTGCAATGAATTTCTTTATTGCAGCTTGCCAGAAAAAAAAAAACACGACTTACAGCAGTTCCAAAAAGAAAAGACAAAAAGTATTACAAGAATGACTGAGCTCACAAGCTCTAAAACTATGTACTGTAACAATGCGAGCCAAGAGACTACTGAGGAATTGAGTCTGCTTGCACCTTCCTTATATAAAGTGCTTTACATTATATGAGTTAGATGCAAGGGTAGTGAAAGGCTTGTGAAATTCTGATTCCCTCAGAAAACCACAGAATGTCATGACTTTTGTGTAATTCAGTGGAATTCCGCTGATGCAGAATCCACTGAATTTCATCATTTTTCTACGGCAAATGGCAAACTCCCACAGTCTGAGCTGATTTGTATTCTATGTTGTGAATAGAAAATGCAGAAAAAGCAGTTTGCCTTAACTTTAATAAATATTCTACAGTTGACTGTTGAAAATGTAAAAATCCCACAGTTTGTTTGTTGGTGTACCCTTGTGTGCATTTGTTTGAAAGCATCTGTAAGCAAATTCCAAAGTGGAATAGCAGTTTCCACAGGGATTCTGCCAACAGAATTTATAATTTTGTTCATTCTGTACTTTGAAATTCAGCGCAGACTAGGACTGTGCAGAATTAAATTCTGATGGAATAGAATGCCACAGAATTTCAGAAAATTCCACCTAATTCCATGGATTTCCATTGATAGCTGAATTTAGAAATGTTAAAACAGAATGTTTTTCACTGATTAGTAATCTGGGGTTTGCTTGAATAGCAGTTTCTTTGTCCATAATCTTCTGAATATTATACCACGGCTCAAGTTATCTATAGAAAGTTATTCTGCAGTGTACATTCACTGACCTATACAGCCAGTATAGTGTTATGCTTATGTAACTGTATTAGTTTGGTTGTGGCCGTTCACACTCTCTATTACAGAGGAATTACCACCCTGTAGGGGTATGAAAGCAAGGAACTCTCAGAGAGGGTTCTGCCCCTTGCGGTGCCACGGGACAGTTCCCGTGGCTAAAGGTACCTTAATAATCCCCCTAAGGAGAGAGTGCTGCCACTGGAGGAGGAGGGGAGGATGGTGAGACAAAGACAAAATGCTTAACAGTGAGGCTGAGAGGAACTGTTTATATAGCTCAGAAAGTGGGAGTGGCTGGCTGCTTGGTCACCGAACTACAGGCAAAGCCTTTCAATTCACTGACATATGCAGCCAGTGTAGTGTTATGCTTATGTAACTGTATTAGTTTGGTTGTGGCCGTTTGCACTCTCTATTCCATAGGAATTACCACCATGTAGGGGTACAAAAACAAGGAACTCTCAGAGAGGGTTCTGCCCCTAGAGGTGCCATGGGGTGGTTCCCATGGCTAAAGGTACCTTAGGAATCCCCAAAAGAAATGTAGTATCATCCCCAAAAGGAGGCAACATCGTGCGTATGAGCAAGCAGTAACAGTGACGTAGAAGCAGTGACTGCAACATAGAAGAGAATAGTGATGGCTTGTATGAGAAAAGGGGATCCCCTAAACAGAGAGGGAATGGCAGGACATCCTCCACCTCCATCCAACAACGGAACCTACCTAAGGAAACTAAGGGGAAACAACTATGTTAACTAAGTGTTATGACCTGAGGAAACGGAGGAGAGAAAAAAAACCCTATGAGGAGGAAATCTCTGGGGATCCAAGGCCTAGGTCGCCTTCCCTCCAGGCTTGGGAAAATGTATTTAGTGACATCTCTGCAGCTGCAATTTGGAAAACCCAATTAAAGGGAAGTGGAAAATATTCCAATTTGGAGGAAGGCTCTCACTCAAACCCTCTAGCGGGAATGTCGTGGAAGGTTGCGTGAAAACTCTGCAACAATACGAGCATCCAAGTGGCAGGAGGAGAGCAACAACTGCTGAGGCACTCACTTGGCCTTCCCACCCTAAATCAAACCAGGTGAACCAGAGGCAGTTGTAGGGAGAATGCAGTGAAGGTGCCTTGCTAGGGAAACCACTAAAGTCAATGGCCAACCATTATAGTGGAACACTAGAGCCAAAGGAGATTGTTGTAACCACCCTTCACCACTAGTCTTAAATTCTACACCAGGAGCTGCTGTCGCATAGCAGGCAGCTAAAGCCAAGCCCAAGGTGAGGACATTCCCAGCTATGGGCCAGGTGAGAAGGATCACGCCCCAAGTTGGACACGCTCAATGATGCGGACTAAATGCGGAGCGAGACAGTCAGCTGCAGGAACCTGCGCCAGATTAGAATGGCTGGCATGCCCCAGATTGATTGACAGCTGTAAAGCTGGTGAGCTGAATGAGCATGGCGTGCTGAGATCGTAATGAGCATTGAGTGCTGAGACCTTGCAAGGTCAAATGCAGATTGAGAGCAGTAGAATCCCAGGCGAAGCCAAGGGGAGGGCACTAGGCATAAAGCAATGGTTTGCATAAGCAAGGAGCAGCAGTTGCATAAGCAAGTGGGGACCGGATAGGTCAATAAGCAGTAGTAGTAGTAGTAATAGGTGGACCTGCATAGCAACTGTATAACAAGTAAACAACACTGAGTTGGGGCAAGCCAGCCAGACATGAATAGCCAAGTCAAGGTGACAAACTCTGAGGATTTTCGGCGGCGAAGACAGGATTTAGAACAAAATTAATTAACCACATAGGCCATGACCCCCCAAACACCTCCCAGTCCCCACTGTAGGACAAACAAGGAAGCTATGAAAGGCCGAGAACCACATGCAGATATAAAAGCTAGTTTAATAGCCTCAGCAGGAGCTTCAGCTAACCTCAGAGTAAACAAGGTAGAATAGGAATGGGTGTAAATAATGCAGCAGCAGGAAGCAAGTGGGCCTGTACAGTAGTAGTTAAACGATTACAGTGTTAAAATACAGGCACTGGGTACAATAGTAATTAAAGTAAACAGTCAGCAGCAGTGGCTGATGTAGGTAACTGAAAGCAGTAGCATGAGCTCTGAGTAGGTTTGCAGTTGCAGTGCAGTAAACTGAGAGTTGTAACTGAAAGCAAGCAGAATGAGTTCTGTAGTAGCTGTATGCTAGGAGTTTTAAAAATAAAAGCCCCCCCCAGAGGAAATCAAAACACAGCAAAACAGAAAACAGGAAAGCCCCTAAAAAAAAGAAACAAAATACAGGGAAGCACACAGCCAAAGGAAAGATACAAACCAGAAGCAGGAAAACAAACACTGAAGTCCAGCAGAGAGAAACAGCAGTCGGGGGTAGGCCCCAGCCAGCTCACAGGACAAACCAACATAGCCTCCGGATGCAAAGACAAAATTCTTCACAGTGAGGCTGAGAGGAACTGCTTATATAGATCAGGAAGTGGGAGTGGCTGACTGCTTGGTCACCGAACTACAGGCAAAGCCTTTCAATTGAAATGCTTTTCAGAATTCCACTGTATTTGAATAATACATTTTAAAAAGCATTTTGGAAGCAGAATAGTGATGTTGCATTAATTTTGCACAGCCCTAGTGCAGACAAACAGAGTTGGCCTTCCACATTGCACCACAATAATGTAGGTAGAATCATAGAAACATACAGAAGAATTTTGTTGGCTGAAAATGACTGGTAGGCCCATTTAGTCTGCCCTATTTTCCATGCCTTTCCCTACACACTAGACCTCATTTGGTCACTGGTGCCCCTCTTGCCTCCATTTCCTCTGCTTATTATGTCTATGTGCCTGTCCCATGCATGCTTGAAGCTCTTCAATATTTCGCCCCCGCATGTCTTCTGGCAGCCTGTTCCAGGCATTTATCACACTTTCATTGAAGTATTTCCTCACATTCCTTTTAATCCCAGCCCACCCCGGCTTCATTGCATGACTCTGTGTTCTAATGCTTTTCCTTTTCTGAGAAAAATTCCTCATCTGCACCTTGTACACCCCTATGAGAAGAGATGCAAAGTTAAGAAAACTTTGCTTTGACAGAATTTCAAAGTGCCAACATCGCAACAGAGAAGTGACTTTTTCCTGCAAAGTTGCAGCTTTGCAGAGAAAAGGTCAACTTTGCCTGAAATGTGTTGTGAGGTCGGTGAAGCTGAATTTGGTGCTGACAACAGGAACTTTGCAAAGCTTCACAAAGTTGAATTTTCACAACTTCGTGGCTACCTCACCAACGAAGTTTAACTTTGCTCCACCCCACCTGTCAGATAATTAGAGGTCTAAATCATGTCCCCTTTAGAAGGGAGTGATGGGAGACCTCAGCTGAACATCTTATCTGATGGATCAGAGCTCAAATAATGTAGAAGCACCTCTCACCCAATATAAAGAGTCTTACTTCTAGGCCAGGAAGAAGTCTGAAGGTCACAGGTTTGAGTCTCACACCAGGCACTTGGGATAAATACCCAATACTGGTAAAGCAACATGCATTGGAGAGGGCTGCTGTATTCAAGGTGCCATCCTTTAGATGAGACATTAAACTGCAGTCCCTCCTGCCTGTCTCAGGTATCTGTCTAGCTGTAAGTAAAATATCTTGTGGCACATTTTCAAAGAATGGGGGGGGCTCATCCTCGATGCCCCATCCAAAATTCTCTCTCTCAATAACTCAGGTTTTCATGAAATACAGGAGTGTGTGTGTTAGTGTTATTAGTGTGTAGTGACTGTCTGCTGCAAGTATACTGCACATAAAGTAGTAAAATCCAGAAAAAGTAGATGCCCACTAAACCCCAAACTGTACTAAAGGAAAAGGCACTCTAGCTATCACAGTTGTTAATAATCAGAACAAATCTTCACTGCCTACTGTGCCTTTCTCTTTGTGATAGTTTGGCAGTTCGTGTGCCTCTCCTCTTTCGGGGTTTTGGTGAGCGTGGCCATCTGTCTAGAGAGTGCAGATTTTGTGCACATTTCTGTTTCATGTTATTTGACACTACACACAGTCTCTGTATTACCAGAATCTTAACTCAATGCTTTGTTATACAGTATGTAGCAGTGGTGCTGCATAAAATCAAATTGTATTGCTTTATATTCTAGTCTAGTTCTTCACTGAAGTTTTAGCACCGGATACTACAAACTCAAATTCTTACTGTAGTTTGAAACTTGAACACACCCACCTTGCAGCCAGGAGACAAAAGCACTGCAACTGAGCCATACTACTCTTCTATAGTGTCAATGGGACCAGCCACCACAGCAACTTCCTCCTCCTCTTCTTGAAAGGCTTAAAAAGGGACAGATGATAAATTGTATGAAAGCCAACCTAACTAAAATGACCCCTCACTAAACAACTCCTCACAAAATGGCCCCTCACTAAATGATCCCTCACTATAACAACAAACTCTGCACTCAGTATCCCAGGCCACAGGCAGGGGAAAATGGTATAAACAGCAGGGCCACACAAAGTGATTTGGAACTAGTGTCATTCAATTGGCTATGGATAAATTTGGATGATGTTATTACCTCGTTCAAACTTATTGACTTTTTCCATATTAGATTCTGATTAAAATTCAGTTTCCAGTTTCATTTTATTGTATGACAAAAATTAAAATGTTATTGTTACAATGATTTAAAACGTATAAAAAACACGGTCCATGTAACTTTATGCACATCAGTTAAAAATTCAACATGTGTATAATTCAATGTTTCAGCACTCCTATATCCATTATTTCTTTCCTCTTTCATAGGCTGTTCTTCAGCATTTTTATTTCATCATTTTTCTGGAATATTTCTAAAAATGTGTTTCTGTTTTCTTTCAATGATCCTACAGAATCGAGTTACCCTATTTAGCAGCTCCTTGTTATTAGACTTTAGAGCATAGTTTAGTTGATATCTTGGCTCCATGTTCAGATCTGCTAGTACATCAACCATAATTCTCTCTCTCTCTTTTTTATACAAAGGGCATACTATTAAAAGATGTAGAAGATCATCAATGCCAAGTCTGCAGGCACACACACTAGAATTAGTTTGCTTGAAAATTTTTCTCAGCGATTGATTGGGTGTATACCCAAATCTAAATCTAGTCATAGCTTTCCTATCATTTGGGTTACATAGAAACATAGACTTTGATGGCAGATAAGGACCACTTGGCCCACCCAGTCTTCCCATTTCCCTACCTACTGGATAAGCTGCAGATTCTAGTTAACCAATAGCCTACTTCCTGCAACCCCCCACTATAATTGCCTTATGTCTGTCCCATGCATGTTTGAATTCCCCCACTGTTTTAGACCTGACCTCCTCAGGAAGGCTGTTCCATGTATCCACCACTCTCTCCGTGAAAACAAATTTCCTCACATTACCCCTGAGCCGTCCCCCCTCTATCTTTAAATTGTGCCCCCTTGTTCTTGCACATCTCATTTTCTGAAAGATGCTACCCTCCTGGACTTTGTTGATTCCCTTGAGGTACTTGAAAGTTTCTATCATGTCCTCCCATCCCTCCTTTCATCAAGAGTATACATATTAAGCTCTCTCAGTCTCTCTTCATATGGTTTCTGCTGCAACCCTGCACCATTTTAGTTGCCCTCCTCTGGACTGCTTCCATCCTGTCCTTGCATAGATGAGGTCTCCAAAACTGCACACAGTACTCCAGATGGGGTCTCACCAACTGTCTGTATAGAGGGATAACCACTTTTTCTACTTGTGATGCCCCTTCCTATGCATCCCAGTATCCCCCTGGCTCTCCTTACTGACTTTTCACGTTGCGTACCCACCTTTAGGTCATCTGATATGACTACCCCCAGGTCCCTTTCCATTTCTGTTGTTGTTAGTACCTCCCTGCTATTATGTACTCTTCTCTGGGTTTTGTTTCCCAGGTGCATTATTTTGCACTTCTTTGCATTGAATCTAAGTTGCCATATGTCTGACCATTCCTCCAACCTTGCCAAGTCCCTTCTCATCTTTTCTACCCCCTCTTGTGTATCAACTCTGTTTCAGATTTTTGTGTCATCTGCAAAGAGGCATACCTTTCCCTCCAGACCCTCTGCAATGTCACCTATAAAGATGTTACAGAGGACTGGACCCAGTACTGAGCCCTGAGGTACTCCACAAGTAACCCCCCTTTCTTTGGAATGTGTTCCATTCACTATTACCTTCCGTGTCCTGTTGTGCAGCCAGTTTGCTACCCAGGCTACCACCCTGGGACCCACTCCCAGGCTGGCTAACTTGATTATTAATCTTTTGTGCAGGACTGTGTCAAATGCCTTGCTAAAGTCTAGGTAGGCCATATCCACAGCCCCTCCTTGGTCTATTACTTTGGTCACCCAGTCAAAGAAATCAATTAGATTCATCTGACATGACCTTCCTGCTGCAAATCCATGCTGCTTTAGGTCCTCTGCCCTGCTGGCCTCTAGGTACTCAACAATTCTTTCTTTCAGAAGTGATTCCATCATTTTGCCTACCACTGTGGTCAAACTTACAGGTCTGCAGTTTCCTGCTTCTGCCTTCCTTCCTTACTTTCCTTACTTTTCCTTACTTTTATTAAATACTCCTCCATCCCAAAATGTATTTTTATATTATTAGCTAGCCAGTAACTTAACTTACAATTATTGGCCATACTATTCTCCTTTTGTATATGTATATCCTGAATTTTAAGCCTTATTTGTTCTTCTATAATTTTGTGCGGTGTTCTGTAAGCTTGGCCAATACATTCCAATAGTCCATACATTTTGATATAGGAATTAACAACTACAATGCTGGGAAAAATGAAACCTCTACCATTATGTTTGATTGCTTCCCCTAGACAGATCCTAGGTAATCGTTCTTCCTGCATATTATACACCTTTATCCAATACAAGCATAATCTCTGTTCTATACTCTGTGTCATGGTAGTTTGACCTAGCTCTAGTCTAACTAGGCTAGAAGCCGCACGTTTTGGTAATCCCAATACTCTTTTATAAAATCAATTCACATGATCACTTCTAATTCTTATACGTTTCCTAATCCCTATATTTCTGCCCCATATAACAGTTGAGTCCTTATTTTGGCATTTATTGCTCTTATAATTCCTTACTGATTGCCCTGCATATTCATAGGAAAATCTTTCCATTGATGGAATGAATCATTTAACTGTTTGTGTAATATTCTTAATATGTTCTTTCCATTTTAAATTCCTCGTAAGTGTTATCCCTAAATAGTAAAATGTTACAACCTGTTCTATACTGACATTTTTACATTTCAAACTGTGTAATTCCCCCTGATTTGTCTTATATTTCTTAAATACCATATACTTGGTTTTCTCAAAATTTATCATCAATGATGCTTTTTCGCAATTCTCATAAAATTTGTTTACACTTCTTTGTAGTCCTAGAAAACTAGTTGAGATTGGAACCAGATCATCAGCATACGCTAAATAGGGGCATCATCTATTCCCTAGCCAGGGCATGTGCAGCTCAGCATTACACACGTCTCCCATAACTCTATTCAAGAAGACATTGAATAGTATTGGGGACAAAACACATCCCTGTTTTACTTCTATGTTAGAGGGAAATTTATCAGTAATATCTCCTTCTTTATTATATCTCACCTTTGTACAGGTATCCTGGTATAATGTTTTCAGTATATTAATCATTGCAGTATCCATCTCACTTTCCTCCAATACTACCCAAAGTTTCTCTCAGTTTACTTTATCAAATGCAGCCTTTAGGTCTATAAAAATGCAGAATAGTTGCTGTCTTTTAACCCATGTGTATTTATATATTAAATGTGCTAAAGTGTAACACTGATCTATAGTTGAATGCAGAGGCATGAAGCCAGCTTTTGTTTCATCAATTATTCTATTATTAGTTATCCACTTCAGTTTTCTCATTTGGAGGATGTTTGTAATTAATTTCTGTGAGGTATCTATCAAGCTTATAGGTCTATAATTACTGGGGTTAGCCCTATTTCCCTTTTAAAAAATTGGTACAATGATGTTTTCTTTCTAAGTGGAAGGCATGTTTCCAGTCATTCGTACCAACATTCAGATAAACCCAACACTGTGGTTTGACTTGCCATTTTATAGGGAGGCTATATATCCCCTAATTAAAAAATAACTTATAGTCATAGATTTATAAGTAGAACATTTATTCATCTAGCACTGGGTTAAAAATGTAATGTGGAGATGCATATTGCATCATATTGTAATACAGGGAATGGGTGTACTTGTGGCTATAAGTCAATATAAGTTTCAGAAGCTAAGCAGGGTTGAGCCAGTTCATTAATTGGATAGGAGGCCAACAATGAACACCAAGTGCTTCAAGAAGTGGTGTTGGGAGCTATGTAGGGGGCATTCTCCCCTTGGTTAAAAGTCAAACTGATGCCCCAGTATAGCGTTTGGGGAACAATGTGCTGTCTGACGTGCCATCTTTCAGAAGAGATGTAAAACTGAGGTCCTGTCTGCCTTTTCTGGTTGTAGTTCAGGTGTGCATTAAAGATCCTGCAGCACTTCTAGAAAAAGTGGAATTTCTTTAGTGTTCAGGCCAGAATGTCCCCATTCACTAAACAACACAGCAATAACTTAACCTGCTTCAATTATTAGTTGGTCTGTGTCTCCCCCAAGGATGAGACTGAAAACAAGAAGTATTTCTTAGCCCTCCTTTCCCAGTCAATAAAAAAAGAAATAAAAAAATAACAATAATATGGGTAAGGTGACTGTTGCTGTCAATTAGTAAATGATGGTTGTAATTGTGAACATAAATGTTATATAATGGTCTATCATGTTTTTTTTCCTTATTGCATTTTGAATATATTATAGATCATGAGATAGCATCACGTGACACTTCTGGCCAATCATGGCATTTGTTTGTCCATAAAGTTGTCTCATGTGCTGTGTCCAAGCAACAGGCTTTTCACTGGCACCAGCTGCACCATAGAAGACGTTTATTGTGTTCTGTGACAAAAAAGGTAATTTGAAAAAAGTTTGTATAATTCATATTAACTATGTAACTTTATAGAGATCCTAGGAGGGCATCCTATATCTATTAGAGAGTCACTTGTGTCCTTGGGGCACCAGAACTGATCACCTTCAGTTTCACAGTCCAACAATCACAGCTTCATTGGTCAGCAGTGCGGGATTAACTATGACAGCCAGTTCCAACAAAATCCACACTCACCTCTGAGTTTTCAAAACCTTTATTAAGGATGTTTAAGAGGTGCCACCAAAATCCATACACCAACAGGTTGCTACTCAATAGACCCCGACCGGTTTCGTGCACTAGCACATCATCAGGGGGACCCTCGAGTTTGCAGCTCTATCACGCTAAGAACATGTCAGGTGACACTCATACCCATAATAAGCTCTCCTGCCATCTCTAGAAAGTAGAGCTTTGTGGAATATGTACAGTAATTCTACCAGCAGAGTTCATACAGAATTGTGATTCCACTTCCAAAATGGTTTTCCAAATTTCCTTTTTTATTCTATGAAACTCTGAAAAGCATTTTTGTGTGAAACACAGATTAGGTAATCCATACCAAAAGTGAATTTGCAGTTTACGTAAACTGTGGAATATGATTCTGCAGTTAATATTCCATATACAGCAGCTGGCCCAGTGGTGATGAGGGCTGAGGCATCTGCCTTACCTAGTACTATACTGGTGACCCATGTTCGGGAGTTGACATGGGACCCTGGGGGTCAGTCGGGGAAGGAGAGGATCGGGGCATCTGGAGGACTGCTCTACTCTCCTGGGGAGGGTGATTTGTGGATTCCATGGGTCTAACAGCTCCCAGTAGAGACTGGGAGCACTGCAGATGGGGAGGCATGTAGAATGGGGGAGATGTG
This sequence comes from Neoceratodus forsteri, assembly GCA_016271365.2. NCBI lineage: Eukaryota > Metazoa > Chordata > Ceratodontiformes > Ceratodontidae > Neoceratodus > Neoceratodus forsteri. The sequence goes on from JADMNL010000033.1 coordinate 72,680,670, forward strand.
GCAGGATGTACTGTGGGTAGGTTTAGGAGCATGCCTGTTGCATGCTGGGCTCCGCTGCATGCCCATGCCTTAAGAAGGACCGGCAAGAACATAGGGAAAATTCCAGCCCCTGGGAGGAGGACAACAGGCCTTGCAAGTTGGCTCCCACACCCAAAGCCAGACTCTGATCACTCAGGACCTCCACCTCCACTCCCACTCCAAGCTTGCTGTCTGGATTCTGAGAAAAGGTGCCATGGTAGGAGTGGAAGCCCTGCCTCGTGGGGTGGGGGTATGCAAGCCAGGGGGTCAGCAGGCGGGGTGGATAGCTGGAGTCTCAGAGGGAGGGCCACATGAGTTGAGAGGATCTCAGGCCAGGCGGGAGAATGACAGACAACCCAGGGCTATGTTTGACAGAGAACCCAGTGGAGCTGGTGACTGGAGGGAAACAAAGTTAAAAAACAAAACATTCCATATTCAAAATTTTGGAATTCTGGTTCTGACAATTTCTGCTGAATTAGGCAGAATTTCTGGAATTCCGTCAAAAGCAGAATATGACAATTCCATAGATCTCACTATAAGATGTATAATATGTGAATGATGCTCTATTGTGATGTAGGAAGTTGCACTAAGAATGCATTTTATATCTGAGACAGATTTTGTATATATTTCAACAATGCAGAAAATGTATTTTGCATTAGCTGCAATAATCAGTATTAAAATTATTATTATAAAAACACACCATACTAATTAGTTGTAAAGACTGGTTTGAAGTTTGAAAAGATAGCTGCTTATCAGAATATTTGTATTAATTTTTTTACTATTTTGCTTCAGTGTTACCATTTTGTTTGTGCAGAATGATGTACTCTTGATTTCAGGCAAATGTTCCTTGTAATTTATAATCAAGGATCACAAACAAAAGGGCTCTAGAAATGATGTATGAATAAGAATTTTTTATACTGTGTCTGATTTTCCAGAATTTTTTATTTGAACAGTTCTTGCCAGTCCTTATGTCACAGAAACTGGAATTCATCAACCAGTACTAAAGCTACAACATGCATGAAGAGAGGTTTCCAGCTTCTTGGGAAAGAAACACACTAACACTTGGCATCGGCAGACTCAGATCTCATAACATCCTTCAACAAAAATGAATTTTGGTACAGTCCAGTCTATATTGCTGAAGATATTTGCATGAAAATATGCTTGTTCCTTCCACAGACTTTACATATCCTAACTGCTTCTGCCCTGACATTGTAATCCGCTGCTTGTGTTACCAGAATCATCTCCATTGTTTAGTTCAAGCAGTTCAATTTATCAAAACGTCTCAAAGTCATCAGATTGTTACATGCTTTTGGTTAAAACTAAAGGAAGACATAAGAATACCATAGAATTAAAATCACTTTCTGATATCAACTTTAAAATAAATTTAAAAAATCACATTGGATTTGACAAATCCTTTGCATGCAAATTTAGCAGTCACATAGAGTACCATCTCATACAGAGACAATAGCTATTTTTCCATTAACTGGACCATTGCAACAGCTCCTAAACAAAGGTGTTACACATTTTTCCTTTTTCAAGAATAGCTCCATATATGCAAATAAAAGATGCTAAACCAACAATATGTAATACAGATCACAGATACACTAGCTGGTTGGGACAGCCACATTCCAAAAACTACCGCACCACTTTCTCTCCTGAACTAACCCCAATCTAAGCTTGCACCATGCATCTCCATTGCAGCAGGTTGTGATGTCATAATTAGAGGATGATGACTTCACTGCAGATGTACATAGATACATAGATACATAGACAGTGTCGGCAGATAAGGGCCTATGGCCCACCCAGTCTGCCCATTTGAGCTTATAAGTTCAGTTTGTTTTTCTAGAAGTCTGTTTCCCCTTACCTCTGACCTCTAGAATTCCTTTATGTCTATCCCATGCATTCTTAAATCCCGTGATTGTTTCAGGCCCCACCACTTCCTCTGGCAGGGTGTTCCACTTGTCCACCACCTGTTCTGTAAGAAATTCCTTCTCATGTTTCCTCTGAATCGTCCTCCTCCAACTTCATCCCATGCCTCTAGTCCTGGAACATCTTTTTTTCGCTTAAAAATAGTGTTTTCCTGCACTCTGTTTCTCCCTGTAAGATACTTGTATGTCTCTATCATATCCCCTCTCCTCTCCTCCAGGGAGTACATGTTCAGTTCCTTCAACCTGTCTTCATAGGACTTGTGATGCAATCCATGCACCATCTTTGTTGCCCTCCTCTGAACCTTCTCTACCCCTGTCTATGTCCTTACGTAGGTATGGTCTCCAGAACTGTACACTGTAAACCTTGAGGGTAGTCCTCACTAGTGTCTTGTATAGCGGAATTATGACCTCCTTTTCCTGCTGGTGATGCCCCTGCCTATACATCCCAGCATCCTATTTGCTTTACCTGATGCCTTGTCACACTGTTTCCCTACCTTGAGGTCATCAGAGATGACAGCCCCAAGATCCCTTCCTCCTTGGTGCATGCTATATCCTCACCCCCAACTGATACATTGTGCCAGGGTTTTTGTGCCCCATATGCATTATCTTGCACTTCTTTGCATTGAATTTCAACTGCCAAACCCTTGACCATTCTTCAAGTTTCTGCAGGTCCCTTCTCATTCTGTCTACACCCTCTGGTGTGTCTACTCTGTTACAGAGCTTTGTGTCATCAGCAAACAGTGAAATTCTGCCTTCTAGATCCTACGCAATGTCACTGATGAAGATGTTGAATAGGACCGGTCCCAGCACTGATCCCTGTGGTACCCCACTGGTCACTTTTCCCTCTGTAGAGTGACCCATTTACCACCACCCTCTGTCCTGCCACCCAGCCAGTTACCTACCCACCACACTACTGTCCTGCTCACACCCATATTCCCCAGTTTGTGTAATAGTCTTCTATGTGGCACAGTGTCAAAGGCCTTGCTGAAGTCCAGATAGGCCATGTCCACTGCCCTCCCTGATCCACCTCCCTAGTCACCCAGTCAAAAATTCAATGAGATTGGTCTGACATGCCCTCCCCTGGTGAAACCATGCTGCCTTGGTCCTGTGGTCCATTGACAACCAGATGTTCCACCAATCTCTCCTTCAGAAGTGCTTCCATGATCTTTCCCACTACCGGGTGAGGCTGACTGGTCTGTAGTTCCTGCTTCCTCTTTGTTCCGCTTTTGTATAAGGGACTACATCTGCTGTCCTCCAGTCTTTGGGTACCTCCCTGTTTCAGTGATTGGCTAAACAGGCTAGCCAGAGGTTCAGCCACCACCTCTATTAGTTCTTTAGGACCCTGGGATGCACCCATCTGGCTCCATTGCTTTGTCAACTCTTATTACTTCCAGTTCCTTCAGGACCCTTTCTCGTTAAAGGGACTTGTGTCCATTTCTGCACCATTCTCTACCTTACTCCTTCAGACCCATTACCCCCTCTTCCTCAGTAAGACTGAGAGAAATACCTGTTCAATATGTCAGCTTTACTGTTGTCATCCTCACACGACTCCATCCTCCCTTTAGTCTCACTATCCTCCCTTTGTCTTTCTTTTTCCTTATGTACCTGTAAAGGTTTTGTCCCTTTAACCACTGATTTTGCAATGTGTTCTTCTGTCTGAGCTTTGGCTTCCTTACTGACTTCCCTGCCTCCTTTGTTTCTCCTGGTACTTCTCCTATCCCTTCTGCCTGTGTCTTTTGTTGCCTGGATGCTATCTTTTTGGCTTTCACTTTCTTTCTACCTCTTTGGAAAACCATAATGGTCTCCTCTTCCTTTTCTCTTGCTAACCCGCTTAATGCATAATTCTGTTGTTCTTATAATCCCCATTTAAATACCCCACTGTTCCTCAACCCCTGATTCCTGTCCCATTCCCTTAATGCCTCTTTCAAGTATTTCCCATTTTCCCAAGTCTGCCCCTAAAATCCAGGATACGTGTTTTGTGTGGTTTGGTTCTGCTCTTTCTGTGATTTCAAACCACAATGACTGGTGGTCACTGTTACCCAGGTGCTCCCCACTGTTACCCCCCATCACTGTCCCTGTTTGTGAGCACACGGTCCAGTATTGCCTTCTGCCGAGTTGGTTCCATGACCAGTTGCTTGAGGAAGGCACCCTGAAGGAGTCCAGGATAAATCTGCTCCTAGTTGATGCTGTTGCTGGATGCTCCAGTCCACATCTGGAATATTGAAGTCTCCAACCAATACTACTTCACCCTTGTCTGCCATCCTTTGGATGGCTAGCATCAGCTCCCTATCTGTTTCTTCCTCCTGGGCTGGTGGTCTATAGACCACACCTGTGTGGATGGCGGGCCCCATTTTCCTTTCTAGCTTAACCCACAGTATCTCTCCCCCATTTTGTTCCTCCTGGATCTCTGTGGCCCTTATGTCATTTTTCACATACAGTACCACTCCTCCTCCCTTCCTGCCTGCTCTGTCTCTTCTGAATATGTTGTAGCCAGGTATGGCCATCTCCCAGTCATGGTTATCATTACACCAGGTTTCAGTGATGGCCACAATGTCCAGGTCTGACTGTACCCTGACAGCCTCCAGATCTTCCATCTTGTTGCTAAGGCTCCTGGCATTTGCACACATGTAAGCAACAAGAACAGATAATGTCTGAGGGCAAAAGTCCCGGGGCCAGATTTTCTAATGCTTACGAATGCCACAAGCCCCAGACGTGCCGTACATATGGCGCATGAAGTTTGTGGCATTCACCCAGCCACTAATCAAGATTTTCCATACAATGAACTGAGAGCAATAAATTAGACCAGCTTTTTGCTGGTCTAGCTTCCGTCAATACCAGGTACCCTTTTTATAAGGCTCACACCAAATATTTGGTGAAAGCTGCCATAAATTGGGTAAACTGCCACAGCTACTTCCGACTTACTAAAATCAGCAGTTGTGGAAAAAGCCTTTGGCGCACCACCAGATTTACACTGTTGTGGTGCAAGGCTTGACAAGTCCTTCACCGCCATTTGAAAATCCAGCCTGCTGTTTTAATGAAAATGTCTTCTCTGATAATACATGGAAGGTCCTAAAATTAAAACTTTTAAGAAGTTCTGTGTAACTGAGTTTTGCCGATGCCAGCTGCGATTTGTTTGCTGGAAACAAGAAAATCTCATTAATTATTCTTTATGCACGTCACTCTTGTTTTTTGACGTGTCATCAGAAATTCTCCATGGAAGCACATAGAGGATAATGTATGGTCCTCTATTGGTAACCAGTCTGTTAACCATTGAGAAGTTGCCAGGGCAACCGTGTAAACCTCGAGAGCGAAGCTCGAGAGGTTTACTTCGCCATGGCAACATCGCGATGGTTAACAGTAACCGGTTGCCAATAGAAGGACCATACATTGTTTTTTATAGTGTATGGTCCCAAGAAAAAGGGAAAACAGCTCCTTACTTTTCAAAACGGAGTCACCGCCGCAGCTGTTCAGTCCTTCCCTTACCACTGCGCATCCATCGGTTCCCGAGTGTAGAAAAAGGCACGGCCCGTTGTTAACCTATCGATGTGCCATAGTATCGATAGGTTAACAACATTACCATGTCACACTGATGGTATAACAACCTTAGGAAATGATGATTTCCTAAGGTTAACAGCATTCTACCATACATTATAGACTTGTTGCATGTTTTCCATCTACTGTTCTATAATGTGTTTATGCTTTTGGTATTTGGAAATACATGTTGGTAATAATGTCTGACTGATCTTATTATTTCAGCATATTAACTGTATGACCCTTTGAATCCTCAGTGTGACTGAATCCCAGAGCAAGACATGGTGGAACAGAATCAAACAGCATATCGTGTCTCACAATTCATCATCGCTGGCCTCCCTGGACTCCAAGACCAGCAGTCCCAGACTACCCTCTTTGCTGTTTTTCTTCCACTGTATGTAATTACAGTCACGGAATACTTAGCATTCATCCTGGCTATTACATCAGACCATGGACTGCGTTTCCCAATGTACATTTTCATTTGTAACCTAACTCTTTTAGACATCTTTATTGCTTCTGCTAGTATTCCAGAGATATTATACTATCTTGCAAGCAATGATACATCTATTCCATTTGGTTCTTGCCTCACACAGATGACTTTCTGTATGGCTTTAATTCGGAATGGAAGGTTTAGTTCTAGGCACTATGGCCTATGATCACTATCAAGCCATATGCAACCCGCTCCATTTTCTGACCATAATGACCAGAAAGAATCTCAGATTTAGAAGTGGGTAGCCATCTGGGAACAAGTGACCACCAAACAGTGTGGTTCATGATAAATACAGGGAGGCAGTATAGCACAGTGGTTTAAGGCTCTGAGCTGCAAATTTGGTGTCATTCAGCAGACCAGACCTGGGTTTGAATCCCAAAGCTTCTGCTTGCATACTGTGTGACCCTGAGCAAGTCACTTAACTTCCCTGTGCTCCCAGGTCGCACCTGTGAAAAAGCTTTCAGCTTAGTGTGCTACTCCTGGTTAAACAACTAAAAAAAAAAAAAAACTGTGTCAGCCATCTCTTTGTCACTAGCCAAGGGGGGAGGCACTGAAAAGGAGCAGGGAAATCCCAGCTTCCCCCCACAAAACACAGTAATTAGTGAGGTAAACACCAAGGTAGAGAAGTCATTAGGGAGCAGGACAGAGGTAAATGCAGAAAAAGGCAAAGGCAGTAAGGACAGGGATGGGTCAGAAAGGGGTAAGGCCATAATAAATTGGAGGGTGATGAGTACCAATGCCTGTGTAGTCTGTGTAACAAGCTCTCTGAACTAGTGGCCTTGATGGAGGAGGGATGCCTGGATATTGTGGCAGTCACAGAAACATGTTACACAGAGAACCATGACTGGGATGTCAACATACCAGGATACACAATCTACAGGAGGAACAGGGAGAGTAACAGGAGGAGGAGGAAGAAGAGGAGGAGCTCTCTCTATATAAGGGAATGGATCAAAGCAACAGAACTAAAGAGCAAACAGGGAGCAGATGAGGCACTCTGGGTCACCCTGGAGACAGGAAATGGCACCACAATCCACATGGGGGTTGTATACAGACCCCCATCTAAGGGGGAGGGAATGGACAAGGAAATGATAGAAGGTATCCTTAGAATGGCAGAAAAAGGGGAGATATTGTTGATGGGGAACCTGAATATGCCAGATGTTAACTGGAGCACCTTTGCTGCAGGCACATCCAAGAGTAGGGTCATTCTTGATGCCCTACAAGGGGCATGCCTCAGACAGCTAGTATTGGAACCCACTTGGGAGGGAGCAATCTTAAACCTGGTACTCGCAAACAGAGATGGAGAAAGAATCTCAGATTTAGAAGTGGGTAGCCATCTGGGAACAAGTAACCACCAAACAGTGTGGTTCATGATAAACACAGCCATACAATCAAGCCATACAAAAACAAGAGTATTGAACTTTAGGAGGGCTGACTTTGGAAAAATGAGAGCGTGCCTTTGAAAAGCACTAGCAAACAGGCAAGAAGGAGGGGTGGAGGAACAATGGGGAGTAATCAAAACAGCCATCACAGAGGCAAAAAGCCTTTGTGTAAAGCAAATCAACAAAACACAACGAAGGAAAAAAACTGCTATAGTTCTCAAAAGAGGTAGCAGGGAAGGTTAAGGAGAAAAGGATAGCATTCAGGAAATATAAGGAAACACAGAAGGAGCAGGACAGAGAACTTTATCAGTTAAAGCAGAAAGAGGCAGGGAACGCAGTCAGAATAGCAAAGGCCCAAACCAAGGAAAGGATAGCCAACTCTGTTAAGAAGGGGATAAGACCTTTTATTGGTACATTAGGGAGCAAAGAAATACCAAGGGAGGGATACTAAAGCTTAATAAAGGGGAGGGAATGTGGGCCAAGGGTGACAGTGAAAAAGCAAGGATATTGAACTAATATTTCTGTTCAGTACTCACAAAGGAAGAGGAGGGAGGAGGTGCCTAAACCAAACAAGAGAAACACTCTGGAGAAGGGTAGAAAGAGGCACTTCTATGTTATCTGCCTCTTCCTGTGAGTCCACTCTTGAAGAGCTTTGTATCACCTGCAGACAGGCAGACTCTACCCTTTAGTCCATCTGTGATGTCTCCTACGAAGATGTTGAACAGTATAGATTCCAGCACTGACCCCTGTAGGACTCCACTGGTTACCTTGCCCTCCCCTGACAGAGATCCATTTACTAGTACTGTCTGGGTCCTATCTCATAGCCAGTTGCTGATCCAGTAAACTATCTTTTGTCCAACTCCTGAATGTTCCAGCTTGATGGTAAGCCTTCTGTGCGGTACGGTGTTGAAGGCCTTGGTGAAATCCAGGTAGACCACATCCACTGCCCCTCCCTGATCCACTATTCTGGTGGCCCAGTCAAAGAAGTTGATCAAATTGGTGTAACAAGATCATCCTGCTGTGAAGCCGTGTTGCCTCGGGCCTACTTTTCTGGTATCTTTCAGATATACCACTAACTTTTTTTTTAGTAGGGACTCTATAATTTTCCCTATGATGGATGTCGATCTGACCGGGCAGTAATTTCTTGCCTCCTTTTTGCTTCCACTCTTGTGCAAAGGCACAACTGTTGCTGTCTTCCAGTCCTGAGGTACTGTCCCACTGTCTGGTGACATGCTGAAGAGCTCCACCAGTGGTGTGGCCAGTTCCTCTGCAAACTCCTTCAATACTATAGAGTGTATGCCATCAGACCCCATGGCCTTGTCCACCTTGAGTCTACTCATCTCTTCCAGGACCCTTTCCTGTGTGAAGGGGCTGGTGTCAAATCCTTGGACAGTGTGTTCTGCCAGTCCCATTGTGGGACCCTTGCTGCTGTCTTCTATGGTGAAGACAGAGCAAAAATAAGTCATTTAGGGCTTGGGCCTTTCCCTCATCTTTCTCTGCTATCTTACCCTCCTTGATTGCTATTTGGACTATCCTACCCTTGCTTTTTCTCTTTTCCCTCATGTATCTGTAGAAGGTTTTGTCTCTCTTCTTAACACCCTGAGCTATTTTTCCTCAGTCTGTGCCTTTGCCCTTCTGATTGCCTTCCCTGCCCCTTTCAGTTTATTCCTGCATTCTTCCCCATCTGCTTCACATTTTCTTTGTTTGTTTAAAATTTTCAAAAGCCTTTTTCTCCTTGATTTTGGTCGGTGCATTATTTGTGAACCAGAGAGGCCTCTTCTTTCTTTTGCACTTGCTGGTCTGCCTTGTGCAAGTTGTTGTTACTGAGTGAAGAGTAGCCTTTAAGGAATTCCAGCATTCCTCAACATCCCCCAAGTTCTTACCTTTCATTATGGCTGTGAACATAGTTCACATTTTGGAGAAATTAGCTTTTCTGAAATCTCTTATCTTGATTTTGGTGTCACTAGTGTTCTCCATGTTGTTTACAGTTAACCAGATTGACCTGTGGTCATTGATCCCCAGATTGTCTCCCACTTGAGTTTCTGTGACCCTAGTGCTGCTTGTGAGCACCAGGCCCAAAATTGCTCTTTGATGCAAACCTGCCCCCCCCCCACCAGTGCAAATAGGCTATCCCTGCTCCTATCTGAGGATGCAGTGTAAGATGACCAATCCTCATCTGGCTGATTGAAGTCTCCCACCAGCAGCAATTTACCCTTCTCTGCCATCCTCATGATGGTTTCTATGAGCTCTTTGTCCACCTCAGCTTCATGGGGATGGGGGTCGGTAGATGGCTCCCACACGGATTGAGGTTTTGTCTCCGGCTGCAAGCATTACCCAAAGTGCTTCTGCCTTACCATGACTGCCCTGGATTTCTGTTGCACATATGTCCTCTTTTACATATAATGCCACCCCCTCCATTTTTCTCTTCCCTGTCTTTTTGGAACAGCGTGTAGCCTGGGATGGTGACATCCCAGGTTTGGTTTCTGGTAAACAAGGTCTCTGTGACTGTGACCTAATCTAATTTTGTCTCTGCTACCATGGCTGAGAGATCTGGGATTTTGTTTGGTAGACTACGAGCATTTATGCACAATGCCTTCCATCCCTATCTCTGTTGACCTGCTGTGTGATTACCAAGTTTGGGTTGTGAATTTTTGTAGCAATGCCTGTTCCAGGTCCTGTTGGCATGTATTTGTGCCATACTAGCTGGTGATGGGGGAGTGGCAACTGGCAGCCCTTTTGATGCAAGGGATGCCCGTGCCACCCCCCATCCTGTCCACTAGTTTAACAGATCAATGTGCACATCAAACTTTTGGCCAAGCATTCAGGTTCCTTCTTTAGTGAGGTGTAGGCTGTTTTGCCTGAAGAACTCCCACTCCCAGAAGTCCTGCCAATTTCCAACAAAGTGGTAACCTTTTTCTTGGCACCATCCCCTAAGCCAGGTATTAAGCTCTGAAATGTCCTCCTCCCTCTCATTCTGCCTGCTGTCTCCTTTTTTCCAGACCGGCAGAATTTCAGAGTAGGTGATACTGGATGAAAGCTTAGTGAATTTGTCACCTAGCCTACTGAGGTTTTGTTTTGTTTCCTCCAATGATTTACTGGCAAGATCATTTGTACCTATGTGGAGTATGACCCGTGTGCCACATTGCATGCCTCCAATGATTCTCTCAATGTGATTTGTATCTCTCCATGCTGACGTTCTGGGGAGACACCTAACTGTAGTAGAAGTATGGTTCTCTTGAAGGTGAGTTCCTACAACCCTAATCATTGAGTCGCCAATTATTAGTACAGCTTTTCTATTCTCCTTTTTGGTGGTTTTAGTAGTTGAGTGCAGCTCTGAGTGCTGGTTTTAGTAGTTGAGTGCACGTCTGGGTGCTGCTCTGGGCGCATAGAACCATCGACGCTTGGTGGGCTAGTTGACTGGGGAGATAGTGCAATATACCTATCTGATGTTTGAATAGGATTATTACCTCCTACTGTTGAGGTTTTGTTGCCTTTTCTGTGAACCTGCTGCTAGCCTCCTGGTCTATTTATCCTCTGGGGTACGGGTGCTAGCAGAGTGTGCCTTGAAGCTGCAGGTGTTACGTTATTGCTCAGTGGGGGCTGCTATAGCACTGCATGGAGGTATTTTATCTCAGCAGATGTTGCATATAGCTGAGCTTTGAGGTCCCTGAATGAGGAACATGTTGGACAGTGTCCTACTCTGTGAATGAAGGCTTTCAAAAAAAGTGTGCCATAGCCACTGCAGTTTAGATAGTTCATGATGGCTAAAATTTCCCACAGTTAATGGCGAGAGATATACTGTAGGTTGCCTTGGGCAATCTGTGGACGGAAGATAAATATATACTGCAACTATTTCTATGCTGAGCCAGATGCCAGTGTTTGTCTAAGGCTTGGCTGTTGCTCTGAGCGGTGAACAGAGCTCCAGGTTGTGATAAATGTAGGTTGCCTTGGGCAATCTGTGGATGAAAGATAAAGGTCAGTTGCCGCTGCCAGGAGCCATGAACTGAGGAACGTCTGTGGAAGAAGTAGAGGTCAAGGTTATGATAGAAAATATATATATGTATAATTTTTTTTTTTAATTATCTTATCAGATGTCTCCTTGTTCTATGTTGTTGTTTGCACTTTCTGTGCTTCCACTTTTGTGCAGAGGAACAACTGTTGCCTTCCTCCAGTCTTGCAGACCTCCCCCAGCTTGAATGATAGGTTGAAAAGATCAGCCAGGGGTGCTGCCAGCTCGTTGTTTAGTTCTCTCGGGTAATCTAGGGTGAATTTCATCTGGTCCCATGGCCTTGTTTGTTTTGAGTTTCTCTAGTTCCTTCATGACCCTTTCTTTTGTAAAGGAACCCAAGTATATTCTGACTCCTTCCTTGCGTGTTGCATTGCTGGGTCAGCATCCTTCCTCCTCCTCCTCCTCCTTGATGAATACAGAGCAGAAGTAACTGATGAGGATTTCAGCCTTTTTTTGTCATTTTCTGACATCTCCCCATCCACCCTTGGGAGTCTAACAGTACCTCCTGATATCTTTCTCTTCTCACTGACATATCTACAGAATGTCTTGTCAACCTTTTTTGATCTCCTCTGCTATCCTCTCATCAGTTTCTGCCTTTGCTTTCCTTATCATTTTGTTTGCTTCCTTCTGTGTCTCCTTGTATTCATTGAACTTGTCGGATCTGGTTTGTTTGTATTTCCTGAAAGCCATTCTTTTCTCCCTGACCTTAGTGGCTACTTCTTTAGAAACCTGAAGTGGGTTGTGGAGGTGCAGCACTGTGGTGGCCAATGCTGACACTGCATTGTTGGCTTGGCAGTGCTCGCCAATGCAGGGCCAGTGTCCTTATGACACTGATTCTGCAGAGTGCCACCAAGTTGTAATGATTTTCCGCCAATCAGAGGCCACTCATCATTGCAGTGTCAGCCATTCCACTGTAATGAGGGAGTGACCCGTCATTGCAGGGTGGTACCTTGCCTGGTGTAACATTAATAGGAACGTGGCAGCTGTATGCTGTCACCTCAGAGGTGCATAGAAAGCCAATAGAGGTGCCTAATCTCCCTATCAGCATGCCCTTGACCAAGTTCATTTGCCGATGGGGGAGACCACTCCCCATTGGCATAATGACCCCCATTTCATTTGTGTGCTGAGGGGGTGCCCAATCCCCCTCAGCATCATGCACCCCCCCACACATTTCTGTGCCAACAGGGGGCCCAATCCCCATCAGCTTCAGTATCCCCTTCCCAGTTCTAGTTGTCAGTGGGGATGCCCACTCCCCATCAGCATAATGGTCCCCCAATGCTTTCATGCCTGTGCCAAGGGGTGCCCAATCCTTCTTGGCATCATGCATGCCCCCCACCTGTTTCTGTGCTGATGGGGCCCCAATTCCCATTCACTTCAGTTCACCTCCCTACTAATGCAGGTGGTACACTGGAAGCCCACTGCAGTGTACCAAACACACCTGAGAAAAAAGAAAACCAACCTACGTTGTCCATTTGATTGTTTTTTACCTGTAAAATGAGAAAACAGTCCATCAAAGTGTTCCGGAGCCCTCGCCCCCAACCTGCGCCCACCCCCTGCATACTGTACCTCCCCACACCCCTGCTCACCCCATACTTACCTCCGGAGCCCTGTGCGATGATCTTCGGTGGACTGGGAACATCTCTGCACTCTTTAAAGCTGACTGCGAACTGAAGAAGTGCCGGTAAGCTGTATAATGGCATAAATAGGTTTTTTTCAACTTTGGTACATATCTCGGGCATTTTTGAGAATTTTGGCGCCAAATTTTCAACATGGGATTATTGGGAATGTAGTCAGTGTCATGGCATTATTCAGTCCCAAAAGGTGATTTTGTGATCACTGTGTGGATTCACCTTTCAAGACTGATCAACAAACTGACAGTGCCACTGTTCATGAGGTGGGCTCTCAAAAAGCCTACGCTGCAACCTTGGTGAAAAAATTCCCTAAAATGACTGTTTTATAAGTGTGTGTTGTGCAGTTTCCACACACGCTAGTAACTTCACAAATTTGTAATATTTCCAATCCAGATTTTCAACATTGGCATTTTCCCACACCTCTGTATGAACAATACAGCTGCTATTTTACACATACTTGCCAAAATGTGTTTTGCAGTTCCGGCACAGAATAGCGTAGTCGCTGTGGGAAATCAGTGTTTGGGACAGATTAAGAAAATGACAGTGACACTGCTCATGAACATAGGTCCTAAAATGTCTATGTTGAAAATTTGGTTTATGAAAGTCCATAAAATGACGTATTTACAGGAGGTATTACGTTGCACAGTTTCCACGCACCCTTGTAACTTTGCAAATTTGTAATATTTTCATACCAGATTTTCAACACTGGCATTTTTTCACACCTCTTTATGAACAGTAAAGCTGTCATTTTTCACATCCCGGCTGAAATGTGTTTGTGCACTTCCATCACTGTAGGAAATCAGTGTTTGGGACAGATTAAGAACAAGCGAGTGAGAAAGTAGGAGTGAGCGAGCTCAATGGAGCTCTGTCGAGACTGCTGCAGATTTCTTTGTGGGCAGAAAAAGGTGCCAACAGAGGCAGGAGGCCACTACAAAAGGGCAACCTGCTGCACCAGGAGAAACATAATGAGTGAGTGAGACAGGGGGAGTTAGCGAGCTCAACGGAGCTCTATTGTGACTGCTGCAGATTTGTTTGTTGGCAGAAAAAGCTGGCAACACAGGCAGAAGCCAGTACAAAAGGCCAGCCTGCAACGCTGGCAGAAATGGAATGAGTGAGTGAGAGAGGGGAGTGAGAAGGCTCAACAGACCTGTGTCAGGACTGCTGCAGATTTCTTTGTTGGCAGAAAAAGGTGGCAATGCAGGCAGGAGCCCAGTGCAAAAGGGCAGCCTGCAGCGCCGGGAGAAACAGAATGAGTGAGTGAGAGGGGGAGAAGGCAAGCTCAATGGAGTTCTGTTGGGACTTTAGAGTTACCCACCCTCCCACTCAGGGTCCTGTGTGGTCCTATATTACAGCAGGGTCCCTGGAGTGGAGACAAAGCAATGACTAGATACGTTTAGGATTGCTACAATAATAATACAGATTTAGTTGTTCTGTTTATTTCTCTAACTGAGCTAAGTACTGAGATATACTGTTAGGATTGCAGTAATAATAATACATATTTATTTGTTCTGTTTATTTCGCTAACTGAGCTGTGTAATACTTGGAGCGCAATAGGATTTCTAACTGGGCTAAGTGAAACTATATGAGGGCTGAGAACAAAAAGCATGGTAGCTGAGGGGTGAAAACCGGACAAGAAGGCTGTAGGATTGCTACAGTAATATAGTATCTAATGGATGAGATTTGAGACTGAATTAACCTGGTCAGCAAGGGGGCAGTAGGGGGACTAGTGTGGGGGGGAACAGGAATTTGAGTAACTAGGGGCCCAGCAGTTGTAGTACGGTACACAAACTGGGAGTAAGAGCCCGTAACATAAGATGGGGACTAAAATGGGGCAGGTGCCGCATGTCAATTGGGTGGGCATCTTTGGAAGGGTGGCGGGGTGTACAGGGTGTGGGTCTGCCATGATCCTGGACTGGGCTTGGAGAATGGGAGGGTGTATGGTCTGTATACAACTGGCTAGTTTGAGGAAGGAACTGTGGAGGCTAGGGAGGAGTCTAAGTGGCAGGGTAGATGAGTATGGTAGGCATCCTGTCTGGGGGGAATAGGGGATGGCAAGGGGGGATGCGGGAAGAATAACTAGGGATTAACTGACCCCAGTATCAGAGGAACTAACAGAAAAGATAGGAGAAGGGAGGGGGGTACCCAAGGCGAGGATAGGCCTCTTGATGGGGGAGGAAGATACCATGAGGAGTACCAGGGGAGAGAGCAGATGGTTGCGGGGAGAAGGGAGGGACCAAGGGTTGGACCAGGGGGGCATGGAGGGGAACAAGGAGGAGGGGGAACCAATAAGGGGAAGAGATGTAGGAGGGGTATCAACATAAGAATAGATTCAAGCCTCTGCTATGGGAGAGAGAGGGGGTGCAGGAACATACTGAGGGGTGGAGGACAAGCAGGGCATGAGAGGGATGGCATCAGCTAGGGGAAGAGATAGCGAGGATGAAAGGGTAGAAGGGGGCTAGTAAGGAAGAAGGGGTGACTGGAGGACAGAAGGCTACAGGAAGGGGGAAGGATGGGAGGGGCATCACTTTCAGGGTCAAAGGGAATGGGGGTTCTAAATCGACAACAATGGGGATAGGAGAAGGGCTGGAAATCAGCAGGGTCGGAGAGGAGGTCGACATGTGAAGCCCAGTAGGAAGTAGTCAGGCTGGGAAGGGATTCAAGGGGGATGGGAGGAATAAGGCAAAGAAAAGGGGTGAGGCAGAAGTAGGGGGTGCATATACAGAAGTCACAGAGGGTGCAGCTGGCTGGGGTAAGGGGCAGTGAAGAATGAATACTCTGGTGGTGAAAGGGGCATTAGAAGGGAAAGGGGGTAAGGGACAGGGGATGTACTTGTCCTGGTGGATTCTATACTGAAAGGGGTAAGATGGGGCAGAAGGGGAAAAGGCACAGCCGTATTTGGGTTGAAACTATCCCCGCATTGACTGCAAGAGGGGCAGGGCAGGCACTGCTCAAGTGTGCAGTGAGGGGGAGGAAGAAATCTCATTTAGTGTTGTATGTGGGTAGAAACAACTTGGTGGGGTAGACTGTGGAAGTAGTGAGGGTGAGTTTTGAGGAGTTGGGCAGGCAGTGTGAGGGGGTTGGAGTCGGTGGCATTTTCGGAGGTACTCCTGGTACCATGTGCAAGCACGGGGAGGAAGGGTAGGATCGAGGAGTTCAATAAGTGGCTGAGGGATTGGTGCCACACCAAAAATTATGGATCAGTGACTAACTGGGTTAGAGTATGGGGGAATAGTGACTTACAGGTGGTAGACAGGGTACACTTGAGCAGGAATGGGAAGGGAGTACTAAAGGCAGGATTAGAGGGGTATATCTCTACTAAGGTGGATTTAAACTAGTGGGGGGTGGCCAAAAGACTGAGGTTGGTAGAAAGATCTGGACAGGGGAGCCTAATGAGCTCACTCCTCTAGATATAGGTAAAGGGGGAGGTGTAATAACCCCAGGAGGGGGCAGGCAGAGTGGTCTGAATGTAATACAGAAGGCACCACCACCCGGTAAGAATAAGGAGGAGCCAGGGTGCGGACTACCTGGAGGAGGGACACAGGACAAGGAGAATAGTGAGAAGGAGGAGGGGTACAGGTGGAAGGTGGTCTCTCTCAATGCAAGAAGCCTGGGGAACAAAATTGCAGAGCTTCAGGCTTAAGGTTTCTTTCAGAGGGTATGGTGGACATTGCTGCAGTGACAGAGACTTGGGAAACAGACTACCATGATTGCAACTTGGCAATCCCGGGATACAGGATATACAGGAGGGGCTTGGGGGGTTGGAAGGCGGGTTTGCACTCTATGTGAGGGAATGGATCAAATGCATAAGGGATGAGGGAGAAGAGAAGAGAAGAGAAGAGAAGAGAAGAGAAGAGAAGAAAGAGAGAGAAGGAGAGGAGAGGAGGGAGGAGGAGGAGGGAGGGAGAGGATAGAGGTGCATTGGGTGCAGCTCCTGGACTCCAAGGACAGAAAGCTGAGACTGGGAGTGGTGTACAGACCACCAGCCCAATGTGGGGGACTGGATGGGGAGTTTGCAGAGCAGATAAGGAGGGTGTGTAGAAGGAGAAGTGTGGTGATAGTTGGGGATTTTAACGTACATGGGGTTGACTGGAGCACCCAGGCCACTAGTAGTACCAGGAAGCAAGTGCTTCTTGATGCATTCCATGATGGCCTTGTGACACAATTGGTAAGTGGGCCTACAAGACTTGGTAGCACTCTGGATCTAGTACTGGCACATGGGGAGGTGGTGAGGGAGGTAAGGGTAGAGGACTCACTAGCGGGTAGCAACCACCAAACAGTGTGGCTCATTCTCCAGCTGGTCAGAGAGACAGGAGGCATGGACACTAAGGTGGTGGACTTTAGTAATGTTGAATTTGGGATGATGGGAGCAATACTGCAAGAAAGACTCCAGGATATAAGGCCAGGGATGGATGCAGAACAAAAGTGGGAAGTCATAAAGACTGGGCTAACAGAGGCCACAGTAGCCTGCACCAGGGCCAGGAGTAAGAAGAGCAGAGCCAAGAAACCATGCTGGCTGAACAAGGAAGTGTTGCAAGGGGTGAGGGAAAAGGTGGTTACATACCGGCAGTACGGAAGAGCAGGGAAGGGAGAGGATAAGGAGACTTACAGGAGTTGGTCAAGGGAGCTAGCCAGGAGAGTGAAAAAATCTAAGGCCTTCAGGGAATTAAGGTTAGCACAGGGCATAAAAGGTGGGGAAAAATACTTTTCTGGTGGGGGAGGGGGGATGGTTATGGTCAGGATGGACCGTCCCAGTTTTAGTCCTCGGAAAGTTGGTAGCTTTAACCTTAACACTTGTCTGTGTCTGCAGGATAGGGTGAGGTGAAATGGCATGAATGTTATGGGCGATAACCCAACCGCATGCCCCAATGCCTGTCCATCTCTGCAGGATGGGGTTGACGTGAAGTTCACTATTTCATAGCCATTCCTTCTCTGCATCTTACTGCTAATATCAGCAAACAAACATTCAGCATTGACAAATGCTTGTTGTAAAGTCTGCTCATCTAAAGTGTATGACTTTTGTTTTGGAGTGCTTTGTGTCTGTTTTTGTCTTGACCTGAAACCACACCATAGAGTGGTCACTGGTTCCCAGGTGGCTTCCGACCTCTACCTCTGTGATATTGTCCCTGTTTGTTAGTAGCAGCTCAAGGACCACTCCCCTCTTGTTTTGTCCTTTACAAGCTTTTTCAGGCTCAATATGTTCAGGGCCACTAGTAAGTCCTTGCTTCTGGTTGAACTCGCTGCATGTGTATCCCAGTTTACGTGAGGTAAACTGAAGTCACCCAGTACCATCACCTCCCCTTTATCACTCATTTTTTGTAAGTTTTTCAATGTTTCCTTGTCTCCCTCCACACTTGTTGCTGGGGGCTGGTAGAACGTTCCTGAGTTGCTGTTCCATTGTTTGCCTCTAGAGTGACCCAAAGTGACTCTGTTTCTGTATTGACGTTTTGAGTCATAGTACCTTTTATTCCCTCTCTTACATACATAGCTACCCTCCCTCCTTTCTGCCAGTTCTGTCCTTCTGAAATAGACAGTATCCTGGTATAGTCATGTCCCAGTCACGGTTATTGTTGAACCATGTTTCTGTGATGGCGACCAAGTCCAGATCAGCTTCAGAGATGATAGCAGTGAGGTCCACTGATTTATTTGTCAGACTCTTTGAGTTTGTGAAAATAGCTTTCCATGCATGGTCGACCCCCGTTATGGTGCCCTGTTGTATGTTTGAATTATTTATTGTCATGCCCTCATCTGATAGGTTGATTTCCTCCTTTGCATTTGTACCCCCAATTTTTTCATAACTTGGGGAGAGGTAGCAGATCCATACATTGCTGCTGTCCTCTCTCCAGTGTTTAGCTTAAATGGTTCATGGCTATGTCCAGTTTCTGACCAACAGCCTGCACACCTTCCCGAGTGAAGTGCAGATCATTGAATCTGAAGAGCCCTCTGTCCCAGAAATCATGCCAGTTTCCTATGAAGAGGTGACCCTTTTCTTGGCACTGGCTCTGGAGCCAGTTGTTCAGCTCATCAATTTGCTCTTTCCTTATCCTATCTATACTGCCTCCTTTCCCCCATACTGGTAGGACCTCGGAGAAGGCAGTGTTTGAGGAGTGTGTCACCTAGGTGAGAGAGGTGCTATTTTATCTCTTCGACCTTCTGATTGCCAGATCGTTAGTACCTATGTGGATGAAAACACCAACGCATTTACCTTCTCTTTTTATTAACCTACGTATGCGGTCAGAGTCCCTTTTTGCAGAGGTACTGGGTAGACATTTAACCATGACCTCCAGCTCCAGACACTGCTGAATGTGTGATTCTACTCCCCAAATCATAGAATCACCTGCAATCAGAACTTTCCTTAGTTCCTTATTAATAGATGCCTTTGCAGTGCTTTCCTTGCTCTTTCCTGTTTCATGCCCTATCCAGAGACTATTACTTGAAGTAGGAGTAGTAAGCTATAGAGGCGGGTAAACTTTGAGATATAAAGACTATGTATTCATGCACATTTCCTCAGTAATAAATAATGTTGTGGATAAAAATCTATAGAATATATATGGAATCCAGGCAGAACTGTACCAAAATATTGTGTTTTTCAAAGTTTTCTTTGAGGCGTCACGTCAGCAGCATTTTAAGACTCTCTCTCTACAGGCACACAGTCGGACTCTTTCCTTTGGAACCAACTCTTTCAGAAACCTCAGTGAAAAGACAGTGAGCAAACCTGAGGCATTATGCCCTCTTCCTGTAAATTAATGTTATTGGCTATAGTCAATTCAGACCTGGAATTTGGGTGAGGCCTACAGCATTTTGCAATATTATGTGACGTCATAGATCTCTGGAACGTAACTTCCTCTCAGAGAATATTTAACATCGTAAACAATGTGACTGGACTCAATTGAGAAACATGGCTCAATTTTCAAAGAGCCCTTAGAGCGATGCATGTTGCATTACTCTAAGGCTGCAGCAAACTCCAGGTGCATCAGAAACCTTGCATCCACTTTTATAAAAAGGGGGGGTGGTTCCAGTGCCAATAACCCCAGAGTTGCCACAGCTACAGACTAGTGCCAAACATTTGGCACAACTGTGGGAACTGCCATCTGGATCTGGCTCCACCACCTACAACACTAGAGGAACCTGGAAGGTTGGCAGTTGGTGAATCTGCATGCCAGGAGGGGGCCAGTGGCAAATGGAAAACGGGGTGCCATAGGGGGTATCAGAGAGATAGTAGGTATGACAAGGTGTGATTTGGCATCCAGTGGGGGTGCCTTTTGCAGAGTCATACAGCTGATGGGATGTGACTACTTCACGTGGGGTCAAGGGACAGACAGTGACATGGTCAGATGGGCACAGCCATAGCAGCTGCCCCATATGTGACCTCCTCGCATAACCCTATAGGTGGGAGATAGCCTGCTACAACATGGGAGGATGGGTATGAGGGGACTGTGGTGGTGCCTGGAGAACATTACCCCCACCACTGGCATCCCTCATCCTGCAGCTCCAGCTTACTAAATACAGGGTTATGTGAGCTGGCCACCTATGGGGCAGCTGGCAGGACTGTGCCCACCTGGGGCCATGTCACTGTCTTTCCATGGAAACCCACCCCCAAAGTGGTCCCATCTCATTGGCTGTATGGCTCTGCAAACAGCACCCCTGCTGGGTGCCACATCACACCCTGTCATGCCTGCTGTCTCTCTCCGACACCCCATGGAACCCCCATGCCCCTTCTGCCCTGGCTCAATACTTTCAGGTCCCCCTAATTACCATACTGTGTGATTGTGGTGCAACTCCCTTAGACCACCTCCTAGCTGGTATAAGTGGAGCCCCCTGTTGCATCCACAGTGGGGTTTGAAAATTGCAAATAATGGGATGGTGCAGCCCCACCATGGTGCAATCCCTCTTGCAACCTGGTGCATGGGCACTTCTGTCACAAGGGTGGTGCAGGACAGCTTGGGTGCAAGGCATCCCAATGCCAATGCAGCCTGCATTCAAAAATCAGAATTGCCGCAAAGATTGATGCAAGGTGCCACTTGCATCATACACTTTTGGAGCAGGCATCTTGTGTCAAACATCAGCTTTTGAAAATTGAGCCCAGAGTGCCTCCGAGCCTTTGTTTACTAACAACACCATCCCCCTTTTCAGCAGGCCCCCACAATGAAGACTGTAGCACCTTCTGGTGCTGCTGAAATCTCAAAAATAGGCTAGTGTTTGTTACAACTGATTGAAGCATCTTGGCCCCCACTTCTACAGAAAGTGTACTAGCAGCTGACAAAATAATTGGGCCTGTCAGCTAAAAGGTTGATTGGTTGTTACACTTCTGACGACACAAGCAGAGGATTGTGATACCGTGAGTAGACAAGCTGGTAGAGCAGATGATGATTTAGAGTCAAATATTGTGTTTCCATACAAATATCCTCAGCAATAAAGAAAATGGGAGAAGAATAACAGAAAATATATTACTGTAAATGCATGTTGAGGTGTGTTTAAGTATTACATTTTTCAAGTTTTTCAGGCAGTGTCAGAGGCTCTTAAGGGAACACTAAGTCTGCAGGTAACTGCTGCTTCTACACACACACAAACACACACACACACACTTCCCACAGCTGTGTCAGTGTAAGAGGAATATTTTAAGGGGCACAGAGCATGCTCCCATGGAAGTCTCAATAGTGTTTTGAAACTTGTGCCTCCCAGACATCTTGAGCTGATACCAACACACAAGCCTCATTAGTTTTAAACTTTTGTTTCACCTTAACATTAAATTCTTTTTCAGCAGAGGGTGTTGAAGCTCCTCATGGAACATTAATGAATCCAAAGGGAAATGGAGTTGAAATAAATACCCTGTCTTTCCAGGCTGTGGAGTAGGAGTTCACAGCCACTTGATGGGTAAGTGTAGTGAGCATTTTCATATTTTGTGATTTCCTATCACGAAGAGCCTGATAAAGAAGGACTTCTTCCCAGGACTTCTTCTTACCGTAGTGTATCTGCAGTTGAGAAATGTTGTACAGTACAATGCTTTATTGATTTCTACACTGTATATATATACATATATATATATATATATATATATATATATATATATAAATGTATTCTATAACCTGATTATTAATTCTACTCCCAAGCTCATATTCTTCTAATTGTGTTATGTCTGCCTCTGGTATAGGAGATCAAATTAATTTAGGAAAACTGTGAGATTTGGAGGGAATTAATATGGTTCATAAGCCCAAAGGAATGATTTTTACAAAATATAATGCTTATAAAAACTAAGTGATATATATTGGTTTCTTGGTAGAATAAAGTTAACCAATTGCTTGCTTTAAAGTTCTGTTCGAGCATCAGAATATTCAGTACCTTTGCATTTTGATTATATCAAAATTTAATGTTCATCTGTCTTTCAAATTAGTAAAATTGGATAAGGGAAGTTCTTCTTTGAGGGTGGGGGGACTGCAGAAGCTCTGAAACATAAGCATAAATGTACCTTAATGTTACATTTGATAATGTTTCCCTTATGGAGTGGGGGAGGGGGTGTCAAAACATATGATTGATATTTTCATTTAAAAAGTGCAACTGGGTAGCGTGCTGAAATGCTGTTTGTGGAAGTATTGTTGTAAAAGCATATCACAGGAGTTGTGCTATATGAAACAATTTGCAATTGGATACAATGAATTTGTTTATTGCAGCTTGACAGAAAAAATAAAACATGACTTACAGCAGTTCCAAAAAGAAAAGGCAAAAAGTATTACAAGAAAGACTGAGCTCACAGGCTCTAAAACCATGTACTGTAACAGTGCGAGCCAGGAGACTACTGAGGAACTGAGTCTGTGTGCACCTTCCTTATATAAAGTGCTTTACATTATATGAGTTAGATACAAGGGTAGTGAAAGGCTTGTGAAATTCTGATTCCCTCAGAAAACCACAGAATGTCATGACTTTTGTGCAGTTCAGTAGAATTCCGCTGATGCAGAATCCACAGAATGTCACCATTTTGTCCGTGGCAAATGGCAAAGTCCCACATTCTGAGCTGATTTGTATTCTACGTTGAGAAAAGAAAACACAGAAAAAGCACAGTTAGCATTAATTTTAATAAATATTCAGCACTTGACTGTTTAAAATGTAAAAATCCCAGTTTGCTTGTTGGTGTAATCATGTGTGCATTTGTTTGAAAGCATCTGTAAGCAGATTTCAAAGTGCAGTAGTAATTTCCATAGGAATTCTGCCAGAAGAATTTATAATTTGTTCAACCTGTACTTTGAAATTCTATACAGACTAGGGCTGTGCAGAGATAAATTTGGATGGAATAGAATTCCATGAATTTCAGAAATTCCACCTTATTCCATGGATTTCTATTGGTATTGGAATTCTGAAATTTTGAAACGGAATGTTTTTCACTCATTAGTAATCTGGCATTTGCTTGATGCAGATTCTTTGTCTGCAGTCATTGGGATATTATACCATGGCTCATGTTATCCATGGAAAGTTATTCTGTGGTGTACATTGGAATGTTTTTCAGAATTTCACTGAATTTAAAAAAATAAATTTTGAAAAGCATTTTGGAAGCATAATTGCATGCTGCATGAATTCCACCTGTGAAATTCTACATTTTGCACAGCCCTTGTGCAGACAAACAGAGCTGTCCTTCCGCAATGCACCACCGTATTGTAAGTGGAAACAAAGAAACATACAGTAGAATTTGTTGGCAGAAAAGAACCGGTAGGCCCATCTAGTCTGCCCTATTTTCTTTACCTTTTCCAACAGCTTACACCCTATTTGGTCACTGACATTCCTCTTGCCTCCCATTTTCTCTGCTTATTATACCTATGTACCTATCCCATGCATACTTGAAGCTCCTCACTGTTTTCACCCCCACACTTCTTCTAGCAGTCTGTTCCAGGGGTCCATCACCCTCTCTGTGAAGATGTAGCTCTTCAAATTCCTCTCAAACTCTGCCCCACCATGCTTCATTGCATGCCCCTGTGTTCTGACACTTATCATTTTCTAAAAGAATTTCCCCATCTGCACCTTGTACAACCCTATGAGTAGAGATGTCCAAAACTGAGTAAACTTGGCTTCAACAGAACTTCAAAGTGCTGACTTCACAAATCACAATAGCGAAGTGCCACTTTTTCCCACAAAGTTGCAGCTTTGCAGAGAAAAAAAGGGCAACTGCACCTGAAAAATGTTCTGAAATTTGTGAAGTTGAATTTGGTGCTGACAACAAGAACTTTACAAAGCTTCACAAAGTTGAATTATCACACCCTCGCAGCAACCTCACTGACAAAGTTTAACTTTGCTGCACCCGTCTGTCAGATAATTACAGGTCTCAATCATGTCCCCTCTAGAAGGAGAGATGGGAGGCCTTAGCTGAACATCTTGTCCGATTGATTACAGTTCAAATAATGTCAAAGTTCATCTCATCCAATACAAAGAGTCTTGCCTCTGGGCCAGGAAGAAGTCTGAAGGTCACAGGTTTGAGTCTCACACCAGGCACTTGGGATAAATACCCAATACTGGTAAAGCAACATGCATTGGAGAGGGCTGCTCTATTCAAGGTGCCATCCTTTAGATGAGACATTAAACTGCAGTCCCTCCTGCCTGTCTCAGGTATCTGTCTAGCTGTAAGTTCAAGATCTTCTGGCACATTTTCAAAGAATGGGAGGGGCTCATCCTCGATGCCCTATCAAAATTCTCTTTCTCAGTAACTCAGGTTTTCATTGAAATACAGGTGTGTGTGTGTGTGTGTGTTAGTGTTATTAGTGTGTAGTGGCTGGCTGCTGCAAGTATACTGCACATAAAGTAGTAAAATCCAGAAAAAGTAGATACCCACTAAACCCCAAACTGTACTAAAGGAAAAGGCACTCTAGCCATCATAGTTGTTTATAATGAGAAAAATCTTCACACCTACTGTGCCTTTCTCTTTGTAATGGTTTGGCTGTTAGTGTGCCCCTCACCTTTTGGGGTTTTAGTGTGCATAGTCATCTGTCTAGGGAGAGCAGACTTTCTGTTTTGTGTTATTTGACACTGCATACAGTCTCTGCACTACCACTGTCTAATGTATTGCTTGTCATACAGTATGTAGCAGTGATGTGGCATAAAACCAACTTCTCTTCTTTTTTTTTTTACTTAGTAGTTACACCCTCTTCCTGCACCATGTCTGCCCCTTCCATTGTGGTCCCCAATGCAATCTCACGCAGACTGCCAGGAGGACCGAGGATGTCAGCCCACATTGAGTGCTCTGCTCCTGTAATTCAAACATCCTGGATACCCCCCCCCCCAGGTGGGGCAGAAGGGACTCCCCCATTCCCTCTGAACTTTCAAGTGGAGCAAACACTTGGAGCTGCTCCCTGGCTCACAATCAGTCACCAGTGTGGGGGCCCATCTCCTGGCACAGATGTCGATTTTTTTCCAGGAGTTTCTGGTCCTGCCCCCATAGATGCAAGCACTCAAGGAGGCCAATGAGATGAAGGCATGCAGAGATATCTTTGCTCCAGGCCCCTCAGCTGATGTCTGCCCCTCCCTACCATACTGTTTCTTGGCTGCACCTCCACCCGTTGTCACCCAGGTGGCAGTATAGGAGCGAAGACTGCAGTCCACCCTCCCAGGAGAAGGAGAGATGCCCCATGGGTGCTCGATCCTTCTCCCCCCCCTCCCCGGCTGGCACTCCAGCAACTCAGGCTTGCTACTGAACCCGGGTTGTTGGTGTCACGAGTGGTAGCTGTACTGCTGCACCAGTGGGTTAGCTCAAATTCTATTCTTTACATTCTAGTCTAGTTCTTCACTGAATTTTTAGCACTGGATACTACAAACTCAAATCCTTACTGTAGTTTGGAACTTGAACGTGCCCACCTTGCAGCCAGGAGACAAAAGCACTGCAACTGAGCCATACTGCTCTTCTGTAGTGTCAATGGGACCAACCTCTGTAGCAGCTTGTTCCTCCTCTTCTGGAAAGCCTTTAAAAGGGGCAGATGATAAGTTGTATGAAAGCCAACACTTTCTGAAATAATCCCTCCTCATAACAACAAACTCTGTATGATGCTAGCATTCAGTATCCCACAGGAAAGGGAAAAATGGCATACACAAAATGGCTGGACAAAATGATTTGGACCTAGTTTCATTTTATTGGCTATCGGTAAATTTTGATGAAGTTATTACCTCGTTCAAACTTGTTGACTTTTTTCACATTAGATTTTGATTAAAATCCAATAAGCCCAACACTGTGATTTGACTTGCCAGTTTGCAAGGAGGCAATATATCCCCTAATTAAAAAATAACTTACAGTGACATATTTATAAGTAGAGCATTTATTCATGTAGTACTGGGTTAAAAATGAAATGTGGAGATACATCTTGCACCTTTTGTAATATAGGAATGGGTATTCTTGTGGCTGTAAGTCAGTACAAGTTTCAGAAGCTAAGCAGGGTTGGACCTGAGCACTGGTGGGATGGGAGACCTCCAATGAGCACCAAGTGCTTCGGGAAGTGGTGCTGGAAGTTCTGCAGGGGGCAATCTTCCCTTGATCAAAAGTCAAACTGATGCCCTAGTACAGTGTTTGGGGAACAATGTGCTGTCTGAGTTGTCATCTTTCAGATGAGATGTAAAGCTGAGGTCCCATCTGCCTGTTCTGGTGGTTGTTCAGGTGTGCATTAAAGATCTTGTGGCATTTCTAGATAAACTGGAATTTCCTTACTGTGTAGGGACCAAAATGCCCCCACTCACTAAACAACACAGCAACAATTTACTGTAACCTGCTTCAATTATTAGTTGGTCTGTGTCTGCCCCAGGGATGAGACTGAAACCAAGAAGTATTTCTTAGTCCTCCTTTCCCAGTCAACAAAAAACTAAATAAAAATAACATGGGTAAGGTAATTGTTGCTGTCAATTAGTAAATGATGGTTGTAATTGCAAACATAAATGTTATGTAATGGTCTATCATATTTGGTTTCCTTATTACATTTTGAATCTATTATAGATCATAAGAGAACATCACATGACACTCCTGGCCAATCACAGCACTTGTTTGCCCATAAAGTTGTCTCATGTGCTGTACCCAAGCAACAGGCTTTTTACTGGCCCCAGCTGCACCATAGAAAATGTTTATTATGGTCCCTGACAAAAAACAAAATTTAAACAAAGTTTGTATGCTTTATGTTAACTATGTAACTTTATAGGGATGCTATGAAGCCTCTTATACCTTTCAGAGAGTGACTTGTGTCCTTAGGGCACCAGAACTGATCACCTCCAGTTTGTAGATCTATCACACTAAGAACATGTGAGGTGACACTCATACCCATAGGAAGACCTCCTGCCATCTCTAGAAAGTAGAGCTTTGTGGAATATGTAATTCTACCAGCAGACTTCATATAGAATGGCAATTCAAATTCCAAAATGCTTTTCTGAATTTCTTTCTTAATTCCATAGAACTCAGAGAACCATTTTTGTGTGAACTGTGGATTATGCAATCCATGCAGAAAGTGAATTTGCAGTGTACATAAACTGTGGAATATGATTCTGCAGTTAACATTTCATTTTCAAAATTTTTGGAAATCCAGTTCTGATAAATTCTGCAGAATTGGGCAGAATTTCCTGAATTCCATCAAAAGTGGATGGTGACAATTCCATAGAGTTCTACTATAAAGTTTTGTATTATGTGAATGATGCTTTGTAATGATGTAATAACTGGAACACATTTTTTTCTCATAGGAGAAGCCGGTCATAATTTGCCATTATAACCTACGGATTAGAACAGTGAACACATGCCAGCTCCTGCTCAGCCCTGCTCGCACTGACTCACTTATTGTTCCCACAACTGCCATCAAACAGCACAGAAACTGTTCCTTGGAACTTCAGACTTACTAAAGAAAAGAAAAAGCCAACAAAAAAATTTGACCCTTCCTCACTAACCTTTCAGACCAGTGTCAGGCACTGAGATCAGGTAATTTAGGATCTGACACACAGAATTCTGCTCTGTCCCACTCACACTCAGCTGTGCTGGTCTCATAACAGCAGTCAATCAGCTGCATTTCCTGCACTCAGAATAAAAGATAAAAATCAGCTGCATTTCCTGCACTCAATATAAAACATACAAAGGAACAAAGAAAAAAAACAGCTCAAAAATCTCTTTGCTTCATATTTTATCAAGATGTTTTCAGTTCAACAATTGGCTACAAGGTTGGTGCAGTCGGATGGGGTTCGGCTGGATAGGTGACTGGGGCTCTACATGGGAGGAGGAGGGGCTGTATGCCCAAGACAGGCTGCACCTGAGCTCTTCAGGGACAGCTGCACTAAAAAGTAAACTGGGGGACTTCATGGCAAAGAAGTTCAATTTAAACTAAATGGGGGGGGTAGCTAAGGACAGGGCCAGCCTTACATGAGGCAGAGCAGAGAGGCTATCAGCCTCCCCCGCAGTCACAACACTCATCAAGGGAACACGTAGCAGCAGGGAAGGACGGGATGGGGCTACATGTTGGAGGGCTTTGGCTGCAAATGCTAGGAGTCTGGGGAACAAAATGGGAGAAGTGGAGGCCATCATGATGGAGGAGAACCTACTGTACACATTGTAGCAGTGAGTGAGACTTGGCGGAATGAGCACTACGCCTGGGAGACGGTGATCCCAGGGTATCGGTTGTTTAGGAAAGATCAGGAGGGGAAGGGGGGAAGGGTGGCATTTTATATCAGGGAAGGGATTGGGACCATAGAAGGGTAGGATGAGGGGGGGAAACAGAGATAATGTGGGTCACCCTAGACAGGGGACAGGGGGGAAAACCTGCGGGTTGAGGTAGTCTATAGGCATCCTATGCAGGGGGAGGATGGGGATAGACACTTTGGAGAATCAGTAGCGAGGATGGTATGGAAAGGGGAAATTGTGCTAGTTGGGGACTTAAACCTTACGGACATCAGCTGGGAGGCCCAGACAGCAATCTCCGCAAGGAGCAGGGACATCTTAGAGGCTATTCAGGGCATATTCCTGCAACAAAGGGTCAGTGAGCCCACTAGGGGTGTAAACCTGTTGGATGTGGTCCTCACAAATGGGGACAGTGTGGAGGAGGTGGGGGGGGGGGAAGAGCTTGGCACCAGTGACCACAGAACTGTCAGGTTCAAGGTGAGAGTGGGCAGGGAGAGGGTTAGGACAAGAACCAAGGTAATGGACTTCAGAAAGGCTGACTTTCATGGAATGAGGAAGGTAGTTGGGGAAGAAATGTTGAGGATAGGGGATGTGCAGGGGGTGGAGAAATTATGGGCAGCCATCAAGAGAGGGGTATTTAAAGCCATGGACTCATGTATAAGAAGGGTAAGAAAGAATAGGATATCAGAAAAGACCTCTATGGTTCCCTAGAGAGATGGCATTAGGGGTCAAGGAGAAGACTAGAACATTCAAGAGGTACAGGAGGACACAAAAGGATAAGGACAGGGAAACCTACAGGGAAAAAAGAAAGGAGACTGGGCAAAAGATAAGGAGGGCTAAGGAGGCCACTGAGGAGAGGATAGTGAAGCAGGCAAGGAGGGGGGACAAAACCTTCTTTAGGTACGTTGGAGAAAGGAGGAGGGCACAGCATGGGATTAGAAGGATAAGTGGGGGAAAGTGGAACAATACTGGAAGGGGACTTCCAAAAAGCAGAGGCATGCCCGGCCCGGTGGCGCTGAGGGTTGAGGCACTGGATGCCACACCTCATGCCACGCCGGTGACCCGGGTTCGAGAACAGACTCATGTTGCCGGGGGTCAGAGGGGAGGAGGAGGATTGAGCGTCTCAACGGATGCTCTCCTCCTCAGGGGTGGAATTCCGTGTGGTGCATATATATATGCACAGCGCTCGAGGCTGGTGGAAGCATGGGTACTGGGGCACAGGTGGCCAAGATCCGGGGAGGGAGGATGTTGAGGCACTTGACAATGGCGTGCATCAACACGCCATCTGTCTGGATGTCAGTCCTGCGTGCCCGACGGCCCCGGGGTAGAGGAGAAAACAGAACCCCCGATGGTCCTAGATGAAGACGGCTCCACCTAAGACCATCGAACCCAGAACAGACCCCAATGTGCAGAAGGAGGGAGGAGAGAGCACTCTAGGGGCAGATCCTGGTAAGTGGCGTAAGAGGGATGAGCAGTCTGAAGGAGTGGACACCGGGGTAGGAAAGGAGGTTAAAAGAGGAGTGTTAAAAAAAAAAAGCAGAGGCATTAAGCAGCTATTTCGCCTCAGTCTTCATGGAGTAAAGGGAGGGTAGGGGACCAGGAAGGGGTGGGGAGGGTGACAGCCACAGGCAGGTGGCTGTGGCAGAATTCATTGCTGAAGGAGTAAGGGAAGAGCTGGATAGACTTAGGGTAGGCAAGGCAATGGGGCCTGATGGAATACACCCAAGGGTTCTCAAGTAGGTGAAGGATGAACTGGTGCCACATCTAACGAGGCTGTTTAACTTGTCCTTGGTCACAGGGGTGGTGCCAACAGACTGGAAGAGGGCAGAGGTGGTCGCACTACATAAGGGGGGGGTGGAAGGAAGAGGGCAAAAACTACCATCCTATTAGTCTTACCTTGGTGGTGGGGAAGGTAATGGAAACACTACTTAAGATCAGGTTGATAGAATACTTGGAGATGAATGGCATGCAGGATGACAGGCAGCATGGCTTCACCAAGGGAAGGTCCTGTCAGACTCACCTGATAAAGTTTTTCGATGGGGTGACACAGATAGTGGACCAGGGAGGAACAGTGGACGTGGCCTATCTGAATTTCAATAAGGCCTTCAAAACCATTCTGCATGGTGGAATGGTACATAAGCTGGACAGACTAGGGGTGGACAACAGGATCACCAGGTGGGTGGAAAACTGGTTGAAGGGAAGGAGTCAGATGGTGGTGGTAAATGGAACACATTCCAGATAATGGGCGGTGACCAGTGGGGTGCCACGGGGGTCAGGGCTAGGACCAATACTCTTTAACATCTATGTTATTGACCTAGCAGAAGGTCTGGAGGGATGGGTGTGCCTGTTCGCAGATGATACAAAAGTCTGCAATAGGGTGGATTCACCTAGTGGGGTGTAAGCCATGAGGCGGGACCTGGAGAAGCTAGAGAGGTGGTCTGACACCAGGAAATTGAAGTTTAATACACAAAAGTGCTCACTGATGCACCTGGGGAGGAATAATAGGAGGGAAACTTACCCCCTTGGGGGGTTGGTGATTAAGGAGAAGGAAGCAGAAAGGGACCTGGGGATTATGGTATCGCGTGACCTCAAGGTGAGCAGCCAGTGTAGCAGAATGGTGGGAAAGGCAAATGGAATGTTGGCCTGCATTGTGAGGGGTTTTAATAGCAAGAAGAAGGAGGTGCTAATGCTATTATACAGAACCATGGTTAGGCCATATCTGGAGTATGGGGTGCAGTTCTGGAGGCCTCACCAATGAAGAGATGTTGAGCTGATGGAGAGGGTACAGAGAAGGGCAACCAAAATGGTATAAGGGATGCAAAATGTACCCTATGAGTGAAGATTGAGAGGGCTGAATTTGTACCCTCTGGAGACTAGGAAGGAGAGGGGGACATGATTGAGACCTTTAAATATCGGAAGGGAATAAATAAGGTAGAGGGTAACAGCTTGTTCAAATTGAAGAAGGAAGTGAACACGAGGGAACAGAGCCTCAAACTGGAAGGTGGGCAATACAGAGGTAATGTCAGGGGGCAGTTTTCACAGAGAGGGTGGTGGAGGCCTGGAACAACCTGCCAGAGGAGGTAGTGGCAGTTGAAATGGTGGAGGGGTTCAAGAGGGTTTGGGATAGATTTAAGGGGTTGGAAAAAGAGGGTGGAAGCATAACAGAAGGGGGAGGTAGGGTGTTGGGCAGACTAGATGGGCCGTGGTGCCTTTCTCTGCCATCACATTTCTGTGTATCTGTGTAGGTCTGGTTCCTTGTTGTCGTGGTAATATGCAAATGAGCTACAGAATTACAACTATGAACATGGAACTCCGAACCTCATTTGCATATCACAGTGACAATGACGACCAAGACCTGAACAAAATCTTCAAAAAATGTGAACAAAAACACATGACAGCAAAGTGTGTAAACTTGTTTTCACCAAAATGTTAAACCTTCCATAATAACAGTTAAGTATTTTCTGCTATTCTACAAATAAAAACAAAAAAGTAGACAAAACTTTACTGAAAACCAGCATTTATTTCAACAAATTTGGTTGGAGAAAATGTCCCCCAGCAATTATATAAAACAACAGGAGGGGGAGTACACAATTCGAATTTAATGTACGGGGGGCCCTTACTACTAACTGAAATCAAGCAGATTACAGCCTTGTTATGCCATCATTATGACATCACACTTTTGTTAACTCCACTTGAATATGTCGTATCAATGGTATAACAAAATGGAATGCTCACAACATTCAATGTTCCACTTTGAGAAAAAATGTTTAAAATGCTGGTATTAAATTAATTAATTAGCTATGCTCTTGAGGTTTACAATGATGCCATGGCAACCTCTTGAAGTACTGACGGCGTGATTATTAACCAAAGACCATACATTATCCTTTATGTTGGGAGTTGCACTATGAATGTATTTTATGTATGAGACAGTATTTTTGGATAAATTTCAACAATGTAGAAAATGTGTTTTGCATTAGTCACATTGAAGAATATTAATATATAGAATAATACATGAAGGGGAGTGCATAACAAGAATTTAATGCACACCTGAGGTGTGGGATGCTACCTAAACCCGGAGGGGTTTATCAAAGCATCCCATACTGAGGGTGTGCATTACATTTGAGTTGTGTGCTCCCCACCCCCTTGTATGGTTTTATGTAATTGCTGGGGTACATTTTTTCTCCAGCCAGAATTAGTGAAAAAAATGTTGTTTTATAGTAAAATATTTTGTCTGCCTTTCTTTGTATTAGACTAGGTTACAGAACAGCAAAAAATACCTAATTGTTATTGTGGAGGTGTTAAAATGTAGAGAAAATTAATATTTAAATTTTGATGGCAAGTGTTTTTAGTTCATACTTTCAAGATTATGTTTAGCTCAGAGTGGTAGTTGTCACAGCATTATGCAAATGAGGTTCTGAGTTCCCTGTTCAGAGTTGTAACTGTGTATAGCTCATTTACATACAGTATCTCCGTGACAGCTAGGAACTGGACTTGAAGAAACATTTTGAAGAATATGTACTAAACAGACTTAGGAGCTGTTTATTGTTTCTTTTATTTATTTTTTGCTTGTTTGTTTGAGGGGTGGGGTAATTTTTTTTGCGTGCAAATCCAGGAAATGTCGGGGACTAACAGAGTAGCACAGCATGGCTGAATGAGTGTGACTGGGGCAGTAGAGAAGCTGGATCTGTGAAAAATCCTAAACTGGCCCTGATCCGAAAGGTTAGAGACTGTTTTTTTTCATTGCTGAGATTTTGTTTTTGTCGTGGTGGCATCTCTCCAGACTGTTTGTGAGAGCTGAGCTTCAGGCCATGCAATCAGTGAATGAGTGCAGTCTGTGAGTGAACATAAGCGGGGCAAAAGAGATGTGAGCACGTGTTCACCATTATAGCAGCAAATTATAACCCACTTCGCCAATGAGAAAAAACATGCCCCAATTATTACATTACTATTATTATTAAAACACACCTTAGTAATTAGTTGTAAAAACTGATTTGAAGTTTGAAATGATAGCTTCTTTTTAAAATATTTATATCCTTTTTTTAACCATTTACTTCAGTGTTGCCATTTGTTTGTACAGAATGAGGTACTCTTCATTTCAGGCAAATGTTCCTAGTAATTTATAATCAAAGATTACTAATAATATGAGCTCTGGAAATCATGCATGAATAAGATTATTTTTATACTGTGTCTGATTAGGTAGATGTAAGTTTCCAGAGTTTTTATTGTAAGATTCCTTGCCAGTCTTAATGTCACAGAAACTGGAACTGATAAAAATCAACTAGAGCTACAATCTGTATTTATTTAAATGTTTCACCAGGAAGGCACACTGAGCGACAAGTCACTCGTCTCCCCGTAGGACCTTGGGAGAAGGGTACATTAGGAATGAGACTTTAAACATTAAGAGAAGTTTTCAGTTTCTTGGGCAAAAGAAGACCCACACACTAACACTTGACATCAGCAGGCTCAGATCTCATAACATCCCTAAACAAAAATGAAGTTTGGGACCATCCTGTCTTTATTGCTAAAGATATTTGCATGAAAATATGCTTCTTCCTGTTATAGACTTCATATATCCTAGCTGCTTCTTCCCTGACATTATAATGTTCTGCTTGTGTTATCAGAATCATCTCCATTGTTCAGTTCAAGTCAGTTCTATTTATTACCAAAACTTATCAAAGTCATCAGACTGGTACGTGCTTTTAATTAAAGTAAGGAAGACATAAGAATACATCCATAATTAAAATCACTTGCTGATATCAACTTTAACCCTTGCAGGGCCGTTGACTGATATATCAGTCCAGAACTGCAATATGTTCTAATTCTGTCAGCAGTCAAAGATAAAATTAAAAAAAAATAATATATACATACATCATTCAGTTGTTGAATCTGGCAAAACTTTGCATGTAAATTTAACAGTCACATACAGTACCATCATATACTGAGACAATAGTTATTTTTCCATCTCAACATTAACTGGATCATTGCAACAGTTACTAAACAAAGGTGTTACTCATTTTTCCTTTACCAACGATAACTCCATACATTTAAAGAAAAGATCCTGAACCTGCAGTCTATAATTTGGATCACAGATACAGTACTTGGTTTGGACACCTATATTCCAAAAACTACCCCAGCCTTTCTCTCCTAAACTAACCCGAATCTAAGTTTACACAGTGCATCTCCATTGCAGCAGATTGTGATGTCGTAATCAGAGTACTGTATGATGACTTTGCAGCAGATGTAAGCAACAGAAACAGATAACGTCTAAAGGCAAAAGTCATTGTGCCAGATTTCTGTTTACAAATGCCACAAGGCCCAGGTGCACCCTACATATGGCGAGCAGAGTTAGTGACATTCACCTTGCTGGCAATCAGGATTTTCCATCCGGTGCACTGATTGCTGCAAGTTACACCAGCTCTTTGCTGGTCTAGCTTGCGTCAATTCCAGGTACCCTTCCCTCACGGCTTAATTGGGAAAACAGTTGCAACCACTTCTGACTTACTAAAATCAGATGCAGTTGTGGCAAACGGCTTTTGTGCACCACCAGATTTAAAGTGTTATGGCACAGGGCATGATGCAAGTCCTCCGCCACCATTTGAAAATCAAGCCTCCTGTTTTAATGAAAATACCTTCAGTGATAATACGTGGAAGGTCCTAAAATTTAAACTTTGGGGGATTTCTGTGTAATTGAGTTTTGCTGATGGCATCTATGATTTGTGTGCTGGAAAACTAAACATCTCATTAATTCTTCTTTATGCACTTCATTCTTGTTATTTGACATGTTATCAAAAATTCTCCATGAATGCATTTGTTTTCCATCTACTGTGCTATAATGTGTTTATGCTTTTGGTATTTGGAAATAAATGTTGCTAATAACGTCTGCTTTTTCTTGTTATTTCTATATTAACTGTATATCCTTTTGAATCCTCAGTGTTATTGAATCCCAGAGCAAGACATGG
Organism: Neoceratodus forsteri; assembly: GCA_016271365.2. Taxonomy (NCBI): domain Eukaryota; kingdom Metazoa; phylum Chordata; order Ceratodontiformes; family Ceratodontidae; genus Neoceratodus; species Neoceratodus forsteri. The sequence continues at coordinate 72,716,219 of JADMNL010000033.1, forward strand.
TGGAACAGAATCAAACAGCATATCATGTCTCACATTTCATCATCGCTGGCCTCCCTGGACTCCAAGATCAGCAGTCCCAGACTATCCTCTTTGCTGTTTTTCTTGCACTGTATGTAATTGCAGTCACAGAAAACTTAGCATTCATCCTGGCTATTACATCAGACCATGGACTGCATTCCCCAATGTACATTTTCATTTGTAACCTAACTATTTTAGACATCTTTATTCCTTCTGCTATTATTCCAGAGATGTTATACTATCTTGCAAGCAATGATAAATCTATTCCATTTGGTTCTTGCCTCACACAGATGACTTTCTGTACGGCTTTAATGGGAACAGAAGGTTTAATTCTAGGAGCTATGGCCTATGACCGTTATCAAGCCATATGCAAGCCACTCCATTACCTAAACATAATGACAAACAAACATGTTGCTACATTATGTACTTTGTGCTGGGCAGTAACAATTATGTCTGCAGTCCTTCAGCTGTGCTTTATTCTCACTGTACCATTTTGTGGACCAAATAGTGTTAATAGCTTTTACTGCAACTATTCAGCCATTATAGGACTGGCTTGTGCAGATGTCTCCTTACAGGATTTTGTAAATTTTGCTCTTGCTATGAGTCTAATTTTCATTATATTCATTTGCATAATATTTTCATACTTCAAAATCATTACATCAGTGCTCAAAATTGCCTCCACTGAGGGACGTCGCAAAGCATTTTCCACCTGTGTCAGCCATCTCTTTGTCATTTCAGTTTCCTTTCTTGTGGCAGCCTTTGTTTTTATATCCTATGAAATGCCAGGATTTTCAAATGATCTCAGGACATTATCAGTTGTGGTGCAACAAATTTTGCCCCCACTGGTCAATCCCCTAATTTACAGCCTGAAAACAAAAGAGATCCAGACCAGCCTGAAAAAGATTCTAAAATGTGTAAATTGTAACTTACTGTAGTGTATGGTTGTACCTTGTTGTGCATGTATTTCCATCTTCACTGAAAAGCTGTTGTATCACAGTTCAAAGGTCATAGAATGTTGTTGTACCCTTCTATGGTACCGTAGCATTTTTAGTTAGAATGCAAATTCGTGCCACCTGCTGTTTTACTTTCATTTTCCCAACACACACATCACCCAGGCATTCTCCTAACACAAACTGATCTCTTGTTGCATTGTTTTATAAAACTTAAACCTATGCCTGTTCAGTGTGGGCTCTGAGAAGTTGGGGGACTTATTTTAAATAATAAGAAATTAAACCCATGATTTTGTTCCAGACCATATACCATATGAAATCGCACATGGGCAACCATGCACAACTCAGCTGTGTTTCCTTATTGAAGTTCTGATGACACACAGGGCCTCTCACCTTCACTCTCAAGGTCTGCATGATGTCATCAGAACCACTCGATGGAAACAGCCTGCTTGTGAATGGTTGCCCATGTGATATTCTCTGCATAATTCTAGAGCTATTGCAGTGGTTTAGCTACAAAATAAACTATCAACTTGTTGGCCTCACTTAAGACTTGCTGCATCTTCCACTGCTCTTCATTTCTATATAAATATTGGCATCAGCATCCCACCTACTTTAAAGACTGCCTATTCCCTTCAAAAACTGCCCCTGTCCCTCACAGCCCACACAGTCAGAAGCCTTCAGAAACCTAGGTGTTCCAGATGTCTAGGTCAGATGTCCTTGGCTTACCTGTTCCCATACTTGATTAACAATGTGTGCTGGGCGCAGTTTCAATTACAGCTATAATGTAGCATAAAATTGCCATTTTCACATTTGCACTATTTTGGCAAAATTGCATTACAACTGTGCAAATTTAAAAATAATGCATTTTTTTCTATTAAGCATTAAAAACAAATAGATGGATAAGAATGTGCAACTTGGAACTTTTTGTGCAAAATATATGAAATGATCCCATTTGTTCTAAATTGCACATTTTTGAAAACGTGATTTTTTTTTTGTTACGGAGCAATCTAAAATGTTTATGTGCAGAATATATGTGAATTTGCTCATTTCTGTCTAATTTGTCGATTAAAGAAAAGATCTTACAAAATGCCTTGTTTGGAATTTTTATATGTAAAATACAAAAACGTGCTCTTTCTTGTACACATTCTGCATTTTTTATGAAGAAAAAATTTCCAAAAATGAATGTGCACATTTTCACATAAATGTTGATATTTGCAAAACTGTGCATTTTAGGAATCAACTCAAACTTTATTTGTAAAAGGCACCTTTCCAAAACCAAGGCGCCTGTACATAACACAATAAAAATCAATAAACAATGAAAACAATATTAAAAATGTATCCAAGGCCGCAACATTAAAAATCATTATATGCAAGGCTAAAAAGAAATGTTTTTAATGCCCCTTTAAAACTTTGGGCAGTCGGGCAATCTCGCACCTGATGAGGTAGAGAATTCCACAGGGTTGGAGCCATAAAACTAAAAGATCTGGCCCCAGATGACTTTAAACGAACCCTGGGAATCTCCAGCAATCTCTCATTGGTGGATTGGAGAGAGCGGGGAGGGACAGTAGGGACAAAGGAGATCTTTCAGGTAACCAGGTCCCTGATCATGTAGGGCCTTATAGGTCAGCAAACTGACCTTGAAGGTGATTCACCAGCATACTGGCAGCCAGTGCAGTCTGCGGAGCACAGGCGTTATATGACTGGCCCTTGAAGAACCAGTAGTAGCCTGGTTGCCGCATTCTGCACTATCGGCAGGCGGCGAATATCAACCCCCAGTAGCCCAAGATAAAAGACATTGCAGTAGTCAAGGCGGGAGGTAACGAAGGCATGGACCAAAGTAGGAAGATTGTCAGGAGGAACCAGGTGCTTCACTCGGGCAATGTTCCTCAGATGGTAAAAAGAGGCTTTGACAACTGCTGACACCTGAGATTTAAGTGTCAAACAGTCATCAAACACAACGCCCAGGTTCCGCAACCGATCTGCGGTAGTTAGCTGAACACCCCCACGCCATAAATCTGAGGGTGATCCTGCCAACAAACCCACCTCCCGGCGACCTGGGTCCACAACCAACATCTCACTGTTCCCTGGATTCAACCGCGGCCAACTCACATTCATCCAGTCCTGAATTTCGGCTAGACAGTTGTTAAAGACCAAAATGGCAGCATCTTGGCCGGGCACAAAGGACATGTACAGTTAAGTATCATCTGCATAGCAGTGAAAACTCAAACCGTACTGCCTAATAATCGCTCCCAATGGGAGCATATACACCACAAACAACATGGGCACCAAAATGGAGCCCTGCAGCACCCCACAGGATAGGGGGAATGATGTCGAGGAAAAAATCCCAGACACCACCCTCTGAGTCCTACCCTCAAAGAAAGATCGAAACTAACTGAGGACTGTACAAGACAGCCCACAGATAAACCACAAGTGCTCCAATAGCACACCATGGTCCACAGTGTCAAATGCTGCAAAGAGATCAAGAAGGACCAAGATGGAACGGGTCTTTCGATCTCTCACTATTAGGAGGTCATTTAGTACCCAGACAAGAGCTGTCTCGGTACTATGTCTCTTCCTAAATCCGGACTGGAGAGAATCATATACATTGTGGCTGGTCAAATGATCATCCAGTTGCGACACGACCACCTTCTCAATAACCTTACCCACGAAGGGCAGGTTAGAGACAGGCCTGTAGTTGGCCAGACAATCCGGGTTCAAGGAGGACTTCTTAAGAAGGGGCGGAACCACAGCCTCCTTCAGAGGATGTGGAAAAATCTCCCTCTCCAAAGACCTCCAGATTATCTCAGCAAGGACCGGACTGATTTTATCCACACAGCCCACTAAAAGACGTGTGGGGACCGGGTCCAAACCACAGTTGGTCGGACGCAATGACTGGATGATCATCACAATGTCACTGATTGTGGGAAGGCTGAAGTCAGACCACACAAATTGGGTGTGCGGCATCTCCTGCTGACCATCACAGCTCCCATCAGGGAGGGTCAAGCGGATGTCAGTCCTAATTGTGGCAACCTTATCTGAAAAGAATTGAGCAAACTCCTCACACCATTCTTGAGAAAAGGCTCTTCTGGGCTGAAGACAGATTGGATTGCACAGTCTGTCCACAGTCCGGAAAAGCTGAGCTGGTTGATTCTGTGCAGCAGCAATCTGTCTGGACAGGAATTCTGCCTTCTTACGAGAGATTGCTGAAGTTTCAGGTGTAATTCCCCCCCCCCCCCACATGGGTTAGTACTCTTTTGAGCATCCCTTGCGGCTGGTACATCACAGGCATTCACCACCACCAGACCAACACTGCTGTCAAAGAGCAGACAAGGAATCACTCAATCTGTGTGCCTACCAAACCTGATGTGAGTTTGCACCCTTGCAGGACTGGTTTAGGGTGTGGAAGCCTGTCTGAACTTTGGGCTTTGTGTGAATCAGAACTTTTGTTGACACTGCCACTGGAACTACAGATCAGCAGCCATGTTTTCCATCCTTAAACCCACCTTGCCTGGTGATGGTAGTATGCCAACCAATTATGAGTGTTTGCCAACTAAGGGAGCCCCAGGGACTACAGATGGAGTTAATTCATGCATCTTTCCAGCTACAAATTGCATATCATGTGATACACCTTCCAGTCTGTCTGTCCTGATTGACAGTCCTACAGACAAATCAGCTTTGCTGTTTCCTCCATGACCAGAAAAGGATGTCACAGTAACACTTTAAGTGTCAGTTAACTACACTGTTGTTACAGTGTAACTGCATTGTAACTGAAATTGTAATGTAGTTGCATACAACAGATATGTAACTAGTGTAATTACCCTGTTGCATGTAATTAATGATTGCCTACCCTGTAGTTACATTGAAACTTAACACTTAAAATAAAGTGTGGTCAATGTCTCAAACCCCAGTCAGTTCTGTTCAAGCTCCTGATGAAAGCAGACCTGCCAACCACTGCGCAGAGCTGCCTGCAACAGACTGCAAACTGTTTGAATACAAGCAGACTCTGAATAAAAGGAGGCATTGTTGTGCTTGCCAGCATGCCTCCAATCTTATACATCACTACTGCTGACAGACTGAGTGTGAGTTGAACTGCCACCTGAGCCACTGTGGGATTCACTCAGTGGGTACCATAACCCAGTACCAGGCTATTTCCATTACATGGGCCTTAATGCCTCTACATGGAAGGTGGCACTGGTCTTAGTGACTTAATCAGTGCAGGATAGCTGAACCTCCAAGCTGCATCTCCAGTTCAGATGCATGGAGGGAAAGAAAGTCACAAATGATAGACTAAGGAATCCAATCAGCTGACTGACAGGGATATCCACAAGCTGTGGTTACAGAGCCCCACATAACCTAGGAGGTACCCTTATGAGTTTCTGTGGCTCACTATCCTGACACTCACTTGTCTGGGGGCACTGTTCCCTGACAGGTGCAGTATCCCAATAGTGAGCATCCCAATGGTGAAATATCCGATGGATGGTGACAGGGCTAAGGTAGTGCATGTGACAAGTTGCTACATTACCCCAGCTGGTGCACATCAAGGGACAGTTGTTTGGGGGAGTTGGCCGAGCTGCTCCAGTGGTGTATAGGGCTAAACCACCAGCAGCTCTGCCAGAGTGCTCCCTCGGACCTGGGGTCTGGTCTGGGTCACATTCTTTTAAAGGACTCACCCCCCTACACACCCATAACTAATATTATTTTACTCCGGGGTGTGCTTCACCTCAAAGTTAGTTATTTTAGTTATAGGAGGTGTGGAGCTGAAGCCCCCACATGGGGGTGCGAGCGGCAAAGCCCCCCACATTGTTCACAAAATTTCTTTTGTGATGCCCGGCACTGTTGTGTCGGGCATACAATCTGTTTCCAGGCTGTGGATTTCAGGACTATAAACTCAGTATGCTGAGCATTGGGATACCGAGTTTCGGTCAAAATAGAGAATAATAGATAGGCAACTGTGTGTTATGGATTTTTTTTACACACCCGAGGGGTGTGATGACCCATCGAAGCTCGAGAGGTTTATGAGGTCATCACACCCTGAGGGTGTGTAAAAAAAAATCCAGAAACACACAGTTGCTTATTTTTTTAATTTTTATAATAACTCGTGCAGAGTTTGCTCAGACACACACACACTGTGCCTGTCACACACACACAGTGTACCAGGGAAATGTTGTTTTTTTAATTAAGAAAAATAATACTGCTGACTGCAAGGAAGCAGTGACATTTCAGTGCTTGGGGTTGGGTAGAAGCCCCGACAGAAGCTCAACAATGGATGTTTCAGCGCGCTAGGTCAGGAGAAGCCTCGACCGAAGTGCGACAACGGCAGGATCAACCAGATAGCTTTTTTTAAATTGTTTTCCCCAAAAGGCAGAATTAAGAAGAAACAGTGATTGCTACAAATTACTTACTGCAGCTGGTTCAGGATTACTTCAGGGACTGGTCTGCCCATCGCAAAGGGAAATTTTAGCCGCCATGTTTTTTTTTATATTTTCGTCCCGCCCACAGAGGGAGTAAGGGCCAATAATGTGGCACGCTACACAGAATGACGCTGCTAGTGAGAGGAAGTTTTAAGAAATGCCGTAATAACTTGATTTTGAGTTATTACGGCATTTTGGAGAACCTGAAAGCAGGTTGATAAAGAGAGTCACCAGTAATTATTATAATATATCCACATGGGAGATGTCATAGTGTAGGAACTGTGCATAAATCTGGGGCTTGCCTCCGCACCTGGGACACTGTAAAATAGTTTGAGGAATCAGTTACTAGATTAGATTAGCCAGCCAGGAGTTTATAGATACCTCAATGGAGGTTTACGTTCATTTGCATTTGTATGCTCTGATTTTTGGGTTTTATTGTTTCACTGATTTGCTAACCGTTAAATCAAAAGCAGCAGTATTCATTTGTCACCATATACTTTTTTCAACAATGTTTTTCAAGCAAAAATATTAAGATAACCATTTTTCTTTTCATTTTTTTAATTCCTGAAGCAAGATACAGGATTTAGAAGTTTCTAAACGTGCCATGCCCCACCATAAAAAAATTAGATATTTTGGAACATTGTTTTCCAGTTTACCATCAGAAACATGTTGTAACACCATCTTAGTACATCTGCAGTATGAATCTATGATTTGCAGTCAACAGGTGATATCAACAGAAGAGGATTTTAAAGGACTGTGAGAGGTGGCCATCTTTAGTGATGGGAGTCATTAATTAAAAATTAGCTAAAAAAGCTGTTTCAAAAAATCTGAAAAAAAAATACCATGAGGATGAAGCTAAGGATACGAGAAATGCATACAACCAAATTATTTGCTGACTGACAAATACTGCTGCTTATGAGCACCACGGATGACAAACCACATGGAACAACAAGAGGCCTACATGAATTCCATGACTAGGTGCCCAGTAACTTCTCAGATACTCCCTAAGGAGTTTTAAAGGGTAAAACATTGGTTCCACTGGGGAGACCGTGGCACCTCCAGTACTGAAGAATGATAGCATGATGCGATATTGTGCACAATAGAGTTAAGTGGGCTGCACGTGACAACTGTACCTGGGAGGGCATTTTTAGTGACAGCCGAGGAATACATTTGATTTGATATGTACACAGGGTGTATGCATAGCGGCCAGGGTTAATGATATGGGCCTACACCACTGAGCACTGGAAGGCCAGCTGGCTGTACTGCATACCTAATAAAACATTTGTCTGTTTGAATGATTATCTGCTTTCATTCAATGTAGAGTATAAGTGCATGCAAAAAGGGGGAATTACAGACATTGTGAAGATGCACAGGAAGGGTGACCATAGAGGGGAGGCTGGTAGCTACATCATTCGAGGGGTTGTACCACACTTCCACCAGGCCCATTAAATTATTCTTTGGGTGAAGGTGCAATGCCATTTCTAGTTACAAATGGAAACAACCCCCCAACATGCCATCTTAGATTAAGGGAGCACTCCCAACCAATCAGAGTACTAATCTGTGCATTAGACACACTTATTCTGTGAAGAGTGTCTCACGCACAGCTATTCTGGAAATTAGCGTGTTTGGCTAAGTTTCTTTTAATAAACACATTACTGATAGAGCCAGATTAATAATATATTTACACCACCACCAAGACCTGTGGTTCATAGTTCTCATACCCCAAGAATGCAAAAAAAAATACTCTCATAACCGTAAGAGTAGTCTTGGCCCTGCAATTAACATGCATCAGAGACATCACAAACCCAGAAGCATTGTAGGGTTATAGTGCCCCATACCTCTGAGGCATCAGGGAAGGCATGTGCTTGGAAGAGACATTACCCCAGAGGTACCTTACACAAAGTAATTCACTTTAAAAGTATTTGCAAATTATAGAAACATACTTTAAAATTTGGTGCATTCTTAACCGTGAGCCGAAGTGAATTTTCAAATTTTGTCCCCATGTAGGAAAATGGTTCTCAAACCCAAATATCCTGCCAGCCTCAAAGGGCATCAAAGTGTGGCTAGCAGAATTTACTGGTGGACTCACCCCTTATTTTTCCTGCAAAACCCTTTGATATCACACATTTTATTTTACAGGAAATCTACATTAAATCAGCAGTGCACCAAAATTGGGGGAAAAAATTTACCCTACCTTTCCTTTCACAGTAAAAGATTACAGTTTCCTTTAACAGTTTTATTTGGTGGTGGTAAAATGTTCTAGTTTCTCCCAAATTTAAGTACTTTATATTTTTTCATAAAATAAAATAGCAAAATTTGTCTTAGAGACTGCATTAGAAACCTGGACAGAGGTGTGACTGGAAAGAAAAAGAAATTCATGGTGCCCAGTATAGGAGGAGTATATATATATACTGTATATACACACACACACACACACACACACATCCTATACTGGGCACTGTGAATTTCTTTTTCTTTTCAGTCACACCTCTATCCAAGTCTCTAATGCAGTCCCTAAGACAAATCTTGTTAATATTTTTTTATGAGAAAATATAAAGTACTTAAATTAGGGAAGAACTAGAACATTTTATGTGTGATTTTGCATGTCATATATATATATATATATATATATATATATATATATATATATATATATATATACAAAAAATCACACACATCATAATGCAAGTTATCATGAGCTGAATATGCAAATCACCACAAAATGTTATGTTGGTTCAACTTTAAGCAGAAAAGCATGGTGTCAAATGGCCTCTCACAGTCTGCAAAGGGTGCCAACAGAAAACACAGACACGTGTTTCATCCTACCAGGACTCATCAGTGTGTCCCATCTGTATGATACTGCAGTGGAATTAAGCAGCTGCCCTAAGTTGGTATATTGGGTTTGGGTTGCGGTGAGCCCAATAAAAACAAAAGACAAGCTAAAACACAAAGAACCTTAGTGCATAAGCACTGAGGCAAGGGGGTACCCCAAAGGGCATTGGCCAGGAAACCAAGTTTCAAAGAAATACAAAATCACACATACCCCCATAATGCAAGGCATCATGGGTTGTATATGCAAATCACCACAAAATGTTATGCTGGTTCAACTCTAAGCAGAAAGGTATGGTGCCAAAAGGCCTCTCACATAGTCTTTAAAGGGTGCCAGCAGAAAACCCAGACAGCTGTTTTGTCCTATTAAACTCATCAGTGTTCCTCATCTGTATGACACCCCAGTGAAATGAACCAGCTACCCTAAGTTGGTATATGGGGTTTGGGTTGTGGTGAGCCAAAAAAAAAAAAAAAACAAGCTAAAACACAATAAACCTTAGTGTGTAAGCACTGAGGAAAGGGTTACCCCAAAGAGCATTGGACAGGAAGTCAAGTTTCAAAGAAATACAAAATCACACATACCCCCAATAATGCAAGGCATCGTGAGCTGTATATGCATATCACCACAAAATGTTATGCTGGTTCAATTTTTAGCAGAAATGGATGTGGTCGAAAGGCCTCTCACACAGTCTGCAAAGGGTGCCAACAGAAAACACAGACATGTGTTTCATCCTACCAGGACTCATCAGTGTGCCCCATCTGTATGATACCCCAGTGAAATGAAGCAGCTACCCTAAGTTGGTATATTGGGTTTGGGTTGTGGTGAGCCCAATAAAAACAAAAAACAAGTTAAAACACAAAGAACCATAGTGTGTAAGCACTGAGGCAAGAGATACCCCAAAGGGCATTGGACAGGAAGTCAAGTTTCAAAGAAAGACAAAATCACACATACCCCCAATAATGCAAGGCATCGTGGGCTGTATATGCAAATCACCACAAAATGTTATGCTGGTTCAACTTTAAGCAGAAATGCATGATGCTGAAAGGCCTCTCACACAGTCTGCAAAGGGTGCCAACAGAAAACACAGACATGTGTTTGGTCCTACCAGGACTCATCAGTGTGCCTCATCTGGATGACACCCCAGTGGAATGAACCAGCTATGCCACATTGGTCTATTGGATTTGGGTTGTGGTGAGCCCAATAAAAGCAAAAAACAAACTAAAACACAAACAATCTTAGTGCGTAAGCACTGAGGCAAGGGGTACCTCGAAGGGCATTGGCCGGAAGTCGGAAAGGGGAGCAGCCAGGGCACTGTAATTGGGTACAACTTTTCTGTAGTACCCTGCCATTCCTAGAAAACTCCTGAACTGCTTCTGCATTTCTGGTCTGGGTCATGCCTTGATCACCTCTATTTTTACTTGGTTAGGATGGAGCTGTCCCGGCCCACAACATGTCCAAGGTACGCCACTTCAGTCATGGCCACCTGGCACTTCTCAGCTTTGACAGTGAGCCCAGCCCTCTGTATCCTGACCAGCACTTCCCTAATGATGGACAGGTGTTCCTCCCAGCTGTCACTAAAGATGGCAATGTCATCCAGGTGCGCCACGGCGTATTCCTCAGTACCATTCAACACCTGGTTCACCAACCTCTGGAAAGTGGCCAGGGCATTCTTCATTCCGAAAGGCATTACTTTAAATTCAAATAAGCCTATTAGAGTGATGAAGGCTGACCTCTCCCCAGCTCTGTCAGTTAACTCTTCCTGCCAATACCCCTTTGTCAGGTCGATAGTTGTAAGGTAGGTCGCCCCTCTCAACTTGTCCAGGAGTTTGTTCGTCCAGGGCATCTGGTGGGCATCTGACTTCGTGACTGCATTCAGTCCATGATAGTCCACACAGAAATGAGTAGAGCCATCTGGCTTTGGCACAAGGAGTATAGGTGAGGCCCAGGGGCTGTGGGATCTCTGGATTACCCCTAAATCCAGCATTTCCTCCACCTCCCTCATAATGTCCTTTTGGGCAGCCTCTGACACCTGATATGCTGTCCACCATATGGGCATCTGCATCGCTGTCTCCACATTGTGCATCGCTAAAGGGGTTAGTCCAGGCTTGGTGCTAAACAGTGGGGTAAAGTCTGCTAAAACCTCCCTTACTTCCTGGATCTTGTCCGTGGCCAGCTGGGGTGACAGTTTAACTGCCTCCACAGAGAAGACCCACTTGCTTTCTTCCAGAAAGTCCAGAAGAGGGTATCCTTTGTCTGTCCCCTTCCCAGGACTACATACTGCAAACACCATGTCAGCCCTATTAGCATATGGTTTCATCATTTTGACATGGTACATTATTTCTGTCTGTCTTCTGCCAGGTAACTCTATGATATAGTTTACATCATTTGCCTTCCTAACCACTTTGTATGGTCCTGCCCACTCAGCCTGTAGCTTGTCTTTCCAGACCAGAATAAGGACCATGACTTCCTGACCCACCGTGTATGAGCGAGCTCTGGCTCTGCAGTTGTACCACACTTTTTGTTTCTGTTGGGCAGCTGCCAGTTTGCTCTGGACTGTCCCCATAAGCTCCTTCAGCCTTTCCCTAAACCTAAGGATGTAATCCACTATGGGAGTTCCCAGTGTGGTGTGCTTGCCTTCCCAGTCTTCCCAGACCAAGTCTAGGGGCCCACGTACCTGGCTTCCATATAAGAGCTCGAAGGAGGAAAATCCTCTTGACTCTTTGGGCACCTGCCTGTATGCAAACAACAGGTGAGGAAGGTATTTCTCCCTGTCCCTCCCATGCTGTTCAGAAAATGCTTGGAGCATTGATTTCAGGGTGCCATTAAATCTTTCCACAATCCCATTAGTTTGTGGGTGATAAGGTGTCATGCGTCTCTGCACCACCCCACACTTCTCCCACAAACATTTCATCAGGTCTGACATGAAGGAACCCCCTTGATCAGTGATAACCTCTTGCAGAAACCCAACATGGGAGAAAATCCCAAGCAAGGCATCTGCCACTTTGTCTGTCCTCAGTGATAATAGGGTGACTACCTCTGGGTACCAGGTGGCATAATCCACCACAGACAGGATGAACCTCTTCAGGGAGGAGCTAGGGGTATTTAAAGGCCCCACAATATCCATTCCCACCCTCTGGAATGACTCCTCCACCATGGACAATGGAATTAGGGTGGCTTGGGTTTTCATACCTGCCTTCCCTATTTCTTGGCACCATTGACAAGACTTGCAATACTCCTTTACCTGCTGGGTGAAGTTGGGCCAATAGAAATTCTGGGCCAACTGCTGCATAGTGCGTACAATTCCCAGATGACCAGACAAAAGAATATTATGTGCAGTCTTGAGCAACTGCTCATGATACCCCTGGGGAATGACAAGCTGCCTGCCAATCACCCCTCCCTCTGTCTTCACAGCCTGAGTATATATCAGTCCATTTTCCCAATAAACCTAATGTTTACCATCATCTCCCTGTGCTCTGTCAGAGTCTGCCCAAGCCCTCAGCTTCTCTAAACTAGGGTCACTTTTCTGAGCAGCTGCAAACTCCTTAGGTATTCCCAAGGCTTGGGATAGGTCCCCTTCAGTCTTTAAATTATGGTCCCTAGCAGTAGCATCAGGACACTCAGGAATACTGTCATCCCTAACCCTCTGACAATGGGTCACCCCTCCTTCTTTGGAGTAACTCTCTGTAGCTGTGTGATTAACTGCTACTGGGGGAAATTTCTACCCCCTTTTCATTAGTCTTCATATCAGGGGACACTGACTGGGAAACCACCCTCCCAGTGGTTTCTACAATAGCTTCTGTGGGGTCCAGGGAACTACAATTTTCTCTTGCCCCTTGGCTATGGGTCAACTGCTAAAGTTTTGGCTACAGCCACCTGTTGCACAGTTCCCCCTGTTTCACCCCAGTCTAGGAGAACACTAGTGAGTGGCACTGTGGTCTTCTCACCAGTGAGCCCTTGCACAGTTACAAATTCATTGGGTATAAGCTGACCAGGCTCTACCATATCCCCTTTTACCAATGTCAGGGATGCCCCTGTGTCCCTTAACCCTTGTGTCTGTACACCATTCACCATGACTGGGTGCATGAGTTCCCTCATGTTCACAGGCATGCTTCCAGGGGACACACAAGCAACCCACTTCTTTCCTAGCCCCATGTTGCATATCGCTCATCCTTTTGGGATACTGTCTAGCAATATGCCCAGTTTCTTTTCAAACCCAACATTTGTTTCTTTTCTCAGAGAACTCTTTTCTTTGAAACCTAGGGCTAACTGTTTTTGGTGGAGGCAGTGACGGTTTTAGCTGCCCTTTCTGCACTGTCACACCACCCTATTCACTCTCAAATCAGGCCTGTTCTTTGCATAGCAGTCCCAGAGTTTAGCAGCCTCTTGCACTGGTTTGGGTGCTCGGTCCTCCAGCCAGGTTTTCAGCTCTGTTGGGCATGCCCAGAAAAACTTCTAACAAAATAGCATTTTCAATTTTATCTACAGAGTTTGCTTCAATTCCCTCCCACCAACATTTTTAAACATTGATGTTGTTTCATGGCTAGCTCCTCGTAGCTCATGTCAGGGCTTCTCCTGAACTAACAGAATTTAGCTCTGTATGCTTCTGCAGTTAAATCCAACTTTTTTAAAAGTGCAGCTTTAAGTTTGCTGTAATCATTAGTGTCCTCATTGTCCATTTGACTCAGTGCATCCCGAGCTTTCTCGGTAAGTAGCGGGGATTGCTGGAAGTTCCAGGACCCTCTAAGAATTTTTGCCTGAATACAAACTTTTTCAAAGAAATTTAAAAAGGCATCCATATCCTCCCCCTCTTTAAATTCAGCTATCAATTTGGAATTCAATTTGTAACCCAGTCCTGTAGTTCCTTTTAAACCCAAGCCACTTACCTACTCTGGTGCTGGTGGTTGGAGTTGTAACTTATTCAGTTCATGTCACCTCTGGCACTCACGCTCTTCACAGTCCACCTCTCACTGTTCATGCTTCTCTTCTCTCTGGAACTCCAGCTCCATTCTGCGAAACTCAATCTGCAGCTTGATTGCTTCTGGCTCCAGAATGCTGGTGACCTTCTCCTGCTGCTGTGGCCCCTCACTGACACTGGACCTGCTGTCATCCTCACCAAATTTGTACACTGCCAGCTAGCCCCTCCACGCCCAAGGTTTGGTCCTTTACAGTCACAGTCTGTGACTCGATGCTCTGGGTATCTGCTGCCATCAGGACATCCATCAGGTTCTGCTTGGTGGCTCTCGCCTCATGCAGGACTCCTCTGTCCTGGCACAACTGCGTCAAGAGTCTGCAGTGTACCCACTGTAGTTGGAAGTCATCTTCTTCCCTAACTATGGCTACTCTAACTTGCACTTTAGAAGAAAAAATAAAACAGGTATGAACTTGACTGTTGGCAAAATGATATAGTTCTGTTTCCTTTTTAAAAATAAATCACTGCCTTATTTTACAAGTAAGCTGTACAGTATTAGGCTGACACACTCAACTGTTAAAGCTTGTGTTACCAAATTTATCCGCACTGCTGCCAACCAAATCTGTCACAACAGCACTCAGTAGATCAGGCCCTCTACTCCCACAGTGCCAACCTCAGAGTGCAAGAGTGTAAACCGGTAACAGACCGGGTAACCCTCCTGTATGCTTATGGGTCTGAATCACCTTTAGTCTCAAGTTCTGGGGGGATTCAAACTGTGAACCTTATGCTAGTGTACCCAAATGTATAGGCTCAGATAATATTCTCTTTGGGGGGATGCAATATATCTTTCACTTCAGGGCACCTAATCAGGTATCCAAAATGAACCCTTTAAAACTCTATAAAAGACCTTAGGTATATTCTTAACTTTTCCCAGTTTGGTAACACCATCTAGCTTTTCAGAACAGCTGTCAAACTTAACCACGTAAGCACCACATGCAAAAAGAACTTGGAGACACATCCAGGCAGTATCTTTCAAATAAAGATTTTACTAAAAGATGATAAAAATATGAAAAATGTAATCACAGAACAATATATTAAAGAGCTTACAGTTACTTAAGATAACAAGGGCAAAACACAAAACAAAAGCTACCACAATACAGTTAGACTTTTTCTATCTAATGTATTACCTCTTTAAGTGCCTAAATTAGATCACAGAGCTGGGTCTTTCTACAGTCCCAAGATGGAATATATCTCAAAGATCAGACACCAGTATAGTTTAAACTGTGTCTCTCCACACCCCTTCAATGAGTCATCTAGCTCCTCCTTTTAGAATATAAAACAATACAAACATGATGTCCTATCAGAAGGTATCTTAAATAAGGTGACATCAGCAAAAACTAATTTTCCAAATTATAAGTCTGTGATTTCCCAGCTCCTTCTCCCCAGGCATTTCAAAGGAGGTTTATAGCTTTTTTAACACCAGTTGATATTAAATGTTCTTCCTTTTAAGACGTCGTAAATGTTTATGATCTCCATCCTCTGGCAGACTCATAAAGTCCCATTTCATTTCCACTTCAAAGAAGAACAGGTCATTAAAAAAAGGCCATAAAATGCAATGTCTCAAGGAAGTTAATTACATCACAGAGATCTCCTGGTTTAATACATATCCTGTCATTTTCACTGAAACCTGGGGGGGGGGCACCCATGGAAGCACTGTGACAATCACACACTATATTTTTATATTACAAATATCATCCAACAATTATAACCAGCTGGCCAAGCATCACTATCTAAATAAGTGGGGGGGGGGGGAGAGCCTTAAAATCATTAAATAAGCAAAGTATCAGTGAGAGTGTGTGTGTATTATGAGTTATAAATAAACCGTTTTAGCCACAGGCAGTGTGAGATTTGTAGCATTTTGGCTGCAGCCCAGAAAAAAGGCAGATGCTGGATTTTTTTCAATCTAATATAAAGTAAAGGTCAAAAAGGACTTAACTGTCTGCTCGTTAAGCAATTACGTTGGTTTCCCACAACCAGTCCACACGTTGTCACATTCTAAATTGACTCCAGTCCTCATCCCCACTCATTTATTTTTCTGTGAAAAAAAAATTACTTGGAGTTTTTGACAACTGCTTTGCTTTTGTTTGAGGGGCAGTCTGTGAAAAAGCTAATTTAATTTAATTTACAGGAGGAGCTGCAGCAGAGTGTAGGTCAGTCAGTCCCTACCTAACACTTGACAGAAGCACTGGGCTGGATTCACAAAGCTTTCTGAAGGTACAAAACCTTCTCTATGTCCCCAAAACTTCCGTAGCTACGGAAAAAAAGGGAAAGTGCTCTGAGTGCTATTCCCAAATACCTCTGCAGGTGAGGAAAAAAATACACTAGGGACTGTGGAAAAAGTTGCAAGTGCAGAAGTTCCTGAGGAAAAAAGGTAATTGATAAGTAAGGCGTAGCCCTTCAAAGGCTATTCTCCATCAGGTATTGTCCACAGTTGTGGAAAAAATGTTACACACATTGGAGTGAGGTGTAACTCTCCCTCGGCAAACTGCAGTAGTGCCCCAACAATTGAAATACAATTAAAGTGGAGGTCAGGCACAGGTAATAGCATCCCAGTGGGTATATCAGTGGCTGAAGTTACAGCAACATTAGCATACATTGCCATGATATCACAACAGACAACAACCACCAGACCCAGTGCAGCCCATGACGGAGCCCCAAAGAAAGTAGAGCCTGGCCAGCCTGCAGCAAGTGCTACCCCTGCAGGCAACAGGGACACCCCAAGGAGGGATGACCAGCAGTGACAGTTAGACACTGTGGAGCCATGGCAGTACTGGTATGTGTGGTGCTCTAGTGCTCCCAGTTGGGGAACTGGTTGCTGGTCTCTCTGTGTGTGCTTCCAGCTACATGTTATGGCAGTACTGTGTAAGTCTGCTGCTCCAGCTAATTAGGGTCACTGTTGTTGTGCCTCCTAAGCCATTCCTGCAGCTGCAGATCCATAGTTCTGGCTGTTCATCACTTGCACAGTTTCCACAGCTGCAGAATTACAGCACCTGCAGCATTTTTTGTGGATTCAACAGCTGCACCGGTTTTCTATGTGTATACTGTGCAACTGCATTTCCGCAGTGCTGCAGGCATTTTTCCCACAGCTGTGGGATTTCTGGCTTCCTTTCTTAATCCTGCCCTTGTTGTCTGCAGTCCAGTAACAATTGTGTGTCTAAATAATTGGGGGGGGGGAGCCTTAAAATCATTAAAAAAAATATCAGTGAGTGTGTGTACTATAAAACCATTTAAGCAAAGGCAGTGAGATTTGCTGCAGTCCAGCTCAGACAAAGGGCAGTTGCTTTTTTTCAATCTAATATAAAAAGGGTCAATCAAAGGACTTAAGTGTCTGTCTGTTAAGAAATTACTGTGGGTTTACCACAACCTAGTTAAGCTTGCCACATTTTGATTACCCATTCATTTATTTTTTATAAAAAAAAATTCCTTGCTCTTACAGACAGCTGTGTTTCTTTTTTGTTGGTGGCACTTTGTAAGAAGTGTATATATATATATATATATATATATATATATATATATATATATATATACATATATATATATACACACACACACATTTTAATATACCTGTGTCTCCTAGTCCTAACCTATATTTGTGTGAGAGACTGTGTGAGTGAGTGACATCATCTGTCTGTCTGTCATAATCTAAGTACCATATCTTCTCTGTAGCAGTAGTACTAATTAGTATACTTGTACTACATAGAAACTTAGATTTTGAGGGCAGATAAGGATGGCTGGGCTTACCTAGTCTGTCTATATGCGTACTAGTACTACGACTGCTGTGGCTATAAAAAAGAAAGCTTAAACATAGAATTTGACAGCAGTCGGCAGATAATCACTGCCTGCAGTGCACTTGCCCTGGTTCACCTACCTACCTAATCTGCTCATTTGTGTGTGTGACTGAGTCAGCAAGCTTTGTTCACATTTAGCTTATTATACAACATAACATACTTTTGTCAGAGTAGTAATTAAAGGAGAATTACATTAATTTACCACTAGCAGCTAGACTCGGCCTCTTCTTCAGCAATACTTTTGTCTGTGACATTTGACAAAATTTCAAGAAAAAAACTTATTTTTCCCCTTGAACTGTCCACTGACTGAGTCTACTGTCTAAATACAGTGCAGCCCACTGCCAGCCCAAAGCCCACCAAGCCATCCAGGCAGACCACACAGTTTAGTGTGATTGTGAGTCTGTGTGAATACGCTCAGATAAGTTACTGAACTGAAATACAGTGTCTGTCAAGCCCTTGCACCACAGATGAGCCTTTTGCTGGTTTGGTGAAAAAATATATTCCATAGTTGTGGCATTCTGAAGTTGAAAAAATGTTCCATAGGATAACATTGCAGCACCTATGGCATCTTTCAGTGCCCATATCTTGAAAATGATTAGAGATATGGATTTTTCACTCTAGGTAGCTTCAGCGGACTAAGCATGTGTGGAGGTTTTCAAGTCATGATTACAACTGCAATGAAATGTTTTTGATGGTTGCTATGGCTACTGATATATTGCCAAATTTGTGTTACAAGGGTTAATTTTCATAATGCTAGGGCTGTGGTATGCCTCCGTACTTATGTGTAAGTGGGAGCATAGGGCCCAGACAACTCGTGATTCCACATATGCATACCACTATGCAAAAATTGGCAGTGTGAAGGGAGCGCGGGGACACAGGCACATATTAGTTACCAGTTACATTACAATGTTTCAAAAAGAAGGGGAATTCATTGCAAATAACTCCATTAATGTATCAGTTAGGGTTGATAGTACAGTGACAAACATTTGGAAATTCGATGTTAAAGTTCCCACCCCTACCACATTCCCACCACCCTCCACACACCACCAGGCATTGGGGTGTGCCATGGGGTTGTCAGGCCTAACTCTCACCCCATTCTCCTATACTACGCCATGTCCGCTTGTTTATACATGGAATGGGGTGAGAGCTGGGCCTGATGACCTCATGGCACACCACAATGACTTTTGATGTGTGGAGGGTAGGGGCAGTTGGCATTCTGCCATCTGAAAAATAAAGTATTTTTTTGTGGGGGGCTGTGCCTCCCACAGCCCCCATATTTTATTATACTCAAGTCTGAGTCAGAGCTGATTTGGGGAAGGGGTGCAAGACCTCAGGAAGCTGTGCTGGGGTCCTGAGTGGACTTTACAGTGATCCATTGATTTTGTCACTGTCAACAACATTGCTATAAAGTTGTCACTGCAGAATCAGCATGCATTCAGCAAGCATCTGTGAGGCATTGAGTCCAAAGCATTGCTGTAGGTGAAGTATAACAAATCCACAGCATGGCCCTTATCCAATTCCTATGTTACCTAGTCAAAGAAGACTATCAGGATAGCCTGGCAAGACCTCTCTGCCATGAATCCACGCTGTTTACTATCCTGGAGACCATTGCTCTCCAGGTAGTCTATCAGGTCCACTTTGACAAGTGTCTCCCTCAGCTTCTCTACAATAGAGGCAAGACTTATAGGCCTGGAGTTCCCTGCTTGTACCCTGTTCCTCCTCTTATGGAGCAGAGCTATGTCCACTACGCTCCAGTCCTTTGGAACTACCCCCATCCTTAGTGTGCTATTGATTAGACCTACTTGGGGTTCAACCAGTGCTGGTCCCAGATCCCTGAGTAACCTCAGATGCAACCCATCCAATCCTGGGGTCTTATCTATTTATAAGTCTGCCCACTCTTTCTGGACTCTTTTGCTTGTAAATATTGGCTGTCTTATCTGTGGGACCTCCTTAGTGACCTCTTTGATGCCACTCTCTGGGAAGCGCCCACCATCGTCCAAAGTGAAAACAGGGCAAAAGTAATCATGAAGGATGGTGGCCTTTTGACCATCCTCCTCTATCACCCTTCCCCCCCATCCAGCCTTACCATTCCCTCTTCTTTCTTCCTTTTTTCCCCTAACATATAGAATGAACTGTTTTTCTTCACTTTTGACAGCCTCCACAATACACAGCACTATGTTTGCTTCTGCCTCCCTGACCACCTTCATTCCGCCTTATTGTTCAGTAAGAATTTTCCCCATTCTTCCACCCCCTGCTTTCCTTTATACTTGTAGAAAGTATTTTTCTTGGCCCTCACTGATGCCATGACTCTTGCCAAGAAGCACAGTGGTCTCTTGAACCTGTTACTTTTGGTTGCCATTCTCATGCATAACATTGATGCCTTGAGAATGGCTCTTTATTTCCCCTTGTGACAAGACTGAGTAAGACCCTATCCCATTTGTTATGCAGAGAGAGTTAAAAGCAAGGATTTATTGTGTCCTCTCTTTTTCTGCCACTTCTCTGTCTCTTGCCTGTCTGATTGCACAATCAAATTTTCTTGTAGCACCTAGGAATGGGCCACTCCCCATTATATCCCTTCCTTCACTTGCTGTTTCTATTCTTACTTTCTCCCCTTTTTTCTCTGTGGTTAACAAAATATACAGTATATATGCATCTTTATGTGAAATTGAGATCCTTGGTTTGCGAATGTGTATGCTCCTATTGTAGAAATTATTGCAGAAAATTATTTGGGTTTCTTAAAAAGATGATCTGTAGCACAGGGGGTTGACTTTGATATGCATTTTGACCTTCTCAAGCTTGCATATAGAATTGTCAACAGGAGACCAGCTCTGGGACAGAATGTTCTATTTTGGTGCACCTTTTAAGTCTTGATGTGTTCTTCAGGCTGGCTTCAAGAAGGAACAGGACAACGTTTGATACCTTTTGTGAAAGACAGAAGATGAAACTTACAAGAATAGGCTGCAGATTTTGAACTGCTGGGCAAAAACAACTTATATAATGAAAGCAGTGTTTTTTGGGGGGGGACTCTCAGATGTACTGTAGGACTTTCTTTGAACTGCCTGTATGAAGAGCTATCCTGTACAATTATTTTCTTTTATAGTTACTGATGATAATAAAACAGTACTTTCAAATTTTATAATTTCTCCTTGTCTGCCTATGCTTTTTGACCTATGCCTCTACAAAATCCCGCATCTATCTACCACCCCTATGTTGTCCATCCTGACTAACTTTTACCTGACCAGCTCCCTTAACCTGTTGAAGTCCACACTTCTAAATTCAATGACTTCAGCTTTTAATTGAAGTTTTCTGAACCCAAACACCAGTTTGAACTAAGTGGAGTTTGAAAAGTCTGCTAATGGGATACAGGTAAAAACATAGATAGCATTTATGTAAAATGAAATTCCTATAAATATGTTTTTTTTAAAGAGCACCAGTCATGCTCAATTTTATATATTTCTTCAAGCCTTCTAGCAGCAGTCTACCTTTAAAAATACTTATAAAGTCTACTTCTCAGAATTTTTTAATGCCTGTAAAACTAAATGGAAGAGATCATAAATCCTTAGTCAGAAGAACTATCTGCCCGATCCCTTCCCCTTCCTGGTCCATGATTTTATAGGCACTGCCCCACACTGTCACGGTTGGTGATATATTTGTTTGTAGAATGTGGGGGGGGTACTGTATTGATAGTGATGGGAGTCTTTTTTTAAGTAGTATTGTTTATATTTTAGAGGGCCACAGAGGTAAAATCAAAGCCATGACTCAACTAACAAGGTGCTTGTTAGTTGAGCCACAGCTTTAATTTGACCCCTCTGTCCCTCTAAAATATAAACCTCTAAAATATAACCTTTGGTTCATGATAATCTTACCCTCAGAATCTGAATGGGACCATTCTTACAATTGTAAGAGTGGTCTTGTTGACCCTATTAACATGCAAACCAGGGCTTAGTTTTCTGCAGCATATGTAAATTGCATATGATTTTGTCTGGGATTTGTTGGAAACTAATTTGCCATTTATAGAAACAGTGGAGCACTAGGCTACCGTTTATAGTAACATAACCATAGAAAACTACTCTGTAGATAACACAGACCATGTATTTCTAATCTGCATTCTGCAAGCAGAATTCCACTAGTCAGCTTCCAAGTGAAGGCCACCGAAATAGTTAAATTTTCTTAAATGTTGTAGAATTTGAAAATTTGGCATGGCACTATCAGTGAATGTTACCTGTTAAAAAAATATATAATGCAAATTTTTAATAATCGTTTAGAACACCGCGGAGATCAATTTCAGGGAAGAGGACTGCACGAGGCTGCTAGCAGTTTTTTCACAATAGTTTTTATTAAGTTTTTCAGATTATAACATATTACAGTATATTTTCAAAATCACACATACATGAGAAAAACAAAAGTAAATAAAAGCTAATTAATTCTTGTTAAACTGTGGCTGATTACAGCAAAACACATGTATCTAATAATAAATAAAAAAAAAGTAAAAAATAAAATTCAACTTTTTAACCAGTAAAAGATTTCTAGCCAATGGCATAGCTGTATTTTCCTAAATATTTGTTTATGGGATGAAGCATTGAACAATGTTTATATTTAGTGCTCAAGTCTTTGTTTTCAACTTGCACATTTGTTAGGTCATAATCCAAAAAGGTGGCCAAATTCTATGCAAGATGCCTAACTTGTCAGCTAAAGAATAATACATTCTCTCATTGTTAAACAGCCATCTGTGAAAGCCATTCACTAATGGAGGACATGGAGGTGTCTTTCCAGTGTTGTAGAATAAGTCATTTAATACAGAGGGATGCCTGTGAGACCCATGTTTTTTGGTATTTGTCCAATTTTGATGATTCTAGGAACACTCCAAGAATAAAAATTAATGGGGACAATGGGGTGCTATGTCCTGTAACCTTGTGGCATATATGGTAACTAGTATTTCTATCCAAATTGTTTGAATCTTGGGGCAATCACACAGCATATGTGCTAAGCCTGTATTAGCGTTACCACATCTCCAACAATTAGCATTGTTCAAATACCCCATTAAGAATAGGTTTTCTGGACTTAGATAGTATCTATGTAGGATTTTGAATTGAATTAACCTACCTCGTAGCTCTCTATGGTTCTTGGAGGCAAGCTCCCATACATAACCTATTAGCAAGGTTGATCAACTAGGATTTGGCACTTGAGAATAATTGGCATACCATAGGGCATTGTGGGGGTTCATATCATAACAAGCAAGTGAACTACCCATGTGGTGCAGTGGTCTTCCATAGCTGCTGAGTTGGTTGCCAAACAAGCTGATGGAGATTAAATAAATAACCCCCTCCCCATGCATAAAAATCAAAAGAGAAGGAAGATAAAGACAAAGAAAACTGTAAAGCAATGTAAGGGAAATGTTCATGAACATATGCAGTGTCTGTTCTGATGAAGCTTTGTCAGCCAACCTTGCACATGGGTTTGCATACCTACCCATGATGTCTTTCACTGGTATCGAGGCTTGAAAGTACGTGTGTGTGTGTGGTTTGGAAAGATGTGCAAAAATTAAATACTGAAAAAGAGTAGCCATCACAGCTTGAAAGCCAATGCAAAAGCTTTTTTTGGGATGAGTTATTGGGCTTACCTGTACAGTAGTAGGGAGCAATCCAGAGATATTCATGATTAAGTCTACCCCATATGGAATATTACAGTGCTATTATTTTTTTAACCTTATGATGTCACCGATGGTAAAGTTTTTCTTAAATACAATGTGGTGAAGTATAGCTTTAACCTTAGTGATATCACAAGAGTCTAAAAAGGGTGGCAATGTCTCATCAATATTGACCAGACTACGTAACAGATATCTCTGGACTACAGCTAGCTTCAGGTAAACACAATACAGTAGTACTTCATCTAAAACAGTTTTTTATAGATGTTCAACTTGTGATGGTCACATTTCTGGAAATTTTTATTTTGTCTATCTCTCCAAACCATATACAGAGAGTACTTTAAAGCATCAGTCTCAGTGAAACACATCATGGATATGCACATTCTTGTGCAAAGCCAGTCGACAAGGCTTTGCTAGAACAAACATATCCTATATCCATGTTCATGGAAGTTGGATTATTAGATTATGCAGTTGACAGTATCCCTTCAACTACTTAATAACAGTACATGCCTCGTATGCTGACAAATTCTATGTTTCTATATAATAAATAGAGAATAATGGATAGGCCAGAGTGTGTTATGGATTTTTTTACACACTTGAGATGTGTGATGACCCATAAACCTTGAGAGCAAAGCTCAAGTGGTTTTTACAGTCATCACAAACTGAGAGTGTGTAAAATAAATTCATAACACACACACTTGTCTATCTTTTAATTTTTACAATTACTGTTTTTCTGCATGGTTTGCGCAGCTTTGCACGGATTTTCATATCAACCTGCAGGCTGATATGACTTTTTCCAGTGCTCGAAAATGGGTTGATAACGGGATCACTAGTTATTATATACTCTTTCCATTTTTAGGGTGACAAACTCTGACATGCAGTAATGGCAGCATTAATTCTAACAGCAGTTCACATCTCACAATTCACCTTAGCTGGATTTTCTGGACTTCAGGACTGCCCATCACAGACTATCCTCTTCATTGTTTTCTTTGTGATGTGCACAGCCACACTGATCAAAAATCTAATTTTCATAATTGTAATTAAATTAGCTAGAGGACTGCATTCTCCAATTTATGTTTTTGCCATCTGGCCATATTAGACTTTTCTAATTCCTTCTACTACCATTCCAGAGATGCTTTGCTATCTCATAAGCAATACGAATTCTGTTGTATTTGGCTCCTGTGTTACACAGATGGCTTTCTACATGACATTTTGGACAACTGAAAGTTTTATTCCAATGGTCATGGCCTAAGACTCTTACCAAGCCATATTCAGCTCATTCCTCTATCCAAAAATTATAACTGATACGCATGCTGCCCTATTATGTGCTTATTATTTATTTATTTACTTATTGCAAGCTAGGATTCATACCTTTGAGTAACAGCTCTTTACACAGGTTCTGCATCAAGGACAAGTACAGTGCAAACAGAACATTGCAAGTACAATGCATACAGACAAATCATTGTTACAGGTAAATTAAACAAGTAGTTTCTAGAGAATAAAAATACAGGGATAACAAACGATACATTGCAGTCAACAGGTGGGTAAAGGAACGCCCTTGTCAGGTAGCACTGACTGACAGTCAGAGGTGTGCCAGAGGAGGCAGAGGGTGAAGGGAACCAGTCTGTCTGATCTTACCAAGGTAGTAGAAGGGGGTTGCAGGTGGTGAGAGGGGGGTGAGAGGGAGGAATAGGAGGTAGGAGGTAGAAGGGCAGGATGAGGTAAGTGCTAGAAGTGGCCTATAGAGTCAGATGATAGCAGAGGGTGTAGGCTAAGTGCAGGTTGACTGTGAGCCATAGAGGGCTTAGCGGTAGCAATCACAGGTAAAGCTTGTAAGAAGTTGAGATCATAGTTTACACTTGAATGGGTCTATTGTGATGGTAGAACTTATTTCGGGCTGGAGTGAGTTCATCCAAAGAGGAGCTCGATGGGCAAAGGCACGTTGTGCTAGGGCCGTGCGGCACCTAGGGACATTGAAAACTTGATTGTTGGAACTTCTGGTGTTTCGAGTGGACATTGGGTCTTCCTCTTGCCTTTCTCCATGTATTCTTTGTTCTCATTACATAATTTTGTGGATCAAATAAAATGAATTGCTATTACTGTGGTTGTTCAATCATGATAACATTGGCTTGCAGTGACATCTCCCTACATGGTATATTTACTACAGTGTTAGACCTAATTGGAGTGTCAGTCTTATTTTCTGTCTTATTTTCCTACATAAAAATCATGGCATTAGTGCTTAAAGCCACCTCATCTGAGAGACGCCATAAGGTATTCTGCACCTGTGCCAGCCACCTGTTCATCATTGCAGTTTTCTTTCTGGCATTTATTTTATTCTACTGTATGGTGCATTTGTTTTTTGATGATGCCTGGACAATGACAGCTGATATGTAAAACGTTCTTCTCCCACTGGTGAGTCCCATAATTTATTGTCTGAAAATGAAAGAGATCAGAGTCAGTTTGTGAAGATTCTGAAAAAGAACAAAACTGATGCCCCTAGCATTTAAAATTATTTTATTGTACAGTTTATTTAACTAGGATAGTGTAGCTGAGATGTAACATAATGGACTAAATTTATAAAGCCCAGAAGCCTCCCTTTAGTTGGGCTATTATAAAAGGAGATGTGCTGGACACATGTTCCTGGATACAGGGGGAAAAGGGGAGCTGGCATCAAATTTGCACCAGTAGTAGTGCTGTGCAGAATGCGGAATTCCATCGGCAGAATTATCATGCAATGACCATTCTGCTGGTAGCATTTTCACCAGAATTTCACTGGTTCTTAATTCCGTCTTATGTGATTCGTGGAATAATATTCTGCAGAACAGCATTTTATTCCTCAGAAAATTATTCTGCAACAATTTCTGCAGAAAATATTGAGATCAGCAGAATAATATTCCACATAACAGATTCTGTAACTATTTTCTGCTGCAGAATTGCACCATTCTATTTCTGGTAGCATTTCAGCAGAATTTTGGCAGCCGTTTGAAAATTCTGCAAAATTTCATCCCACCGGAATTTGAAAATTCTACAAAGCATTAACCAGTAGTGTATCTTTTTAAAACATCTTTGACTAGTCTAAGCACTAAGCAGACTTAACAAATAGTGGCATGTACATCTAATGTGGGGATGAGTGCTGATGGAAACTGCAGCCAAGTGTCATAAACTGACACTTGTCAGTCTGCCTCCCCTAAGCCCATATTACCATATGCCTACTCCCCACCACTCCTATCTCCCTCTGATCATGCTCCTCCTAGTCCCCTACTCTCCCTCCTCCTAAAGTGTTCCTCCCACTTCTTTCTCTACCCATAATCTATCTCTCTCTCGTGAGCTTGATCACTGCCTTGTGCAGACAGGATCCTTAGCACACGGTGGGCAACAACTTTAACCCCTTTCCCCTATTTCTTCTTTTACTGCACCCCCTCAGTCACTGCTAGATCACTGCCTTGTGTAGGCAGGGTTACTGTAATACACTGGTGGGGCACTACCTCACTGCTATGGTTGGACCCTGCTACTCCCTCCCACATCTCCCCTAATTACCCCTCCTTGCATCACTATATATAATATATATTATTGCCTATAACCTGTGTCCCTACCAGTAGGGCTGTCCACCACCCTGCCCAGATCGAGATAACAGGACATTGTTGAATTTCAACCCCCCCCTTCCCCTTGGATACCACCCACCTACAATACCTTTCTCTCATCACCATGCCACACTCTACCTCTCCTCTCCTCCTACCCCCCTTCCAGTTAACATAGCCTAACACTGACCTACCCCTACACTCAATTAAGCACTTATAACCTTCCCCTACCCCTCTTATATGCACTTTAGTCCACCCTGTCATCTCCGTTTACCTTCTAATATCATGTTCTGCCTGCATCTCTCCATAAATTTCCTTTCCCTTCTTCCATTCTGCCCTCTGCAATTTTTCGATCCCTCCTTCTATTCTTCCTTTCTTTACTCCAGTCACTGTAAATCTTGAATATCTATGTTACACTAATGGCTACCAATTACTATTGTGTCACATTATCATCTAGTGCTACATACTGTTGCCAGGTTATCATATGTGTTCTAGTGTTACCAACTGTCACCAACTGTTGCCTATTTGCCATTCTGTCTTCATATCTACTATAGTTAACTGTTGCATTGTTAGCCAATGTGATCCACCTGTAATCTCTCCTGCTCTCATTGTATGGAAGTAAGCAAACTGTATTCTAACATTGAAACATTTCTCTGTATTTCTATCCCATTGTTCCTACCATCCAGGTTGCACCGGGAGATGAGCAACTTGTTGTGCAGCGTGCCTTTCTGATGAAACATTTCAATCAATAAATAAATAAATAAACTGACTGGGATTTCAAAAATAAGGCCCACTGAGTCTAAGCCGGTCACAGACACAGCAGAGTTTTGTTGGACGCAAGTGTATGACCCGGACTGCCAGTTATGAACATCCATCCCACTGACCTCATTTGAGTACTGCTTCTAGTCCGTTTATAGCTGGGAGGAACAGAAGCACCAAAAAGATTCTTAAGGACACACTGAGAGTCAACGATTATAAGAGAATAAATCCAAGAGTCCATGCTTTCCTGTACTGCAGTTAATGCTCTAATCACATGAGCACAGTGCTTCCATGTAAAGTCAAATTATGCAATAACCACTGAGAAGCTAATCATTTCTAAGTGATAATCCATCAGGGGGATGGGTGGCCAGATGCACAGCCAAAGGACACCTCTATCCAGCTGGTTGTTAATCCAAGGAAATGTCCGGCTTCTCATTGTCATTGCAATTGCAATGACAGCTTTTACTTTTACAATTTGTTTAGTTACTTTTGCCATTTTTAGCAGTGTGGCATGAGCAGTGCGACACAAGTGTATCTTGTGATTAAGGCATTGTATGACACACATGATCAGTTAGCAGCTGTAGCAGTTTTTTCTAAGATATTAATAACCAATCCAAGAGCCAATGAGAAGCATTGCTGGGCTCATGAAAATGTTATTAGACATGTAATACTCCATAGTTTATTTCTTTCACTGTTTGCCAGCACTTTATACTTGAAATGTAAATTATTTAAAATTTTAAAAAAGTGATCACCAGTTCTATTTACACTGCTCATCAGACCTCAGTGTTACTTACCAAGTTTATAAAATGGTGATAAACCCGTAGTGGCCCAATGACATAGAGCAAACTGTCCCCACACAGCACCAGTGCACTTTTCTGCCATATACAAACCCTGAGCAATATCGCACAGGAAGGGGGTGGAGTCCCCTCTGTGACGGTGCCACTCAGCAACACTGTATTTAACTCATTATACCCTAGGTGGCCATTTTGTATCAGAAGAATCAATGGATGGTTCAGAATTCATACAGAGCTATTGGGTACAATAAGTTAGCTCAGCATATCCAGATGTTAGTAGTTGTAAACTAACTTGCCAGTGTGTGGGCACCCATGTGTCTGTGCAACACACAGTGGCACAGTATTGTGCCATGCACTGCACCCTGGCAACATAGCAATGCTGCTATTAACATGCACCTACCCAACCAAGCCTCATCTTTTGGCCTGCTTGTTTACTGATGTCATTACATCTTCCTGCTCTGCCTCCAGTAGTCTGGTACTCATTTTAAACCTCTAAAGAGAATAATGTTAGCCTCTGGTGTCCAGTGGTACCCTCTTCCCATCCCCATTCATGCTCACTGCTGCTGGTACCTCTGAAACCAATCCCAGCTCGAGAACGAAGGTTCTTACTTATTTACTTACTTACTACTTGCCAGCAGAAACAGGCCACATGGTCTATCAAGTCTGCTTGAGTGTGCAGCTAGCACCGCACTTGCAGCTGCCCCTTCCCACTTGACCTCCCCACACACAGATGAGTGCCAACTGACCTTGAACCAGATTAAGCTGCTGGTAGTATTTCCAGTGAATGGGGGAAATTTGGCCAGGACACTGGGGAAATTCCCCTACTTCATCGGGAGGTGGTGCTGTTGGCCAGTCCAATGGAGGAATCAGTGTCAGAGAAAGGTGAAGAAGAGCAGCAGGCTTGCTGTTCGTCCTCTGCCCCAGCCCAGAAAGCATTGGAGAACAACGTTGAGAGCACACCTGAGAATTTGGAGGCAATGACTGGGGCCTCAGAATAAGAGTAGGATTAAGGTTTGATGGAAGATGATGGAGGTCCCGGTGTGGATATATCCCCAAAAGACATAGCATCTGCAGGGAACCTGCTTGAGAAAGAGCAGGATGGATGGAGAAAAATCTTGTTTAAACTGTTAGCAGAAGACGAGGAGTGATATGTGAGGTGAAAATTGCCTGTTAAACAAGTGATGCCAGAACAAAACATAACTGAAGGCTCTACTGAGGTGGTAAAAGTGGTTGAAAATCAGAAGGAGGACTAGACTGCTCCAGAGTGGGAGGCCTGTTGGAAGACAGTGGTGGGAGCTACGACAAATTTTACTTCAGCACAGGAGAGCCTTTGGGATGTGTGCAGAGCCAGAGGAGGAGCACGTATGGTCACCAGAACAAGCATTGGTGGCAGGATGAAATGGGAACTTGGATTCTGGATACCAACACAGAGTTTCTGGACTCAGGAGATGTGGCTGTGAAGAAAGTGGAGCCGTAAGAGGAGAATCCTCTAAGCCGATAAATTCACCAGGTATTGGGAAATGAGGGAGGTGACTCGAGGGGTGTAGACTGGATTGTAGATCAAGCTCCAAATATAGGAACAAGGGATGGAGGCATTTCAGTTCAAAGTGAACTTACTGATCGAACCCAGAGGGGATTAACACAGGTGGAGCTGGTAAATGTAGCACCACCAGTCACAAGGGCTGTGAGAGAAACACAGGAAACAGCAGGTACAAGAGGGACGGATTTTCAACCTAGGGGTACAGAGGGTATGGAACCTACAGCACCTACTTATGTTGGAGCTGCAAGAGAGGGGGCAGAGGCAAGTAATTATGAGGGTCTGCACCCCAGACTAACAAATGGGAGTTGGAGAGACACAGCAGAGGCATGAAGCTCCCCAGAGTCGTCCTCCCCCTTTTCAAGGGCAGCCATGTTTTGCTGATTTATTTCATACTATAGAACCAGCACCAAGAAGGAACACAGTATGGCTGTGTTACAGAGGGGGGCTAGCTACCAATCCAGACAGGTATTATGTTGGTAGGACACTCTTAAAGGATTCAATGCAATTTATGGTTTCAGAGGTTTATGCATTGATCCACGTCTCTAGGGAGGAGAACGTTGACATTCATTTTAGTTCCCCATAGGTGCTGGATAGATTCTGGATGAAGTATAACCAGCTGAAATATTCACCCCTGTGGAGGCCCTTTATCTGTATCCCTCTCCAAAACCCTCTATTAACCCTTAGACTGCCAACAGAATTAGAATGTATTGGAGTTCTGGACTGGTATGTCAGTCCGTGGCCTGCAAGGACTAAGTATATAACTGTGATGTTCTGAAATTAGGGGGTGAATGTCAGTAACATTATTCATTGGCTGCAACAGTGGTGCAAAGTTTTGAGTGCACTAGAGGCAGCAGTGGATGAGGAGTTTTTTCTGAATAGGAGCCTAGAAATTCAAGGTTAAGTTACATCAACAGAAAATGAGGGGATGGTTTGACTTGCCTAACAGTTTCTTTCTGGGAAGGGACAGATGGGTACTTTACTATACAGGTGAACCTAAAGCTTGTCACAAGTGTGGGGATAGAACACATCTGGCTAGCATGTGTGACAAACTGAGGTGTGGTATCTGTAATGAGATTGGGCACATAAGTTTACAATGTGCAAATCATGCAAGGTGTAATTTATGTGACAAGTATGGGCATGCATTTCTAAACTGTCCATGGGCAGCGTATAACAGGGTATGGAAGGTGGACTCAGATGAATTGAGCAGAAAGGCACAGAAGAAGGTAAATGCCCCCCTCCCCCACATACACCAGCCCCACCCCCTACAGCTCCCCTTACCCCATTCTACCCCTAGTTAACTTCCCATCCTCAGAAGGAAAGCAGAAGGTACCTAGTGTGTCAACAATCACAGTATATCCAATAGCAGTGGATCAGCCCCCGCTGCTCCACCTCCAGAAGTAGAAATTAAGATTAACCTCCCTGAGGAGAATGCAACCGTAAATCAGGTACGTGGTCAGAGTGGGCAACCACAGACTTATGGCAGAATATAACACCTCCTACCTCCCCAGTGTGGAAAACTCCTCTATCAAGGAGGAGGAGTTTGAAGCAACAGAAAAGTATGCCACTTGAGGTGGAATTAACAAACCCCTTTGAGGCATTAGTGTCATTGAGTGGAGAATCTTTGGATAAAGGAGACTTAGACTCGGATGAACCCTTGTCACAACCAGTTCCCATGGTGGCAGAACCTGAGAAGGGATATGAAAAAAAGGGCAAAAAAGAAGAAGAGAAAATGAGCAGTTTTATTTTCAAATTATGAATGTCTCCTTTTTCTATTTTATTACTAAATATTCATAGTTCAGTGAATGTTGGCAGAAAGAGGGCGGTGTTTTCCTATTTGCATGATTTGAATATAGATGTGATTTTTTTACAGGGAACTTGTTTTTCTTCATTGGCCTTGGGTACAGCAGCTCATAAAGCTTGGGTTTGGGGGCCGTCTTATTGGTCATTCAAGGCAGATAGAGCTGATGGGGTGGGTATTTTGTTTTCTGGGTCTAGTTTTCTGATTAGGAAACTTATTGATCTTGTGCCAGGGAGGATATTGGTCCTGGAGGGAATTTGGAAAGCTACTCCTAGCAGGCTTATAAATATATATGGGGCTCAATCTAAAGCAATGCATGTACAGAACTTGGAGGAATTGGAACCTTACCTTGCAACTGCAAAAAATGTGTATTTAGCTGGGGATTTTATTTGTTCCTTTGATTTAAAAAAACGTAAAGCCCTAGGAAAGAAGGTGTATTGTGATTCCTCAGCTTTGAAAAAATGTATTGAGATAGTGGGGTTATGTGATTGCAGTACATATGCAAAACCAGAAATAAAGTATACATATGTAAAAGGGGTTTTATCATCTAAAACAGATTACATTTTTGTTTCAAAAAGGGTAAATGTATGGAGTTCAAGGGGGATACCAGTAGAATTCACAGAACATATCGCAATACAAGCATTACTGGATCTGGATACCAATTGTCAATTCCCACCATGTCAGTGGAAAATTAATACAGCTAGTCTAACACTGCCAGAAGTAAAATTGAGAATGATGGAGGTTTTGACCAATAGGGGAACGTTCTTATCACCCGATCAGGATTTGGGTGTGTGGTGGCATGACACTAAGGTGGGATGTTTATAGCTGGTTACAGAAATTTGGAAAACAAACAGCCAACATGAAAAGGTTAAGATATTAGGCTCTGCAGACACAATTGTATAAATTGTTATCCATTTTTTATGAAAGACAGAGAGATTTAAGTGATCAAATCAGTCAAGTTAAAAGGGACATGTTGGAGGTCCAATATAATAGAGCAGTAACACTTCAGACCAAACTGAGTTTGGGTACCATGAAAACTCCATATAGTGATCCTTGTGTAGCATGTAAGGAAAGAGTAGATACAGCACAGTTTTCAGCTCTCAGAGATGAGAAGGGTGTAAGACAGGAACATTTTTCAGGAATTCTCTCCATGGTGGGAACTTATTTGGCGCAATTCATGCAAAGTGATGGTTTGAACCCTGTTTTACAAGAAGCTTATTTGGCAGATATTCATGCCCCTCGGGTTAGTAAAGAAATAAGTACAGGAATGGTAGGGAACATACAAGATGGGGAAGTACTGAATGTCATAACTACATTAAAAGGGGATGTTCCCCCTGGAGAGGATGGGATGTCAAATAAGTGGTATAAATTGTTTCCGGACACAATGGAGGTGACTTTAGGAAATGTTTTTAGGTTTTTATTATCATTAGATACACTTCCGGTAGTATTTACTCAGGGGTTAGTGATGTACTTATTTAAAGTGGGGGACAGAGAACGTATAGAAAATTGGAGACCGATTGTCCTTTAAACACTGATTTTAAAATGTTGGCCTTTATACCAGAGAAAAGGTTAAAAGGGTTGGCTAATGAGGTTATACACCCTGTCCAAACTTGTGCCTTACCAGGGAGGCATATCCAAGACAATCTGTGTTTAATCAGAGATGTATAAGGGTATTGTGAGTATAACCATATATCTGGGTATCTCCTGTCATTGGAGCAGTATAAGGCTTTTGACAGAGTAGACCATAATTTCCTGTTTAAAGTGTTGCAAGTACATGGAGTTCCTCCAAGGTTTGTAAATTGGTTGAGATTGCTATATGATAATGCCGTGGTTTCATCTGTTTTCACAGGAACACGAGGAAGGAAATATATAATACGTAAAAGGGTGAGACAGGGCTGTCCTCTGAGCCCATTATTATATCTGTTTTCACTAGATCCTTTTATTCAGACGGTCTTGTCCAACCAGAATATATGGGGTATATCTTGTTTATCATCAGTGAGTGGTATAAAACTATTAGCACATGCTGATGATGTGCGTGCTTTTGTAAAAGAGGAAAAGGGGGTAAGGTCTTTAATACTTGGGGGGAGGGGCTACTTCAGGAGGAGGTAGGAGGGGTGTCTCTAGCTAACACTCCTATTAAGATATTAGGGGTTTATTATGGGGCTGGAGATATGGCCCAACATAATTAGGAGCAGTCCATTCAGAAGGGAGAAAATAAAGTCAACCGATGGAAGGGTTGGAAAAATGTCAAAACTGAAATGAGTTCATGTGATTAAGCAATTTTTGTTGCCTGTATTTCTATATGTTTGTGCTATTTTTCCACTGCTTTTAGCTTTAGAGACCAGGATATTCAGGGTCTTCTTTCAGTTATTGTGGAGAGTCGTAAACAAAAAATGTCTGTTTCAAGCATCACCCACTCTTTCAGTGGAGTTTATACTTCCTCACAGCCCCCTTAACTCGTGCCATCCACATTGCATGCCCTCTGGTCCTTTTACTCTTACTTATTTGAAAGTGACTGCTCTCTAACAGCTAGAATGCCCACTAGACATTCTAGACATTACTGCATGCAAACCCAAACAGCACAAATTAATTAGTCATTCATGTCTGTGTAAGCATGTAAGTTAGTGTGCAGTGGACACATTTGGCACCACCTACCTGACTGCTACCTGAGATCTGTCTGTGCACTGCAGACATAAATGTTGTTTATGTACCTTCATATGCTCCTTAGCAGTCCAGTGACCCCCTCCCTAACTCCAACCTTTTTACAGTCCCTGGTAGTCCAATGGATCCTCCACTCACTAGTCCCACTCCCCACAGGAAGCCTTCTCTTTAGATTTTAGTAGCACAACAATCTCAGTCTTCTGACATCTAGACAATACACTTATGCAAAATGCAGAGTTCTTGTAGTGGAATTTGGACAGAATGTCAACTCTGCTTCCAAAATGCTTTTTGAAAATGTTCAGTAAATTCTGTGGTGCTCTAAAAGTTTTTCAATTGAAACCATGAATTGGTTTTCCATGGTTTATTAAATTTGTGGATTAGTTTTCCATGGATTGCACACACTTAGTTGAAATAAAACTGCAAATTACTAATCCACAATCTAAATAAAAAGCACAAACCACTTTTAGAATTTCAGAATTCCGATTCCCATGAGATTCCACAGAATTAGGTAGAATTCTGAAATTCTGCAGATTTCTATCAGAAGCAGCATTTGGAAATTCCTCACAGTTCTTGTAGACAACTATGTACCCAGTGCAATGGTGTTGGCATGCATTCAGCATAGCATTAGGTTCCAGTGGTATGGCGATCACCCCTTCTATGCACCAGTGCACTTTGATGTGTGCTGGCATGGAAGGCAAGTCCTCATGCTTAATAATACAAAAATAATAAAATAAATATAATTGTCACAACACAGTTTACCTTTGGGTGCTCAGCAATGCTCACATGACTTACATTGTGTTCATACATATTAAAAACATCAATAATAAAAAACTAAAATAAATAAATTTATAGTACAAAAATATTATGTAAGAGATGTTTTGTTCTTCTTTGTGGTTTCAGATGGTTCATTTTTTCTCTCCTCATGGTTAAATGAGATATAATGTTTCTTTATGTATTCTGTGCAAAATGCTATTGTAGGGCTGTGAAACAACAGTTCTCTTATGCATCTCAGTCCTCGTGTCACATGTATATTTAGTTATCTCATTCTCAATATCTCACATAGTGCTCATGCCATGCCCATGACACTCTCACAGCACCGTCATGCTTAATAAAAATCAATAAAAAGTGTATTTTAAATATAATAGTAATATAATTTGACATTATAAAAATGTTATGTATTTATGTAAGAGATATGTTTTTTCTTTCATTGTTTCATGGGACACAGTCTTTGCTTCACAGTTTCTGTGCAGAATGCTCTTGTATGGTGTGATGCAATAGTTCTGTAGTGCAACTGAGTGCGTAAGTCACTTTTCTGTTTAGCTACTCTCAGGCTTATGTCATGTTTATGTCATGACCACATCTCAGTCACACCCATGCTTGCACTTAATAAAAAAATAATAGAAAATAAAATAGTAAAACAAATAAAGGTTGAGAATAACACACCTCAATGTCCGAAGCCTTCTCCTCAAAATTGACCTGCTTCAACCACTCATGGTTAATCTTCAACCAGATGTACTAATAATCTTGGAGTCCAGGTGAACTCCCAAGATTCCTGATTCTACAATTGCCATCCCAGGGTACACTTTCACTCAGCAGGATCATGCCTCAAGGGGTGGTGATATTGTTATCTACCTTTCTTCTACCATCCAGTTCGTCCCTGTACTCTCTATTACCTCTCCTCAGCATATGAACTGCTCCTTCCCAAACTCTCATTATCCTTCTCAGTCCCTATCTTTGTAGCTGGTGTCTGTTGCTGCCCCAGCCCAGCTACATCTTCTGTCACAGATCTCCAGTTCTCTATCTCCACTCATGCCTCATCTAAGGAGTTATTTATTCTTGGGGACTTTAATATTAAATGGCTTTGCCCCTCATAATCTAAGCTCTGCCATAATATTAATTTCCTAAATCTCACCCAATTGATCTCTGACCCAGCCTGTCACAGTCCTAAATCCTTCAACCACTCTTTCCTGGATTGGGCCTTCACCTCTCCCTCCCACCACATCATTGATGCCGGCATCCTCCCTGATACCATTAGTGACCATCACATGGTCTTCTGAGTGTGCAAAATGCACCATTCCAAAGCCATCTCAAGGGCTGTTCCAAACTCTTTTAGATCTGGTCCTTCTGGTCGCTGGACCTGTTCTCACTTCACGCAGACCTGGAAGCAACAGACTGGTCACCTATCTCTTCTGCCAGCTCCATTAACTCCGCCCTTATCTTCTTCAATGGCAATGTCCTTGCTATTTGAAATCAGCATGCCCCACTAAAGAAAACTAGGGTCAGAGGCTCCCACCTCCCTTGGATTTCTGCAGAATTACTGGCCTGCTTACGTGCATGTGATTTCACCTGGAAGGCTCACAAGGCCTCTGGCTCCTGTGCTCATTTATTTAAGTACTGTGCCCTTTGCAATGCCTGTACCAAAGCCACTAGACTTGCCAAGACTGTGTAGATCACCTCTGCCTTCCAGAACAACCTTTACCACCCCTACAAGTTCTGGAAGGTCATCCACACTCTTTTCTCTAACCCAATTTAGTCCTCCACCTCGGTCCTCAAGGTGGGTAACACCATAGTTATTGACCCCCTCTCTGTTGCTTCTGAGTTCAATGCTTTCTTAACCTCCTGTGCCTCTTCCTTTCCCTCTTCTCTCCTCTCCCTTCCCAGCCTACCAACCAGTCTTCCTCATTTTCCTTCTCCCCTGTCTCCACTAATGACACCCTCAATGCTCTCCTGGCTCTAAATCCTCTAAAAAGCAGGAGCTGTGATGGACTTGACCCTAAACTCCTCCTCCTCTCTGCCCCTGACATTGTCCTGCCTATTTTCTCCCTTCTTAACCTCTCCTTCTCTCTTACTTCTGTCCCTGACACCTGGAAACATGCCACTGTTATACCCCTCCCCAGAGGCAGTGACCCCACCCTTTCTGGCAACTACCACCCACGCTCCCTAATCCTCACCTTAGTTAAACTACAAGAACACCTTCTGCTGACTCAGTTTTCCTTTCTTGACTTCACCTCTTTCTGTACTCCCTTGTAGTCTGGTTTCCATAAATTACACACCACTCCCCCCCCTTCTCCAGCTCCTTGACTCCATTCTGTCTGGAATCAATCAAGGCCTTCTTACCTCAGCTATTTTTGCTGACTTGGCCAAAGCTTTTGACACCATAGCCCACCCCTTCCTCCTTGACAAGCTTAAAACAGCAGGGCTCTCTGACTTCTCAACTAATTGTTTTCACTCCTATATTGAAGTTAGAGCTCAATCAGTTTGAACTGGAGAGTCCATATCCACACCCCCCACACATACACACAATCAATGACCTACATACTGTCTGCTCCTCTGCGTCCATCCACATGTATGCAGATGATATGGCAACATTGACCTCCAGATTCTCCCCCCTCTGATCTGATGGCCAGACTTCAGATGAACTTCAACAGCATCCATCAGTGATTCCAGTCTAACCAACTATCATTCAACACCAATAAAACAGTCCCAATTACCTTTGGCACCAGACAAATGTTCTCTAAGCTTACTGTCCTCTCCTCCTTCCACCCCTTGGATGGGACCAC
This sequence comes from Neoceratodus forsteri, assembly GCA_016271365.2. Lineage (NCBI taxonomy): Eukaryota > Metazoa > Chordata > Ceratodontiformes > Ceratodontidae > Neoceratodus > Neoceratodus forsteri. Next base: position 72,754,519 of record JADMNL010000033.1, read on the forward strand.
ACTTGATGATGTGCCCTCATTTAAGGACTTATAGTAGGTTTATGGCTAGACCATCACCTTGACATTTTTGGGCATGTGGATGCCATCTACAAAAAACTTCACCCCAAACTTGGTGCACTGTACAGGAATAGATGTTGCATCCCTCTTCCTGCTCGAGGTGCTATTGTCTGGAAAAGTATCCTGCCCATCTTCGATTATGGTGGCATCATTTACAGTGCTGCTCCTAGGACCACCCTAGCCAGCCTGAACCCCCATTTCACTCCATCTACCACTTTGCTTTGGACTGTCTGCTCTGCACCCACCATTGCACTCTCTATTCCTCCCATTTCTTCCCCTTCCTTTAAGTCGGATGCTTTGCTCACTGCACCTCCTTTATCTTTACATTTGGATTTGATCCCTTCCTTCTACCTCACCTATCTCCTCCTCACCCCTCCACCCTCCTCTTACACTATCTATAACTCTGGCTGTCTCTCCCATGCTCTACCTTCTAGAAAATCACCAGCTGGCCAGGTTGCTTTCTCTTACCGCTTCCCCAAACTATCGAACTCTTCTCGTCCTAAACATTTTCTCTGCCCCTTTTCTGCACTCAGTTTCCTCCCTACTCTATGACTTCTCCACCCACACCTGCAATTACACCTGATTGTTGTCTATATTCCCTCTACGCTCTGTTCACTATCCCTTCTCCTGTTCTCCTCTTCTATTATCCTCCCCTTTCTGCTATTGATGCACTGCCCTGGTAGCTTGATTCAGTCACTTTGGATTCTTAATAAGAGCTGCCGCTCTGTCTTCCTCTTACTTCACCTTGTACTTTATTTGCTCCTTGTGATACTCCTGGGTTACAATCTTCTCCACAACACCTACTTATACTTCACAAATATTGTATAATTGTTTCATTTGCTTATTTTAAAGCAGCAGTAAAACAAAAAATGGGTTAACATTTGATTCCACCTTTTTTTTTCCTGATTGATACTAGATGTATTCCAGTTAATTTTGGCAATGACATTTTCAGTTTTCATTATCATTTAAGAATTTTATGAAAGTTTTAAAATAATTATTTCTCAAGAAAAAAAAATGGCCACCTCATTTTTTGCATAGAAATAATATTGAGGACCCGAGAAGGGTAAGAGTCCAGATAAACATGCAAATGTATAGTACACAGCTTGGGAAGCATCCAGAAAACCCAAAGCAACATTTCTGCCAATAGTTTTCATAATCACAGCAGAAAATTAGCTTTTTGGAATAACTTTTTTCATTGCTCTGCTGCTTTAAATGTTGCTTAATATTTGTTCTTGATCTTCTCTCTGACATGTAATTTATATGCAATTTTTATTGTTTATGATCACTCTCTTACCCATGTACCCCTCCCCAAGTATGCATCTGAAAACTAGCCATTATCAACTCGGACATCTTTCCTGGTGAAACTTTTGAAATAAATAAATAATTTATTTTACTTAAATACCATATAAAAGATGCATTTTTTTTCTTCATGGTTTCATGGAACACAGTTTTGTCTTCAAGGTTTTTATTCAAGGGGCTTGTGTTGGCTGTGAGTTGTGCAGCTCAGTGCTCATGTCATTTGTATGTTACGTTTCTCATATGATGTCACATCACACTTGTGTCATGCCCATATCTCATGTACACTCATGTCACTGTCCAGTCGCAGGTAATTAAAAAATAAATCATAAGTAATAAAATAATTTTAATTACATTGTACATTATAAAATATCTGAGATAGTTATTTCTGCAAGAGTTTATTGGACACAGATGTTTCATTGCAGTTTCTAAGCAGAGGGCTCATCTAGGGTTGGGAGGCAATGGGCCTGATGTTTAGCTCAGTGCTGGCATTACTGCAGTATGGTTGGTCATGGCCATTATCACTCTCTCATATCATGGCCACATTTTATGTATTTATTTGCTTATTTGTTTGTTTGCCAGGTGGGTCCACTGATACTAGAGATTATTTTCAGGCATGACCTGGGCCATCAAGCTGGTACCTAACAACTTATGGCAAAAAGGACATTTAGGCAATAAGCAGCATATACAGGACAAGAAGCAATTAGATAACACAATACAACTGAGTGACTGGGCAATACATTCCAAAGCTACAGGACAAGGAGCAACTGATATACTACAGTAGTGAAAAGAACCCTAAACAGTAAATGCAGACAATATAAATAATTTACAAAATATATATTTTTTTTATTTATTTTAGCTTTTGTTGACCGGGTAAGTGCACTAGACAATTCCTGACTATTTTCAGGCACGACCCGGGGGAGGGGGGATACAGATGAATGCCAACTGACCTTGAACCAGATTAAGCTGTTGGTGGTATTTTTAGTGAATGAGGGAAATTTGGCCAGGACACCGGGGGAAATTCCCCTACTCTTTTCGATAAGTGCCATGGGATCTTTAACATCCACCTGAACTACCACCAATCCAGGCAGATGGGACCTCGGTTTAACGTCTCATCCAAAAGACGGAATATGCATAGTGTGTTGCCAGGCAAAAATTGCATAATGAAGAATTACATTGTGTGGGTTAACCAAACATCTAACTCATGCTCATGTCACATTCACAGTTATTAAAAAATAAATAAAAAATTAAATAAATGTTCCAGTATTAGTTTAATTTTACATCATATAAATGTTTTCTTCTTTCTTCATGGTTCATCATCAATTATTTCAAGCATCATCTTTCTTATTAGGGCCTACTCCAGTGTACATAGTTTTAATCACTCCAAGTCTCATTTTCCTCATCAGAGCCTACTCCAGTCTATATAGCGTCAATCACTCCAGTCTCATCTTTCTTATCAAGGCCTACTCCAGTGTACATAGTTTCAATCACTCCAAGTCTCATCTTCCTCAAAAGGGCCTACTCCAGTGCACATAGCTTCAATCACTCCAAGTCTCATCTTTCTTATCTAGGCCTACTCCAGTGTACATAGCTTCAATCACTCCAAGTCTCATCTTCCTCATAAGGGTCTACTCCAGTGTACATAACTTCAATCACTCCAAGTCTCATCTTTCTTATCAGGGCCTACTCCGGTCTACATAGCTTCAATCGCTCCAAGTCTCTTCTTTCTTATCGGGGCTTACTCCAGTCTACATAGCTTCAATTGTGCCAAGTCTCATCTTTCTTATCGGGGCCTACTCCAGTCTACATAGCTTCAATCACTCCAGGTCTCATCTTTCTTATCAGGGCCTACTCCAGTCTACACAGCTTCAATCACTCCAAGTTTCATCTTCCTCATCAGGGCCTACTCCAGTCTACATCACTTCAATTACTCCAGGTCTCATCTTCCTCATCAGGGTCTATTTCACTGCAAATAGTTTCAATCACTCCAAGTCACATCTTTCTCATCAGGGGCCTACTTCATTGTAAATACTGTGGCTTCACTCACTCCAAGTTTTATCTTCCTCATCAAAGGATAACTCCAGTGTACTGGTAGTACTAGTCAAGTTTTATTTATTTCTTGTATTTATTATAAAAATAATAATACATCAATAAAGCATGCTGAACAAACAAGTCAGAAAAAAAAAAACATTTCTTGGAACTGTGATCAGCCCCAGTGGGGAGGCCCAATCAAAATATCTGCTGTCATATGACCCTCCACCTATTAATTACAGTCTGTGTCATAGGAAAGATTGGAAGGTAAAAATATTCTGCTGGACACTGGTGGCAGTTTTTAAAGAATGTGTCACATTTTGCCACCTCTGTACTACTTGTGCTAAAATGTTTATACCACAAAATACAGTTGGTCTAACAGTTTGAGACAGGTATATCATGTTGCCATTGAATCTGATGTATGCATCAAAGAAACTAATGCACATGCCATGTTTTACTGTAAAGTGTGTAAACTAGTACAGACACATCAAAATGTTTAAAAATCACATACAAACATCTTGGTGCATTTGCAGTGATCCAACTGTGACAGGAAGACTGTTGCAACTCATGTGTCATTAGTTTTAAAAATCCAGCCCTGAGAGTTTTCCCAGCTGGAGCCCTCTGTTGTATTTCAAAGTTTTTTTGAAGCTTTGTGTTGCCAGGCTCCTGTACCTTTAAATAACTGCTGGAGTAACTGAGTTCACTAATAACCCTATCAGAAGCTCTCAGTGAATACCCAGGGACAGGGAAATCTAATAAATATCTTATTCTTTCCACTGTGCAACTAGACTATTACATTCAGTCAGTGGGTAAGTATCGTTAGCATTTTCTCCTTCCTTTTGCTTCCTCCCAATAATTAACTTATACTGGAAAGGACACTAGCAAAAAGACATCTGCAAAAAATGTATTTGGATTAGTTTTTATTTTTAAAATATATTTCAGATATATGTTAAACAAAATTATCTTTATTGAATTACAACTATTGTTGAAATATACAGTAGTACTGTGCATTCTTTTGTTTTTTCATTGCTGTTTCTGCCCAGATCTCTCAGTACTGCAGCATTTTATGAGGCTCACCATCATATCATGTGAGACGTAGTTGTCTGCCTTTCCAGATACAAATTGGCAGATAGAATCCTATGGTGCAGAAAGCTGCAACTTTCATCATTATCAGTTTATATTGCACTGTGTTCCTAAACAAATTGCTTTTCATAGAGGCAAAGGACCAGACTACGTAGAAATTAACTCAAATTACATGTTCAGAACTCTTTTAGGTGGAGAGAAGATCAGGAATGAGATAGCAATGAAAACATTGCATTGTCAAAGCTTTCTGGTAAGTGTGAATGACTTTGTTTATTAAAAACATTTATTTCATGCAAATATATTTTACCAGTAAATATTAAACAAAATCCATGTTGTGCTGCAAGTAGTAGGATATTCAATGATATCAATTGGATAGTAAATTACAATGATTCTGAAAGTGTTGCAAAATGTTATCCCCTCTGTGGATACTGCAGTTAATGAAAATTAACCTGTTCATGCTTATTATTTATTTATTCACAATTCTTTCCAATGGAACTGAACAGTTTAATAAATGGTTCCCACTTAGAGCACATCTAAATGGAGTTATTTTATAAAATATGATTTATTTGATGAATTGATAACTGTAAAAACAAAATGCTGTCACTAGTTTTAGTTTTCAGATAAGTGTTACTTGGATAATCCATGGACATTTCCAGATACAACCAAATATCATAGTTGGAGTGTGTGATGAGGATAATGTGGGGCGCTGTTTGGGGAAAACCTGATTCTTATTTTCAGAGTGGATCCTCCCTGTTTTCCAACTTATCTGGCAGAGGTGCCTAGGATAATTAATAATTTTATCTGGGTGGTCTTGGATAATCCATCAGGATGATGACCAGGATACCTCAGTATCCACTCAGGACAATAAAAATAACTGCACCAAAAAAATTGCATTTATCCATTGTATCTGAGCATCTTATGACAGATAATGACCCGCAGATAGGAACAATTAATTCTGGAAATGGTCAAAATGATCTGGAAAATGTCACTGGCATGCATTGACCATGAATAAGATTAACCACTGGACAACTGAGCTACATGATAAAGGGTGAGCAGGGCCATTAATTAGCTATCTGAGAAAATGAAGTGTTTAGTTGTAATTCTTCCAACCAGGATCACCCCTCAAAAATGCAGCATCTCATTTTCTTTAGGGTCCCTGGGAGTACAGCAGCAGGCAGAAGTAGAAGTTGGCACAGCAGAAAAGAAGATACAGTCAGTATACAAATATAAGTTAAAAATATATTGTAAAAGCAAATAAAGCACAAAAGATAATTAATTGCAAGATAACATAGGTGTTCAGACATTTTGTTTAGGTCATGAAAATGCTGCATTTACTTTTATTTGCAATTATTTAACTGGGTAAGACCGCCGGACTAAGATCATTCTTTAGGCTCATCTTGTAACACAGTACACATATAATTCATTAGTAAAAAAAAAAAATCTCAAGTACAGTTACAACTTGATTTAATGGAAAGCTGATTTATAGTAAGTTTCTTTAAAGCTTAAAAATAGTCAAACTGCTAGAAAAGAAAAAAGTCGCACAGGAGTTTAGTTCAGTTAAAGTTTACTGTTTAACATCTAGTCATTAATACACAACAAGACAATTATACATAAATAACATAAAACATATAGCACATAATATTTAAGCAATTAAAAATGTCTCCATCCTGAGACAATACAAGCAATACAAAAACAAGCATTTTGACACTTCTCAGGCTTGAGGTGATTAAATGGATCAAAGAGTCTTTGCTAATGTGTGACAAGCAAATGTAAATAGGATTTTCCCTGATCCAGGAGGTTCAGGTCTGGTTACTTTTATTCAAACCTGGAGATCAGCTCCCATAATCTCAAAAAGTCAATGAATCAAAAGAGGGCATAACAAGAAAATGCCCATAAAAGACTTGTCATTCCATTTGGGCACTAACTTAAAACAACAACTAGCACAGAGCATGTATCTCATTATTTATCATTAGGCAGAAGGCTAGTGCTCTCAGGCATGGGCTATTTCAGTGTTAATGAGAGTAGCCCCATTATTGACCCTTAGCATTTGTTTCTGTGTAACTAGAAAACAGCATTTTCTTCACCTAGGATATCTCAACTAAAATGCAATATTTCTTGGGATCCTACTTCTAAGTTATAACCAATTCTACCGATAATGTGAGACACTGACATAGTGGGGACTTGATCACTCAGTCAGGTTCACATTGTTGGTGACCTGGGTGGGATTGGAACCTGAGTCCTTTGCTTCACGAGCTTTGAATTGAAGGAACACTTTCAATCAGAGCATTCATTTTCCCTGTGTGTGAGACATTCTTATTCTGTAAAGTGTTTCACATGCAGGGGCCATGGAAATGGGCTTATTTGAGGGAGTTTTTTATAATATGTTTATAACATATAATTGCTCAATCTTGAGCAATAATATGCAGTATTAATTATGTCTTGGAGATCACTCTTGCGGTTGTAAGAGTGCTCTCACTTACTTTATTGTGGTATCAGAAATGTTCAGTTGATAACAGCTGGAAAATATGGGATTCTTTCAGTGCAGGTAAAACACCCTAGCAGGAGGACTACCTATAGGGATGGGATGGGGCAGACTGGATGGGCCAATGGGGTCCTTTTCTGCCATCAGATGTCTATGATTCTATGTTGTAAGGCTGTGTAGGAATGAAATAGTATTTCCCAAATACCATGAACAGTGTGCCATCCAAGTATTTATGAACAAATTTCAAATAGCTAGCTACTCTTCAGGTATTCGTATATGGGAAATAAATTGCAAAATTAAAAACCTTTCCCACCCCCTCTCCAGGAGGTCAGAGATAGTCTCCTGGCCACCATTCCTCCTTATTTGCAATTGTCAGATGTATCCCACCCACCTCTCACCTTATCTCATGTCCCAGATACACAGATACACAGAAATGTGATGGCAGAGAAAGGCACCACGGCCCACCTAGTCTGCCCAACACCCTACCTCTCCCCTTCTATTATGCTTCCACCCTCTTTTCCCAACCCCTTAAATCTATTCCAAGCCCTCTTGAACCCCTCCACCATTTCAGCTGCCACTACCTCCTCTGGCAGCTTGCTCCAGGCCTCCACCACCCTCTCCATGAAAAACTGACCCCTGACATTACCTCTGTATTGCCAACCTTCCAGTTTGAGGCTCTGTCCCCTCATGTTCACTCCCTTCTTCAATTTGAACAAGCTGTTACCCTCTACCTTATTTATTCCCTTCAGATACTTAAAGGTCTCAATCTTGTCCCCTCTTTTCCTCCTAGTCTCCAGAGGGTACAAATTCAGCCCTCTCAATCTTCTGTTATAGGGTACATTCTGCATCACTCATACCACTTTGGTTGCCCTTCTCTGTACCCTCTCCATCAGCTCAACATCTCTTCATAGGTGAGGCCTCCAGAACTGTACCCCATACTCCAGATGCGGCCTAACCATGGTTCTATATAATGACATTAGCTCCTCCTTCTTCTTGCTATTAAAACCCCTCGCAATGCAGGTCAACATTCTATTTGCCTTTCCCACCGCTCTGCTACACTGGCTGCCCACCTTGAGGTCATGTGATACCATAATCCCCAGGTCCTTTTCTGCTTCCTTCTCCTTTATCACCAACCCCCCAAGGGAGTAAGTTTCTCTCCTATTCTTCCTCCCCAGGTGCATCAGCGAACACTTTTGTGTATTAAACTTCAATTTCCAGGTGTCAGACCACCTTTCCAGCCTCTCCAGGTCCTGCCTCATGGCTTGCACCCCACTAGGTGAATCCACCCTATTGCAGACTTTTGTATCATCTGTGAACAGGCAGACCCATCCCTCCAGACCCTCTGCTAGGTCACTAGCATAGATGTTAAAGAATATTGGTCCTAGCACTGACCCCTGTGGCACCCCACTGGTCACCGCCCGTTCCCTGGAATGTGTCCCATTTACCACCACCATCTGACTCCTTCCCTTCAACCAGTTTTCCACCCACCTGGTGATCCTGTTGTCCACCACTACTCTGTCCAGCTTATGTACCATTCCACCATGCAGAATGGTGTTGAAGGCCTTATTGAAATCCAGATAGGCCATGTCCATTGCTCCTCCCTGGTCCACTATCTGTGTCACCCCGTTGAAAAACTCTTTCAGGTTAGTCTGACAGGACCTTCCCTTGGTGAAGCCATGCTGCCTGTCATCCTGCATGCCATTCATCTCCAAGTATTTTATCAACCTGATCTTAAGTAGTGTTTCCATTACCTTCCCCACCACTGAGATAAGACTAATAGGACAGTAGTTTTCGACCTCATCCTTCCGCCCCCCCCATATGTAGTGTGACCACCTCTACCCTCTTCCAGTCCATTGGCACCACCCCTGTGACCAAGGACAAGTTAAACAGCCTCACTAGATGTGGCACCAGTTCATCCTTCACCTCCTTGAGAACCCTTGGGTGTATTCCATCAGGTCCCATTGCCTTGTCTACCCTAAGTCTACTCAGCTCTTCCCTTACTCCTTCAGCAGTGAATTCTGTCACAGCCACCTGCCTGTGGTTGTCACCCTCCCCACCCCTTCCTGGTCCCCTACCCTCCCTTTCCTCTGTGAAGATTGAGGTGAAATAGCTGTTTAATGCCTCTGCTTTTTTGAAGTCCCCTTCCAGTATTGTTCCACTTCCCCTTATCCTTCCAGTCCCATGCTGTGCCCTCCTCCTTTCTCCAACGTACCTAAAGAAGGTTTTGTCCCCCCTCCTTGCCTGCTTCGCTATCCTCTCCTCAGTGGCCTCCTTAGCCCTCCTTATCTTTTGCCCTGCCTCCTTTCTTTTTTCCCTTGTAGGTTTCCCTGTCCTCATCCTTTCGTGTCCTCCTGTACCTCTTGAATGCTCTAGTCTTCTCCTTGACCCCTAACGCCACCTCTCTAGTGAACCATAGAGGTCTTTTCTGATATCCTACAACAGTTTATATTTTCAAATCCCAGCCTCATGCACTAGCCAGGAGCTGACAATGTCTTTGAAAAAGCTACCCCACTAAGCCCCACTCCCACATGGCTACAAAAACACAATGCACGACATTATGCCCCGCTTGTCTTAATCCTCAATTTGGGGGATGGAAAACAGAAATACGGCTAGCCTGTCAGACCCCCTCTGCTAAGTACCCTCACTCAGCTTAAACAACACCTGCTTCAGCTGTACAGTACATACCTATGCTGACACGACTTTGTTGTTGATGTTCAGCACAGCGAGATCCCCAGTGTTGACAGCCAAAATTTCACCTGTTCAAAACTGGAGCGTTTCTCTAGAGGGGCTGTGCCCCCAAATCCCCCATGTGGGGGGCTGTGCCCCCTGCACCCCCCTTCTAAATGATTATCAACTCCAAATCAGAGTTGATTTGAAGGGGGAGCACACATAGTGAAAGGGCGACATTACACCCACTGGTCGCCCACATTGGCATTGGCAATTTTGAAACCAGTTGAAATTGACGCTGTGGAGATTTTGCCATTGAGTTTCAATGTTCAGTTGGTACAACCACAGTACATAGCGTAGCCTGAAGAAATGAATGAATGTGCGAGAACTAGCTGAGAATGGAGATGTGATCATGAACAAGGGGGTGGGGCAGAAGGAGCATCATTAGTTATACTTGGCAGACTGATTGGCCTCAGGCTGCCAAGTGTCACTAATGATGCTCCTCCTACATTGTCCCCTTCTTCATGATCACACCTCCATACTCAGCGAGTTCTTCCACATTCATTCCTTTTGGCAGTACTAGGTACTGTTGAGTTGAAGCAGGTATTATATAAGTTGAGTGAGGGTGCTCAGCAGGAGAGGGGTCTGACTTGCTAGCCTTAATTTTGTCTTGTCATCCCCTTCCAATATCAAGGATAGGGGCAAGGAGGGGAGGCAGAGCATGAAGGGAATTGTGTTTTTGTGTCCATGGGGAAAGGAGGGTGTGGAGTGGGTCTATTTTAGGCATGTTGGCTCCAGGCATTGTGACCTTTCTGCCTGTGAGACATCACATGTGATTGACCTGGCAGCAGGTGAATGGCTCTTCTAGGAATGGTGTGATGTCACAGTCAGTGAAGTCAATCCATCCTGTCATGTTCTGTTATGTTCACTCAGGAAGATAAAACCCAAATTATCCATTACAGTGTTATTCTTTAATCTTTAGTGAACAGGACTTAAATAGAAGTTCTTCTTTTATTCTTCACTCCAAACTACAAAGATTGAAGCTAAATAATTATTTCCCCCAAGCAATTTATCATTTCAGTTGCTCTTCCTTGTGCTCACTTAACCTTAACAATGTCTGTTTAAAAACTCAGGTTCAAGAACTAAGAACAATAGTCAAGAATAAGTCTGAAGGAAACATAATTCCACTCCAAAGATGTTAAGGCTGAATACAGGAATGCTCATTCCCTCCTATACCTCATGCTTCTGTGTGGGGTTACCACTTTCTGACTTGGAAGCCAGTCTTATAAGAATAACACCCAACAAAAGGGACTAGCCCAAGAACCTGATATACTTGGAAGTCCAGAACATAAAGTCACTTGGAGAGACCTAGTGGGGGAAGGAAATGGCTGAAGTATCAAGTTTCAAGTTTGTTTATTTTGGATAATTTAATTGAGCAAGCTCATTTACAATGATGTTCCATTGCACGAGTAAGTAATAACCCACAACAGCATGTGCATTAAAGGATTTTAATGCACACCCCAGGGGTGTGCTAAGGCACAAGGCTAAAGGCCAAGTGTCCTTACACCTCTGGGAAGTGCATTAAAATCCTTTAATGCACACCCTGGAGTGGCTTATCACACTTATAAAATGGGCCACTATTATAAAAGAATTAGTTTGATTTACTCTGACAGGGATTAAAATGTATTTACTATTTTCAAAAGAGTGTACATTACATTACCTCTACAACATCTAAAATCTGAAAAAAGTAGTCCCTGTTAATGAATAAAATAGCATATCTCAGCAATAGGTTAACTAGTACTGTACTTTGCAGTAAAAGTGTTTATTAGTAGAGTTGGCTGAAAATAAATATTTTCTCTGTAACATGTAAATATCATATACATGCACTGTAACATCTGTAAATTTGTAAAACATAAGCAGTGTTTAAAACTTAATTTTAATTACACTGTAGTTATATACTTTTATTGAAGGCAACCTCTTTGTTTTTGTTTTTTACTTATATGTTGTGGTCTAGTACATAAGGAAAACTGCTATAGGTTTGAGTTGAAAGGTTAGTAAGAAAAAAAAAATTTTAAACCTGCCAAGTTTCCTTTTTATTTGGTGGTGGTGGTGGGGGTAGATTTCACCTGAAAACACCTATATATGATTAAAATGTACATGCTTTTATAAACATCAGCAATGTAGTTGAGCAGTTTGGCTGTGCCTATGTAACTGTGTTTTCCCACCTTTTCTCCATGTTTATAAAGTATTACTATATTGCCTACTTTCTTCATCCTGTTTTTTGTTTCTATTTTTTCCCCACATTCAAGACATAGATTGTTTATCATAGAATGTTTACCGTGGAATACATGGATTCAAAATTCTGCTCAGTTCCACTGGTACAATGTTACTCTCCTAACATACTGTACACACAGACAACAAAGGCCTGTTTTAGAGTAACAGACTCAATTATCTCACTGTCAGGGCAAGCAGAAGAGATTTCCCCGATGAGCAGGTAAAGACAGAAGGGAGATTTTTCACTGTCAGTAAAGAAACAGTTGTAATGAAAACTATAAATAATACTTAATGTTTCTAATTTGTTTATGTGTGTAAGGAGAGTATGATGATCAAGTGAACAACATTTAATTAAATTTTTTTTTATTTTTTATTTAAGGTAGTTTTATTTTTAGGGCCCAATTGAAGGTTTTTATAGTGTAAAGGTAGCAGCCGTGTGTGTGATGGAAGATCAGTTCTGGTTGCAGGGGGACTGCTAGAAGATAGTTCTGGTTGTAGGAGGACTGATTTTCTCATTGTGTGATGTGGTTTAGGACCAGGATGACTGTGCATATATAGAGACTTAATGTACAGTCATCTGATGTCACTTGGCCAATGAGATTTCTAGATTTTTTCTTGCCATTTTATAAATCAAAATAAGGTTTCATATAAATACAAAATATAAAAAAGGATACACAGTACATCAACACTTATAACAAACCATATCTCACCAAGTGACAGGAATTCAAATTATTCTAATGGGATATGTCTGTCAGGAAAATGAGTAGGTAAATCTGTTTCTCAGACTGTGTGTCATTGTGCAGTGTTACTGCTGTGAATGTAAAACTACTGAACCACATTTCTCCAGCTTTGTTAAATTCTAGAATCCATTGGCAATGAGTATGCATGCTCAATTGCATGTCTGTACCTGCAATAGTAGGGCAATTACAATCATTTTAAAAAGTTTACAATATTTCACAGATTAAAATTATAATGTATGAATCCCTATAACTTAAACCTTTCTATTTCCAGTTTATATGACACCTCATAGATGGTTATGCATGCTACATTTCAGGTTTCTAGCTCCACAGGTATGCAAGTTCTAAGCAGAGAAATATTTTCACAAAAAAAGTCATAACGTATAATGCATATGGCACTGGATGCTACATTGAGATATGGAATGATTCTAACCAGTTGTAGGACTGGAATTTTTATTGTGTGGCTTTATAGTATCCCAGTTTCCATGGAACATTGTCAACCTTCTTGGCTCTTTCTGCGGTACTATACAACACTGTTGGGAAGGAAAAATAATCCTAGCCTTCCATCTGGTAATAACAGAAACAAGACACACTAATGCCCACATTAACTTTTGTGCATATCAAATAGTAAGGATTTGCTGCTTCCTGAATGCATGAACATGCCTGAATTTTATTTTTTTGAATTGCAATAAAATACAAAATAAAAATAAAACATAAAATGTTAGTCCTTGAGTCCCCCTAAGCTTAAAACTATTCATTCAAATGTCATGATATTTGGGGTGCCATTTGGATACCTAACAACAAATAAAAGTACCGGTATGAGGCTCAATCTATGGCTGAATAATGACTAAATAAACAGACGAGTGAAATTTCTAAAAATGTCAGCACATTCCATGAAACTTGAATTTGCTAATTACACAGCCCTACCTCAGAGCCCAGCAATCACAGTACATCAGAATGTAAGGTGGGGTAGATTTATGAATCAGGGACTGCAAGAATAGGCAACCCAGGTCCTGTAAAGGAGAATTCTTTGCTTGTTTATCTTTTGTTAGAGGGATTAGGTTAATCCCATACTATATGTAATTCTCCACAGTACGCCATAAAACAGGACTATTTCATTGGACATTGCAAATCGAATCTGATTAAATTATCCAACAGATTCAGAACACATGGCCCATTGCATCCCTTCTGTTAAAAAAACAAAACAATATATTAAATATATCAGAAATGCTAATGCCAGCTACTTGAGGTAATACCCATAAATGACACTGTAGTGCAGTATAAGGAGAGTGCTGCACTGGTGAGGTGCCACCCTTTGGATGAGACGTTAAACTGAGGTCCCTTCTGTCCATCTGTGGTCACTGTCCAGGTGGAAGTAAATGATCCCATGACACATACAGAAATAGAGCAAGGAGGTTTCCTAGTCTCAGGGCCAACAATAAGCCTTTCAAAAGAACAGGTGCATGCACCCCCGTGTACCTGGAAGAAAGCTATAATAGCTTAATGTGTCTCTCCTGGTCAAATAAATTACAAATGAAAGCAAATGCTAGACAAATTATCTAGCAGCTCTGCAATGTTCCTGCTTTTGTACTTGGTATGCTGACTGTACGCAGCTGAAGTTCCTTTATTTCTGTTGAATATGAATGGTTGTTGATGATAAGGTCTTATTGATTAATTATGACTCTTCTATTTACAGGGTGACTGAATCTCACAATCAATCATGGGAGACTGGAATCACACAGCTTCTCAAATCTCACACTTTATTATTGTTGGAATTCCTGGACTCCAGGACTGGAAATCACGGACTACCTTATTCATAGTTTTCCTTGCAATATACACTGTTACACTACTAGAAAACTTCATTTTCATAATTGTAATAAAATTAGACCATGCACTGCACTCACCGATGTACATTTTAATTTGCAACTTAGCCCTCTTAGACCTCCTCATTCCTTCTGTTACTGTTCCAGAGATGCTGTACTATTTAATAAGTGATAACAAGTCTATTACTTTTGGTTCCTGCATTACACAGATGGCATTCTATCTCACCTTTTCAATAACAGAAAGTTTCATTCTGGTGGTCATGGCTTATGATCGTTACCAAGCCATATGCGACCCACTGCTTTATCCCACTGTCATGACCACCAAGCATACTCTCATGTTATCTGTGTTTTGCTGGACAATAGGGAGCATGGAAGCAGTGCTCCGTGTGTACTTTGTACTTTCTACACCCTTTTGTGGATCAAACAGAATTGATTATTTTTGCTGTGATTATTCATCCATCATACTACTGGCTTGTGCTGATGTCTCAGTACAGAGTACATACAATATGGTCATGTCCTTAATTATAATCTCAGTCCAGCTATTTCTTGTTCTTTTTTCCTATGGAAAGATCATTACCGCTGTGTTTAGAATCACATCCACTGAGGGACGTCAGAAAACCTTTTCTACCTGTGCCAGCCATCTGCTTGTCATTGGCGTTTTCTTCCTGGCTCTAGCCTTTGTCTTAATGTCTTATGGAGTGCCAGGGTTTTCTGAACAAGTTCGTACTTTGGTAGCTATAGTTCAGAACATTGTCCCTCCTCTGGTCAATCCTATCATTTACTGTGTGAAAACAAAGGAAATCATTGACAGCTTCACAAAGACTCTCCAAAAATGGAAAATAGGAACCTCTGGCTGTTAACGTCATAGTAAGAAAATTTTTCCCAAAGATTTAGGGGATGGATTTTGAAAGGACCTCTGGACACATGTGATGACTTCCTTTACAATTTTAATGCAACTGCGCTACTTACATCAAAAAGTTAAGACCACATAAAACATTGTGCAACTTCTTGTCACAAGTGCTACAAATTGCACTCAGAAAATAATGCATGTATCAAACTTGTGGTACATGCATTGTTTTCTTTTTCTGGTCACAAATGTCAAAATTTTGAAAATAATAATTCAGCTTCTTGGCACACTTATATGAAAGCATAGCTGAAAATCAGGCATAGCGGACAATCAGAAGTCTGAAAATGCAGCCCAATAACATTTAAATAAGGGGAGATAAGTATTTTTGAATTTTAAACTGGAATAGAAAATGTTTACAGAAATATTGTTTTGCTTGTTCGCCTGTGTTTACTTTTGCCTGCCATTTAAGTTTATAATGTACCATGTCTGGAATAAAAAAAAATGTTCAGTCAATAGTTATTACATTTTATTGTTTTTTTTAGAACAATGCATTGCAGTTGAAAATAATAAAATGATATCATGATGTAGTAGCTTATCTCATCTGATTAGCTTACTCAGCTATGGCTTAGACAACAAAGGTACACAGCAGTACAATGTATTCATATCTTGTACCTGCTTCAGTGAACTGCTCCGTTCTTATCCATTCATATCATATCAACTCCTGACTTCATCAAAACATCTCCCAGTTAAATGTCATGAAGATATTAGCATCCCTTTGTGATGATAGAGTGGGAGCATCATGTGACACTCCACAATCAATCACAGCACTTCCTTCAGATGCACATGAGGTACTCTTATTGCTGTAAGGGTACCTCACATGCTGAGCAGTGTAACAGACTTCTTGATGACTGCCACTCGTGCCACAGAAAGGGACTGCAGAAAAGGCTTTTTTTTTAAATTGTGGCATGATCTATAATAACTTTATAGAGGTGCTGGGAGGGCCTCTTATGGATATAAGAGTGTCACCTTTTGCATTCTTAGAGCACCAGAACTGCTCACCTTCATTTGGGTTGCAGTTCTCTTTCCTAAGAATGTGTACAGCAACACTCTTATATCCATAATGATATATATATATATATATATATATAACCCCTAGGTGGTGCTGTCCCAAGGGCTACTACCCCTGCCTGTATGGCTAGTTGCAGGTTAAGGGGCCTGGGTACTGAAATGGGTGCCTCCACCCAGAGGTCAGGGTTTTTAATGGTCAAGCTAACCTGGCCACAGCCCTCTGGGACACTGTAACCTCCCTCTTTCCCTTCTAGTTGCCTGAACAATACACAATAATCATTTTCACAATGACCCTTATTCACCATGCAATTACCCACACTGTTTGCACTTAACACCAGGGCTGGTTCCTCTAGCTCGACCCTGGGAACCCCCTGTAAAACAAGGTTATACACAGCAAATAGCAACAGTACAGTACTTTTGGCACAAACTGGAACCACAGTCAGGTTAAATGCAAAAAGAGTTAGATCTGATTTATTCAGGTGGCTTAAACAAGGGAAGGGCGTAATCAGGTTGAATTGCTTAGAAGCTATATCAATCAAGCAGTCATGCATGCACTTCAGAGTCCCCACACAGTCCCACGCTTTGGGTACCCAGGTGGGGAAGAGGTGGGCTAGCCAGGAACGTTACCCGGGATAGGCCAGCATTGCAGCTGGTTGTGGCCCTGTGATGGAAGAAAGCAACATGCACAACACACACTATTTGTAATCTGGAGCCAGAGGGCTCAGTTCATGAAAGAAAGACAACAAGGCAATCAAATGACAACACTTTAGATTTAGCTATTGTTGCAGGGAGCTACCCTGATGTTTACTCATGATACCCGACACTAGACACAGGCAGTACAAAATCGAGACTGCAGGTTGTTGAGCTGGAATGCCAGAAGAAGCAGGGTCCACACGAATCACCGAGGCATCATTCCTGTTCAAGGCATTGAGCAGGGGGCTGATCCCCAGGCAGATCTCTCGTCGATGACTTTCTCTGTGTAGCAGGTATTCTGGCTGGGCCAGTGTGGCAAAGCCCAGGCCAAATGGAGATGAATATGGATTTCAGTCCGTGGAGCTGGATGCAGCCTCCAGCAAGCAAAACACAGTTCACACACACAGTGGGGAACCCAATCACGACCCACTATCAGCACACATCACATTCACATATAAGGAAATTATACTGTACCAGGCAAATGGCTCTCCAGTCACAGTTACAGAGTCTCTGCACAATCCAGGAGTTCAGAGGTAGCTGGAAATCCTGACAGGCCAATCGCATTCAGCAAATCTTCGGTCTTCTTCAGATAGGAGCTTGGTCACAATTCAGTGGCTTAATTCATTCTCCCAACTCAGATTCAGTCTAATAAAGGCACAGGTTCCCTCTCAGGGACAGCAGGCAGACATGCAGGCCAAAACTCAGGCCTCTCCACAGTTCTCCCACATGAAACTATGCAGGACTGCTGCTCGACTATCTTGAGCTGTTACACCTTCTCTTCCCAACTCAGATCTGCTTCTGCTTATCATGCCCATTAATCGAGGCACAACAAAATGTCTCCTGACTTGGTCTGATTTAAAGTTTCTCTTATCTCTCCATTCAAGAGAGTTGAAGGCAGGCAGGCCAGACTCAGCCTTCCCGCCAAGTCCCCACGCTACCCCATGGGGCAGCAGCTCCTCGAGCTGGAGCTGCTCACTCTTTCAGCTCCAATTCACTTCTGCCCATCTCTGCAGGCAGCTTGGGAATCTCCCTCTCATCCAAAAGGTTCAGTTGGCTGATCTGTCTGTCAGTCAGTTTAAGGGCTCCCCCTCTGGGTCTGTCCTGGCGCCAAAAGCCCCAAACCACCATTCCTACAGAATTTTGCTCCAACAAAGCCCCTGGGGACAGGTCCCATTTTAGAGTCCCCAAAGGTACTGATTGACCCATTTCTGCAATCCAGGACCAAGATGGTGGAGATAAACAGAAATGTCCATGCTGCAAAGAAGGCAGGTTAGACAAACTACAATATCATTACTACTCTAATAGATATTCAGCAAATAAGTACTTCTTCTAATAGAGCTCCGTTTGCACTAATAGTCTTGCTTCTGGGCCAGGAAGAAGTCTGAAAGTCACAGGTTTGAGTCCCACACCAAGCACTTGTGATAAATACCCAATACTGGTAAAGCAAAATGCATTGGAGAGGGCTACTGTATTCAAGGTGCCATCCTTTAGATGAGACATTAAACTGCAGTCCCTCTTGCCTGTCTCAGGTATCTGTCTATCTGTAAGTAAAAAATCTTGTGGCACATTTTCAAAGAATGGGGGGGCCTCATCCTCGATGCCCCATCCAAAATTCTCTCTCTCTCAGTAACTCAGGTTTTCATGAAATACAGGTGTGTGTGTGTGTTAGTGTTATTAGTGTGTAGTGACTGGCTGTTGCAAGTATACTCCACATAAAGTGGTAAAATCCAGAAAAAGTAGATGCCCACTAAACCCCAAACTGTACTAAAGGAAAAGGCACTCAAGCCATCACAGTTGTTAATAATGAGAACAAATCTTCACTGCCTACTGTACCTTTCTCTTTGTGATAGTTTGGCAGTTTGTGTGCCTCTCCTCTACTCTTTTGGAGTTTTGGTGAGCATGGCCATCTGTCTAGAGAGTGCAGACTTTGTGCACGTTTCTGTTTTGTGTTATTTGACACTACACACAGTCTCTGTACTACCAGAATCTAATTCATTGCTTTGTTATACAGTATGTAGCAGTGGTGCTGCATAAAATCAAATTGTATTGCTTTATATTCTAGTCTAGTTCTTCACTGAAGTTTTAGCACTGGATACTACAAACTCAAATTCTTACTGTAGTTTGAAACTTGAACGCACCCACCTTGCAGCCAGGAGATGAAAGCACTGCAACTGAGCCATACTACTCTTCTATAGTGTCAATGGGACCAGCCACCACAGCAACTTCCTCCTCCTCCTCTTCTTGAAAGGCTTAAAAAGGGTCAGATGATAAATTGTATGAAAGCCAACCTAACTAAAATGACCCCTCACTAAATAACCCCTCACTAAATGGCCCCTCACTAAATGATCCCTCACTATAACAACAAACTCTGCACTCAGTATCCCAGGCCACAGGCAGGGGAAAATGGTATAAACAGCAGGGCCACACAAAGTGATTTGGAACTAGTTTCATTCAATTGGCTATGGGTAAATTTGGATGATGTTATTACCTCGTTCAAACTTATTGACTTTTTCCATATTAGATTCTGATTAAAATTCAGTTTCCAGTTTCATTTTATTGTATGACAAAAATTTAAATGTTTTCGTTACAATGATTTAAAACATATAAAAACCACGGTCCATGAAACTTTATGCACATCTGCTAAAAAATCAACATGTGTCTAATTCAATGTTTCAGCACTCCTACATCCATTATTTATTTCCTCTTTCATAGACTGTTCTTCAGCATTTTTATTTCATCATTTTTCTGGAATATTTCTAAAAATGTGTTTCTGTTTTCTTTCAATGATCCTACAGAATCGAGTTACTCTATTTAGCAGCTCCTTGTTATTAGACTTTAGAGCATAGTTTAGTTGATATCTTCACTCCATGTTCAGATCTGCTAGTACATCAACCATAATGCTCTCTCTCTCTTTTTTATACAAATGGCATACTATGAAAAGATGTATAAGATCATCACCGCCAAGTCTACAGGCACACACACTAGAATTAGTTTGCTTGAAAATTTTTCTCAGCGATTGATTGGGTATATACCCAAATCTAAATCTAGTCATAGCTTTCCTATCATTTGGGTTACATAGAAACATAGAAACATAGACTTTGATGGCAGATAAGGATCACTTGGCCCACCCAGTCTGCCCATTTCCCTTCCTACTGGATCAGCTGCAGATTCTAGTTAACCAACAGCCTACTTCCTGCCACCCCCCACTACAACTGCCTTATGTCTGTCCCATGCATGTTTGAATTCCCCCACTGTTTTAGACCCAACTACCTCCTCAGGAAGGCAGTTTCATGTATCCACCACTCTCTCAGTGGAAAAAAAATTCTTCACATTACCCCTGAGCCGTCCCCCCTCTATCTTTAAATTGTGCCCCCTTGTTCTTGCACATCTCATTTTCTGAAAGATGCTACCCTCCTGGACTTTGTTGATTCCCTTGAGGCACTTGAAAGTTTCTATCATGTCCCCCCGTCCCTCCTTTTATCAAGGCTATACATATTAAACTCTCTCAGTCTCTCTTCATATGGTTTCTGCTGCAGACCGTGCACCATCTTAGTTGCCCTCCTCTGGACTGCTTCCATCCTGTCCTTGCATAGATGAGGTCTCCAAAACTGCACACAGTACTCCAGATGGGGTCTCACCAACTGTCTGTATAGAGGGATAACCACTTCCCTTTTTCTACTTGTGATGCCCCTTCCTATGCATCCCAGTATCCCCCTGGCTCACCTTACTGACTTTTCACATTGCATACCCACCTTTAGGTCATCTGATATGACTACCCCCAGGTCTCTTTCCATTTTTGTTGTTGTTAGTACCTCCCCTGTGATTGTGTACTCTTCTGCTGGGTTTTGTTTCCCAGGTGCATTACTTTGCACTTCTTTGCGTTGAATCTAAGTTGCCATATGTCTGACCATTTCTCCAACCTTGCCAAGTCCCTTCTCATCTTTTCTGCCCCCTCTTGTGTATCAACTCTGTTACAGATTTTTGTGTCATCTGCAAAGAGGCATACCTTTCCCTCCAAACCATCTGCAATGTCACCTATAAAGATGTTAAAGAGGACTGGACCCAGTACTGAGCCCTGAGGTACTCCACTAGTAACCCCCCTTTCTTTGGAATGTGTTTCATTCACTATTACCTTCCTTGTCCTGTTGTGCAGCCAGTTTGCTACCCAGACTACCACCCTGGGACCCACTCCTAGGCTGGCTAACTTGATTATTAATCTTTTGTGCAGGACTGTGTTAAATGCCTTGCTAAAGTCTAGGTAGGCCATATCCACAGCCCCTCCTTGGTCTATTACTTTGGTCACCCAGTCAAAGAAATCAATTAGATTTATCTGACATGACCTTCCTGCTGTAAATCCATGCTGCTTTGGGTCCTATGCCCCACTGGCCTCTAGGTACTCAACAGTTCTTTCTTTCAGAAGTGTTTCCATCATTTTCCCTACCACTGTGGTCAAACTTACAGGTCTGTAGTTTCCTGCTTCTGCCTTCCTTCCTTACTTTTCCTTACTTTTATTAAATACTCCTCCATCCCAAAATGTATTTTTATATTATTAGCTAGCCAGTAACTTAACTTAAAATTATTGGCCATACTATTCTCCTTTTGTATATGTATATCTTGAATTTTAAGCCTTATTTGTTCTTCTATAATTTTGTGCGGTGTCCTGTAAGCTTGGCCAATACATTCCAATAGTCCATACATTTTGATATAGGAATTAACAACTACAGTGCTAGGAAAAATGAAACCTCTAGCATTATGTTTGATTGCTTCCCCTAGACAGATCCTAGGTAATCGTTCTTCCTGCGTATTATACACCTTTATCCAATACAAGCATAATCTCTGTTCTATACTCTGTGTCATGGTAGTTTGACCTAGCTCTAGTTTAACTAGGCTAGAAGCCGCACTTTTTGGTAATCCCAATACTCTTTTAAAAAATCTATTCATGATCATTTCTAATTCTTGTACATTTCCTAATCCCCATATTTCTGCCCCGTATAAGAGTTGAGTCCATATTTTGGCATTTATTGCTCTTATAATTCCCTTTACTGATTGCCCTGCATATTTATAAGAAAATCTTTCCATTGATGGAATGAATCATTTAACTGTTCATGTAATATTCTTAATATGTTCTTTCCATTTTAAATTCCTCGTGTTATCCCTAAATAGCAAAATGTTATAACCTGTTCTATACTGACATTTTTACATTTCAAACTGTGTAATTCCCCCTGATTTGTCTTGTATTTATTAAATATCATATACTTAGTTTTCTCAAAATTTATCATCAATGATGCTTTTTCACAATTCTCATAAAATTTGTTTACACTTCTTTGTAGTCCTAGAAAACTAGTTGAGATTAGAACCAGATCATCAGCATACGCTAAATAGGGGCATCATCTATTCCCTAGCAAGGGCATGTGCAGCTCAGCATCATACATGTCTCCCATAACTCTATTCAAGAAGACATTGAATAGTATTCAGGACAAAACACATCCCTGTTTTACTCCTATGTTAGAGGGGAATTTATCAGTAATATCTCCTTCTTTATTATATCTCACCTTTGTATAGGTATCCTGGTATAATGTTTTCAGTATATTAATCATTGCAGTATCCATCTCACTTTCCTCCAATACTACTCAAAGTTTCTCTCAGTTTACTTTATCAAATGCAGCCTTTAGGTCTATAAAAATGCAGAATAGTTGTTGTCTTTTAACCCATGTGTATTTCTATATTAAAAATGTGCTAAAGTGTAACACTGATCTATAGTTGAATGCAGAGGCATGAAGCCAGCTTGTGTTTCAATTATTCTATTATTAGTTATCCACTTCAGTATTCTCATTTGGAGGATGTTTGTAATTAATGTCTGTGAGGTATCTATCAAGCTTATAGGTCTATAATTACTGGGGTTAGCCCTATTTCCCTTTTAAAAAATTGGTACAATGATGTTTTCTTTCCAAGTAGAAGGCATGTTTCCAGTCATTCGTACCAACATTCAGATAAACCCAACACTGTGGTTTGACTTGCCATTTTATAGGGAGGCTATATATCCCCTAATTAAAAAATAACTTATAGTCATAGATTTATAAGTAGAACATTTATTCATCTAGCACTGGGTTAAAAATGTAATGTGGAGATGCATATTGCACCTTATTGTAATACAGGGAATGGGTGTACTTGTGGCTATAATTCAATATAAGTTTCAGAAGCTAAGCAGGGTTGAGCCAGTTCATTAATTGGATAGGAGGCCAACAATGAACACCAAGTGCTTCAAGAAGTGGTGTTGGGAGCTATGTAGGGGGCATTCTCCCCATGGTTAAAAGTCAAACTGATGCCCCAGTATAGCGTTTGGGGAACAATGTGCTGTCTGAGGTGCCATCTTTCAGAAGAGATGTAAAACTGAGGTCCTGTCTGCCTGTTCTGGTTGTAGTTCAGGTGTGCATTAAAGATCCTGCAGCACTTCTAGAAAAAGTGGAATTTCCTTAGTGTTCAGGCCAGAATGTCCCCATTCACTAAACAACACAGCAACAACTTAACCTGCTTCAATTATTAGTTGGTCTGTGTCTCCCCCCAGGGATGAGACTGAAAACAAGAAGCATTTCTTTGCCCTCCTTTCCCAGTCAATAAAAAATAAAAATAACAATAATATGGGTAAGGTGATTGTTGCTGTCAATTAGTAAATGATGGCTGTAATTGTGAACATAAATGGTATATAATGGTCTATCATGTTTGTTTTCCTTATTGCATTTTGAATATATTATAGATCATGAGATAGCATCACATGACACTTCTGGCCAATCATGGCATTTGTTTGTCAATAAAGTTGTCTCATGTGCTGTGCCCAAGCAACAGGCTTTTCACTGGCACCAGCTACACCATAGAAGACATTTATTGTGTTCTGTGACAAAAAAGGTAATTTGAAAAAAGTTTGTATAATTCATATTAACTATATAACTTTATAGAGATCCTAGGAGGGCATCTTATATCTATTAGAGAGTCACTTGTGTCCTTGGGGCACCAGAATTAATCACCTTCAGTTTCACAGTCCAACAATCACAGCTCCATTGGTCAGCAGTGTGGGAATAACTATGACAGCCAGTTCCAACAAAATCCACACTCACCTCTGAGTTTTCAAAAGCTTTATTAAGGAGGGTTAAGAGGTGCCACCAAAATCCATACACCAACAGGTTGCTACTCAATAGACCCCGACCGGTTTCGTGCACTAGCACATCATCAGGGGGAACCTCGAGTCTGCAGCTCTATCACACTAAGAACATGTCAGGTGACACTCATACCCATAATAAGCTCTCCTGCCATCTCTAGAAAGTAGAGCTTTGTGGAATATGTACAGTAATTCTACCAGCAGAGTTCATACAGAATTGTGATTCCACTTCCAAAATGGTTTTCCAAATTTCCTTTTTTATTCTATGAAACTCTGAAAAGCATTTTTGTGTGAAACACAGATTAGGTAATCCATACCAAAAGTGAATTTGCAGTTTACGTAAACTGTGGAATATGGTTCTGCAGTTAATATTCCATATACAGCAGCTGGCCCAGTGGTGATGAGGGCTGAGGCATCTGCCTTACCTAGTACTGCACCTGTGACCCATGTTCAGGAGTTGACATGGGACCCTGGGGGTCAGTCGGGGAAGGAGAGGATTGCGGCATCTGGAGGACTGCTCTACTCTCCTGGGGAGGGTGATTTGTGGATTCCATGGGTCTAACAGCTCCCAGTAGAGACTGGGAGCACTGCAGATGGGGAGGCATGTAGAATGGGGGAGATGTGGCAGGATGTACTGTGGGCAGGTGTGGGAGCACGCCTGTTGCACGCTGGGCTCCGCTGCATGCCCATGCCTTAAGAAGGACCGGCAAGAACATAGGGAAAATCCCAGCCCCTGGGAGGAGGACAACAGGCCTTGCAAGTTGGCTCCCACACCCAAAGCCAGAATCTGCTCACTCAGGACCTCCACCTCCACTCCCACTCCAAGCTTGCTGTCTGGATTCTGAGAAAAGGTGCTATGGTAGGAGTGGAAGCCCTGCCTCGGGGGGTGAGGGTATGCAAGCCAGGGGGTCAGCAGGCTGGGTGGATAGCTGGAGTCTCAGAGGGAAGGCCACCTGAGTTGAGAGGATCTCAGGCCAGGCGGGAGAATGACAGACAACCCAGGGCTATGTTTGACAGAGAACCCAGTGGAGCTGGTGACTGGAGCGAAACAAAGTTAAAAAACCAAACATTCCATATTCAAAATTTTGGAATTCTGGTTCTGACAATTTCTGCTGAATTAGGCAGAATTTCTGGAATTCCGTCAAAAGCAGAATGTGACAATTCCATAGATCTCCACTATAAAGATGTATAATATGTGAATGATGCTTTATTGTGATGTAGGAAGTTGCACTAAGAATGCATTTTATATCTGAGACAGATTTTTGTATACATTTCAACAATGCAGAAAATGTATTTTGCATTAGCTGCAATAATCAGTATTAAAATTATTATTATAAAAACACACCATACTAATTAGTTGTAAAGACTGGTTTGAAGTTTGAAAAGATAGCTGCTTATCAAAATATTTGTATTAATTTTTTTACTATTTTGCTTCAGTGTTACCATTTTGTTTCTGCAGAATGGTGTACTCTTGATTTCAGGCAAATGTTCCTTGTAATTTATAATCAAGGATCACAAACAAAAGGGCTCTAGAAATGATGTATGAATAAGAATTTTTTATACCGTGTCTGTTTTTCCAGAATTTTTTATTTGAACAGTTCTTGCCAGTCCTTATGTCACAGAAACTGGAATTCACCAACCAGTACTAAAGCTACAGTATGCATGAAGAGAGGTTTCCAGCTTCTTGGGAAAGAAACACACTGACACTTGGCATTGGCAGGCTCAGATCTCATAACATCCTTCAACAAAAATGAATTTTGGTACAGTCCAGTCTATATTGCTGAAGATATTTGCATGAAAATATGCTTGTTCCTTCCACAGACTTTATATATCCTAACTGCTTCTGCCCTGACATTGTAATCCGCTGCTTGTGTTACCAGAATCATCTCCATTGTTTAGTTCAAGTCAGTTCAATTTATCAAAAACGTCTCAAAGTCATCAGATTGTTACATGCTTTTAGTTAAAATAAGGAAGACATAAGAATACACGTAGAATTAAAATCACTTTCTGATATCAACTTTAAAATAAATTTAAAAAATCACATTGGATTTGACAAATCCTTTGCATGCAAATTTAGTAGTCACATAGAGTACCATCTCATACAGAGACAATAGCTATTTTTCCATTAACTGGACCATTGCAACAGCTCCTAAACAAAGGTGTTACACATTTTTCCTTTTTCAAGAATAGCTCCATATATGCAAATAAAAGATGCTAAACCAACAATCTATAATACAGATCACAGATACACTAGCTGGTTTGGACAGCCACATTCCAAAAACTACCTCACCACTTTCTCTCCTGAACTAACCCCCAATCTAAGCTTACACCATGCATCTCCATTGCAGCAGGTTGTGATGTCATGATTAGAGGACGATGACTTCACTGCAGGTGTAAGCAACAAGAACAGATAATGTCTAAGGGCAAAAGTCCCAGGGCCAGATTTTCTAATGCTTGCGAATGCCACAAGCCCCAGACGTGCCGTACATATGGCGCATGAAGTTTGTGGCATTCACCCAGCCACTAATCAAGATTTTCCATACAATGAGCTGAGAGCAATAAATTAGACCAGCTTTTTGCTGGTCTAGCTTCCGTCAATACCAGGTACCCTTTTTATAAGGCTCGCACCAAACATTTGGTGCAAGCTGCCATAAATTGGGTAAACTGCCACAGCTACTTCTGACTTACTAAAATCAGCAGTTGCGGAAAAAGCCTTTGGCGCACCACCAGATTTACACTGTTGTGGTGCAAGGCTTGACAAGTCCTTCACTGCCATTTGAAAATCCAGCCTGCTGTTTTAATGAAAATGTCTTCTCTGATAATACATGGAAGGTCCTAAAATTAAAACTTTTAAGGAGTTCTGTGTAACTGAGTTTTGCCGATGCCAGCTGCGATTTGTTTGCTGGAAACAAGAAAATCTCATAAATTATTCTTTATGCACGTCACTCTTGTTTTTTGACGTGTCATCAGAAATTCTCCATGGAAGCACATAGAGGATAATGTATGGTCCTCTATTGGTAACCGGTCTGTTAACCGTCGAGAAGTTGCCAGGGTGACCGTGTAAACCTCGAGAGCGAAGCTCGAGAGGTTTACTTCGCATGGCAACCTCACGACGGTTAACAGTAACCGGTTGCCGATAGAAGGACCATACATTGTTTTTTATAGTGTATGGTCCCAAGAAAAAGGGAAAACAGCTCCTTACTTTTCGAAACGGAGTCACCGCCTCAGCTGTTCAGTCCTTCCCTTACCACTGCGCTTCCATCGGTTCCCGAGTGTAGAAAAAGGCACGCCCCGTTGTTAACCTATCAATGTGCTGTAGTATCGATAGGTTAACAACATTACCATGTCACATTGATGGTATAACAACCTTAGGAAATGATGATTTCCTAAGGTTAACAGCATTCTACCATACATTATAGACTTGTTGCATGTTTTCCATCTACTGTTCTATAATGTGTTTATGCTTTTGGTATTTGGAAATAAATGTTGGTAATAATGTCTGACTGATCTTATTATTTCAGCATATTAACTGTATGACCCTTTGAATCCTCAGTGTGACTGAATCCCAGAGCAAGACATGGTGGAACAGAATCAAACAGCATATCGTGTCTCACAATTCATCATCGCTGGCCTCCCTGGACTCCAAGACCAGCAGTCCCAGACTAACCTCTTTGCTGTTTTTCTTCCACTGTATGTAATTACAGTCACAGAAAACATAGCATTCATCCTGGCTATTACATCAGACCATGGACTGCGTTCCCCAATGTACATTTTAATTTGTAACCGAACTCTTTTAGACATCTTTATTGCTTCTGCTAGTATTCCAGAGATATTATACTATCTTGCAAGCAATGATACATCTAGTCCATTTGGTTCTTGCCTCACACAGATGACTTTCTGTATGGCTTTAATTTGGAATGGAAGGTTTAGTTCTAGGCACTATGGCCTATGATCATTATCAAGCCATATGCAACCCGCTCCATTTTCTGACCATAATGACCTGAAAGAATCTCAGATTTAGAAGTGGGTAGCCATCTGGGAACAAGTGACCACCAAACAGTGTAGTTCATGATAAATACAGGGAGGCAGTATAGCACAGTGGTTTAAGGCTCTGAGAAAATTTGGTGTCATTCAGCAGACCAGACCTGGGTTTGAATTCCAAAGCTTCTACTTGCATACTATGTGACCCTGAGCAAGCCACTTAACTTCCCTGTGCTCCCAGGTCACACCGGTAAAAAAGCTTTCAGCTTAGTGTGCTACTCCTGGTTAAACAACTAAAAAAAAACAAACTGTGTCAGCCATCTCTTTGTCACTAGCCAAGGGGAGAGGCACTGAAAAGGAGCAGGGAAATCCCAGCCTCCCCCACCCCAAAAAACACAGTAATTAGTGAGGTAAACACCAAGGTAGAGAAGTCATTAGGGAGCAGGACAGAGGTAAATGCAGAAAAAGGCAAAGGCAGTAAGGACAGGGATGGGGCAGAAAGGGGTAAGGCCATAACAAATTGGAGGGTGATGAGTACCAATGCCCATAGTCTGTGTAACAAGCTCCCTGAACTAGTGGCCTTGATGGAGGAGGGATGCATGGATATTGTGGCAGTCACAGAAACATATTACACAGAGAACCATGACTGGGATGTCAACATACCAGGATACACAATCTACAGGAGGAACAGGGAGAGTAAAAGAGAAGGAAGAGGAGGAGCTCTCTATGTAAGGGAAGGGATCAAAGCAACAGAACTAAAGAGCAAACAGGGAGCAGATGAGGCACTCTGGGTCTCCCTGGAGACAGGAAATGGCACCACAATCCACATGGGGGTTGTATACAGACCCCCATCTAAGGGGGAGGGAATGGACAAGGAAATGATAGAAGGTATCCTTAGAATGGCAGAAAAAGGGGAGATATTGTTGATGGGGACCTGAATATGCCAGATGTTAACTGTAGCACCTTTGCCGCAGGCACATCCAAGAGCAGGGTCATTCTTGATGCCCTACAAGGGGCATGCCTCAGACAGCTAGTATTGGAACCCACTTGGGAGGGAGCAATCTTAAACCTGGTACTCGCAAACAGGTACAGAGAAAGAATCTCAGATTTAGAAGTGGGTAGCCATCTGGGAACAAGTGACCACCAAACAGTGTGGTTCATGATAAGCACAGCCATAAAATCAAGCCATACAAAAACAAGAGTATTGAACTTTAGGAGGGTTGACTTTGGAAAAATGAGAGAGTGCTTTTGAAAAGCGCTAGCAAACAGGCAAGAAGGAGGGGTGGAGGAACAATGGGGAGTAATCAAAACAGCCATCACAGAGGCAAAAAGCCTTTGTGTAAAGCAAATCAACAAAACACAATGAAGGAAAAAACTGCTATGGTTCTCAAAAGAGGTGGCAGGGAAGGTTAAGGAGAAAAGGATAGCATTCAGGAAATATAAGGAAATACAGAAGGAGCAGGACAGAGAACTTTATCAGTTAAAGCAGAAAGAGGCAGGGAAGGCAGTCAGAATAGCAAAGGCCCAAACCAAGGAAAGGATAGCCAACTCTGTTAAGAAGGGGATAAGACCTTTTATTGGTACATTAGGGAGCAAAGAAATACCAAGGGAGGGATACTAAAGCTTAATAAAGGGGAGGGAATGTCGAGGGTGACAGTGAAAAAGCAAGGATATTGAACTAATATTTCTGTTCAGTACTCACAAAGGAAGAGGAGGGAGGAGGTGCCTAAACCAAACAAGAGAAACACTCTGGAGACGGGTAGAAAGAGGCACTTCCATGTTATCTGCCCCTTCCTGTGAGTCCACTCTTGAAGAGCTTTGTATCACCTGCAGACAGGCAGACTCTACCCTTTAGTCCATCTGCCATGTCTCCTACGAAGATGTTGAACAGTATAGATTCCAGCACTGACCCCTGTAGGACTCCACTAGTTACCTTGCCCTCCCCTGACAGAGATCCATTTACTAGTACTGTCTGGGTCCTATCTCATAGCCAGTTGCTGATCCAGTAAACTATCTTTTGTCCAACTCCTGAATGTTCCAGCTTGATGGTAAGCCTTCTGTGCGGTACAGTGTTGAAGGCCTTGCTGAAATCCAGGTAGACCTCATCCACTGCCCCTTCCTGATCCACTATTCTGGTGGCCCAGTCAAAGAAGTTCATCAAATTAGTGTAACAAGATCATCCTGCTGTGAAGCCGTGTTGCCTCGGGCCTACTTTTCTGGTATCTGTCAGATATACCACTAACTTTTTTTTTTAGTAGGGACTCTATAATTTTCCCTATGATGGATGTCGATCTGACTGGGCAGTAATTTCTTGCCTCCTTTTTGGTTCCACTCTTGTGCAAAGGCATAACTGTTGCTGTCTTCCAGTCCTGAGGTACTGTCCCACTGTCTGGTGACATGCGGAAGAGCTCCACCAGTGGTGTGGCCAGTTCCTCTGCAAACTCCTTCAATACTATAGAGTGTATGCCATCAGGCCCCATGGCCTTGTCCACCGTGAGTCTACTCATCTCTTCCAGGACCCTTTCCTGTGTGAAGGGGCTGGTGTCAAATCCCTGGACAGTGTGTTCTGCCAGTCCCATTGTGGGACCCTTGCTGCTCTTTTCTATGGTGAAGACAGAGCAAAAAGAAGTCATTTAGGGCTTGGGCCTTTTCTTCATCTTTCTCTGCTATCTTACCCTCCTTGGTTGCTATTTGGACTATCCCAACCTTGCTTTTTCTCTTTTCCCTCATGTATCTGTAAAAGGTTTTGTCCCCCTTCTTAACACCCTGAGCTATTTTTTCCTCAGTCTGTACCTTTGCCCTTCTGATTGCCTTCCCTGCCCCTTTCAGTTTATTCCTGCATTCTTCCCCATCTGCTTCAAATTTTCTTTGTTTGTTTACATTTTTCAAAAGCCTTTTTCTCCTTGATTTTGGTCGGTACATTATTTGTGAACCAGAGAGACCTCTTCCTTCTTTCGCACTTGCTGGTCTGCCTTGTGCAAGTTGTTGTTACTGAGTGAAGAGTAGCCTTTAAGGAATTCCAGCATTCCTCAACATCCCCCAAGTTCTTACCTTTCATTATGGCTGTGAACATAGTTCACATTTTGGAGAAGTTTGCTTTTCTGAAATCTCTTATCTTGATTTTGGTGTCACTAGTGTTCTCCATGTTGTTTACAGTTAACCAGATTGACCTGTGGTCACTGGTCCCCAGATTGTCTCCCACTTGTGCTTCCATGACCCTAGTGCTGCTTGTGAGCACCTGGCCCAAAATTGCTCTTTGATGCAAACCTGCCCCCCCCCACCAGTGCAAATAGGCTATCCCTGCTCCTATCTGAGGATGCAGTGTAAGATGACCAATCCACATCTGGCTGATTGAAGTCTCCCGCCAGCAGCAATCCACCCTTCTCTGCCATCCTCATGATGGTTTCTTTGAGCTCTTTGTCCACCTCAGCTTCATAGGGATGGGAGTCGGTAGATGACTCCCACCCGGATTGAGGTTTTGTCTCCGGCTCCAAGCATTAGCCAAAGTGGTTCTGCCTTACCATGACTGCCCTGGATTTCTGTTGCACAGATGTCCTCTTTTACATATAATGCCACCCCCTCCATTTTCCCCTTCCCTGTCTTTGTGGAGCAGCGTGTAGCCTGGGATGGTGACATCCCAGGTGTGGTTTCTGGTAAACAAGGCCTCTGTGACTGTTACCCAATCTAATTTTGCCTCTGCTACCATGGCTGAGAGATCTGGGATTTTGTTTGGTAGACTAAGAGCATTTATACACAATGCCTTCCATCCCTGTCTCTGTTGACCCGTTGTGTGATTACCAAGTTTGGGTTGTGAATTTTTGTAGCAATGCCTGTTCCAGGTCCTGTTGGTATGTATTTGTGCCATACTAGATGGTGATGGGGGAGTGGCAACTGGCAGCCCTTTTGATGCAAGGGATGCCCGTGCACCCCCCATCCTGTCCACTAGTTTAACAGACCAATGTGCACATCAAACTTTTGGCCAAGCATTCAGGTTCCTTCTTTAGTGAGGTGTAGGCTGTTTTGCCCGAAGAACTCCCACTCCCAGAAGTCCTGCAAATTTCCAACAAAGTGGTGACCTTTTCTTGACACCATCCCCTAAGCCAGGTATTAAGCTCTGAAATGTCCTCCTCCCTGACTTTCTGCCTGCTGTGTCCTTTTTTCCAGACCGGCAGAATTTCAGAGTAGGTGATACTGGATGAAATCTTAGTGAGTTTGTCACCTAGCCTACTGAGGTTTTGTTTTGTTTCCTCTAATGATTTACTGGCAAGATCATTTGTACCTATGTGGCATATGACCTGTGTGTCACGTTGCACGCCTCCAATGATTCTCTCAATGTGATTTGTATCTCTCCATGCTGACATTCTGGGGAGACACCTAACTGTAGTAGAAGTATGGTTCTCTTGAAGGTGAGTTCCTACAACCCAAATCATTGAGTCGCCAATTATTAGTACAGCTTTTCTATTCTCCTTTTTGGTGGTTTTAGTAGTTGAGTGCACATCTGGGTGCTGCTCTGGGTGCATAGAACCATCGACGCTTGGTGAACTAGTTGACTGGGGAGATAGTGCAATATACCTATCTGATGTTTGAATAGGATTATTACCTCCTACTGTTGAGATTTTGTTGACTTTTCTGTGAACCTGCTGCTAGCCTCCTGGTCTATTTATCCTCTGTGGAACAGGTGCTAGCAGAGTGTGCCTTGAAGCTGCAGGTGTTACGTTATTGCTCAGTGGGGGCTCCTATAGCACTGCATGGAGGTATTTTATCTCAGCTGATGTTTCATATAGATTAGCTTTGAGGTCCCTGAATGAGGAACATGTTGGACAGTGTCCTACTCTGTGAATGAAGGCTTTCAAAAAAAGTGTGCCACAGCCACTACAGTTTAGATAGTTCATGACGGCTATAATTTCCCACAGGTAATGGTGAGAGATATACCGTAGGTTGCCTTGGGAAATCTGTGGACGGAAGAAAAATATATATACTGCAACTATTTCTATGCTGAGCCAGATGCCAGTGTTTGTCTAAGGCTTGGCTCTTGCTCTGAGCGGTGAACAGAGCTCCAGGTTATGATAAATGTAGGTTGCTTTGGGCAATCTGTGGATGAAAGATAAAGATCAGTTGCCGTTGCCAGGAGCCATGAACTGAGGAACGTCTGTGGAAGAAGTAGAGGTCAAGGTTATGACAGAAAATATATCTATATATATAGATATATTTTTATCTTATCAGGTGTCTTCTTGTTCTATCTTGTTGTTTGCACTTTCTATGCTTCCACTTTTGTGCAGAGGAACAACTGTTGCCTTCCTCCAGTCTTGGGAACCTCCCCCAGCTTGAATGATAGGTTGAAAAGATCAGCCAGGGGCGCTGCCATCTTGTTGTTTAGTTCTCTCAGTAATCTAGGGTGAATTTCATCTGGTCCCATGGCCTTGTTTGTATTGAGTTTCTCTAGTTCCTTCATGACCCTTTCTTTTGTAAAGGAACCCAAGTATATTCTGACTCCTTCCTTGTGTGTTGCATTGCTGGGTCAGCATCCTTCCTCATCCTCCTCCTTGATGAATACAGAGCAGAAGTAACTGATGACGATTTCAGCCTTGTTTTTGTCATTTTCTGACATCTCCCCATCCACCCTTGTGAGTCTAACAGTACCTCCTGATATCTTTCTCTTCTCGCTGACATATCTACAGAATGTCTTGTCAACCTTTTTGATCTCTTTGGCTATCCTCTCATCAGTTTCTGCCTTTGCTGTTCTTATCATTTTGTTTGCTTCCTTCTGTGTCTCCTTGTATTCTTTGACCTTGTCGGATCTGGTTTGTTTGTATTTCCTGAAAGCCATTCTTTTCTCCCTGACCTTAGTGGCTACTTCTTTAGAAAACCTGAAGTGGGTTGTGGAGGTGTGGCACTGTGGTGGCCAATGCTGACACTGCATTGTTGGGCTTGGCAGTGCTCGGCCAATGCAGGGCCAGTGTCCTTATGACACTGATTCTGCAGAGTGCCACCAAGTTGTAATGATTTTGCCGCTGCAATCAGAGGCCACCTCATCATTGCAGTGTCAGCCATTCCACTGTAGTGAGAGAGTGACCAGTCATTGCAGGGTGGTACCTTGCCTGGTGTAACATTAATAGGAATGTGGTGGCTGTATGCCGCCACCTCAGAGGAGCATAGAAAGCTAACATGGGTGCCCAATCTCCCTGTCAGCATGCTCTTGCCCCAGTTCATTTGCCGATGGGGGAGACCACTCCCCATTGGCATAATGACCCTAATTTCAGTTGTGTGCTGAGGGGATGCCCAATCCCCCTTGGCATCATGCACCCCCCCACACATTTCTGTGCCAACAGGGGGCCCAATCCCCATTGGCTTCAGTATCCCCCTTGCCAGTTCTAGTTGCCAATGGGGAAGCCCACTCCCCATTGGCATAATGGTCCCCAATGCTTTCATGCCTGTGCCAAGGGGTGCCTAATCCCCCTCGGCATCATGCATGCCCCCCCACCTGTTTCTGTGCCGATGGGGGCCCCAATTCCCATCGGCTTTGGTTCCCCTCCCTGAAAATGCAGGTGGTACACTGGGAGCCCACCACAGTGTACCAAACACACCTGCGAAAAAAGAAAACCAACCTACGTTGTCCATTTGTTTTTTTTTACCTGTAAATTAGAAAACGGGTCCGTCAAAGTGTCTCTGGTACCTCGCCACCAACCGCGCCAACCTCTGCATACTGTACCTCCCCACACCCCTGCTCACCCCATATCTTACCTCCGAGCCCTGTGCGATGATCTTCGTGGACTGGGAACACTCTGCACTCTTTAAAGCTGCCCGCGAACTGAAGAAATGCTGGTAAGCTGTATAATGGCATAAATAGGGTTTTTTTCAACTTTGGTACTTATCTCAGGCATTTTTGGGAATTTTGGCACCAAATTTTCAACATGGGTTATTGGGAATTTAGTCACTGTCATGGCATTATTCAGTCCCAAAAGGTGATTTTGTGGTCACTGCGCGGATTCACCTTTCAAGACTGATCAACAAACTGACAGTGCCACTGTTCATGAGGTGGGCTCTCAAAAAGCCTATGTTGCAACCTTGGTGAAAAAATCCCCAAAATGACTGTTTTTTTAGCGTGTGTTGCACAGTTTCCACACGCACTAGTAACTTCGCAAATTTGTAATATTTTCAATCCAGATTTTCAACACTGGCATTTTCCCACACCTCTTTATGAACAATATGTATGTATATTCAGCCACTATCATGTAATGCACATTTCATGTATTTACTGTTATTACCTACCTGTATTGTACATTGCTTAGTCTATATGTATTAGGACCTCCTTGTGAATGAGCTTGCTCAATGGAGTTTTCCTGCAATAAACTTGAACTTGAATATAGCTGTCATTTTACACATACTTGCCAAAATGTGTTTTCGCACTTCCAGCACAGAATAGCGCAGTCACTGTGGGAAATCAGTGTTTGGGACAGATTAAGAAAATGACAGTGACACTGTTCATAAGCATAGGTCCTAAAATGCCATTGTTGAAAATTTGGCGATGAAAGTCCATTAAATGACTGTGTTACAAGTGTGCGTTGTGCAGTTTCCACGCACCCTTGTAACTTCGCAAATTTGTAATATTTTCGTACCAGATTTTCAACACTGGCACTTTTTCACACCTCCTTATGAACAGTACAGCTGTCATTTTTCACATCCTGGCTGAAATGTGTCTGTGCACTTCCCTCACTTTAGGAAATCAGTGTTTGGGACAGATTAAGAACGAGTGAGTGAAAGAGGGGGAATGAGCAAGCTCAATGGAGCTCTGTCGAGACTGCTGCAGATTTCTTTGTGGGCAGAAAAAGGCACCAATGCAGGCAGGAGCCCAGTACAAAAGGGCAGTCTGCAGCTCCAGGAGAAACAGAACGAGCGAATGGGGGGGGGAGTGAATCAGCTCAATGGAGCTCTGCCGGGACTACTGTGGATTTCTTTGTGGGCAGAAAAAGGCAGGAGCCCAATACAAAAGGGCAGCCTACAGCACCGGAAGAAACAGAATGAGTGAGTGAGAGAGGGGGAGAGAGCAAGCTCAATGGAGCTCTCCTGGGACTGCTGCAAATTTCTTTTTGAGCAGAAAAAGGCTCCAACGCAGGCAGGAGCCCAGTACAAAAGGGCAGCCTGCAGCACTGGGAGAAACAGAATGAATGAGTGAGTGAGAGCGGGGGGAGTGAGCGAGCTCAACAGAGCTCTGTCGGGACTGCTGTGGATTTGTTTGTAGGCAGAAAAGGCAGGAGCCCAGTACAAAAGGGCAGTCTGCAGCACCGGGAGAAACAGAACGAGCGAGTGAGAGAGGGGGAGTGAGCAAGCTCAATGGAGCACTGTCGAGACAGCTGCAGATTTCTTTGTGGGCAGAAAAAGGCACCAGTGCAGGCAGGAGCCTAGTACAAAAGGGCAGCCTGCAGCACCGGGAGAAACAGAATGAGTGAGTGAGAGGGGGGAGAGAGTGAGCTCAATGGAGCTCTGTTGGGACTTTAGAGTTGCCCACCCTCCCGCTCAGGGTCCTGTGTGGTCCTACATTACAGCAGGGTCCCTGGAGTTGGAGACAAAGCAATGACTGGATACTTTTAGGATTGCTATAATAATACAGATTTAGTTGTTCTGTTTATTTCTCTAACTGAGCTAAGTACTGAGCTATACTGTTAGGATTGCTGTAATAATACATATTTATTTGTTCTGTTTATTTCGCTAACTGAGCTGAGTAACACTTGGAGTGCAATAGGATTTCTAACTGGGCTAAGTGAAACTATATGAGAGCTGAGAACAAAAGGCATGGTAGCTGAGGGGTGAAAACCGGACAAGAAGGCTGTAGGGTTGCTACAGTAATACAGTATCTAATGGATGAGATTTGAAACAGAATTAACCTGGTCAGCAAGGGGGCAGTAGGGAGACTAGTGTGGGGGTAACAGGAATTTGAGTAACTAGGGGCCCAACAGTTGTAGTAGGGTACACAAACTGGGAGTAAGAGCCCGTAACATAAGATGGGGGCCAAAATGGGGCAGGTGCCGCATGTCAATTGGGCGGGCATCTTTGGAAGGGTTGTGGGGTGTGCAGGGTGTGGGTCTGCCATGATCCTCGACTGGGCTTGAAGAATGGGGGGGTGTATGGTCTGTATACAACTGGTTAGTTTGAGGGAGGAACTGTGGAGGCTAGGGAGGAGTCTAAGTGGCAGGGCAGATGAGTATGGTAGGCACCCTGTCTGGGGGGAATAGGGGATGGCAAGGGGGGATGCGGGAAGAACAACTAGGGACTGAAACTGACCCCAGTATCAGAGGAACTAACAGAAAAGAGAGGAGAAGGGAGGGGGTACCAAGGCAAGGATGGGCCTCCTGATGGGGGAGGAAGAGACAATGAGGAGTACCAGGGGGGAGAGAGCAGATGGCTGTGGGTAGGGAGGGACCAAGGGTTGGACCAGGTGGGCATGGAGGGGAACAAGGAGGAGGAGGAACCAATAAGGGGAAGAGATGTAGGAGGGGTATCAACTAAGAATAGATTCAAGCCTCTGCTATGGGAGAGAGGGGGGGTGCAGGAACATACTGAGGGGTGGAGGACAAGCAGGGCATGAGAGGGATGGCATCAGCTAGGGGAAGAGATAGCGAGGATGAAAGGGTAGAAGGGGGCTAGTAAGGAAGAAGGGGTGATTGGAGGACAGAAGGCTACAGGAAGGGGGAAGGATGGGAGGGGCATCACTTTCAGGGTCGAAGGGAATGGGGGCTCTAAATCGACAACAATGGGGATAGGAGAAGGGCTGGAAATCAGCAGGGTCGGAGAGGAGGTCGACATGTGAAGCCCAGTAGGAAGTAGTTAGGCTGGGAAGGGGTTCAAGGGGGATGGGAGGAATAAGGCAAAGAAAAGGGGTGAGACGGAAGTAGAGGGTACAGATACAGAAGTCACAGAGGGTGCACCTGGCTGGGGTAAGGGGCAGGGAAGAATGAATACTCTGGTAGTGAAAGGGGCATTAGAAGGGAAAGGGGGTAAGGGACAGGGGGAGTACTTGTCCTGGCGGATTCTATACTGAAAGGGGTGAGATGGGGCAGAAGGAGGGGAAAGGCACAACTGTATTTGGGTTGAAACTATCCCTGGGTTGACTGCAGGAGGGGCAGGGCAGGCACTGCTCAAGTGTGCAGCGAGGGGGAGGAGGAAATCTCATTTAGTGTTGCATGTGGGTAGAAACAACTTGGTGGGGTAGACTGTGGAAGTAGTGAGGGTGAGTTTTGAGGAGTTGGGAAGGCAGTGTGAGGGGGTGGGAGTCGGTGGCATTCTCGGAGGTACTCCCGCTAACATGTGCAAGCACGGGGAGGAAGGGGAGGATCGAGGAGTTCAATAAGTGGCTGAGGGATTGGTGCCACACCAAAAATTATGGGTTAGTGACTAACTGGGGTAGAGTATGGGGGAATAGTGACTTGTATGTGGTAGACAGGGTACACTTGAGCAGGAAGGGGAAGGGAGTACTAAAGGCAGGATTAGAGGGGTATATCTCTACTAAGGTGGATTTAAACTAGTGGGTGAGTGGCCAAAAGACTGAGGTTGGTAGAAAGGTCTGGACAGGGGAGCCTAATGAGCTCACCCCCCAGATATAGGTATAAGGCAGAGGCGTAGAAACCCCGGGAGGGGGCAGGCAGAGTGGTCTGAGTGTAATACAGAAAGCACCACCACCCGGTAAGAATAAGGACGAGCAAGGGTGCAGACTACCTGGAAGAAGGATACAGGCCAAGAAGAAGAGTGAGGAGAAGGAAGGGTACAGGTGGAAGGTGGTCTCTCTCAATGCAAGAAGCCTGGGGAACAAAATTGCAGAGCTTCAGGCTTAAGGCTTCTTTCAGAGGGGATGGTGGACATTGCTGCAGTGACAGAGACTTGGGAAACAGAGTACCATGATTGCGACTTGGCTGTCCCGGGACACAGGATATACTGGAGGGATTGAGGGGTTGGAAGGGGGGGTTGCACTCTATGTGAGGGAAGGGGTCAAATGCATAAGGGATGAGGGAGAAGAGAAGAGGAGAGGACACAGGTGCATTGGGTGCAGCTCCTGGACTCCCAGGGCAGAAAGCTGAGGCTGGGAGTGGTGTGCAGACCACCGGCCCAATCTGGGGAACTGGATGGGGAGTTCGCAGTGCAGATAAGGAGAGTGTGTAGAAGGGGGAGTGTGAGGATAGTGGGGGATTGTAACGTACATGGGGTTGACTGGAGCAACCTGGCCACTAGTAGTACCAGGAAGCAGGTGCTTCTTGGTGGATTCCATGATGGCCTTGTGACACAATTGGCAAGTGGGCCTACAAGGCTTGGTAGCACTCTGGACCTAGTACTGGCAAATGGGGAGGCGGTAAGGGAGGTAAGGGTAGAGGACTCACTAGCGGGTAGCAACCACCAAACAGTGTGGCTCATTCTCAAGCTGGTCAGGGAGACAGGAGGCATGGGCACTAAGGTGGTGGACTTTAGTAGGGTGGACTTTGGGATGATGGGAGCAATACTGCAAGGAATACTCCAGGATATAAGGCCAGGGATGGATGCAGAACAAAAGTGGGGAGTCATAAAGACTAGGCTAATAGAGGCCACAGTAGCCTGCACCAGGGCCAGGAGTAAGAAGAGCAGAGCCAAGAAACCATGCTGGCTGAACAAGGAAGTGCTGCAAGGGGTGAGGGCAAAGATGGTTGCATACCGGCAGTACAGGAGAACAGAGAAGGGAGAGGATAAGGAGACTTACGGGAGTTGGTCAAGGGAGGTGGCCAGGAGGGTGAAAAAATCTAAGGCCTCCAGGGAATTAAGGTTAACACAGGGCATAAAAGGAGGGGAAAAGGACTTTTTTAGGTATGTCAGGGACAAGAGGAAGTTCAAGGAACATATTGTGAGGATAAAACGGAGAGGAGATTGGGTGGAAGGGGGGGGAGGAGCAAGTGGAAATTCTAAATAAGTTCTTCTGCTCCATTTTAACTAAGGAGAGGGATGGATGGTCCACTACCAGCATGGGCTGGGGGGTGGGAATGGAGGGGAGGAGGTGACAGACAAAGTGATCACAGGGAGTAGGGTGTTAGAGAGGCTGAGTGCAGTAAGGGTAGACAAGGCACCAGGTCCCGATGGCATCCACCCCAGAGTGCTGAGGGAGATGACGGAGCTGTTGGCTGAGCCACAGGCAGATCCGTTCAACACCTCCCTGGAAATGGGGTGTGTGCCCCCCAGGACTGGAGGGTGGCCCATGTGGTGCCCATACACAAGAGTGGGCCTAGGGAGGAGCCAAGAAATTATTGGCTGGTCAGTCACATGTCCATAGTGGATAATCTTATGGAGGCAATACTGAAGGAGAGGCTGTGGCATTCCTAGAGAGTAATGGCCTTCAAGATGGGCGGCAACATGGGTTCATCTCAGGGAGGTCTTGTCAAACCAACCTAATAGAGTATAATGACTGGGTGACAAGGGAGTTGGACAGGGGCCATGCAGTACATGTCCTGTACTTGGACTTCAGTAAGGCCTTTGATACAGTGTCTCATGGGAGACTGGGGGAAAGTTGATGGCAGTGGGGGTGGGAAAAAAGTGGACTAAATGGACAGAGAACTGGTTACAGGGGAGGGTGCAGAAGGTGGTGGTGGGGGGAGCTCTCGGCATCTAGAGCAGTGACAAGCGGGGTGCTGCAGGGGTCAGTTCTGGGCCCGGTGATATTTGGGCTCTTTATTTCCAATATAACACATGGAGTGGGGAGCAGGGTTAGTCTGTTCGCAGATGATACCAAATTGGGGGCAGTAGTAGACAAAGAGGATGGATGGGAAAAACTGCAGGGGGACCTAACCAAACTAGAGACATGGTCAATGGAGTGGCAGCTAGGATTCAACGCAGAGAAGTGTAAGGTAATGCATTTCGGGGCTAAGAACCGGAAGAGGGACCATTGGTTGGGTGGGGTGAGGTTGGGGATCACAGAGGAGGAGAAGTACCTAGGGTTGTTGGTAACTGGGAGCATGAACAACTCGGCCCAGTGCGGGAGAGCAGCAGCGAAGGCAAACAGGATGCTGGGGTGTATTGCAAGGGGGTTCTCATCCAGACACAGGGATGTGATCCTACTGCTCTACAGATCATTGGTCAGACCGCACCTGGAGTAATGTCTGCAATACTGGAGGCCATACCTGAGGAGAGAGAGATAAAGTTACTGGAGATGGTGCAAAGGAGGGTGAAATAAATTTTAAAAAGGGATGGAAGGAAAGGCATATGAAGTTAGGCTGAAGGAGCTGAACATGTACACACTTGAGGAGACGAGGGATGGGGGGATATGACTGAATCATTTAAATACCTGAGGAAGTAAATAAACCTAGCACTGAGGGGGTGTTTAAACTGAGGATTGGAAGAGAGACAAGGGGGAATGGACTAAAGTTGGAAGAGGGACATTTCAAGAGGGAAATAAGGAGGCACTACTTCACTGAGAGGGTGGTGTCTAGTTGGCATGAGCTGCCAGAGGAGGTGGTAACATGTAGGACACTGAATAGCTTTAAGAAGGAGTGGGATAAAGCAAAAGGAAGAGTTAGGGGGCAG
Organism: Neoceratodus forsteri; assembly: GCA_016271365.2. NCBI lineage: Eukaryota > Metazoa > Chordata > Ceratodontiformes > Ceratodontidae > Neoceratodus > Neoceratodus forsteri. Next base: position 72,796,241 of record JADMNL010000033.1, read on the forward strand.
GGGCTGGGATAAGTGGGGGGGAGGAATTGAGGGGGAGGAGGCTTAGGCAGCTGCAATCTAGGGTGCTAGCTGCACACTCGGGAAGACTTAGATAGACCGATTGGTCTGTTCTGCTGGCAGATTTGTATGTTTTATGTAAAATCACAGTGACTCTGTTTATGAGCAGAGGTCCTAAAAATGCCTATGTTGAAAATTTGGTGACAAACGTCCATAAAATGACTGTTACAAGCATGCATTATGCAGTTTCCATGCACCCTCGCAACTTCGCAAATTTGTAGTATTTTCACTTCAGATTTTCAACATTGGCATTTTCTCAGACCTCCTTATGAACAGTGCAGCTGTCACTTTTCACATCCTGCCCAAAATATGTATTTATACATCTGGCACAGAATAGCGTGGTTGATGTAGGAAATCAATGTTTGGGACAGATTAAGAAAAACATACTGACAGTGTTCATGAGCAGAGGTCACAAAACACCTATATTAAACATTTGGTGAAATAATTCCACTAAATGACTGTGTTACATGCATGCGTTACACAGCTTCCACGTATGCTCAGAAGTTCGAGCATTTTTAATATTTTCACTACAGATTTTCAACATTGCCATCTCTTCTCACCCCCCTATGAATGGTACAGCTGTCATTCTTCACATCCTGCCCCATCTGTGTTTTTGTACATCTGGTGCACAATGACACGGTCACTGTGAGAACTCAAAGTTCGGGACACATTCACAAAACCACAGTGCCACTGTTGATGAGAAGAGGTCCCAAATGCTTTCATGAAGTGGGGGTTACAAAAAGGCCATGTTCAAAATTTGTAGTGCAAATACCAACAAACACCCGGGGTATTAGGGTTTCTAACCATTACACCCCACTCTGTACAGACCAACAGGCATCAGGGGTGTGCCTTTGGATTGCTGACTGTAATGCTCATGCCATTCCACCCCCACCCTGCAGCCAGTGACAGGCATTGAGGTGTGCCTTGGACTCTTAGGTCCCAGAGTTCACCCCATTCTCCTATATTGCACCCATTTCAGCGTATGTCCTTATGGAGTGGGGTGACTGTAAAGGCGAACACCCCAAGGCACACCTCAACGTTTGTCTGTGTCTGCAGGATAGGGAGAGGTGAAATGGCATGAATGTTATGGGCGACAACCCAAATGCATACCCCAATGCCTGTCCATCTCTGCAGGGTGGAGGTGGGGTTGGCGTGAAGTTCACTATTTCATAGCCATTCCTTCTCTGCATCTTACTGCTAATATCAGCAAACAAATATTCGGCATTGACAAATGCTTTTTGTGAAGTCTGCTCATCTAAAGTGTATGACTTTTGTTTTGGAGTGCTTTGTGTCTGTTTTTGTCTTGACCTGGAACCACAGCATACAGTGGCCACTGGTTCCCAGGTGGTTCCTGTCCTCTACCTCTGTGATATTGTCCCCGTTTGTTAGTAGCAGCTCAAGGACCACTCCCCTCTTGTTTTGTCCTTTACAAGCTTTTTCAGGCCCAATATGTGCAGGGCCACTAGTAAGTCCTTGCTTCCGGTTGAACTCATTGCATGTGTATCCCAGTTTACATCAGGTAAACTGAAGTCACACAGTACAATCACTTCCCCTTTATCACTCATTTTTTGTAAGTTTTCCAATATTTCCTTGTCTCCCTCCACACTTGTTGCTGGGGGCTGGTAGAATGCTCCTGAGTTGCTGTTCCATTGTTTGCCTCTAGAGTGACCCAAAGTGACTCTGTTTCAGTACTGACATTTTGAGACATAGTACCTTTTATTCCCTCTCTTACATACATAGCTACCCTCCCTCTTTTCTGCCAATTCTGTCCTTCTGAAATAGACAGTATCCTGGTATAGTCGTGTCCCAGTCACGGTTATTGTTGAACCATGTTTCTGTGATGGCAACCAAGTCCAGATCAGCTTCAGAGATGACAGCAGTGAGGTCCACTATTTTATTTGTGAGACTCCTTTGAGTTTGTGAACATAGTTTTCCATGCATGGTCAACCCCCGTTATGGTGCCCTGTTGTATGTTTGAATGATTTATTGTCGTGTCCTCATCTGATAGGTTGATTTCCTCCATTGCATTTGTACCCCGATTTTTTCATAACTTGGGGAGAGGTAGCAGATCCATACATTGCTGCTGTCCTCTCTCCAGTGTTTAGCTTAAATGGTTCATGGCTATGTCCTGTTTCTGACCAACAGCCCGCACACCTTCCTGAGTGAAGTGCAGATGATCGAATCTGAAGAGCCCTCTGTCCCAGAAATCATGCCAGTTTCCTATGAAGAGGTGACCCTTTTCTTGGCACCAGCTCTGGAGCCAGTTGTTCAGCTCATCAATTTGCTCTTTCCTTGTCCTATCTATACTGCCTCCTTTCCCCCATACTGGTAGGACATCGGAGAAGGCAATGTTTGAGGAGTGTGTCACCTAGGTGAGAGAGGTGCTATTCTATCTCTTTGACCATCTGATTTCCAGATCGTTAGTACCTATGTGGATGAAAACAGCAATGCATTTACCTTCTCTTTTTATTAACCTACAGGTATGTATGCGGTCGGAGTCCCTTTTTGCAGAGGTACTGGGTAGACATTTAACCATGACCTCCAGCTCCACACACTGCTGAATGTGTGATTCTACTCCTCGAATCATAGAATCACCTACAATCAGAACTTTCCTTAGTTCCTTATTAATAAATGCCTTTGCAGTGCTTTCCTTGCTCTTTCCTGTTTCATGCCCTATCCGGCGGTGTGTGTTATTATACCCCTGCTTGTTTTCCATGGCTAGAGGGGTGTATCTATTAGTTGTTTGGATTTGTGCCTCCTGGTATGGAGACTGCTGTTGAGGCCTATGTGAAGCTTTCCTGCCCCGCTTTACTACCTGCCATTCTCCTAGAACAGGGGTGGTCAAGTGGCGCGGAATGACCTCCTGGTGGAGATGGTGTGGTGTATAGGAGGGCTGCTGCTGAGGCCTGTGTGATGTTTTCCCCCCTTTACAATCTGCCATTCTTCTGGAGGAGGGGCGGTCAAGCGGTGCGGAATGACCTACTGGTGGAGATGGTACAGTGTACAGGGGCAAGCAGGTATGTGGTTTCTAATGACACTGTGGAGATGATTTATTTGGTTCCATGCCTCTTTAAGTTGAGCTTTCATATGTTGTACTGTCCAGCAAGTGAGGCAATGTCCTAGTGCCTGAATGCGTGCGCTCTGAAAGGATGCAGTGCACCCCTTGACAGATGATGATGTCTATGGTCTATTAGGGTGCCTTTGAGGATAAAAGAAAGTAGAGGTAGTAGTATATGGAAACCAATACACTACTGTGTAATACATTATGGTCTGAAAGAAAAGAAAAGTAAAGAAAAGAAAAGAAATATTTTTTTTTTATGAGTTGTGCTGACAGTACCCTCTGTTGTGTCACCCAAACACGTCTGGCCTGCCAGATATAGTAATGAAATACAGCAAACACAATATATAAAGTTTCAGCATTATATTTGCCTCACCCTCTAGGGAGAGAACCATAGATTAGTCCTGAATAAGTCAGGTTCTAAAATAAGGGATCAGCCCATTCCTTAGCTACGAAGTCCCACAAAGGTTTGACATACTCACATTCTATGAAGAGGTGCTCTTGTGTCTCTAGTGTCTGAGAGCAGGAGTCTCTGGAACAATATCTATCAGATAACTGCTTATACACATTGTTGTTCTTAACACTAAGTCTGCCAAAGTTACCTAACCATAACAGGTCCTAAACATAAGTAGGTATTCTTGGGTTTAATGGCTGCCAAATTACTCCCAGGATCTTATCTGACAGGCACTGTGGGTATAAGACCTCTTCCTTCCTTTCAGCCTGTAATATGGTACTGTAAATAGTTTTCCTGTCCACTATTTGGAGCTGAATGGCTGAGATGCTCCATTTCATGAAATTTTTCAATAAATCAGACCCATATTTAGGTAACAGGGTTATCCTATTAAGGAACCTAGGCTTCCCTTGAGCCCATGAGGAAATGCAGGGATTCAACCATGACATTACTAGTGGCTTCCATAGGGTATTGCCTGGTTTTAATACCCGGCCTATGTTGCAGCGAGCAAATATACTACCAAAAAAAGCTACAGGGTGTACCATGTAAGTTGCCACCTCTTTTATAGTCCTGAACATCAGTTCCCTTTTTATAGGATTGAGCCTGCTTCCCCCAAAAGCCTGAAAAAATACACTGTCTCCTCAGATTCGACAGGAGTTGCTTGTATGCTATTCTGGCCCTCGGTCTCATTCTCGTTACTTCCAGTCTCCAGGGCTTTAGTGTCCACCTAATTACTGAGATCAGTAGGCCATGGGTGATCACCAGACAGGGGGTTGGAGTCAGTCTGTTCTGGGGTAATAGTTTTTTTTTTTTTATTTTAGTCTTTGGTAACTGGGTAAGACCCACTAGGCACAGGTGCCTGTTTCAGGGGCGATCTGGGAGCACTGAGCGGTTAAGTGACTTGCTCAGAGTGACACCGTATGTAAGTGGAGGTTGTGAGAATCAAACTCAGGTCTGGTCTGCTGGATGTACCAAGCTCGTTCACACCTCGTTCCTCTAACCTCTAGACTATACTACCAGCCAATAGAGGCAAAGGTTTCTCTAGCAGCCCGTAGGCTCTGGTGTGCAACTCTCTTCACCTGTATTTTTTGGGCATTGTTAATCAAGCCTTCATGAGAAGGGCAATCCTCCCTGTTGTTAGAAGCCCCGGGACACCTGCCATATGCATGACCAGTCTTTAGAAACATAATTAATTTGTTACTAAAAGCTGGTTGTCCAAATACAGCAATAGCATTTGGGCATTTGCACACTGTTTATAGATAGTCACGTCAAACAACAATACACAGACAAGATTACAAAAGAAAGCTTGCACTCGTGTGCAAGCAAATGCTTCCATCTTCCCTACAAGTTGCAGGGTCTTCTTACCTTACTGTCCGCACTACTCTTTGTTACCTAAAGAGCAGCTGACACCTTCAGGAGAACTTTAACAAAACATAACATTTAGACACAATTCAGCTTATATTTCATTTTAGGCCTGTATTCCTCCTCCTCCTCCCCATTATTTATTACTTATGTAATCTGCATGAAAACAGCAATCTTGTTCTTGAAGTGTTCATTTATTTCTGTTGCTTTCACCATACCGGAAGTCACATTGCACTGCTTATGACATCACAGTTGCTACCATGGAAATAGATTGTGATATCACAACAGAGAATTATGACTTGAAGTAGGAATAATAAGCTATAGAGGCAGGTAAACTTTGAGATATAAAGACTATGGCCCAGATATTCAAAAGGGTTGCGCCATGCGCAATAGGGTTCCGCCTGCGCAAGTCCGAACTTGCGCCATTCTGCGATATTCAGCAGGAGGCGGTTGCGCCACTGAAAACAGGCTGAGCAACAGCACAATGCAAATGAATGCATGCTGAACTGGAGGGGGAAGAACCATGCATAAACTGCACAGCCCGATATTCAGCCAGGCTGTGCACAGTTGTGCAGGCGCAACCCCCAACCTGCGCCTGCACCACTTTGAGCAAAAAAAAAAAGGCTTAAGTGAGGGCCACCACAGGAAGCTGCTGCATTGAGGTGCAACACAGCAGCTGCCACCTGTGGCTATTTCAACCGCTCTCTTCTTTGCAGCCAGTCGACGCTGGCAAAACAGTGTAAACCACACCACCACCCCCACTGGCCCGATCGCAGGCATAGTTTAATCCCCACAACCCGATCACGGGCAGCAATGTCTCCCCAACACATCCCTGGTGGTCCAGTGGACCGTAAATCGATCGCGGGATGGAGTGAAAAAACACCCCGAACACATCCCTGGTGCCTGGTATCCCCACCCCACCCACCGAAGCCTCACCCCCGCTCCCCGGCAGCCAGCAGGCGGCAGCATCCCACCCGCCAGCCGCCCCGCCACCCGCCGACTCAGCGCCGGTGGGGCGCCTATTGGTGCAGAGCAGAGCGGGCGCGGAGCCCATAACAGAGAAGATGTCTAGTTTTGTGAATGAATGGCTCATTCACAAAACTGACTGTCTTTGAACGGTATGGCTGCACGCCCATTGGCTTTTGCTCTGCACCACTGGTGTGCAGCTCCTCATTGGTAGTCAGTCGGCGGCGTGTGGGTGGGATGCTGCCGCCCGCCACTGCCGGGGAGCGGGGTGGTGAGGCTTCGTGGGTGGGTGGGTGGGGACACTAGCACCAGGGATGTGTTCGGGGTGTTTTTCACTCCATCCCGCGATCGGGATTTACGGTCCACTGACCACCAGGATGTGCTGGGGAGACACATTGCTGCCCACGATCGGGCTGGTGGGGGAATTAAACTATGCCCGCGATCGGGCCAGTGGGGGGTGGTCATGGGGAATTTACGCTGTTTTGCCCGCAATCGGGCTGCAGGGGGCATCGGTCCCCAACGGCTGCTGCCTGGCAGGGCGCCAGGTGCAAGTCCTCGGGGATCGGCGCACCTGCTTGCTAATGGCATGCAAATGGGGCCATAATCAGATGCAAATGCCCCCCCCCGTGCCTTGCATGAATTATGGCCCCATTTGCATGTCACCTTTTGAATATCGGGATTTTGCACGTGGCGCAATGATACTTGCGCCACCGCAAGTTGAATGCTCCACTCTGACCACTTGCGGTGGCGCAAGTTCCACTGCGCCATGCACAGTGGCTGTGGGGTGATATTCAAAGGAGTTGCTCAATAGCACAGCTCCTTTGAATATCGCTCCGTCCACACCCCTGCGCAACTATTTTGTGCAGCGCAAGGGCTTGAGCCACAAAATAGCGCAGTTTGAATATCCAGCCCTATGTATTCATGCACACTTCCTCAGTAATAAATAATATTGTGGATAAAAATCTATAAATACATATGGAATCCAGGCAGAATTGTACCTAAATATTGTGTTTTTCAAAGTTTTCTTTGAGGCATCAGCAGCTTTTTAAGTCTTTCTGTACAGGCACACAGTCTGACTCTTTCCTTTGGAACCAACTCTTTCAGAAACCCCAGTGAAAAGACAGTGAGCAAACCTGAGCAAGGCATTATTCCCTCTTCCTGTAAATTAATGTTATTGGCTGTAGTCAATTCAGACCTGGAATTTGGGTGAGGCCTACAGCATTTTTTTAATATTATCTGACGTCATAGATCTCTGGAACGTAACTTCCTCTCAGAGATTATTTAACATCATAAACAATGTGACTGGACTCAATTGAGACACATGGCTCAATTTTCAAAGAGCCCTTAGAGCGATGCATGTTGCATTACTCTAGGGCTGCAGCAAACTCCAGGTGCATCACGAACCTTGCATCCACTTTTATAAAAGGGGGGGTGGTTCCAGTGCCAATAACCCCAGAGTTGCCACAGCTGCAGACTAGTGCCTAGCATTTGGCACATCTGCGGGAACTGCCATCTGGATCTGGCCCCACCACCTACAACACTAGAGGAACCTGGATGGTCGGCAGTTGGTGAATCTGCATGCCAGGAGGGGGCCAGTGGCAAATGGAAAATGGGGTGCCATAGGGGTTATCAGAGAGATAGTGGGCATGAAAAGGTGTGATTTGGCATCCAGTGGGGGTGCCTTTTGCAGAGTCATACAGCTGATGGGATGTGACTACTTCACGGGGGGTCAAGGAACAGACAGTGACATGGTCAGATGGGCACAGCCCTAGCAGCTGCCCCATATGTGACCTGCTCGCATAACCCTATAGGTGGGAGAAAGCCTGCCACAACGTGGGAGGATGGGTATGAGGGGACTGTGGTGGTGCCTGGAGAACATTACCCCCACCACTGGCATCCCTCATCCTGCAGCTCCAGCTTACTAAATACAAGATTATGTGAGGTGGCCACCTATGGGGCAGCTGGCAGGACTGTGCCCACCTGGGGCCATGTCACTGTTTTCCCATGGAAACCCACCCCCAAAGTGGTCCCATCTCATTGGCTGTATGACTCTGCAAACAGCACCCCTGCTGGGTGCCACATCACACCCTGTCATGCCTGCTGTCTGTCTCCGACACCCCATGGTACCCCCATGCCCCTTCTGCCCTGGCTCAATACTTTCAGGTCCCCCTAATTACCATAGTGTGTGATTGTGGTGCAACTCCCTTAGACCACCTCCTAGCTGGTATAAGTGGAGCCCCCGTTGCATCCACAGTGGGGTTTGAAAATTGCAAATAATGGGATGGTGCAGCCCCACCATGGTGCAAGCCCTCTTGCAACCTGGTGCATGGGCACTTCTGTCACAATGGTGGTGCAGGACAGCTTGGGTGCAAGGCATCCCAATGCCAATGCAGCCTGCATTCAAAAATCAGAATTGCCGCAAAGATTGATGCAAGGTGCCACTTGCATCATACACTTTTGGAGCAGGCATCTTGTGTTAAACATCAGCTTTTGAAAATTGAGCCCAGAGTGCCTCCGAGCCTTTGTTTACTAACAACACCATCCCCCTTTTCAGCAGGTCCCCACAATGAAGACTGTAGCACCTTCTGGTGCTGCTGAAATCTCAAAAATAGGCTAGTGTTTGTTACAACTGATTGAAGCATCTTGGCCCCCACTTCTACAGAAAGTGTACTAGCAGCTGACAAAATAATTCGGCCTGTCAGCTAAAAGGTTGATTGGTTGTTACACTTCTGATGACACAAGCAGAGGATTGTGATACCGTGAGTAGACAAGCTGGTAGAGCAGATGATGATTTGGAGTCAAATATTGTGTTTCCATACAAATATCCTCAGCAATAAAGACAATTGGAGAAGAATAACAGAAAATATATTACTGTAAATGCATGTTGAGGTGTGTTTAAGTATTACATTTTTCAAGTTTTTCAGGCAGTGTCAGAGGCTCTTAAGGGAACACTAAGTCTGCAGGTAACTGCTGCATCTACACACACACAAACACACACACACACACACACGCACACACACACTCCCCACAGCTGTGTCAGTGTAACAGGAATATTTTAAGGGGCACAGAGCACGCTCCCATGGAAGTTTCAATAGTGTTTTGAAACTTGTGCCTCCCAGATGTCTTGAGCTGATACCAACACACAAGCCTCATTAGTTTTAAACTTTTGTTTCACCTTAACATTAAATTCTTTATCAGCAGAGGGTGTTGAAGCTCCTCATGGAAGGTTAATGAATCCAAAGGGAAATGGAGCTGAAATAAATACCCTGTCTTTCCAGGCTGTGGAGTAGGAGTTCACAGCCACTTGATGGGTAAGTGTAGTGAGCATTCTTCATATTTTTGTGATTTCCTATCACGAAGAGCCTGATAAAGAGAGGACTTCTTCCCAGGACTTCTTCTTACCCGTAGTGTATCTGCAGTTGAGAAATGTTGTACAGTACAATGCTTTATTGATTTCTACTGTATATATATATATATATATATATATATATATATATATAAATGTATTCTATAGCCTGATTATTAATTCTACTTCCCAAGCTCATATTCTTCTAATTGTGTTATGTCTGTCTCTGGTATAGGAGATCAAATTTATTTAGGAAAACTGTGAGATTTGGAGGGAATTAATGTGGTTCATGAAAGCCCAAAGGAATGATTTTTACAAAATATAATGCTTATAAAAACTAAGTGATATATATTGGTTTCTTGGTAGAATAAAGTTAACCAATTGCTTGCTTTTAAAGTTCTGTTTGAGCATCAGAATATTCGTACCTTTGCATTTTGATTACATCAAAATTTAATGTTCATCTGTCTTTCAAATTAGTAAAATTGGATAAGGGGAAGTTCTTCTTTGAGGGTGGGGGGACTGCAGAAGCTCTGAAACATAAGCATAAATGTACCTTAATGTTACATTTGATAATGTTTCCCTTATGGAGCAGAGGAGGGGGTGTCAAAACATATGATTGAAATTTTCATTTAAAAAGTGCAACTGGGTAGCATGCTGAAATGCTGTTTGTGGAAGTATTGTTGTAAAAGCATATCACAGGAGTTGGGCTATATGAAACAATTTGCAATTGGATACAATGAATTTGTTTATTGCAGCTTGACAGAAAAAATAAAACATGACTTACAGCAGTTCCAAAAAGAAAAGGCAAAAAGTATTACAAGAAAGACTGAGCTCACACGCTCTAAAACCATGTACTGTAACAGTGCGAGCCAGGAGACTACTGAGGAACTGAGTCTGTGTGCACCTTCCTTATATAAAGTGCTTTACATTATATGAGTTAGATACAAGGGTAGTGAAAGGCTTGTGAAATTCTGATTCCCTCAGAAAACCACAGAATGTCATGAGTTTTGTGCAGTTCAGTAGAATTCGCTGATGCAGAATCCACAGAATGTCACCATTTTGTCCTGTGGCAAATGGCAAAGTCCCACATTCTGAGCTGATTTGTATTCTACGTTGAGAAAAGAAAACACAGAAAAAGCACAGTTAGCATTAATTTTAATAAATATTCAGCACTTGACTGTTTAAAATGTAAAAATCCCAGTTTGCTTGTTGGTGTAATCATGTGTGCATTTGTTTGAAAGCATCTGTAAGCAGATTTCAAAGTGCAGTAGTAATTTCCATAGGAATTCTGCCAGAAGAATTTATAATTTTGTTCAACCTGTACTTTGAAATTCTATACAGACTAGGGCTGTGCAGAGATAAATTTGGATGGAATAGAATTCCGCAGAATTTCAGAAATTCCACCTTATTCCATGGATTTCTATTGGTATCGGAATTCTGAAATTTTGAAACGGAATGTTTTTCACTCATTAGTAATCTGGCATTTGCTTGATGCAGATTCTTTGTCTGCAGTCATTGGGATATTATACCATGGCTCATGTTATCCATGGAAAGTTATTCTGTGGTGTACATTGGAATGTTTTTCAGAATTTCACTGGATTTAAAAAAATAAATTTTGAAAAGCATTTTGGAAGCATAATTGCATGCTGCATGAATTCCACCTGTGAAATTCTACATTTTGCACAGCCCTTGTGCAGACAAACAGAGCTGTCCTTCCAGAATGCACACCACCAGAAGAAGTGGAAACAAAGAAACATACAGTAGAATTTGTTGGCAGAAAAGGACCCGGTAGGCCCATCTAGTCTGCCCTATTTTCTTTACCTTTCCAACAGCTTACACCCTATTTGGTCACTGACATTCCTCTTGCCTCCCATTTTCTCTGCTTATTATACCTATGTACCTATCCCATGCATGCTTGAAGCTCCTCACTGTTTTCACCCCCACACTTCTTCTAGCAGTCTGTTCCAGGGGTCCATCACCCTCTCTGTGAAGATGTAGTTCTTCAAATTCCTCTTAAACTCTGCCCCACCATGCTTCATTGCATGCCCCTGTGTTCTGACACTTATCATTTTCTAAAAGAAATTCCCCATCTGCACCTTGTACAACCCAATGAGTAGAGATGTCCAAAACTGAGAAAACTTGGCTTCAACAGAACTTCAAAGTGCTGACTTCACAAATCACAATAGCGAAGTGGCACTTTTTCCCACAAAGTTGCAGCTTTGCAGAGAAAAAAAGGGGAACTGCACCTGAAAAATGTTCTGAAATTTGTGAAGTTGAATTTGGTGCTGACAACAGGAACTTTACAAAGCTTCACAAAGTTGAATTATCACACCTTCGCAGCAACCTCACTGACAAAGTTTAACTTTGCGTCTGTCAGATAATTACAGGTCTCAATCATGTCCCCTCTAGAAGGAGAGATGGGAGGCCTTAGCTGAACATCTTGTCCGATTAATTACAGTTCAAATAATGTCAAAGTCTGTCTCACCCAATACAAAGAGTCTTGCCTCTGGGCCAGGAAGAAGTCTGAAGGTCACAGGTTTGAGTCTCACACCAGGCACTTGGGATAAATACCCAATACTGGTAAAGCAACATGCATTGGAGAGGGCTGCTCTATTCAAGGTGCCATCCTTTAGATGAGACATTAAACTGCAGTCCCTCCTGCCTGTCTCAGGTATCTGTCTAGCTGTAAGTTCAAGATCTTCTGGCACATTTTCAAAGAATGGGAGGGGGGGGCTCATCCTCGATGCCCTATCCAAAATTCTCTTTCTCAGTAACTCAGGTTTTCATTGAAATACAGGTGTGTGTGTGTGTGTGTGTTAGTGTTATTAGTGTGTAGTGGCTGGCTGCTGCAAGTATACTGCACATAAAGTAGTAAAATCCAGAAAAAGTAGATACCCACTAAACCCCAAACTGTACTAAAGGAAAAGGCACTCTAGCCATCATAGTTGTTTATAATGAGAAAAAATCTTCACCACCTACTGTGCCTTTCTCTTTGTAATGGTTTGGCTGTTAGTGTGCCCCTCACCTTTTGGGGTTTTAGTGTGCATAGTCATCTGTCTAGGGAGAGCAGACTTTCTGTTTTGTGTTATTTGACACTGCATACAGTCTCTGCACTACCACTGTCTAATGTATTGCTTGTCATACAGTATGTAGCTGTGATGTGGCATAAAACCAACTTCTCTTCTTTTTTTTTTACTTAGTAGTTACACCCTCTTCCTGCACCATGGCTGCCCCTTCCATTGTGGTCCCCAATGCAATCTCACACAGGCTGTGCCAGGAGGACCGAGGATGTCAGCCCACATTGAGTGCTCTGCTCCTGTAATTCAAACATCCTGGATACCCCCCCCCCGGTGGGGCAGAAGGGACTCCCCCATTCCCTCTGAACTTTCAAGTGGAGCAAACACTTGGAGCTGCTCCCTGGCTCACAATCAGTCACCAGTGTGGGGGCCCATCTCCTGGCACAGATGTCGATTTTTTTTCCAGGAGTTTCTGGTCCTGCCTCCCCCCCCCCATAGATGCAAGCACTCAAGGAGGGCCAATGAGATGAAGGCATGCAGAGATATGTCTTTGCTCCAGGCCCCTCAGCTGATGTCTGCCCCTCCCTACCATACTGTTTCTTGGCTGCACCTCCACCCATTGTCACCCAGGTGGCAGTATAGGAGCAAAGACTGCAGTCCACCCTCCCATGAGAAGGAGAGATGCCCCATGGGTGCTCGATCCTTCTCCCCCCCCCCCGGCTGGCACTCCAGCAACCCAGGCTTGCTACTGAACCCGGGTTGTTGGTGTCACGAGTGGTAGCTCTACTGCTGCACTGGTGGGTTAGCTCAAATTCTATTCTTTACATTCTAGTCTAGTTCTTCACTGAATGTTTAGCACTGGATACTACAAACTCAAATCCTTACTGTAGTTTGGAACTTGAACGTGCCCACCTTGCAGCCAGGAGACAAAAGCACTGCAACTGAGCCATACTGCTCTTCTGTAGTGTCAATTGGACCAACCTCTGTAGCAGCTTGTTCCTCCTCTTCTGGAAAGCCTTTAAAAGGGGCAGATGATAAATTGTATGAAAGCCAACGCTTTCTGAAATAATCCCTCCTCATAACAACAAACTCTGTATGATGCTAGCACTCAGTATCCCACAGGAAAGGGAAAAATGGCATACACAAAATGGCTGGACAAAATGATTTGGACCTAGTTTCATTTTATTGGCTATTGGTAAATTTTGATGAAGTTATTACCTCATTCAAATTTTTGACTTTTTTCACATTAGATTTTGATTAAAATCCAATAAGCCCAACACTGTGATTTGACTTGCCAGTTTGCAAGGAGGCAATATATCCCCTAATTAAAAAATAACTTACAGTGACATATTTATAAGTAGAGCATTTATTCATGTAGTACTGGGTTAAAAAATGAAATGTGGAGATACATCTTGCACCTTTTTGTAATATAGGGAATGGGTATTCTTGTGGCTGTAAGTCAGTACAAGTTTCAGAAGCTAAGCAGGGTTGGACCTGAGCACTGGTGGGATGGGAGACCTCCAATGAGCACCAAGTGCTTCGGGAAGTGGTGCTGGAAGTTCTGCAGGGGGCAATCTTCCCTTGATCAAAAGTCAAACTGATGCCCTAGTATAGTGTTTGGGGAACAATGTGCTGTCTGAGTTGTCATCTTTCAGATGAGATGTAAAGTTGAGGTCCCATCTGCCTGTTCTGGTGGTTGTTCAGGTGTACATTGAAGATCTTGTGGCATTTCTAGATAAACTGGAATTTCCTTACTGTGTAGGGACCAAAATGCCCCCTCTCACTAAACAACACAGTAACAATTTGCTGTAACCTACTTCAATTATTAGTTGGTCTGTGTCTGCCCTAGGGATGAGACTGAAACCAAGAAGCATTTCTTAGTCCTCCTTTCCCAGTCAACAAAAAACTAAATAAAAATAACATGGGTAAGGTAAATGTTGCTGTAAATAAGTAAATGATGGTTGTAATTGCAAACATAAATGTTATGTAATGGTCTATCATATTTAGTTTCCTTATTACATTTTGAATCTATTATAGATCATAAGAGAACATCACATGACACTCCTGGCCAATCACAGCACTTGTTTGCCCATAAAGTTGCGTCATGTACTGTATACAAGCAACAGGTTTTTGACTGGCACCAGCTGCACCATAGAAAATGTTTATTAAGTTCCCTGACAAAAAAAGGTTAGTTAAACAAAGTTTGTATGATTTATATTAAGTATGTAACTTTATAGGGATGCTATGAGGCCTCTTATACCTATCAGAGAGTGACTTGTGTCCTTAGGGCACCAGAACTGATCACCTCCAGTTTGTAGATCTATCACACTAGAACATGTGAGGTGACACTCAAACCCATAAGAAGACCTCCTGCCATCTCTAGAAAGTAGAGCTTTGTGGAATATGTAATTCTACCAGCAGACTTCATACAGAATGGCAATTCAACTTCTGAAATGCTTTTCTGAATTTCTTTCTTAATTCCATGGAACTCTGAAAACCATTTTTGTGTGAACTGTGGGTTATGTAATCCATGCAGAAAGTGAATTTGCAGTTTACATAAATTGTGGAATATGATTCTGCAGTTAACATTTCATTTTCAAAATTTTGGAAATCCAGTTCTGATAAATTCTGCAGAATTGGGCAGAATTTCCTGAATTCCATCAAAAGTGGATGTTGACAATTCCATAGAGTTCTACTATAAAGTTGTGTATTATGTGAATGATGCTTTGTAATGATGTAATAACTAGAACACATCTTTTCTCATAGGAGAAGCCGGTTATAATTTGCTGTTATAACCTGCGGATTAGAACAGTGAACACATGCCAGCTTCTGCTCAGCCCTGCTCGCACTGACTCACTTATTGTTCCCACAACTGCCATCAAACAGCACAGAAACTGTTCCTTGGAACTTCAGACTTACTAAAGAAAAGAAAAAGCCAACAAGACAAGCATTTGTCAATGCTGAATGTTTGCTTGCTGGCATTGGCATTGGTAGTGTAGAAGTTACAGAGCTGCATAATAGAAATGGCAGTGAAGTATTGAACTGAAGCCAACCCCACCACCACCCTGCAGAGAGTGACAGGCATTGGGGTGTGCCTTTGGGTCATCAGGCATAATGGCCACGCCATTTCACCACACCCTACCCTGCAGACACTGACAAGAGTCACGGTGTGCCTTGGGGTCTTTGGCCCTTATGCGCACCCCATTCCATCAGGAAATATGGTGAGATGGGTGCGGTACAGGAGAATGGGGTGAACTTTGGGGCTGAAGAGTCCAAGGCATACCTCGATGCCTCTCACTGGCTGCAGGATGTGGAATGGTATGAGCATTACAGGCAAGAATCCCAAGTCACACCCTTGATGCCTGTCATCCTCTACAAGGTGGGGCGTTATGGTTGGAAACCCTAACACCTCAGGCATTCGTTGGTATTTTCACTCCAAATTTTCAACATTTTTTTTTTGTGACCCCCACCTCATGAACAGTGGCAATATCAGTTTGTTAGCTGAAAGCTGCTTATGCACAGCGACTACGGCATTTAGCACCACAGGTGCAAAAACACATTCCCGAACAGGATGTGAAAAATGACAGCTGTACTGTTCATGGGGAAGTGTAAAAAATGGCAATGTTGCAAATCTGCAGTAAAAATATTAAAAAAACTGGTGAAGTCACGAGCATGCATAGAAACTGTGCAACGCACACCTGTAATGTAATTAGGTTGGGGATTTTTAACACCAGATTGTCAACACAGGCATTTTGGGACCTCCGATCATGAACAGTGTCACTGTAATTTTCTTTATCTGTCCCAAACAATGATTTCCCACAGCGACCACGCATCTCTGCGCTGAAAGTGTGAAAACACATTTTGACCATGTTGTGAAAAATGACAGCTGTACTCTTCATAAGGAAGTGTGGAAAAAATGCCACTGGTGAAAATCTGGACTGAAAATATTACAAAGTCATGAACTTACGAGGGTGCGTGGAAACTGCACAATGATCATTCATAACACAGTCATTTTATGGACTTTTGTCACCAAATTTTCAACATAGCCATTTTAAGACCTCTGCTCATGAACAGTGTAACTGTGATTTTCTTAATCTGTCCCAAACATTGCTTTCGCACACCGACTGCACCATTGTGCACCACATGTGCAGAAACACATTTGGGGCGACATGTGAAAAATGGCAGCTGTACTGTTCATAAGGAAGTGTAATAAAATGGCAATGTGGAAAATCTGGAGTGAAACTATAGAAAATTTGCAAACTTATGAGCGTTCGTAGGAACTGCGCAACGCACGCTTGTAAAACAGTAATTTTTAGGAATTTTTTCACCAGATTTTCAACATAGCCATTTTAAGACCTCTGCTCATGAACAGTGTCACTGTGATTTTCTTAATGTGTCCCATACATTGATTTCGCACACCGACTACGCCATTGTGCGCTACATGGGCGGAAACACGTTTTGGGCAAGATGTGAAAAATGACAGCTGTACTGCTGATAAGAAAGTGTAATAAAATGGCAATGTTGAAAATCTGGAGTGAAAATATTGAAAATTCACAAACTTACGAGCGTGCATAGGAACTGTGCAATGCGCGCTAGTAAAACAGTCACTTTTAGGAATTTTTTCACCAAATTTTGAACATAGCCATTTTAAGAGCTCTGCTCATTAACAGTGTCACAGTGATTTTCTTAATGTGTCCCATACATTGATTTTGCACACTGACTGCGCTATTGTGCGCTACATGGGCGGAAACACGTTTTGGGCAAGATGTGAAAAATGACAGCTGTACTGCTCATAAGGAAGTGTGGTAAAATGGCAATGTTGAAAATCTGGAGTGAAAATATTAAAATTCATGAACTACGACGTGTGTAGGAACTCGCAACACACACTCGTAAAACAGTCATTTTAGGAATTTTTCCATCAAATTTTCAACATAGGCTTTTGAGAGCCATGCTATATGAACAGTGGCAGTGTCATTTTATTACCGGTCCGAAAGGTGATTTCGGCGCGGTGATCTGAAATCACCCTTCGGGCCTGATTAACGCCATAACAGTGAGAGCATTCATGAGAAGGGGTCACAAAAACCCCATGTTGAAAATTTGGTGCAAAAATTCCAAAAAATGGCTGAGATATGCAGAAAAGTTGAAAAAGCCCTATCTATCCCATTATACAGCTTACTGTTTGCGGTTGGCTTTGAAAGTGCAGGCGTGTTCCCGGTCCACGAAGATCGTGTGCCGGGTCTGGAGGTAAGTATGGTGTGAGGAGGGGGTGTGGGGGCAGTGCGCAGTGGGTGGGCGTGGGTGGGGGCAGAACAGCGAGGGACCGTTTTTAAGTTTCAGGGTTTTGTTTTTATAAATAGCGGCGTGGGACGTTTGCCATGCTGGGTGGGCTCCCAGCATGGCACAAGATAGCTGGTGGGGATGGAGCTGACGGGGTTGGGCACCTGTTGGCAATAGCATCTGTTGCCATGTTGGGGTGGGCTCCCAGCGTGGCACACTGTACTCGGGGGGGAGTGGAGCCGATGGGATTGGGCACCCCGTCGGCTGCTCTGATGTGCAGCCTGCGCTGGGGTGGGCACCAGTGGCATATGTAACTCTGCTTTCAGGGGCGCCCAGCACAGCCGGCGGGGGATTGGGCACCCGTCGCCTACACAGTGTGTGTGCGTGGGGGCGGGCGCATGCGTGTGTGTGTGTGTGTGGGGGGCGCACATGAGCAGGGCGTGTCTTATCGCTGCTCAGTGAGCGTAGCTCCCCTTTCAACTGTCGCCACTGTATTTTGGAGCTGTCACAGACAGCTCCAGCAGGCATTGGAGAACCGCGCCGTGCCTGCAAACACACTGACTGAATTGGAAGAGGGCTGCCACACCTCTGAAAACTCGGATGATGGCACTATGTTTCTTGCACATGCGTGCAAGCAAACATAAAAAATGTGACCCTGCCTCACTAACCTTTCAGACCAGTATCAGGCACTGAGATCAGGTAATTTAGGATCTGACAAACAGAATTCTGCTCTGTCCCACTCACACTCAGCTGTGCTGGTCTCATAACAGCAGTCAATCAACTGCATTTCCTGCACTCAGAATAAAACATACAAAGGAACAAAGAAAAAAAAAAACAGCTCAAAAATCTCTTTGCTTCATATTTTATCAAGATGTTTTCAGTTCAACAATTGTCTACAAGGTTGGTGCAGTCAGATGGGGTTCAGCTGGATAGGTTACTGGGGCTCTACATGGGAGGAGGAGGGGCTGTACGCCCAAGACAGGCTGCACCTGAGCTCTTCAGGGGCAGCTGCACTAAAGAATAAACTGGGGGACTTCATGGCAAGGAAGTTCAATTTAAACTAAATAAGAAGGGGTGGCTAAGGATAGGGCCAGCCTTATGTGAGGCAGAGCAGAGAGGCTATCAGCCTCCCCCTAAGTCACAACACTCATCAAGGGAGCAGTTAGCAGCAGGGAAGGACGGGATGGGGCTACATGTTAGAGGGCTTTGGTTGCAAATGCCAGGTGCCTGGGGAACAAAATGGGAGAACTGGAGGCCACCATGATGGAGGAGAACCTAGACATTGTAGCAGTGAGTAAGACTTGGCGGAATGAGCACCATGTCTGGGAGACGGTGATCCCAGGGTATCGTTTGTTTAGGAAAGATCAGGAGGGGAAGGAAGGGGTGGCATTATATATCAGGGAAGGGATTGGGGCCATAGAAGGGCAGGATGAGGAGGGGGAAACAGAGAAAATGTGGGTCACCCTAGACCCCTAGGGGACAGGGGAAAACCTGCGGGTTGGGGTAGTCTATAGGCCTCCTATGCAGGGGGAGGAAGGGGATAGACACTTTGTAGAATCAGTAGCGAGGATGGCATGGAAAGGGGAAATTGTGCTAGTTGGGGACTTAAACCTTCCGGACATAAACTGGGAGGCCCAGACAGCAATCTCCACAAGGAGCAGGGACATCTTAGAGGCTCTTCAGGGCATATTCCTGCAACAAAGGGTCAGTGAGCCAACTACGGGAGTAAACCTGTTAGATGTAGTCCTCACAGATGGGGACAGTGTGGAGGAGGTGGAGATGGGGGAAGTGCTTGGCACCAGTGACCACAGAGCTGTCAGGTTCAGGGTGAGAGTGGGCAGGGAGAGGGTTAGGACAAGAACCAAGGTAATGGACTTCAGAAAGGCTGACTTTCATGGAATGAGGAAGGTAGTTGGGGAAGAAATGTTGAGAATAGGGGATGCGCATGGGGTGGAGGAATTATGGGCAGCCATCAAGAAAGGGGTATTTAAAGCCATGGACACATGTATAAGAAGGGTAAGAAAGAATAGAAGACAGAAAAGACCTCTATGGTTCACTAGAGAGGTGGTGTTAGAGGTCAAGGAGAAGACTAGAGCATTCAAGAGGTACAGGAGGACACAAAGGATGAGGACAGGGAAACCTACAGGGAAAAAAAAAAGGAGGCAGGGCAAAAGATAAGGAGGGCTAAAGAGGCCACTGAGGAGGATATTGAAGCAGCAGGCAAGGAGGGACAAAACCTTCTTTAAATGCGTTGGAGAAAGGAGGAATGACACAGCATGGGATTGGAAGGATAAGGGGGGGAAGTGGAACAATACTGGAAGTGGACTTCAAAAAAGCAGAGGCATTAAACTGCTATTTTGCCTCAATCTTCACGGAGGAAAGGGAGGGTAGGGGACCAGGAAGGGGTGGGGAGGGTGACAGCCACAGGCAGGTGGCTGTGGCAGAACTCACTGCTGAAGGAGTAAGGAAAGAGCTGGGTAGACTTAGGGTAGACAAGGCAATGGGGCCTGATGGAATACACCCAAGGGTTCTCAAGGAGGTGAAGGATGAAATGGCGCCGCATCTAGCGAGGCTGTTTAACTTGTCCTTGGTCACAGGGGTGGTGCCAATGGATTGGAAGAGGGCAGAGGTGGTCGCACTACATAAGGGGGGGCGGAAGGACAAGGTCAAAAAACTACTGTCCTATTAGTCTTACCTCGGTGGTGAGGAAGGTAATGAAAACACTACTTAAGATCAGGTTGATAGAATACTTGGAGTTGAATGGCATGCAGGATGACAGACAGCATGGCTTCACCAAGGGAAGGTCCTGTCAGACTAACCTGATAGAGTTTTTCAATGGGGTGGTACAGATAGTGGACCAGGGAGGTGCACTGGAGGTGGCCTATCTGGATTTCAATAAGGCCTTCAACACCGTTCCGCATTGTGGAATGTTACATAAGCTGGACAGACTAGGGGCGGACAACAGGATCACCAGGTAGGTGGAAAACTGGTTGAAGAGAAGGAGTCAGACAGTGGTGGTAAATGGGACACATTCCAGGGAATGGGCGGTGACCAGTGGGGTGCCACAGGGGTCAGTGCTAGGACCAATATTCTTTAACATCTATGTTAGTGACCTAGCGGAGGGTCTGGAGGCATGGGTGTGCCTGTTTGCAGATGATACAAAAGTCTGCAATAGGGTGGATTCACCTAGTGGGGTACAAGCCATGAGGCGGGAAATGGAGAGGCTTGTGATTAAGGCGAAGGAAACAGAAAGGGACCTGGGGATTATGGTATCACGTGACCTCAAGGTGGGCAGGCAGTGTAGCAGAGTGGTGGTGGGAAAGGCAATGGAATGTTGGCCTGCATTGTGAGGGGTTTTAATAGCAGGAAGAGGGAGATGCTAATGCTATTATACAGAACCATGGTTAGGCCGCATCTGGAGTATGGGGTGCAGTTCTGGAGGCCTCACCTATGAAGAGATGTTGAGCTGATGGAGAGGGTGCAGAGAAGGGCAACCAAAATGGTACGAGGGATGCAGAAAGTACCCTATGAGAGAAGATTGAGTGGGCTGAATTTGTACCCTCTGGAGACTAGGAGGGAGAGGGGGGACATGATTGAGACCTTTAAGTATCTTAAGGGAATAAATAAGGTAGAGGGTAACAGCTTGTTGAAATTGAAGAAGGGAGTGAACACGAGGGGACATAGCCTAAAACTGCAAGGTGGGCAATACAGAGGTAATTTCAGTGGGCAGTTTTTCATGGAGAGGGTGGTGGAGGCCTGGAACAAGCTGCCAGACGAGGTAGTGGCAGCTGAAATGGTGGAAGGGTTCAAGAGGGCTTGGGATAGATTTAAGGGGTTGGGAAAAGAGGGTGGAAGCATAACAGAAGGGGGGAGGTAGGGTGTTGGGCAGATTAGATGGGCCATGGTGCCTTTCTCTGCCGTCACATTTCTGTGTATCTGTGTAGGTCTGGTTCCTTGTTGTCGTGGTGATATGCAAATGAGCTACAGAATTACCACTATGAACATGGAACTCCGAACCTCATTTGCATATCACAGTGACAATGACGACCAAGACCTGAACAAAATCTTCAAAATGTGAACAAAAACACATGACAGCAAAGTGTTTAAACTTGTTTTCATCAAAATGTTAAACCTCCCATAATAACAGTTAAGTATTTTCTGCTGTTCTGTGGATACTTCTGGTTAGTTTTGTATATTTTGGGGGATTTATTTCTTCGGAGGTTGGGGGGTTTCACTTTATGTTTTTGTTGTTTTGCATGTTTATTTTCTGAATGTTTTTTCCTGGCATGTTTGGACACTGTGTTTTTCTTATCTTTAATAACAATAAAATTTAAATTTCAAAAAAAAAAATTTCTGCTGTTCTGCAAAAAAAAAAGCAGACAAAACTTTACTGAAAACCAGCATTTATTTCAACAAATCTGGTTGGAGAAACATGTCCCCCAGCAATTACATAAAACAACAGGAGGGGGAGTACACAATTCAAATTTAATGTAAGGGGGACCCTTACTACTAACTGAAATCAAGCAGATTACAGCCTTATAATGTATGTTAGAACGCTGTTAACCTTAGGAAATCATCATTTCCTAAGGTTGTTAACCTATCGATGTGACGTAGATATGTTGTTAACCTATCGATCCTCGTCACATCGATGGAGTTAACTAACAACCAGTAGTCTGCGCATGTACGTGCGCCGCTTTTTTCGACACGGAAACCGACTGAAGGAAACCGACGGGAAGGACCAAGGGCAGCGGTGACTTTAAAAACGTAAGCCCTTTTTGATGGTGGGGACCATACACTATAAAAAATAATGTATGGTCCCTCTATCGGCAACCGGTCAATTTTAACCGTCTCGAGGTTGCCATGGTCACCCTGGCAACCTCTCGACTGTTAACTGACCGGTTAACGATAGAGGACCATACATTATCCTCTATGTTATGCCATCATTATGACATCACACTGTTGTTAACTCTATTTGAATATGTCGTATCAATGGTATAACAAAATGGAATGCTCACAACATTCAATGTTCCACTTTGAGAAAAAATGTTTAAAATGCTGGTATTAAATCAATTAATTAGCTATGCTCTTGAGGTTTACAGTGATGCCATGGCAACCTCTTGAAGTACTGACAGCGTGGTTATTAACCCAAGACCATACATTATCCTCTATGTTGGGAGTTGCACTATGAACGTATTTTATGTATGAGATATTTTTTTGGGATAAATTTCAACAATGTAGAAAATGTCTTTTGCATTAGCTGCAATAAAGAGTATTAATATATAGAATAATACATGAAGGGAAGTGCATAACAAGAATTTAATGCACACCTGAGGTGTGGGATGCTACCTAAACCCCGAGGGGTTTATCAAAGCATCCCACTCTGAGGGTGTGCATTACATTTGAGTTGTGTGCTCCCCTCCCCCATGTATGGTTTTATGTAATTGCTGGGGGACATTTTTTTCTCCAGCCAGAATTAGTGAAAAGAATGTTGTTTTATAGTAAAATCTTTTATCTGCCTTTCTTTGTATTAGACTAGGTTACAGAACAGCAGAAAATACCTAATTGTTATTGTGGAGGTGTTAAAATGTTGAGAAAATTAGTATTTAAATTTTGATGGCAGGTGTTTTTAGTTCATATTTTCAAGATTGTATTTAGCTTGGAGTGATAATTGTCACAGCGTTATACAAATGAGGTTCTGAGTTCCCTGTTCAGAGTTGTAACTGTGTATAGCTCATTTACATATCTCTGTGACAGCTAGGAACTGGATTTGAAGAAACATTTTAAAGAATATGTACCAGACAGACTTAGGAGCTGTTTATTGTTTCTTTTATTTATTTTTTTGTTTGAGGGGTGGGGTAATTTTTTTTGCGTGCAAATACAGGAAATGTCGGGGACTGACAGAGTAGCACAGAATGGCTGATTGAGTGTGACTGGGGCAGAGGAGAAGCTGGATCTGTGAAAAATCCTAAACTGGCCCTGATCCGAAAGGTTAGAGACTGTTTTTTTTTCATTGCTGAGATTTTGTTTTTGTCATGGTGGCATCTCTCCAGACTGTTTGTGAGAGCTGAGCCTCAGGCCATGCAATGAGTGAGTGAGTGCAGTCTGTGAGTGAACATGAGCAGGGCATAAGAGATGTGAGCACGTGTTCACCATTATAACAGCAAATTATAACCCACTTCTCCTATGAGAAAAAACGTGCTCCAATTATTACATTACTATTATTATAAAAATACACCTTAGTAATTAGTTGTAAAGACTGATTTGAAGTTTGAAAAGATAGCTTCTTTTTAAAATATTTATATACTTTTTTAACCATTTACTTCAGTGTTACCATTTTGTTTGTGCAGAATGAGGTACTCTTCATTTCAGGTAAATGTTCCTTGTAATTTATAATCAAAGATCACTAATAATATGAGCTCTGGAAATCATGCATGAATAAGATTATTTTTTTATACTGTGTTTGATTAGGTAGATGTAAATTTCCAGAGTTTTTATTTGAAGATTGCTTGCCAGTCTTAATGTCACAGAAACTGGAACTCATAAAAATCAACTAGAGCTACAGTCTGCATTTATTTATTTATTTATTAAAATGTTTCACCAGGAAGGCACACTGAGCGACAAGTCGCTCATCTCCCCGTGCGACCTTGGGAGAAGGGTACATTAGGAACGAGACATTAAACATTAAGAGAAGTTTTCAGTTTCTTGGGCAAAAAGAAGAACCACACACTAACATTTGACATCAGCAGGCTCAGATCTCATAAAATCCCTCAACAAAAATGAATTTTGGGACCATCTTGTCTTTATTGCTAAAGATATTTGCATGAAAATATGCTTGTTCCTGTTATAGACTTCATATATCCTAGCTGCTTCTGCCCTGACATTATAATTTTCTGCTTGTGTTATCAGAATCATCTCCGTTGTTCAGTTCAAGTCAGTTCTATTTATTACCAAAACTTATCAAAGTCATTAGACTGTTAGGTGCTTTTAATTAAAGTAAGGAAGACATAAGAATACATGCATAATTAAAATCACTTGCTGATATCATCTTTAACTCTTGCAGGGCCGTGGACTGATATATCAGTCCAGAACTGCAATATGTTCTAATTCTGTCAGCAGTCAAAGTTAAAATAAATAAAAAAATCACATATACATACATCATTCAGTTGTTGAATCTGGCAAAACTTGGCATGTAAATTTAACAGTCACATATAGTACCATCGTATACTGAGACAATAGTTATTTTTCCATCTCAACATTAACTGGATCATTGCAACAGTTACTAAACAAAGGTGTTACTCATTTTTCCTTTACCAACGATAACTCCATACTTTTAAATAAAAGATGCTGAACCTGCAGTCTGTAATTTGGATCACAGATATAGTAGTTGGTTTGGACACCTATATTCCAAAAACTACCCCAGCCTTTCTCTCCTAAACTAACCCGAATCTAAGTTTACACAGTGCATCTCCATTGCAGCAGATTGTGATGTCATAATCAGAGTACTGTATGATGACTTTGCTGCAGATGTAAGCAACAGAAACAGATAACATCTAAAGGCACAAGTCACTGTGCCAGATTTCTAATGTTTATGAATGCTGCAAGCCCCAGGTGCACCCTACATACGGCGAGCAGAGTTAACGACATTCACCTTGCTGGCAATCAGGATTTTCCATCCCGTGCACTGATTGCTGCAAGTTACACCAGCTCTTTGCTGGTCTAGCTTGCATCAGTTCCAGGTACACTTCTCACATGGCTTAATTGGGAAAACAGTTGCAATCGCTTCTGACTTACTAAAATCAGATGCAGTTGTGGCAAACGGCTTTTGTGCACCACCAGATTTAAAGTGTTAAGTCCTCCGCCACCATTTGAAAATCAAGCCCCCTGTTTTAATGAAAATGCCTTCAGTGATAATACATGGAAGGTCCTAAAATTCAAACTTTGGGGGATTTCTGCATAATTGAGTTTTGCTGATGGCATCTGTGATTTGTGTGCTGGAAAACAAAACATCTCATTAATTCTTCTTTATGCACTTCATTCTTGTTATTTGACATGTTATCAAAAATTCTCCATGACTGCATTTGTTTTCCATCTACTGTGCTATAATGTGTTTATGCTTTTGGTATTTGGAAATAAATGTTGCTAATAATGTCTGCCTCATCTTGTAATTTCTATATTAACTGTATATCATTTTGAATCCTCAGTGTTACTGAATCCCAGAGCAAGACATGGTGGAACAGAATCAAACAGCATATCGTGTCTCACATTTCGTCATCGCTGGCCTCCCTGGACTCCAAGATCAGCAGTCCCAGACTATCCTCTTTGCTGTTTTTCTTGCACTGTATGTAACTGCAGTCACAGAAAACTTAGCATTCATCCTGGCTATTACATCAGACCATGGACTGCATTCCCCAATGTACATTTTCATTTGTAACCTAACTATTTTAGACATCTTTATTCCTTCTGCTATTATTCCAGAGATGTTATACTATCTTGCAAGCAATGATACATCTATTCCATTTGGTTCTTGCCTCACACAGATGACTTTCTGTACGGCTTTAATGGGAACAGAAGCTTTAATTCTAGGAGCTATGGCCTATGACCATTATCAAGCCATATACAAGCCACTCCATTACCTAAATATAATGACAAACAAACAGGTTGCCACTTTATGTATTTTGTGCTGGGCAGTAGCAATTATGTTTGCAGTCCTTCAGCTGTGCTTTATTCTCACTGTACCATTTTGTGGACCAAATAGTGTTAATAGCTTTTACTGCAACTATTCAGCCATTATAAGACTGGCCTGTGCAGATGTCTCCTTACAGGATTTTGTAAATTTTGCCCTTGCTATGAGTCTAATTTTCATTATATTCATTTGCATAATATTTTCTTACTTCAAAATCATTACATCAGTGCTCAAAATTTCCTCCACTGAGGGACGTCGCAAAGCATTTTCCACCTGTGTGAGCCATCTCTTTGTCATTCAGTTTCCTTTCTTGTGGTAGCCTTTGTTTTTATATCCTATGAAATGCCAGGATTTTCAAATGATGTCAGGACATTATCAGTTGTGGTGCAACAAATTTTGCCCCCACTGGTCAATCCCCTAATTTACAGCCTGAAAACAAAAGAGATCCGGACCAGCCTGAAAAAGATTCTAAAATGTGTAAATTGTAACTTACTGTAGTGTATGGTTGCCCCTTGTTGTGCATGTATTTCCATCTTCACTAAAAAGCTGTTGTATCAGAGTTGAAAGGTCATAGAATGTTGTTGTACCCTTCTATGGTACAGTAGCATTTTTAGTTAAAATGCAAATTCGTGCCACCTGCTGTTTTACTTTCATTTTCCCAACACACACAGCACCCAGGCATTCTCCTAACACAAACTGATCTCTTGTTGCATTATTTTATAAAACTTAAACCTATGTCTGTTCAGTGTGGGTTTTGAGAGGTTGGGTGACTTATTTTAAATAATAAGAAATTAAACCCATGATTTTGTTTCAGACCATATATCATATGAAATCGCACATGGGCAACCATGCACAACTCAGCTGTGTTTCCTTACTGAAGTTCTGATGACATACAGGCCCTCTCACCTTCACTCTCAAGGTCTGCATGATGTCATCAGAACCACTTGATGGAAACAGCCTGCTTGTGAATGGCTGCCCATGTGTGATATTCTCTACATAATTCTAGAGCTATTGCAGTGGTTTAGCTATAAAATAAACTACGTCAACTTGTTGGCCTCACTTAAGACTTGCTGCATCTTCCACTGCTCTTCATTTCTATATAAATATTGGCATCAGCATCCCAGCTACTTTAAAGACTGCCTATTCCCTTCAAAAACTGTCCCTGTCCCTCACAGCCCACACAATCAGAAGCCTTCAGAAACCTAGGTGTTCCAGATGTCTAGGTCAGATGTCCTTGGCTTACTTGTTCCCACACTTGATAAACAATGTGTGCTGGGCACAGTTTCAATTACAAATATAATGTTGCATAAAATTGCCATTTTCACATTTGCAGCATTTTGGCAAAATTGCATTACAATTGTGCAAATTCAGAAAAAATGCATTTTTTTCAATTAAGCATTAAAAACAAATAGTTGGATAAGAATGTGCAACTTGGAACTTTTTGTGCAAAATATATGAAATGGTCCCATTTGTTCTAAATTGCACATTTTTGAAAACGTGATTTTTTTTTTTTGGTTTTGTTAAGGAGCAATCTAAAATGTTTATATGCAGAATATATGTGAATTTGCTCATTGCTGTCTAATTTGTCGACTAAAAAAAAGATCTTACAAAATGCCTTGTTTGGAATTGTTATATGTAAAATACATAAACGTGCTCTTTCTTGCACACATTCTGCATTTTTTAAGAAAATTTTTTTTCCAAAAATGAAAGTGCACATTTTCACATAAATGCTGATATTTGCAAAACTGTGCATTTTAGGAATCAAATCAAATCAAATCAAACTTTATTTGTAAAAGGTGCCTTTCCAAAACCAAGGCGCCTGTATATAACATAATAAAAATCAATAAATAATTAAAAAAATATTACAAATTTATCCAAGGCGGCAACAATAAAAATCATTATATGCAAGGCTAAAAAGAAATGTTTTTAATGCCCCCTTAAAACTTTGGACAGTCGGGCAATCTCCCACCTGATGAGGTAGAGAATTCCACAGGGTTGGGGCCATAAAACTAAAAGATCTGGCCCCAGTTGTCTTTAAATGAACCCTGGGAATCTCCAGCAATCCCTCGTCAGTGGATCGGAGAGAGCGGGAGGGACAGTAGAGACAAAGGAGATCTTTCAGGTAACCAGGTCCCTGATCATGTAGGGCCTTATAGGTCAGCAAACTAACCTTGAAGGTGATTCACCAGCATACTGGCAGCCAGTGCAGTCTGCGGAGGAGCACAGGTGTTATATGACTGGCCCTGGAAGAACCAGTCAATAGCCGGGCTGCCGCATTCTGCACTAGCAGCAGGCAGCGAATGTCAACCCCCAGTAGCCCAAGATAAAGGGTGTTGCAGTAGTCAAGGCAGGAGGTAATGAAGGCATGGACCAAAGTAGGAAGATTGTCAGGAGGAACCAGGTGCTTCACCTGGGCGATGTTCCTCAGATGGTAAAAAGAGTCTTTGACAACTGTCGACACCTGAGATTTAAGTGTCAAACAGTCATCAAACACAATGCCCAGGTTCTGCACCCAGTCTGGGGTAGTTATCTGAACACCCCAAGCCATAAACCCGAGGGTGATCCCACCAACAAACCCACCTCCCGGCAGCCTGGGTCCACAACCAAATATCTCAGTGTTCTCTGGATTCAATCGCAGCCAACTCACATTCATCCAGTCCTGAATTTCAGCTAGACAGTTGTTAAAGATTGAAATGGCAGCATCTTGGCCGGGCACAAAGGACATATACAGTTGAGTATCATCTGCATAGCAGTGATAACTCAAACTGTACCATCTAATAATAGCTCCCAATGGCAGCATATACACCACAAACAACATGGGCACCAAAATACAGCCCTGCGGCACTCCACAGGATAGGGGGAATGATGTTGAGGAAAAAATCCCAGACACCACCCTCTGAGTCCTACCCTCGAGGAAAGATCGAAACCAACTGAGGACTGTACCAGACAACCCACAGATAAACCGCAAGCGCGCCAATAGCACTTCATGGTCCATGGTGTCAAATGCTGCAGAGAGATCAAGAAGGACCAAGATGGAACAGGTCTTTTGATCTCTCGCTATTAGGAGATCATTTAGTACCCAGACAAGAGCTGTCTTGGTACTATGTCTCTTCCTAAATCCGGACTGGAGAGAATCATATACATTGTGGCTGGTCAAATGATTATCCAGCTGTGACACGACCACCTTCTCAATAACCTTACCCATGAAGGGCAGGTTAGAGACAGGCCTGTAGTTGGCCAGACAATCTGGGTCCAAGGAGGACTTCTTAAGAAGGGGCTGAACCACAGCCTCCTTCAGAGGATTTGGAAAAATCCCCCTCTCTCCAAAGACCTCCAGATTATCTCAGCAAGGACTGGACTGATTTTATCCACACAGCCCACTAAGAGACATGTGGGGCCCAGGTCCAAACCACAGTTGGTCGGACACAATGACTGGATGACCATCACAATGTCACTGATTGTGGGAAAGCTGAAGTCAGACTGCACAAATTGGGTGTCTGGCATCTCCTGCTGACCATCACAGCTCCCATTAGGGAGGATCAAGCGGACATCAGTCCTAATTGTGGCAACCTTATCTGAAAAGAATTGAGCAAACTCCTCACACCATTCTTGAGAAAAGGCTCTTCTGGGCTGAAGACAGATTGGATTGCACATTCTGTCCACAGTCCAACACTGCTGTCAAAAAGCAGACAAGGAATCACTCAGTCTGTGTGCCTACCAAACCCGATGTGAGTTTGCACCCCTGCAGGACTGGTTCAGGGTGTGGAAGCCTGTCTGAACTTTGGGCTTTGTGTGAATCAGAACTTTTGTTGACACTGCCACTGGAACTACAAATCAGCAGCCATGTTTTCCATCCTTAAACCCACCTTGCCTGGTGATGGTAGTATCCCAACCAATTAAGAGTGTTTGCCAACTAAGGGAGCCACAGGGACTCATAGACTACAGATGGAGTTAATTCAGGCATCTTTCCAGCTACAAATTGCATATCATGTGATACATCTTCCAGTCTGTTTGTCCTGATTGACAGTTCTACAGACCAATCAGCTTTGTTGTTTCCTCCATGACCAGAAAAGGATGTCACAGTAACACTTTAAGTGTCAGTTAACTACACTGTTGTTACAGTGTAACTGCATTGTAACTGCAATTGTAATGTAGTTGCATATAACAGACATGTAAATAGTGTAATTACCCTGTTGCATGTAATTAATGATTGCCTACCCCATAGTTACATTGAAACTTAACACTTAAAATAAAGTGTGGTCAATGTCTCAAACCCCAGTCAGTTCTGTTCAAGCTCCAGATGAAAGCAGACCTGCCAACCATTGTGCACAGCTGCCTGCAACAGACTGCAAACTGTTTGAATACAAGCAGTCTCTGAATAAAAGGAGGCACTGTTATGCTTGCCAGCATGCCTCCAATCCTATACATCACTACTGCTGACAGACTGAGTGTGAGTTGAACTGCCACCCGAGCCATTGTGGGATTCACTCAGTAGGTACCATAAGCCAAGTACCAGGCTATTTCCATTACATGGGCCTGAATGCCTCTACATGGAAGGTGGCACTGGTCTTAGTGACTTAATCAGTGCAGGACAGCTGAACCTCCAAGCTGCATCTCCAGTTCAGATGCATGGAGGGAAAGAGAGTCAGAAATGATAGACTAAGGAATCCAATCAGCTGACTGAGAGGGATATCCACAAGCTGTGGTTACAGAGCCCCACATAACCTGGGAGGTACCCTTATGAGTTCCTGTGGCTCACTATCCTGACACTCACTTGCCCGGGCACTATTCCCTGACAGGTGCAGTATCCCAATAGTGAGCATCCCAATGGTGAAATATCCAATGGATGGTGACAGGGGTAAGGTAGTGCATGTGATGAGTTGCTACACTACCCCAGCTGGTGCACATCAAGGGACAGTTGTTTGGGGGAGTTGACCGAGCTGCTCCAGTGGTGTATAGGGCTAAACCACCAGCAGCTCTGCCGGAGTGCTCCCTCGGACCTGGGTTCTGGTCTGGGTCACATTCTTTTAAAGAACTCACCACCCCTACACACCCATAACTAATATTTTTTTACTCCGGGGTGTGCTCCCCTTCAAAGTTGGTTATTTTAGTTATAGGAGGTGTGGGGCTGGAGCCCCCACATGAGGTGCGAGCGGCAAAGCCCCCCACATTGTTCACAAAATTTCTTTTGTGATGCCCGACACTGTTGTGTCGGGCATACAATCTGTTTCCAGGCTGTGGATTTCAGGACTATAAACTCAGTATTCTGAGCATTGGGATAGCGAGTGTCAGTCAAATATAATATATCCACATGGGAGATGTCATAGTGTAGGAACCGTGCATAAATCTAGGGCTTGCCTCCACACCTGAGACACTGTAAAATAGTTTGAGGAATCAGTTACTAGATTAGATTAGCCAGCCAGGAGTTTATATATACCTCCATGGAGGTTTACATTCATTTGCATTTGTATGCTCTTTGATTTTAGGGTTTTATTGTTTCACTGATTTGCTAACCGTTAAATCAAAAGCAGCAGTATTCATTTGTCACCAAATACTTTTTTCAACAATAATGTTTTTCAAGCAAAAATATTAAGATAACCATTTTTCTTTTCATTTTTTTAATTCCTGAAGCAAGATATAGGATTTAGAAGTTTCTAAACGTGCCATGCCCCACCATAAAAAAATTAGATATTTTGGTACATTGTTTTCCAGTTTACCATCAGAAACATGTTGTAACACCATCCTAGTACATCTGCAGTATGAATCTATGATTTGCAGTCAACAGGTGATATCAACATAAGAGATTTTAAAGGACTGTGAGAGGTGGCCATCTTTAGTGACAGGAGTCATTAATTAAAAATTAGCTAAAAAAGCTGTTTCAAAAACATTTGAAAAAAAAATACCATGAGGATGAAGCTAAGGATACAAGAAATGCATACAACCAAATTATTTGCTGACTGACAAATACTGCTGCTTATGAGCACCACAGAAGACAAACCACATGGAACAACAAGAGGCCTAAATGGATTCCATGACTAGGTGTCCAGTAACTTCTCAGATGCTCCCTAAGGAGTTTTAAAGGGTAAAACATTGGTTCCACTGGGGAAAGCATGGCACCTCCAGTACTGAAGAGCGATAGCATGATACGATATTGTGCACAATAGAGTTAAGCGGGCTGCACGTGACAACTGTACCTGGGAGGGCATTTTTAGTGACAGCCCAGGAATACATTTGATTTGATATGTACACAGGGTGTATACATAGCGGCCAGGGTTAATGATATGAGCCTACACCACTGAGCACTGGAAGACCAGCTGGCTGTACTGCATACCTAATAAAACATTTGTCTGTTTGAATGATTATCTGCTTTCATTCAGTGTAGAGTATAAGTGCATGCAAAAGGGGGAATTACAGACATTGTGAAGATGCACAGGAGGGGTGACCATAGAGGGGAGGTTGGCAGCTACATCATTCGAGAGGTTGTACCACACTTCCACCAGGCCCATTAAATTATTCTTTGGGTGAAGGTGCCATGCCATTTCTAGTTACAAATGGAAACAACCCCTCAACATGCCATCTTAGATTAAGGGAGCACTCCCAACCAATCAGAGTACTAATCTATGCATGAGACACACTTATTCTGTGAAGAGTGTCTCACGCCACAGCTATTCTGGAAATGAGCGTGTTTGGCTAAGTTTCTTTTAATAAACATATTACTGATAGAGCCAGATTAATAATATATTTACACCACTGCCAAGACCTTTGGTTCACAGTTCTCATACCCCAAGAATGCAAAAAAAAACACTCTCATAACCATAAGAGTAGTCTTGGCCCTGCTATTAACATGCATCAGAGACATCAAAAACCCAGAAGCACTGTAGGGTTATAGTGCCCCATACCTCTGAGGCATCAGGGAAGGCATGTGCTTGGAAGAGACATCACCCCACAGGTACCTTACACAAAGTAATTCACTTTAAAAGTATTTGCAAATTATAGAAACATACTTTCAAATTTGGTGCATTCTTAACCGTGAGCCGAAGTGAATTTTCAAATTTTGTCCCCATGTAGGAAAATGGTTCTCAAACCCAAATATCCTGCCAGCCTCAAAGGGCCTCAAAGTGTGGCTAGCAGAATTTACTGGTGGACTCACCCCTTATTTTTCCTGCAAAACCCTTTGCTATCACACATTTTATTTTACAGGAAATCTACATTAAATCAGCACTGCACCAAAATTGGGGGAAAAAATTTACCCTACCTTGTCTTTCACAGTAAAAGATTACAGTCCCCTTTAACAGTTTTATTTGGTGGTGGTAAAATGTTCTAGTTTCTCCCAAATTTAAGTACTTTATATTTTTTCATAAAATAAAATAGCGAGATTTGTCTTAGAGACTGCATTAGAAACCTGGACAGAGGTGTGACTGGAAAGAAAAAGAAATTCGTGTGCCCAGTATAGGAGGAGTGTATATATATATATATATATATATATATATATATATATATATATATATACTGTTTACACACACACACCTCCTATACTGGGCACTGTGAATTTTTCTTTTCAGTCACACCTCTGTCCAAGTCTCTAATGCAGTCCCTAAGACAAATCTTGTTAATATTTTTTATGAGAAAATATAAAGTACTTAAATTAGGGGAATTAGAACATTTATGTGTGATTTTGCATGTCATATATATATATTTATATATATATATATATATATATATATATATATATATATATATATATATATACTGTATATATATATATATATATATATATATATATAGATATATATGACATAGAAAATTACACATACCCTCATAATGCAAGGTATCATGAGCTGAATATGCAAATCACCACAAAATGTTATGCTGGTTCAACTTTAAGCAGAAATGCATGGTGTCAAATGGCCTCTCACAGTCTGCAAAAGGTGCCAACAGAAAACACAGACACGTGTTTCATCCTATCAGGACTCATCAGTGTGCCCCATCTGTATGATACTGCAGTGGAATGAAGCAGCTGCCCTAAGTTGGTATATTGGGTTTGGGTTGCTGTGAGCCCAATAAGAACAAAAGACAAGCTAAAACACAAAGAACCTTAGTGCATAAGCACTGAGGCAAGGGGGTACCCCAAAGGGCATTGGCCAGGAAACCAAGTTTCAAAGAAATACAAACTCACACATACCCCCATAATGCAAGGCATCATGGGTTGTATATGCAAATCACCACAAAGTGTTATGCTGGTTCAACTCTAAGCAGAAAGGTATGGTGCTGAAAGGCCTGTCACATAGTCTGTAAAGGATGCCAACAGAAAACCCAGACAGCTGTTTTGTCCTATGATGACTCATCAGTGTTCCTCATCTGTATGACACCCCAGTGAAATGAACCAGCTACCCTAAGTTGGTATATGGGGTTTGGGTTGTGGTGAGCCCCAAAAAACAAAAAACAAACTAAAACACAATAAACCTTAGTGTGTAAGCACTGAGGAAAGGTTACCCAAAGAGCATTGGACAGGAAGTCAAGTTTCAAAGAAATACAAAATCACACATGCCCCAATAATGCAAGGCATTGTGGGCTGTATATGCAGATCACCACAAAATGTTATGCTGGTTCAATTTTAGCAGAAATGGATGTGGTCAAAGGCCTCTCACACAGTCTGCAAAGGGTGCCAACAGAAAACACAGACATGTGTTTCATCCTACCAGGACTCATCAGTGTGCCCCATCTGTATGATACCCCAGTGAAATGAAGCAGCTACCCTAAGTGGTCTATTGGGTTTGGGTTGTGGTGAGCCCAATAAAAACAAAAAACAAGTTAAAACACAAAGAACCTTAGTGTGTAAGCACTGAGGCAAGAGATACCCCAAAGGGCATTGGACAGGAAGTCAAGTTTCAAAGAAAGACAAAATCACACATAGCTCCATATTGCAAAGCATCGTGGGCTGTATATGCAAATCACCACAAAATGTTATGCTGGTTCAACTTTAAGCAGAAATGCATGATGCTGAAAGGCTTCTCACACAGTCTGCAAAGGGTGCCAACAGAAAACACAGACATGTGTTTGGTCCTACCAGGACTCATCAGTGTGCCCCATCTGGATGACACCCCAGTGGAATGAACCAGCTATGCCACATTGGTCTATTGGATTTGGGTTGTGGTGAGCCCAATAAAAGCAAAAAACAAACTAAAACACAAACAACCTTATTGCGTAAGCACTGAGGCAAGGGGTATCTCCAAGGGCATTGCCTGGAAGTCGGAGAGGGGAGCAGCCAGGGCACTGTAATTGGGTATAACTTTCCTGTAGTACCCTGCCATTCCTAGAAAACTCCTGAACTGCTTCTGCATTTCTGGACTGGGCCATGCCTTGATCACCTCTATTTTTACTTGGTTAGGATGGAGCTGTCCCCGGCCCACAACATGCCCAAGGTACGCCACTTCAGTTATGGCCACCTGGCACTTCTCAGCTTTGACAGTGAGCCCAGCCCTCTGTATCCTGACCAGCACTTCCCTAATGATGGACAGGTGTTCCTCCCAGCTGTCACTAAAGATGGCAATGTCATCCAGGTGCGCACGGCGTATTCCTCAGTACCATTCAACACCTGGTTCACCAACCTCTGGAAAGTGGCCAGGGCATTCTTCATTCTGAAAGGCATTACTTTAAATTCAAATAAGCCCATCAGAGTGATGAAGACCGACCTCTCCCTAGCTCTGACAGTTAACTCTTCCTGCCAATACCCCTTTGTCAGGTCGATAGTTGTAAGGTAGGTCGCCTCTCAACTTGTCCAGGAGTTTCTTCATCCGGGGCATCTGGTGGGCATCTGACTTTGTGACTGCATTCAGTCCATGATAGTCCACACAGAAATTAGTAGAGCCATCTGGCTTCAGCACAAGGAGTATGCGTGAGGCCCAGGGGCTGTGGGATATCTGGATTACCCTAAATCCAGCATTTTCTCCACCTCCCTCCCAATGTCCTTTTGGGCAGCCTCTGACACCTGATATGCTGTCCACTGTATGGGCATCTGTGTCGCTGTCTCCACATTGTGTATCGCTAAAGGGGTTAGTCCAGGCTTGGTGCTAAACAGTGGGGCAACGTCTGCTAAAACCTCCCTTACTTCCCGGATCTTGTCCGGGGCCAGCTGGGGTGACAGTTTAACTGCCTCCACAGAGAAGACCCACTTGCTTTCTTCCAGAAAGTCCAGAAGAGGGTATCCTTTGTCTGTCCCCTCCCTAGGACTACATGCTGCAAACACCATGTCAGCCCTATTAGCATATGGTTTCATCATTTTGACATGGTACATTCTTTCTGTCTGTCTTCTGTCAGGTAACTCTATGATATAGTTTACATCATTTACCTTCCTAACTACTTTGTATGGTCCTGCCCACTCAGCCTGCAGCTTGTCTTTCCAGACCAGAATAAGGACCATGACTTCCTGACCCACCGTGTATGAGAGAGCTCTGGCTCTGCAGTTGTACCACACTTTTTGTTTCTGTTGGGCAGCTGCCAGTTTGCTCTGGACTGTCCCCATAAGCTCCTTCAGCCTTTCCCTAAACCTAAGGATGTAATCCACTATGGGAGTTCCCAGCGGGTGTGTTTGCCTTCCCAGTCTTCCCGGACCAAGTCTAGGGGCCCACGTACCTGGCTTCCATATAAGAGCTTGAAGGAGGAAACTCCTCTTGACTCGTTGGGCACCTGCCTGTATGCAAACAACAGGTGGGAAGCTATTTCTCCCTGTCCCTCCTATGTTGTTCAGAAAATGCTTGGAGCATTGACTTCAGGGTGCCATTAAATCTTTCCAAAGCCCATTGGTTTGTGGGTGATAGGGTGTCATGTGTCTCTGCACCACCCCACACTTCTCCCACAAACATTTCATCAGGTCTGACATGAAGGAACCCCCTCGATCAGTGATAACCTCTTGCAGAAACCCAACATGGGAGAAAATCCCAAGTAAGGCATCTGCCACTTTGTCTGTCCTCAGTGATAATAGGGTGACTGCCTCTGGGTACCAGGTGGCATAATCCACTACAGTCAGGATGAACCTCTTCTCGGAGGAGCTGGGGGTATTTAAAGGCCCCACAATATCCATTCCCACCCTCTGGAATGGCTCCTCCACCATGGACAATGGAATTAGGGTGGCTTGGGTTTTCGTACCTGCCTTCCCTATTTCTTGGCACCATTGACAAGACCTGCAATACTCCTTTACCTGCTGGGTGAAGTTGGGCCAATAGAAATTTTGGGCCAATTGCTGCATAGTGTGTACAATTCCCAGATGACCAGACAAGAGAATATCATGTGCAGTCTTGAGCAACTGCTCATGATACCCCTTGGGAATGACAAGCTGCCTGCCAATCACCCCCCCTCTGTCTCCACAGCCTGACTATATATCAGTCCATTTTTCCAATAAACCTTATGTTTACCATCATCTCCCTGTGCTCTGTCAGAGTCTGCCCAAGCCCTCAGCTTCTCTAAACTAGGGTCACTTTTCTGAGCAGCTGCAAACTCCTTAGGTATTCCCAAGGCTTGGGAGAGGTCCCCTTCAGTCTCTAAATTAGGGTCCCTAGCACTAGCATCAGGGCACTCAGGAACACTGTCATCCCTAGCCCTCTGACAATGGGTCACCCCTCCTTCTTTGGAGTAACCCTCTATAGCTGTGTGGTTAACTGATACTGGGGAAATTTCTACCCCCTTTTCATTAGTCTTCATATCAGGGGACACTGGCTGGGGAACCAGCCTCCCAGTGGTTTCCACAATGGTTTCTGTGGGGTCCAGGGAACTACAATTTTCTCTTGCCACTTGGCTATGGGTAACTGCACATGCCATCCCCTGTTTGAGAATGTTGCCAAGGATGAAGTCAACTGCTAAAGTTTTGGTTATAGCCACCTGTTGCACAGTGCCCCCTGTTTCACCCTACTCTAGGAGAACACTAGTGAGTGGCAATGTGGTCTCCTCACCAGTGAGCCCTTGTACAGTTACAAATTCATTGGGTATAAGCTGACCAGGCTCTACCAGATCCCCTTTTACCAATGTCAGGGATGTCCCATGTCCCTTAACCCTTGTGTCTGTACACCATTCACTGTGACTGGGTGCATGTGTTCCCTCATGTTCACAGGAATGCTTCCAGGGACACATAAACAACCCACTTCTTTCCTAGCCCCATGTTGCATATCACTCATCCTTTTGGGACACTGTCTAGCAATATGACCAGTTTCTTTACAAACTCAACATTCGTTTCTTTTCTCAGAGAACTCTTTTCTTTGAAACCTAGGGCTAACTGTTTTTGGTGGAAGCAGTGAGGGTTTTAGCTGCTCTTTCTGCACTATCATGCCCACCCCATTCACTCTCAAATCAGGCCTGTTCTTGGCATAGAGCGGTCCAAGAGTTCAGCAGCCTCTTGCACTGTTTTGGGAGCTCGGTCCTCCAGCCAGGTTTTCAGCTCTGCTGGGCATGCCCAGAAAACTGTTCTAACAAAATAACATTTCAATTTTATCTGCAGAGTTTGCTTCAATTTCCTCACACCAACATTTTAAACATTGATGTTATTTCATGGTTAGCCCTCGTAGCTCATGTCAGGGCTTCTCCTGAGCTTATGGAATTTAGCTCTGTATGCTTCTGCAGTTAAATCCGACTTTTTAAAGTGCAGCTTTAAGTTTGCTGTAATCATTACTGTCCTCATTGTCCATTTGACTCAATGCATCCCAAACTTTCCCAGTAAGTAGCGGGGATTGCTGGAAGTTCCAGGACACTCTAGGAATTTTGCTGAATACAAACTTTTTCAAAGGAATTTAAAAGGCATCCATATCCTCCCCTCTTAAATTCAGCTATCAATTGGAATTCAATTTGTAACCCAGTCCTGTAGTTCCTTTTAAACCCAAGCCACTTACCTACTCTGGTGCTGGTGGTTGGAGTTGTAACTTATTCAGTTCATGTCACCTCTGGCACTCACGCTCTTCACAGTCCACCTCTCACTGTTCATGCATCTCTTCTCTCTGGAACTCCAGCTCCATTCTGCGCAACTCAATCTGCAACTTCATTGCTTCTGGCTCCAGAATGCTGGTGACCTTCCCCTGCTGCTGTGGCCCTTCACTGACACTGGCCCTGCTGTCATCCTCACCAGATTTGGACACTGCCAGCTAGCCCCTCCATGCCCAAGGTTTGGTCCTTTACAGTCACAGTCTGTGACTCGATGCTCTGGGTATCTGCTGCCATCAGGACATCCACCAGGATCTGCTTGGTGGCTCTTGCCTCATGCAGGACTCCTCTGTCCTGGCACAACTGCCCCAAGTAGTCTGCAGTGTAACCACCATAGTTGGAAGTCATCTTCTTCCCTAACTATGGCTACTCTAACTTGCACTTTAGAAAAAAAAATAAAACAGGTAGGAACTTGACTGTAAGCAAAATGATATGGTTTTGTTTCCTTTTTAAAAATAAATCACTGCCTTATTTTGCAAGTGAGCTGTACAGTATTAAGCTGATGCACTGAACACTTAAAGCTTCTGTTACCAAATGTATCTGCACTGCTGCCAACCAAATCTGTTACAAAAGCACTCAGTAGATCAGGCCCTCTGCTCCCACAGTGCCAACCTCAGAGCATGAGAGTGTAAACCGGTAACAGACAGGGTAACCCTCCTGTCTGCTTGTGGGTCCAAATCACCATTAGTCTCAAGTTCTGTGGGGATTTAAACTGTGAACCTTATGCTAGTGTACACAAATGTACAGGTTCAGATAATATTATCTTAGGGGGGTGCAATATATCTTTCACCTCAGGGCACCTAACCAGGTATCCAAAATGAACCCTTTAAAACTCTATAAAAGACCTTAGGTATATTCTTAACTTTTCCCAGTTTGGTAATACCATCAAGCTTTTCAGAACAGCTGTCAAACTTAACCACGTATACACCACATACAAAAAGAACTTGGAGACACACCCAGGTAGTATCTTTCAAATAAAGATTTTACTAAAAGATTATAAAAATATGAAAAATGTAATCTCAGAACAATATATTAAAGAGCTTACAGTTACTTAAGATAACAAGGCAAAATACAAAACAAAAACTACCACAATACAGTTAGACTTTTTCTGTCTAATGTATTACCTTTTTAAGTGCCCAAGTTAGACCACAGAGCTGTGTCTTTCTACAGTCCCAAGATGGAAAATCTCTCAAAGATCAGACACCAGTATAGTTTAAACTGTGTCTCTCCACACCCTTTCAATGAGTCATCCAGCTCCTCCATTTAGAATATAAATAAATACAAACATGATGTTCTATCTGAAGGTATTTTAAATAAGGTGACATCAGCAAAAACTCATTTCCCAAATTTTAAGTCTGTGATTTCCCAGTTCCTTCTCCCCAGGCATTTCAAAGGAGGTTTATAGCTTTTTAACAGCAGTTGATATTAAATGTT
The DNA here is from genome assembly GCA_016271365.2 of Neoceratodus forsteri. NCBI lineage: Eukaryota > Metazoa > Chordata > Ceratodontiformes > Ceratodontidae > Neoceratodus > Neoceratodus forsteri. The sequence goes on from JADMNL010000033.1 coordinate 72,836,855, forward strand.
CTTCCTCTTAAGACATCATAAAAGTTTATGATCTCCATCCCCTGGCAGACTCATAAAGTCCCATTTAGTTTCCACTTCAAAGAAGCAACAGGTCATAAAAAAAGGCCATAAAATGCAATGTCTCAAGGAAGTTAATTACATCACAGAGATCTCCTGGTTTAATATATATCCTGTCATTTTCACTGAAACCTGGGGTGGGGGCCACCCATGGAAGCACTGTGACAATCACACACTATATTTTATATTACAAATATCATCCAACAATCATAACCTGCTGGCAGCGTCATTGTCTAAATAAGTGAGGGGAGGAGCTTTAAAATAATTAAATAAGCAAAGTACCAGTGAGTGTGTGCTGTGTTATAAATAAACCATTTTAGCCAAAGGCAGTGTGAGATTTGTCGCATTTTAGCTGCAGCCCAGGAAAAAGGCAGATGCTGGATTTTTTTCAATCTAATATGAAGTAAAGGTTAAAAAGGACTTAACTGCCTGCTTGTTAAGCAATTACGTTGGTTTCCCACAACCAGTCCACACTTTGACACATTCTAAATTGACTCCAGTCCTCATCCCCACTCATTTATTTTTCTGTGAAAAAAAAAATACTTGGAGTTCTTGACAACTGCTTTGCTTTTGTTTGAGGGGCAGTCTGTGAAAAAGCTAATTAAATTTAATTTGCAGGAGGAGCTGCAGCAGAGTGTGGGTCAGTCAGTCCCTACGTAACACTTGACAAAAGCACTGGACTGGATTCACAAAGCTTTCTGAAGGTACAAAACCTTCCCTATGTCCCCCAAACTTCTGTAGCTATGGAAAAAAAGGGAAACTGCTCTGAGTGCTATTCCCAAATACCTCTCCACAGGTGCAGAAAAAAATACACTAAGGACTGTGGAAAAAGTTTCAAGTGTAGAAGTTCCTGAGGAAAAAAGGTAATTGCTAAGTAAGGCGCAGCCCTTCAAAGACTATTCTCAGTTTTTCTCAGTTTTTCTTGGGCACTTAAAAAGGTAATACATTAGACAGAAAAAGTCTAACTGTATTGTGGTATTCTCAGGTTTTGTCCACAGTTGTGGAAAAAATGTTACACACATTGGAGTGAGGTGTAACTCTCCCTCGGCAAACTGCAGTAGCACCCCAACAATTGAAATACAATTAAAGTGGGGTCAGGCACAGGTAATAGCATCCGAGTGGGTGTATCAGTGCCTGAAGTTACAGCAACATTAACATATATTGCCACTGAATGGCAACAAACAACCACCAGACCCAGTGCAGCCAATGAAAGAGCCCCACAGGTGTAGAGCCTGAAAAGTGGAGGTCAGGCACAGGTAATAGCATCCCAGTGGGTATATAAGTGGCTGAAGTTACAGCAACAGTAGCACACATTGCCATTGAATGGCAACAAAAAACAATCACCAGACCCAGTGCAGCCCATGACGGAGCCCCAAAGAAAGTAGAGCCTGGCCAGCCTGCAGCGAGTGCTACCCCTGCAGGCAACAGGAACACCCCAAGGAGGGATGCCCAGCAGTGACAGTTAGACACTGTGGTGCCATGGCAGTACTGGTACGTGTGGTGCTCTAGTGGTCCCAGTTGGGGAACTGGTTGTTGGTCTCTCTGTGTGTGCGTCCAGCTACATGTTATGGCAGTACTGTGTAAGTCTGCTGCTCCAGTTAATTAGGGTCACTGTTGTTGTGCCTCCTAAGCCATTCCTAAAAGCTGCAGATCCGTGGTTGTGGCTGTTCAGCACTTGCGCAGTTTCACAGCTGCCAAATTACCGCACCTGCAGCACTTTTTGTGGTTCGACAGCTGCACTGGTTTTCTATATGTATACTGTGCAACTGCATTTCGCAGTGCTACAGACATTTTCCCCAAAGCTGCGGGATTGCTGGCTTCCATTGTGAATCCTGCCCTCTTGTCTCCAGTCCAGTAAAAATTGTGTGTCTAAATAAGTGTGGGGGGGGGGGCCTTAAAATCATTAAAAAAAATATCAGTGAGTGTGTGTACTATAAAACCATTTAAGCAAAGGCAGTGGGATTTGCTGCAGTCCAGCTCAGGCAATGGGCAGTTGCATTTTTTCAATCTAATATAAAAAGGGTCAATCAAAGGACTTAAGTGTCTTTCTGTTAAGAAATTATTAAATTACTGTGGGTTTACCGCAACCTAGTTAAGCTTGCCACATTTTGATTACCCATTCATTTATTTTGTATAAAAAAAAATCCCTTGCTCTTCCAGACAACTTGTGTTTTTTTATATACATACACACACACATATTTTTAAATATACCTGTGTCTCCTAGTCCTAGCCTATATTTGTGTGTGAGACTGTGTGAGTGATGTCATCGTCTGTCTGTCATAATCTAAGTACCATATCTTCGCTGTAGCAGTAGTACTAATTAGTATACTTGTACTACATAGAAACTTAGATTTTGAGGGCAGGTAAGGATGGCTGGGCTTACCTAGTCTGTCTATATGCATACTAGTACTACGACTGCTGTAGCTATAAAAAAGAAAGCTTAAACATAGAATTTGACAGCAGTCGGCAGATAATCACTGCCTGCAGTGCACTTGCCCTGGTTCACCTACCTACCTAGTCCGGCCATTTGTGTGTGCGACTGAGTGAGCAAGTTTGTTCACATTTGGCTTATTATACAACATAACATACTTTTGTCAGAGTAGTAATTAAAGGAGAATTACATTAATTTACTGCTAATAGCTAGATTCGCCTCTTCTTGCAATAATTTTGTCTGTGACATTTGACACAATTTTCAGGAAAAAAACGTATTTTTCCCCTTGAGCTAACTGCTGACTGAGTCTACTGTCTAAATACAGTGCAGCCCACTGCCAGCCCAAAGCCCACCAAGCCATCCAGGTAGACCACACAGTTTAGTGTGAGTGTGAGTCTGTGTGAATACGCTCAGACAAGTTACTGAACTGAAAAACAGTGTCTGTCAAGCCCTTGCACCACAGATGAGCCTTTTGCTGCTTTGGTGAAAAAATATACTCCATAGTTGTGGCATTCTGAAGTTGAAAAAATGTTCCATAGGATTACATTGCAGCACCTACGGCACCTTTCAGTGCCCATATCTTGAAAATGATTCGAGATACGGATTTTTCACTCTAGGTAGCTTCAGAGGACTAAGCATGTGTGGAGGTTTTCAAGTCATGATTACAACTGCAATTACATTTTTTTGATGGTCGCTATGGTTACTAATTTATTGCCAAATTTGTGTTACAAGGGTTAATTCTCATGATGCTAGGGCTGTGGTATGTCTCCATACTTACATGTAAGTGGGAGCATAGGGCCCAGATGACTCGTGCTTCCACATATGCATACCACTATGCAAAAATTGACAATGTGAAGGGAGTGCAGGGACGCAGGCACATACTAGCTACCAGTTACATTACACTGTTTCAAAAAGAAGGGGAATTCATTGCAAATAACTCCATTAATGTATCAATTAGGGTTGATAGTACAGCGACAAACATTTGGAAATTTGATGTTAGAGTTTCCACCCCTACCACATTCCCACCACCCTCCACACACCACCAGGCATCAGGGCGTGCCATGGGGTTGTTAGGCCTAACTCTCATCCCATTCTCCTATACTGTACCATGTCAGCTTGTTTACACATGGAATGGGGTGCGAGCTGGGCCTGATGACCTCATGGCACACCCCAATGACTGTTGATGTGTGGAGGGTGGGAGCAGTTGGCATTCTGCCATCTGAAAAATAAAGCATTTTTTTGTGGGGGGGCTAAGCCTTCCACGACCCCCATATTTTATTATGATCACGTCCGAGTCAGAGCTGATTTGGGGAGGGGGTGCAAGACCTCAGGAAGCTGTGCTGGGGTCCTGAGCGGACTTTACAGTGATCCATTGATTTTGTCACTGTCAACAACATTGCTATAAAGTTGTCACTGCAGATTCAGCATGCATTCAGCAAGCATCTGTGAGGCATTGAGTCCAAAGCATTGCTGAAGCTGAAGTATAGCAAATCCACAGCATGGCCCTTATCCAATTCTGATGTTACCCAGTCAAAGAAAACTCTCAGGATAGTCTGGCAAGACCTCTCTGCCATGAATCCATGCTGTTTACTATCCTGGAGACCATTGCTCTCCAGGTAGTCTATCAGGTCCACGTTGACAAGTGTCTCCCTCAGCTTCTCTACAATTGAGGCAAGACTTATAGGCCTGCAGTTCCCTGCTTGTACCTTGTTCCTCCTCTTATGGAGAAGAGCTATGTCCGCTACACTCCAGTCCTTTGGAATTACCCCCATTCTTAGTGTGCTATTGATAAGACCTACTTGGAGTTCAACCAGTGCTGGTCCTAGCTCCCTGAGTAACCTCAGAGGCAACCCATCCAATCCTGGGGTCTTATCTATTTATAAGTCTGCCTACTCTTTCTGGACTCTTTTGCTTGTAAATATTGACTGTCTTATCTGTGGGACCTCCTTAGTGACCTCTTTGATGCCACTCTCTGGGAAGTGCCCACCATTGTCCAAAGTGAAAACAGGGCAAAAGTAATCATTAAGGATGGTGGCCTTTTGACCATTCTCCTCTATCACCCTTCCCCCCTCATCCAGCCTTACCATCCCCTCTTCTTTCTTCCTTTTGTTTCCCCTAACATATGGAAGGAACAGTTTTTCTCCACTTTTGACACCCTCCACAATACACAGCACTATGTTTGCTTTTGCTTCCCTGACCACCCTCATTCCGCCTTATTGTTCAGTAAGAATTGTCCCCATTCTTCCACCCACTGCTTTCCTTTATACTTGTAGAAAGTCATTTGCTTGGTCCTCACTGCTGCCCTCACTCTTGCCAAGAACCACAGTGGTCTCTTGAACCTGTTATTTTTGGTTGCCATTCTCATGTATAACACTGATGCCTTGAGAATGGCTCTTTATTTCCCCTTGTGACAAGATTGGGTAAGACTCTACCCCATGTGTTATGCAAAGAGAGTTAAAAGCAAGGATTTATTGTGTCCTCTCTTTTTCTGCCACTTCTCTGTCTCTTGCCTGTCTGATTGCGTAATCAAATTTTCTTGTAGCACGTAGGAGTTGGCCACTCCCCATTATATCCCTTCCTTCACTTGCTGTTTCTATTCTTACCTTCTTCCCTTTTTTTTCTCTGTGGTTAACAAAATATATATGCATCTTTATGTGAAATTGGGATCCTTGGTTTGTGAATGTGTATGGTTATATTGTAGAAATTATTGCAGAAAACTATTTGGGTTTCTTAAAAAGATGATCTGTAGCACAGGGGGTTGACTTTGAGATGCATTTTGACTTTCTCAAGCTTGATTATAGAATTGTCAACAGGAGACCAGCTCTGGGACAGAATGTTCTATTTTGGTGCACCTTTTAAATCTTGATGTGTTCTTCAGGCTGGCTTCAAGAAGGAATAGGACAACGTTTGATACTTTTGTGAAAGACAGAAGATGAAACTTACTGTACAAGAATAGGCTGCAGATTTTGAACTGCTGGGCAAAAACAACTTATATCATGAGAACAGTGTTTTTTTTTTTGGGGGGGGGGACTCTCAGATGTACTGTAGGACTTCCTTTGAACTATATGTATGAAGAGCTATCCTGTACAATTTTTTCTTTTATAGTTACTGATGATAACAAAACAGTACTTGCAAATTTTATAATTTCTCCTTGTCTGCCTATGCTTCTTGATCTATGCCTCTACAAAATCCCGCATCTATCTTCCACCCCCTATGTTGTCCATCCTGACTAACTTTTCCCTGACCAGCTCCCTTAACCTGTTGAAGTCCACACTTCTAAATTCAATGACTTCAGCTTTTGGCCACCGTATAGCCGAGAAGGGAACCAGGAGGCCGGGAGAGACAGCCAGAAAGGTACGGGAAAGCCGCAAAATTTTTGCCCGCCCCCTTCCCCCTCCTGGGTGTTTCTTTTATACACACTTTCCGCCGAATCTCTTATCCCCACAGCTAATCTCCAGCCATTTCTGAGCTTATTTCTTCTCATCACTATTAGTATCTTTAACCCCTACCTACCCTCCACCATGCTACTGTTCCTCCTATTGCTGCTTTGCCTCTCACCTTCCTCGGATCCAGAAGAGGAAACTGAAGCAGCCCATGCATGGTGATTAGGTGGCTACTCGGGCTTGTCCCTCTGCTGTCCCCAGTGGATGCCCTCAATTCCCCAAGTGTATACTGCCGCTTCTGCCCTGTAATCCTTGGGGTATCCCACAAAAAGGCTCACAACCAGTTCGGTACTCCATAAGCCCCCTGCTCCATTATTGGCACTATAATGACCCCCTATACCTGTCCATTAAGCTGGTACTTTATGACAAAATCTATAACCACACAGCAGGATCATCGCCCACTATATATTGGATCCCAAGCAAGAAGAGAAAGTCCTCTGACTACTCCCTATTCCTATCACTTGGTGCCCTCATCAAACTAATCTTCTTTCTGCTGATCTGTGTTGGCACTGTTGAAATCAACCCTGGACCCACAGAAAGCTCTATCTCCCCAGCTGACTTAGCCTCCATAAATGGCCTGAATTTTCTTCATATCAACGCCTGCAGCCTCCTAAAAAAGTTCTCATTAATACAGGCCTGGGTTGCACACACCTTACCTGACTTTCTGGTTATCTCTGAAACATGGCTCAAATCTGCAACAAAAGACAGTAAAATAAATCTTCCCAACTACCAGCTCTTCAGATCTGACCATCCATCCAGGGGCGGTGGGGTAGCCATCTATATCAAAGAAAACATCTCTGCATCCTGCCTCAATATTACATCACAGCCAAAGGAATTCGAATGCTTATCAATTAAAATAACCCTTCCCAACATATCATCTTTTCAACTGATTGGCTGCTACAGGCCCCCCTCTGCAGGCCTCAAACTCCTATCCCACCTAGGATCTATACTTAATCTAGGCCCTGAAGACACCATCATTTTAGGTGACCTGAATTTAAATTGGCTAGCCTATGCATCTGCACCCCTGGTAACCTTCTATGACACTTATGGATTCACTCAATTAATCAAAGAACCAACAAGGATTAATCCAAAGAATAATCTCAACAGCACGCTCCTGGACATCATGTTGATAAATAAGCCTCATCTGTATTCTCATGCTGGTGTGCTATTCAGTGACATAAGTGATCACTGTCCCATAGCTGGCATAAGATCAACAATCAAGCCACCAACCCTGCAAAATTTCTCCCAAGAAGGTCAAAAAGAACTTTAATATTTCAGGATATCTCCATGATTTGTGCCACACCACCGTTGGCAAGAATTCTATCTCACAGCTTCAATAGAGACAGCTCTTCAGGTCTTAAGTGATATTATCATAAGTGCCCTCAATATACATGCACCTCACCAGTGCCAGAACCAAACTCAAATCTGGTCGCTGGTTCTCTGCTGACCTTAAATCCAGACTGCTTGCCAGAGATAAACTCTGGAAAAGGGCAAGAAAGACCAAGGATCCAAATGACTGGCTTCAATTCAGAAAAGCCAGAAACTCCTGCACAAAACAAGTGAGAAATGCCAAGGCTGCCTTCTACACAGCTGAATTGGATGCCTCCTATCACAACCCTTCCAGGTTCTGGGATACCATAAAGGGGATCCTAGGTCAAGCTTCTACCCCTGTCTTCCCACCCAAAGTGCACCTAAATAGTGTTGAAATCACTGACAAGCAAGAAATCTTAAATGCCTTCAATGATCATTTCACTACAGCTGGCCTAGCTTTCGATTCCTCACCTGCAAACCTATTGAGGTCATCACTAAACTTACAATCTACTGAGGGACAAAAGGCTGCTTCCACATTCTCCTTCAAATCAATACTCTTAAAAGAAGTAGAAGACCTACTATTCCAACTAGATACAACTAAAAGCGCAGGTGCAGACTCCCTGGATCCCTACTTTCTAAAAGTAGCATTACACGCCTTAGCTGCCCCCCTCACTCACCTTTTCAATCTGTCCCTAGCCACTGGTCCTATCCCCTCAATATGGAAGACAGCTCAAGTGTTTCCACTACTTAAGGCAGGTGATCCCATGGATCTCAACAACTATAGGCCCATTTCCATCCTACCAGTACTGTCCAAAATGCTTGAAAAGTTAGTGAACTTTCAGTTAAGTGCCTACCTTGATACCAATAATCTCCTTAATCCAGCTCAATCTGGGCTTAGATCTATGCACAGCACCATCTCTGCCTTAGCAAAAGTTACAAATGACTGGCAGACTGCCTTAGACAAAAAGAATAACACCTGTGCTGTGTTCCTGGATCTAAGCAAAGCCTTTGACACTGTGGACCATGAACTACTAATCTCCTCTCTGAACTCCATAGGCCTTGACTCATTCTCTCTTAAATGGTTCAGATGCTATCTCTCCGGAAGAATACAACTGGTAAAAAATGAAGGTGACCTATCTACCTCTAAACCACTCCTAAGAGGTGTACCGCAAGGTTCCATCCTGGGCCCCATCCTCTTTGCCATTTACATCAACAATATTGACTCCAATCTCTCACAATCTAATATTCACCTCTTTGCAGATGATACTGTACTATATGTCAGTAATCCCTCACCATCAAAAGCCTGTGAGCTTTTACAGTCTGAGTTCTCCCTCCTACAGCACAACTTACTAGAAAAGAAATTACTACTAAATGCCAAGAAAACGAAAGCTATGTTCTTTGCCACCAAGAGCTGCTCTTCCACTGTCCCATCATTCACCCTCCCACAATTATCTACCATCCTTGGTGAAAATCTGGAATATGTGGTCAAATTCAAATATCTTGGAGTCTGGATTGACAATAAACTTGACTATACTAGCCACATTGAAGAGCTCCTGAAAAAGCTTAGACAAAGGCTTGGCCTATTTTATAGGATCAAACACCACCTGACCAGAGATTCCAAAAAAAGGCTAATCCTGGCATCATTCCTATCCCTCATTGACTACGCTGACTTCCTTTATGGTCACTGTTCCCTCTCCCATTTAAATAAATTAGACACCTTGTATCATAGAGCTATTAGATTAATCACAGATCTTCCCTCCAGCACCCATCATTGCTCTCTCTACAATGTAGTCAGTTGGACATCCTACAACATAGAAGAAACAAAATGCTGCTGTCTGGATCTACAAAGCTCTGACAAACAAACTCCTTCCTACATCTCAGATTGTTTCAACGGATCACATCCAGGCCTTACACCCTAAGGATCAATAAACTCATCATGCTGAAGATTCCTATCACCTGCACCGGGTATGGAAGGGCTGCAATCAGCTACTCCCTAGCACTTATCTGGAATTCTCTTCAAAAGACCTTGAAATTGGATACCCTCATTCCTTTAACATCCTTCAAAAAACTGTACACTAGTCTATTCCCAGAATCATGCAATTGCTTCCATAAGGCCTAGTCCTCTCACACTCCCTCCTTCCCCTACCCCTTTTTATACTACCCCCTATTTCTTTATTGTTCTTCTAGCTTGTTCTCCAACCTACTTCGTACAAAAATGCCCCCCCAAGTCCCATTACCCTAGCTTTATCCCTACAATACTGTTTGTTTCTTTCCTTTTAATATGATCTAGGTCCAATGTCATTTTGCCTTGTATATATGTAAATATTTGTATACCTGTCTCATTCTTAAATCTTTGTATTTGTGTTCATTCAGTACCATGTTTTTGTGTAAAATTTGTAACCTTATATTGTTATGACCACTCAGGTCCATCTTGTAAATGAGCTATGCTCAATGATGTTCGCCTGAATAAATAAAGATTTTGATTGATTGATTGATTGATTGAAGTTTTCTGAACCCAAAGGCCAGTTTGAACTAAGTGGAGTTTGAAAAGCCTTCTAATGGGAAACAAGTAAAAACATAGATAACATTTATGTAAAATAAAATTCCTATAAATATGTTTTTTTAAAAGAGCACCAATCATGCTCAATTTTAAATAATTCTTCAAGCCCCCTAGTAGCAGCCTACCTCTAAAAATACTTAAAAAGTCTACTTCTCAGAATTTTTTAATGCCTGTAAAACTAAATGGAAGCAATCATAAATCCTTACTCAGAAGAACTGACTGCCAGATCCCTTCCCGTTCCTGGTCCATGATTTTATAGGAACTGCCCCACACTGTCACGTTTGGAGATATATTAGTTTGGAGAACATGGGGGGTACTGTATTGATAGTGATGGGAGTCTTTTTTTAAGTATTATTGTTTATATTTTAGAGAGCCACAGAGTAAAATCAAAGCCATGGCTCAACTAACAAGGTGCTTGTTAGTTTAGCCACAGCTTTAATTTGACCCCTCTGTCCCTCTAAAATATAATCTTCGGTTCATGATCCTCATACCCTCAAAATCTGAATGGGACCATTCTTACAATTGTAAGAGATGCCTTGTTGACCCTATTAACATGCAAACCAGGGCTTAGTTTTCTGCAGCGTATGTAAACTGCAGATGATTTTATCTGGGATTTGTTGGAAACTAATTTGCCATTTATAGAAATAGTGGAGCACTAGGCTACCGTTTATAGTAACATAACCATGGAAAACTACTCTGTGGATAACACAGACCATGTATTTCTAATCTGCATTCTGCAAGCAGAATTCCACTATTCAGCTTCCAAGTGAAGGCCACTGAATAGTTACATTTTCTTAAATTTTGTAGAATCTGAAAATTCGGCATGGCACTATCAGTGAATGTTACCTGTTAAAAATATATGTAATGTAAATTTTTAATAATTGTTTAGAACACTGCAGAGATCAATTTCAGAGAAGAGGGCTACATGAGGCTGCTAGCAGTTTTTTTCCTCATAATAGTTTTCATTAAGTTTTTCAGATTATAACATATTACAGTATATTTTCAAAATCACACATACATGAGAAAAACAAAAGTACATAAAAGCTAATTAATTCTTGCTAAACTGTGGTTGATTATAGCAAAATACATTTATCTAATAATAAATAATACAAAAGTACTAAATAAAATTCAACTTTTTAACCAGTAAAAGATTTCTAGCCAATGGCACAGCTGTATTTTCCTAAATATTTGTTTATGGGATGAAGCATTGGACAATGTTTATATTTAGTGCTCAAATCTTTGTTTTCAACTCACACATTTGTTAGGTCATAACCCAAAAAGGTGACCAAATTCTATGCAAGATGCCTAACTTGTCAGCCAAAGAATAACAAATTCTCTCATAGTTAAACAACCATCTGTGTAAGCCATTCACTAATGGAGGGCATGGAGGTATCTTTCCAGTGTTGTAGAATAAGTCATTTAATACAGAGGGATGCCTGCAAGACCCATGTTTTTTGGCATTTGTCCAATTCTGATGATTCTAGGAACACTCCAAGAATAAAAATTAATGGGGACAATGGGGTGCTATGTTCTGTAACCTTGTGGCATATACGGTAACCAGTATTTCTATCCAAATTGTTTGAATCTTGGGGCAATCACACAGCATATGTGCTAAGCCTGTATTAGTGTTACCACACCTCCAACAATTAGCATTGTTCAAATACCCCATTACGAATAGGTTTTCTGGACTTAGATAATATCTGTAGGATTTTGAGTTGAATTAACCTACCTTGTAGATCTCTATGGTTCTTGGAGGCAAGCTGCCATAACTAACCTATTAGCAGGGTTGATCCACTAGGATTTTGCACTTGAGAATAACTGGCATACCATAGGGCATTGTGGGGGTTCATATCATAACAAGAAAAGTGAACTACCCATGTGGTGCAGTGGGCTTCCATAGCTGCTAAGTTGGTTGCCAAACAAGCTGATTGAGATTAAATAAATGACCCCCTCCCCAGGCATAAAAATCAAAAGAGAAGGAAGATAAAAACAAAGAAAACTGTAAAGCAATGTATGGGAAACATTCATGAACATATGCAGTGTCTGTTCTGATGAAGCCTTGTCAGCCAGCCTTACACATGGGTTTGCATACCTACCCATGATGCCTTTCACTGGTATCGAGGCTTGAAAGTACATATGTGTGTGTGTGTGTGTGTGTGTGTGTGTGTGTGGTTTGGAAAGATGTGCAAAAATTAAATACTGAAAAAGAGTAGCCATCACAGCTTGAAAGCCAATGCAGAAGCTTTTTCAGGATGAGTTATTGGGCTTACCTGTACAGTAGTAGGGAGCAATCCAGAGATATTCATGATTAAGTCTACCCCATGTGAAATACTACAGTGCTATTATTTTTTTAACCTTATGATGTCACCGATCGTAACGTTTTTCTTAAATACAATGTGGTGAAGTATAGCTTTAACCTTAGTGATATCACAAGATTCGAAAAAGGGTGGCAATGTCTCATCAATATTGACCAGACTACATAACAGATATATCTGGACTACAGCCAGCTTCAGGTAAACACAATACAGTAGTACTTCATCTAAAACAGTTTTTTATAGACGTTCAACTTGTGATGGTCACGTTTCTGGAAATTTTTATTTTGTCTATCTCTCCAAACCATATACAGAGAGTACTTTAAAGCATCAGTCTCAGTGAAATACATCATGGATATGCACATTCTTGTGCAAAGCCAGTTGACAAGGTTTTGCTAGAACAAACATATCCCATATCCATGTTCATGGAAGTTGAATTTTTAGATTATGCAGTTCACAGTGTCCCTTCAACTATTTAATAACAGTACATGCCTCATATGCTGACAAATTCTATGTTTCTATGTAATAAATAGAGAATAATGGATAGACCAGTGTGTGTTATGGATTTTTTTACACACTTGAAGTGTGTGATGACCCATAAACCTCAAGAGCAAAGCTCAAGAGGTTTTTACAGTCATCACAGACTGAGGGTGTGTAAAATAAATCCAAAACACACACTTGCCTATCTTTTATTTTTCACAATTACTGTTTTTTTGCATGGGTTGTGCAGCTTTGCATGACTTAACGTAGATTTTCATATCAACCCGCAGAATGATATGACTTTTTCCCAGTGCTTGAAAATGGGTTGATAACGGGGTCACTAGTTATACACTCTTTCCATTTTTAGGGTGACGGACTCTGACATGCAGTAATGGCAGCATTAATTCTAACAGCAGTTCACATCTCATAATTCACCTTGGCTGAATTTTCTGGACTTCAGGACTGGCCATCACAGACTATCCTCTCCATTGTTTTCTTTGTGATATGCATAGCCACACTGATCAAAAACCTAATTTTCATAATTGTAATTAAATTAGCTAGAGGACTGTATTCACCAATGTATTTTTTGTGCCATCTGGCCATATTAGACATTTCTAATTTCTTCTACTACCATTCCAGAGCTGCTTTGCTATCTCATAAGCAATGAGAACTCTGTTGTATTTGGCTCCTGTGTTACACAGATGGCTTTCTACATGACATTTTGGACAACTGAAAATTTTATTCTGATGGTCATGGCCTATGACTCTTACCAAGCCATATTCAACTCAGTCCTCTATCTAAAAGTTATAACTGACAAGCATGCTGCCCTATTATGTGCTTATTGTTTATTTATTTATTTACTTATTGCAAGCTAGGATTCGTACCTTTGAGTAACAGCTCTTTACACAGGTTCTACAACAAGGACAAGTGCAGTGAAAACAGAACATTGCAAGAACAGTGCATACAGACAAATAATTGTTACAGGTAAATTAAACAAGTAGTTTCCAAACAATAAAAATACAGGGATAACAAATGGTACATTGCAGTCAACAGGTGGGTAAAGGAACGCCTTTGTCAGGTAGCACTGAGTTACAGTCAGAGGTGTGCCAGACGAGGCAGAGGGTTAAGGGAAACAGTCTGTCTGATCTTACCAAGGTAGTAGAAGGGGTTGCAGGTGGTGAGGGGGGTGAGAAGGAGGGAGGAATGGGGGTAGGAGGTAGAAGGGCAGGATGAGGTAAGTGCTAGAAGTGGCCTATAGAATCAGATGATAGCAGAGGGCGTAGGCTAAGTGCAGATTGACTGTGAGCCACAGAGGGCTTAGCGGTAGCAATCACAGGTAAAGCTTGTAAGAAGTTGAGATCATAGTTTACACTTGAATGGGCCTATTGTGATGGTAGAACTTATTTCGGGCTGGAGTGAGTTCATCCAAAGAGGAGCTCGATGGGCAAAGGCATATTGTACTAGGGCCATGCAGCACCTAGGGACATTGAAAACTTGATTGTTGGAACTTCTGGTGTTTCGAGTGGACATTGGGTCTACCTCTTGCCTTTCTCCATGTATTCTTTGTTCTCATTACATAATTTTGTGGATCAAATAAAATCAATTGCTATTACTGTGGTTGTTCATTCATGATAACATTGGCTTGCAGTGACATCTCCCCACAGGGTATATTTACTACAGTGTTAGACCTAATTGGAGTGTTAGTATTATTTTCTGTCTTATTTTTCTACATAAAAATCATGGCATTAGTTCTTAAAGCCACCTCATCTGAGAGATGCCATAAGGTATTCTGCACCTGTGCCAGCCACCTGTTAATCATTGCAGTTTTCTTTCTGGCATTTATTTTATTCTACTATATGGTGCATTTGTTTTTTGATGGTGCCTGGACAATGACAGCTGAAATGTAAAACGTTCTTCTCCCACTGGTGAGTTCCTTAATTTATTGTATGAACATGAAAGAGATCAGAGTCAGTTTGTGAAGATTCTGAAAAAGAACAAAACGGATGCCCCTAGCATTTAAAATTATTGTATTGTGCAGTTTATTTAACTAGGATAGTGTAGCTGAGATGTAACATAATGGACTAAATTTATAAAGTCCTGAAGCCTCCCTTTAGTTGGGCTATTATAAAAGGAGATGTGCTGGCCACAAGTCCCTGGATGCAGGCGGGAAAGGGGAGCTGGCATGAAATTTGCACCAGCAGTAATGCTGTGCAGAACGTGGGATTCCATCAGCAGAATTATCATGGAATGACCATTCTGCAGGTAGAATTTTCACCAGAATTTCACTGGTTCTTAATTCTACCTTATGTGATCCATGGAATAATATTCTGCAGAACAGCATTTTATTCCTCAGAAAATTATTTTGCAACAATTTCTGCAGAAAATATTGAGATCAGCAGAATAATATTCCTCAGAACAGAATTCTGCAACTATTTTCTGCTGCAGAATTGCACCATTCTGTTTCTGGTAGCATTTCAGCAGAATTTTGGCAGACATTTTAAAATTCTGCAAAATTTCATCCCGACGGAATTTGAAAATTCTACAAAGCATTAACCAGTAGTGCATCTTTTTAAAACATCTTTTACTAGTCTAAGCATGAAGCAGACTTAACAAATAGTGGCATGTACATCTACTGTGGGGATGAGTGCTGATGGAAACTGCAGCCAAGTGTCATAAACTGACACTTGTCAGTCTGTCTCCCCTAAGCCCATATTACCATATGCCTACTCCCCACCACTCCTATCTCCCTCTGATCATGCTCCTCCTAGTCCGCTACTCTCCCTCCTCCTAAAGTGTTCCTCCCACTTCTTTCTCTACCCATAAGCTATCTCTCTCCTGTGAGCTTGATCACTGCCTTGTGCAGACAGGATCCATAGCACACGTTGGGCAACTTTACCTCCTTTCCCCTATTTCTTCTTTTACTGCACCCCCCTCAGTCACTGATAGATCACTGCCTTGTGCAGGCAGGGTCACCCAGCACACTGGTGGGGTACTACCCCCCCTACTATAGTTGACCTCTGCTGCCCCCTCCCACATCACTCCCCCAATTACCCCTTCTTGCATCACTGTATATAATATATATCATTGCCTATAAAATGTGTCCTACCAGTAGGGCTGTCCACCACCCTGCCCAGACAGAGATAACAGGACACTGTTGAATTTCAACCACCTCTCTTCTCCCCCTTGGATACCACCCACCTACAATACCTTTCTCTTATCACCATGCCACACTCTACCTCTCCTCTTCTCCTACCCCCTTCCAGTTAACATAGCCTAATACTGACCTACCCCTACACTCAATTAAGCACTTATAACCTTCCCCTACCCCTCTTATATGCACTTTAGTCCACCCTGTCATCTCTGTTTACCTCTAATATCATGTTCTGCCTGCATCTCTCTGTAAATTTTCTTTCCCTTCTTCCATTCTGCCCTCCGCAATTTTTCATTCCCTCCTTCCATTCTTCCTCTCTTTACTCCAATTACTGTAAATCTTGAATATCTACAGTATGTTACACTAATGGCTACCAATTACTATTATGTCACCTTATCATCTAGTGCTACATACTGTTGCCAGGTTATCATATGTGTTCTGGTGTTACCAACTGTCACCAACTGTTGCCTATTTGCCATTCTGTCTTCATATCTACTATAGTTAACTGCTGCATTGTTAGCCAATGTGATCTACCTGTAATCCCTCCTGCTCTCATTGTATGGAAGTAAGAAAATTGTATTCTAACACAGAAACATTTCTCTATATTTCTTTCCCATTGTTCCTATCATCCAGGTGGACTGGGAGATGAGCAACTTGTTGTTCAGCGTTCCTTTCTGGTGAAACATTTCAATCAATAAATAAATAAATAAACTGACTGGGATTTCAAAAGTAAGGCCTACTGAGTCTACGCTGGTCACAGACGCAGCAGAGTTTTGCTGGACACAAGTGTGTGACCCGGGACTGCCAGTTATGATCATCCATCCCGTTGGCCGGATTAGAGTACTGCTTCTATCCCATTTATAGCTCGGAGGAACGGAAGCACCAAAATGATTCTTAAGGGCACACTGAGAGTCAACGATTATAAGAGATTTAAGCCAAGAGTCCATGCTTTCCTGTACTGCAGTTAATACTCTAATCACATGAGCACAGTGCTTCCATGTAAAGTCAAATTATGCAATAGCCACTGAGAAGCTAATCATTTCTAAGTGATAATCGATCAGAGAGATTTTTTTTTGTCAATATCTTTTTATTTGATTTTTCTTTCAAAACAAAAACTGTTACACAGAATACTTTCAGTAAATAGGATAGTAACAGCTATCATATTACAGCACACATAGTAAAAATAAGAAATAAAAAGGAGGGGAAAAAATTCAACTTCAAAAAGAATATTATTTGCATCCTATTCAAAGATGCTAAAAGTATAAAATAAGCTACATTGAAAGATTACCACTTATCATATATCTAAACAATAACCACTCTATTGATATTGTATCTAGAAAAAAGATAACAGAAGGTATGAAAGACTGCTTTATATATAATCAGTAGACATAGTCTTGCACATGCTGCCTATAAATACTACAATAATTTTCTGTGTCTAATTCAATATAATGTGGTTTACATTCCCCTATTGTTCTTTTCGGAAGTAGTATCAATTCCTTAGTAATAAAAAGAAGAAAGATATAAGGAAGGAAGAAAAGTATGGAAGTAAGTAAAGGAGAAAGAGAATACAGAGAACTACTTTGAAATCCAGTATTCCTCTGAAACAGTAGCATACATGGAATACTAGTAATCATTTTTTTTCTGATTAACAATAACCTATTTTTCATAAGAGTGTTACTTAAATAAACCTATTTATTAGTAAGAAAGTATAGATCATACCCCATTTATGTTCAAAAACATGCTTCTGTCCCATTATGGAATGTGCAGTTTTCTCTAGATGTAAAATTTCTAGGCATTCATTCCTCCACTCGGACATAGAAGGTGTTTTATCATCTATACCAGTTCCTAAGAACTACATTCTTGACTGAAACTGATATGACTTGAACAGTGTATTTGTGTTCTTTAGTCCATAAATGATCCGTTTCAAAGTGTCAAATAAGACATGTTTCAAGATTCAGTTTGTTTTGAAACCCTGGCATATCATCAAAAAGTCTAATAATACTAAGCCACAAGTTTTGAATTTTATCACATTGCCAGAACATATGAATTAAGTTAGCATTTTCTGCACCACATTTGTTACAAGTGGAGGAGTTGCATATGCCCGTCTTAAATAGATAGTATGGTGTATAGTATAAGTTATGTAAGGATTTAAATTGCACTATTCATATTGACTGTCTTAAAACATTTTAAGGAATTGTTGCAGATAATTTCCCAGTCCCAGTTGTCTACAATTTTCCCTAGAACATTTGACCACCATCTAATATTTTCTAGATCCATGTCCCTGACACATTCTATAATTAGTTTGTAGAATTCTGAAATAGATGAATGCGACTGTATACAAGCAAAAAAAGCTATAGGGCCAGATATTCAAAACTTTGCCCCGGGACTAAATTAGCACTGCCTGGCACGCAAACTTAGCCTGGAGCACAAAACAAGCCATATTCAAAAAGAATAGCCCGGGGCAAACAGCTTATGAATATAGCATGGGAATGAGGCCGGGCAAACTGAGCTGGGAGTGCAGGGCAAACTTAGCCCTGGAATTAGACAGCTCTGAATATGGCAACCAGGAAGTGCAAACCACAACAGCAACACAGTGCACAGCAATGTGAAGGTAGGTAGAGACGAACTATGTGGCCAATGTGTGTGCCAGCAAATGCGTGGACCCAGTACAGCTGCAGGCAGCAGCATATGTGAAAGTGCAGTGTGCAAAACTGTAAAATATTCCCCAAACTGTTAGCACAGAGCTAACACATTTGCGTGGGTTTAGTGCAGGGCTAAACCGTTAGCCCAGTGCAAACACGTTTGCCTGGCACTAAACTTTTCCATATTCAAAAGTGACATGCAAATGAGCCTACTTAGGTAGTCTGTGGGCAAGCATCCAGATTAGCATCTCATTATGACCTGATTTGCATGCAGTTTGCACTGGGCTAACTGTTTAGCCCTGCGCTAAACCCACACAAATGTGTTAGTGCTGCGCAAACAGCTTGGGGAATATTATACAGTTCTGAACACTACTTCCACATGTGCTGCTGCCTGCAGTTGTACTGGGACAACACAGCATAGGCACAGATGGTGGTGGTGCTGCATGCAACTGTCACATTGTAGGTCATGCTACAGTGCACAGCAGAAACTACAGTAGCAAGGGGGCCAGTAATGTGTGGATGCAGAAATGCCTATGGTGTGTAGGGCAGCGATGATGACTGTACTATACACAGTGGGAGAGGCCCAGCCTGCAGGTGTTTACTGACAGTGGATATTACTGTTATGCTGTTGAGTGACCCACGGATGCTGCACCTGTGGCATGAGATGCTCACAGTGACATGTACATTTCTGGCTTTGTGTGCTATGGCAGCTGTACAGCTGTGCGGTATGTGGCCGGGGGGGGGCATATATTATCTGAAAGGCACACTGGTGTTGGGGTATTCCCAATACTGGTCCATGTGCACTGCATGATGTGTCCCAGCCTTGTGGCCACACCTGGTCTGTAGCACAGCCTCGCCACCCATACATGCTCCCCTCAACATCCTCCATGCCCACAGTGCTGCATGTGTGTGCTGGCATCTGTTGATGTCCGCGGAAGTGTGGTCCACAGGTGTGTGCTGTATGGGCACACTGCCATGCTGTCCACTGGTGGCAGGGTCACCACTCACTGCCTGGCATGGCTGGGACTGGTGGCAGATGATGGCATCATTGTGATGCCATCAGTTAGCAGCATGCTTCCTCTATGTTTGGCTTTATCTATGTGTCATATTTATTTGTTAGGGTCACGCAAAACCCACACTAAACTTGCGCAAACACCACACAAAGCCATAGTGTCATGCAAAGCTGATTGCCCAGGGTTAAGACAAGCTTTTCCTGGGTGATAATGTGCACCGTGCTAAGTGTAGCGCTAAGTCACGCAAAACCACTTAGCGTGGCGCTAGTCACTGAATATAGCATTGCACCTGTAATCATATCAGTTTGCCCCTTGCATACATTATAATTTTGCCCAGCGCTAATGCAGTTTGCCCGCGTTATTTGGCCTTTTGAATATAACAGACCCACGCTAATCCTGCACTAAACCTACGCAAACATTTTTTGCCCGGTGCAAAGTTTTGAATATCTGGCCCACAGTGTTTTCATTTGTCTTAGATCTATTCAAATCAGTATGATAATGATTCAGAAAACTAGTTGTGAGAGAGACGTATTTAGAATAATCTTGAGGGGGTAATTCATATTTTTGTATCAAGGATTTAAAAGGGATCATTGTATTACATACAATAATGTCTCTAATATTAGATAGACCCTTCTCATACCAGTCTTTAAAGTGCACTAAAGCCCCATCAATCAAAATATTGGAATTACCCCATAGAGATCGCAAAGTAGAGTATTTAATGTCCATTTTCAAAATATTCCTCCATACCGATATTAGTTGTAAGTTATCCAAAATGATTTTATTTTTGATCCTTTTAAAAGGTTTAGCAAAAATTAGAGTTGAAATATTAACATTCTGAATATTTAGCATATCTCTTTCCATAGATAGTCATTCTGGAAGCTTTTGTCCACTGTTTGAATTATAAAGCCATTTTGCAGTCTGGGACATCCTACAGCCTAAATAGTAAAAGTAAAAATCAGGGAACTTCAACCCTCCATTTGTTTCAAGTCTAGACAATTTATTATGAGCCATCCTGTATCTCTTATTATCCCAAAGGAATCTATTCACACAACCTTGTAATTCTGAGAACCATCTTTTGGGTATAAAGAAAGGAAGCATTTGAAAAATGAACAACACTCTAGGTAGAACATTCATCTTAACTGCCTCCATTCTACTCCAAAAGTTCAATGGCAGGCAATTCCACTTAGCTAGAGAATTTATAACATCTATTTTAAGTTTTTTTTAATTTTCTGTGCATGTTTCCTTTGCTGTTTTATAAAGAGTGATACCCAAATAATCTATGTTTGTCTTTTTCCCATCTAATACCTATATTCTCAATATCCCTTTTTTCACAAGCCCTATTGAGTGGTAGAAAGACCGACTTTTCTTTATTTAGTTTATATCCAGAAATATTTCCAAAGTCACTTATTATTTGGGGAATCTTAGGGATTGAGTTTGTTGGATCCTGTACTGAGATAATAATATCATCTGCATAAAGAGAGGTAAGATGTTCTTTTCCCTGTATAAGAACCCCTTTTATACCCTTATCTGTCCCTAGCTTTCTGACCAATGGATCTATCGTTAGATTAAATAACACTGGGGAAAGAGGACAGCCTTGTCTAGTTCCCCTAAGGAGAGCAAATCCAGAAGACACCAGACCATTTGTTATAACGGAAGCTGATAGATTCTTGTATAATAATCTGACCCATTTAGAGAAATTGTGTGGAAAACCATATAAGTCAAGAGTGTTAAATATATGTGGCCATAATACCCTATCAAAAGCCTTTTCTGCATCTAGAGAAAGTAAACCAGCTGCAAAGTTAGATTTGTTTGCAACTTCTAGAATATGAAATATCTTTCTAGTATTGTCCACTGCCATTCTCCCTTTCATGAAGCCTACTTGTCTGGTGTCAATTAGAAAGGGCATAACTTGTTCTAATCTGTCAGTGAGAACCTTAGCCAGAATTCTAATGTCTGTGTCAATAAGTGATATAGGCCTGTAATTTTTACAGTTATCTGATTCCTTCCCTAGCTTAAGAATCAGAGTAATTAAACCCTTCATCATGTTGTCAGGAAATGATCCTTTCTGCCAATCTTCTGTATATACATTGTTGAGAATTGGAACAATCTGATTCCTAACTTTATGAAAGAAATTAGAAGAGTAACCATCAGACCCCAGAGCCTTACTACTTTTAAGAGCTTTAATTGCTGCACCTATTTCCTCACTTGTTATTGATTTGTTTAAGACCTCTTTATATTTCTCAGGGACTTTGGGTATTTGTATTTCTTTACAGAATTGTTCCAAGGCGTCGATCATAGGAATCACATCAGAGTCATATACATCTTTGTAATATTTCATAAATTCCACATTAATTTTATTGTGACCAGTTATTAATGACTTATCATCTAATTTTTTAATGCTACAGATTTTTGTATTACCAGCATTTTGTTTTAATCTGATAGCCAACAACTTAGTAGCTTTGGCGCCAGAGTCAATATAATTAAGTCTAGATTTCCTTATTGCAAATTCTGTCTCTCCTCTTATTAGTTCAGAGTATTCAGTTTTAAGTTTGGACCATAGTGACCACTGTTCATTTGATGTATCCGATACTAAATCTCTTTCAGCATCCGCTATTTTTTTAAGGATCTTCTGTTGTTTGATTTTGCTTTCTTTTTTAAGCCTGGAGGAAGTACTAATAATATATCCTCTTATATAACATTTGAAACATTCCCATGTATTCAACCAAGTGGTGTCCTCTGGTTTGTTACTTTCCCTAAACAGCTTTATTTCTCATTTAAGTCTCTTAACAGAATCTACATCTCCTAATAAAAAATTATTAATCCTCCATCGCCTGGATGAAAGTGACGGAATATCTTCTTTAGATGTCAGCAATACAGGAGAATGATGAACACTATCCTGTCTGCAAAGGTTTTTGGTACATAAATTTGATCCAATCTTGAACCAGAATGGCAATGTTCTGACCAGAATGTAAAAGACTTCTCTTTAGGATGGAATAATCTCCATGAATCAATAAGGCCTAATGCACTTATCATATCTCTAAGATCTTTGTCATTTTTATTACTTCTGCATCTCATGTTACTCCTATCTAATAGTGGATCAATTGTACTATTGGTGTCACCTGCAAACAGAATAGTATTCTGCAAATAAGACATAAGTTTTGAACAAAGGACATTAAAAATGTCATGTGAGAGACCAGTTGGGCCATAAACATTTACTAATGTAACATTCTCATCATCTAACCTACCATGAACTATAATAAAGTGACCAAGAGGATCTGTAATGACCTCATCCATTTGGAAGTTAATTCCTTTCCTAATAAGAATTAAAACATCTGCTTTCTTGGAATTGAGACCCGCACCAAATACTTGGCCTACCCATTCCCTTCTCATTAAATAGATGTATTCATCACGTAAATGGGATTCTTGTAAAAACACAAAGGATGGATTCATTTCTTTAAGTGTCTTAGTACCGAGTATTTCTTAAGTTTATGATTGAGACCCCTCACATTCCATGTAATCAAATTAAAAGTCTTACTATTAGCCATATCTGGTTAGGTTAGGTATCCATGTTACTCTATGATTATATGTTATTAGGCAAAATCCTATATTCATAACTATATGATACACACTTTGATATCTTTCTAATGAGATCTGTACTAAAAATATTGGAATCAGACAACTAAGTGTATAGAACAGATGGTAGTGAAGGAAGAAAGTAAAAAAACAGGTCACAAAATCCATTCATATAGAGTATAACATAGTAAACCCACCCCCTCCCACTCCCAGTCTATTCCTGAATGAGGACATCAAGGGTACCTGTCACAGAGAGTAATGGTTCCCGGACATCCGCCACCCACATTGAAGAAAAACAACATATCCTGGTAGTATTGGAAATCAATGTAAATTGCAAGGCAAGCATCATATGCATGCGGCTACATAAAAAAGGGGGGTGTATGCTATTAACTATCTGATCTAAGTAGTAAAATCTGTACTTGAACATTAAGTTTAAACTTTAAAACATCAGACTAATAAAATCTCATATGAATATATATGACTGCTTGTTCCTATTAATGACAAAACCAGCTCTATGTCATCCTGAAAGTTAAATGCAACATTTAAAATGATATGCATAAAGATGATAATAGCCTTAACTGGTGTAGTTCACCTAGTTAAAACACGGCATTTGCCATGAGAGAGAGAAAGAAAACCACATCCTACCTGCGAGAACAACAGTTCAACCAGATTTATCTCAAACCTCCAAAAGTGAAGTAGTAGTGATGCAACGGGATAGTCAACTGGTAAACCTGTGTGAGTTAAATTGAATGTTAGGACAGTTAACACAACATAACAGTAACAGACATATTAGTAACAGTCCAGCAAAAGAAAGAGTAAAAAAGGATAAGAGAACATTATAAGTGCTCAATTATTTTGTTCACATCATAAGAGGTCCAATAAATAGCAAAACTACATTTCCCATAAGTCTTTGAGATAGAACACATGCTCAGAGTAGTTTTTCGAGTAGTGATGTAATATTCATAGTCTGCATGAGGATCCTTCTTAGGCATGCTTTTAAAAGTCAACTGAATAAAGAGTCCTTTGAAGGCTTCATACGTGGCAGATCCAGCCAAACCAACCTGGTTGAGTTCTGTGACTGGGTAACTAGGCAACTGGACAGGGGTCATGCAGTGGATGTCCTGTATCTGGACTTCAGTAAGGCATTCAACTCAGTGCCACATGGAAGGCTGTGAAGGAAGTTAGTAGGCACGGGGCGGTTGCAAAGCTGGTGAGATGGGTAGGAAACTGGCTGCAGGAAGGCAACAGAGGGGGTGGTGGTGGGTGGGGAGCTCACACCCAAGGGCAGTGACGAGTGGTGTTTCACAGGGCTCAGTGTTGGGACCAGCGTTGTTTGGGATATTCATTGCAGACATATCATGGGACATCAAGAGCAAGATCAGTCTATTTGCTGATGATACCAAGGTGGGCGTGGTGGTGGATGACCTAGGGGGATGGCAGGGGTTGCAGGATGATCTGGCAAAGCTTGAAACCTGGTCAGACACTTGGCAACTGGGCTTTAATGCCAAAAAGTGCAAGGTGCTGCATTTTGGGATGAAGAACCCAAGGACGAGTTACCAGCTAGGGGGAGTGCAGCTAGCCCAGACAGAGGAGGAGAAGGATCTGGGTGTGCTCATTACAGGGTCAATGAACAACTCTGCACAATGTAGGAAGGCAGCTGCAAAGGCCAACAAAATGCTGGGTTGTATTGCAAGGGGTATATCTTTGAGGAGGGAGGAGGTGATTCTGTCACTGTATAGGTCATTAGTTAGACCACACCTGGAGTACTGCATGCAGTACTGGCATCCGTATCTGAAGAGGGACATTAAGTTACTGGAGGGGGGGTGCAGCGCAGGGCGACAAAGATGATCAAGGGGCTGGGGGACTTATCATACGAGAGGAGGTTGAAGGAGTTGAACATGTACTCACTGGAGGAGAGGAGAGACAGGGGTGACATGATTGAAACCTTTAAATACATGAAAGGAATAAACAAGATGGGTACAGAGGGGCTGTTCAAAGTAAGGGAGGGGAGGGCCACCAGGGGCCATGATATGAGACTGGAGCGAGGAAGGTTCAGGAGGGAGATGAGGAGACACTTTTTTACAGAGAGGGTGGTGGCTGGGTGGAATGCATTACCTGCTGAAGTGGTATGCAGTAGAACAGTGGACTGCTTCAAATGAGGATGGAACAGGACAAGGGGGAGGGTTAATGAAGGGGAAGGGTGGAAGGGAGGGGCAGCTGCAGAATAAGGGGTGCTAGCTGCACATTCGAGCAGACTTGATAGTCCTCTAGGCCTTCATCTGCTGGCAAATTTCGTATGTTCGTAAGAAGGCGTAATTTAAAAAATTCTCTCTTCAAAACACTTGCTTTAGTCATCACAGGTCACTGAGAATGAACCTTCAAGAACAGTAAACAGTCTAGCATAATATGATAAATCATACATAAGGACATATTAAATTACCTAGATTACAACAGGGGAAGGAGAAAACCAAAAGGAAACAACACCAGACAGCACAGTGTAGTAAAATTAAAGTAAAATACAACACCAACATGCTAAACACCGTTCCATCCTCATTCCAGACCCCCATGCAGCCACAAGTAGAAAAAGATGCAATGCCCATGTTAACTTTACCCCAGTGAATCACTACATCAGTACGTTCATCTGCTTAATGTTAGCACAACCTAAAATGTCTGACTGTAAAAGTGAATGTTTTTTCCCCCTTTTAATCTGAAGTCAGTAGTATGTGCACTTTATTTCAGTTTCACTTCAATTGTTTTTAACATGTGCAAAGTAAGAGAAGCTAATTCTCTAGCAGTAGCAAGCCTCCGTCACGGCAGAATAACGGCGACTCTCTTGTGGCCAAATTAATAGCAAAGCTCTTTGTTTTTTGAGGAGCAGAGATAAAGCCATAAAGATGCTAGGATGATTCTTAGAGTGAGTGGCAAGTCATAACGAATCTCAGTTGAGGAAATCACAACATTAGGCAATGCATTCATTCTCCGACCTTATTACTAAGCAACAGAGGCACAGTAAATGAAAACAAAGGGGGAAATCATAGCAACATTAGTGTTTTTTTCCTTAAAAACACATATCTATAAGCAGATTAATATTTTATTTTCTGTGCATATCTGGCTCACCCGATGGAAGACCCCCCCCCATATCAATATGTAGACTAATTAGATACATTCAGTGTTGATCTAGAATGAGAAATCTGCAAAAAGGGCAGAAAAATCTCTCTTAAGGCCAATCTTAGATGCTTCATATCCATTATAGTCTTTTGGACCTTCTGACGACCATGCTCTTAAGATTGTTGGATATAGCAAGCTGTACTTAACGTTTGCATCTCTGAGCTTTCTCTTAATAGGAAAGAAGGCATCTCATTTCTTAATGACCTCTGGGGGTAAATCGTTAAAGTTTTTAATTTTACAGCCTTCGCAGTAAATAGAAATTTTGTCTCTTAACTTACACCAGACATGTATTTTGTGTTGAAAGTACAGAAATTTAAATACAAAGGATCTAGGCCATGCATTAGGACCTGGATTTGGTTTCAATGATCTATGTGCCCTCTCCAACACATAGCAAGCACAATTAGGATGAGGACCAGCAACTGAAATTAGTAATTTGTTAATGAAAGCCAAAGCATCATTCCCTTCAAGTCCCTCTTTAACCCCAAAGATGCGAAAGTTATTTAGTCTGCTTCTGCTTTCTAAATCTTCCATTTTTCCTTCCAGTTTGGAGATTCTTTTGTTACTGGTTATACCCTCTCTGACGTATTTTTACATTTTATCCTCCACACTACTAATCCTGGTCTCAGCATCTGAAATCTATTTTGTGCTCATCTGTTTCTTTTCTTAACTGCTTTAAACTGGACATATCATTAACAGTAACATATTACAGTTCCATCTTGTATATTTTGATTAAAGTGGGTAACTGTAAATGGTTATATGAGAAACCTGTGTGGAGATTTCCTGAGTCTCTAAGCTATCATCACTATCCGTGCTAACTTCAGAAATTTGCCTCTTAGAAGGATTTCCCCCCCCTATCTTTTTCTCTGAAACAGAAATGCTAGTATTGTAGGCATGCACCTGTTGATATTCCATCTTTTCACATTCCATTGTGATAAGAAAAGTGTATATATCCTTGCTTATTCCTATTACCCAGTTAAGCTATTGACTGTGTAGTAAAGTAATCAAACTCTTTGTCTCTTTAAGGCTGTAAACTTCCTGAAAATGTTGCTGTGACGAAGTAAGTAAGGGCTGTCAGTTAGGTACCGAAAGTAAGACTGAAGGACATGTAGGAAGCAGCCTTAGCCAATCTACAGTTAGATTCAGGTAAAAATGTTTTCTCTTCTCCCCCAGTAATATTACATTTTTGTCAGACCTGGATGCTGATGCTGAGGCATTAGGATGGTTCAAAACATCATGATCTAGTCAGCGCGAGGAAAAGAAATAAAAAAAAAATACAAAACGACCCCCTCACCGAACAAGCAACTGACAAGTAAATCAATTTATTTAGGGGCTAGATCGACACCGCTTGCAGTTATAAAGGGAATGGTGAATAAATAAATATAAAAAATTGCCATTAGTGTATACGAGTGGCGGGTAGGCCGAGAGAGTCACGGAGCTCAGCAAAGTGCGACCACCTCAACCACCTGCACTCAATCTAATCATCATCATCGGTCAGGGGGATGGGTGTCCAGATGTACAGCCAAAGGACACCTCTATCCAGCTGTTCGTTAATCCAAGGAAATGTCTGGCTTCTCAGTTGTCATTGCAATAGCAATGACAGCTTTTACTTTTACAATTTGTTTAGTTACTTTTGCCATTTTTAGCAGTGTGGCATGAGCAGTGTGACACAAGTGTGTCTTGTGATTAAGGCATTGTATGACACACAGCATCAGTTAGCAGCTGTAGCAGTCTTTTCTAAGATATTAATGACCAATCCAAGAACCAATGAGAAGCATTGCTGGGCTCATGAAAATGTTATTAGACATGTAATACTCCATAGTTTATTTCTGTCACTGTTTGCCAGCACTTTATACTTGAAATGTAAATTATTTAAAATTTTAAAAAAGTGATCACCAGTTCTATTTACAGTGCTCATCAGACCTCAATGTTACTTACAAAGTTTATAAAATGGTGATAAACCCATAGTGGCCCAATGACATAGGGCAAACTGTCCCACACAGCACCAGTGCACTTTTCTGCCATATACAAACCCTGAGCAATATCGCACAGGAAGGGGTGGAGTCCCTCTGTGACAGTGCCACTCAGCAACACTGTATTTAACTCATTATACCCTAGGTGGCCATTTTGTATCAGGATAATCAATGGATGGTTCAGAATTCATACAGAGCTATTGGGTACAATAAGTTAACTCAACATATCCAGATGTTAGTAGTTGTAAACTAACTTGTTGGGTGTGGGCACCCATGTGTCTGTGCAACACACAGTGGCACAGTATTGTGCCATGCACTGTACCTCTGCAACATAGCAATGCTGCTATTTACATGCACCTACCCAACCAAGACTCATCTTTTGGCCTGCTTGTTTACTGATGTCATTACATCTTCCTGCTCTGCCTCCAGTAGTCTGGTACTCATTTTAAACCTCTAAAGAGAATAATGTTAGCCTCTGGTGTCCAGTGGTACCCTCTTCCCATCCCCATTCATGCTCACTGCTGCTGGTACCTCTGAAACCAATCCCAGCTCGAGAACGAAGGTTCTTACTTATTTACTTACTTACTACTTGCCAGCAGAAACAGGCCACATGATCTATCAAGCCTGCTTGAGTGTGCAGCTGGCACCGCACTTGCAGCTGCCCCTCCCCACTTGACCTCCCCACACACAGATGAGTGCCAACTGACCTTGAACCAGATTAAGCTGCTAGTGGTATTTCCAGTGAATGGGGGAAATTTGGTGAGGACACTGGGGAAATTCCCCATCTCCATTGGGAGGTGGTGCTGTTGGCCAGTCCAATGAAGGAATCAGTGTCAGAGGAAGGTGGAGAGGAGCAGCAGTCTGGCTGTTCATCCTCTGCCCCAGCACAGGAAGCATTGGAGGACAATGCTGAGAGCACACCTGAGGATTTGGAGCCGATGACTGAGGCCTCAGAATAAGAGTATGAGGAATGTTTGATGGAAGATGATGGAGGTCCAGATGTGGCTACATCCCCAGAAGATATAGCGTCTGCAGGGAACCTGCTTGAGAAAGAGCGGGATGAATGGAGAACAATCTTGTTTACACTGTTAGTGGAAGATGAGGAGTGGTACAGTATGTGAGGTGAAAATTGCCTGTTAAACAAGTGATGCCAGAATAAAACATAAGTGAAGGCTCTACTGGGGTGGTAAAAGTGGTTGAAAATCAGAAGGAGGACTAGACTGCTCCAGAGTGGGAGGCCTGTTGGAAGACAGTGGTGGGAGCTAAAACAAATTTTACTTCAGCACAGGAGAGCCTTTGGGATGTGTGCAGAGCCGGGGGAGGAGCACGTATGGTCACCAGAACAAGCATTAAGGAACACCAGATGGTGGCAGGATGAAAAGGGAACTTGGATTCTGGATACCAACACAGAGTTTCTGGACTCAGGAGATGTGACTGTGAACAAAGTGGAGCCACAAGAGGAGAATCCCATAAGCTGACAAATTCACCAGGTATTGGGAAATGAGGAAGGTGACACGAGGGGTGTAGACTGGGTCATAGATCAAGCTCCAAATATAGGAGCAAGGGATGGAGGCATTTCAGTTCAAAGTGAACTTACTGATCGAACCCAGAGGGGGTTAACACAGGTGGAGCTGGTAAATGTAGCACCACCAGTTACAAGGGCTGTGAGAGAAACACAGGAAACAACAGGTACAAGGGAGACGGATTTTCAGCCTAGGGGTACAGAGAGTATGGAACCTTCAGCAACTACTCAAGTTGGAGCTGTAAGAGAGGGGGAAAAGCCAAGTAATGATGAGGGTCTGCACCCAAGACTAACAAATGGGAGTTGGAGAGACACAGCAGAGGGGCATGAAGCTCCTCAGAGTCGTCCTCCCCCTTTTCAAGGGCGGCCATGTTTTGCTGATTTATTTCATACTATAGAACCAGCACCAAGAAGGAACACAGTATGGCTGTGTTACAGAGGGGGGCTAGCTACCAATCCAGACAGGTATTATGTTGTTAGGACACTCTTAAAGGATTCAATGCAATTTATGGTTTCAGAGGTTTATGCATTGGTCCACGTCCCTAGGGAGGAGAACTTTGACATTCAGAGATCCCCACAGGTGCTGGATAGATTCTGGATGAAGCATAACCAGCTGAAATTTTCACCCCTGTGGAGGCCCTTTATCTGTATCCCTTGCCAAAACCCTCTATTAACCCTTAGACTGCCAACAGAATTAGACTGTATTGGAGTTCTGGACTGGTATATCAGTCAGTGTCCCTGCAAGGACTAAGTATATAACTGTGATGTTCTGAAATTAGTGGGTGCATGTCAGTAACATTACTCATTGGCTACAACAGTGGTGCGAAGTTTTGAGTGCACCAGAGGCAGCAGTGGATGAGGAATTTTTTTCTGAACAGGAGCCTAGAAATTCAAGGTTAAGTTACATCAACAGAAAATGAGGGGACAGTTTAACTTGCCTAACAGTTTCTTTCTGGGAAGGGACAGAAGGGTACTTTACTATGCAGATGAACCTAAAGCTTGTCACAAGTGTAGGGATAGAACACATCTGGCTAGTGTGTGTGACAAACTGAGGTGTGGTATCTGAAATGAGATTGGGCACATAAGTTCACAATGTGCAAATCAAGCAAGGTGTAATTTATGTGACAAGTATGGGCATGCATTTCTAAACTGTCCATGGGTGGCGTATAACAGGGCATGGAAGGTGGACTCAGATGAATTGAGCAGAAAGGCACAGAAGAAGGTAAATACCTCCCTCCACCACGTACATCTGCCCCACCCCTTACAGTTCCCTTTACCCCATTCTACCCCTAGTGAACTTGCCATCCTCAGAAGGACAGCAGAAGGTACCTAGTGTGTCAACAATCACAGTATGTCCAATAGCAGTGGACCAGCCCCCCCGCTCCACCTCCAGAAGTATAAATGAAGATTAACCTCCCTGAGAAGAATGCGACTGTAAATCAGGTACCTGGTCAGAGTGGGCAGCCACAGACTTCTGGCAGAATACAACACCTCCTACCTCCCCAGTGTGGAAAACCCCTCTACCAAAGAGGAGGAAACTGAAGCAACAGAAAATTATTCCGCTTGAGGTAGAATTAGCAAACCCCTTTGAGGCATTAGTGTCATTGAGTGGAGGGTCTTTGGATCAAGGAGACCTAGACCTAGACTCGGATGAACCCTTATCACAACCAATTCCCATGGTGGCAGAACCTGAGGAGAGATATGAAAAAAGTGGAAGAAAGAAGAAGAGAAAATGAGCAGTTTTATTTTCAAATTATGAATGTCTCCTTTTTACATTCGCTTGAGTGCATGCACAAGGAATGTTTTGGGACAGTAGCACACTTTGGAGGTGTGCCTCTCCCTTGCAATCCACTGCTCAGTTGAGCAGGTGTGGCGTGTCCTGCACCAATGGATGCGGGAGCTGTGTATGACAGCGGTGACGCCGCTTCAAAACCACCGCTGTATACATAGCATCATCCGCCACTCCCTGCATCATGCCGCCCCCTAAAGCTTTTGGTGCCATGCTGGAGCCCACTCCCAGCATGGCAAACATCCGTGTTGTTTGCCGATGGGGTTGCCCAATCCCCGTCGGCTCTCGACCCCCAGTCATCTTCTGCCATGCTGGGAGCCCACCCCAGAGTGGCAAACATCCCACGTTGTCAGCTGACAGGGTGCCCAATCCTCGTTGGTTCCTCGCCCACCCAGCCATCTTCTGCCATGCTGAGGCCCACCCCAGCATGGCAAACATCCCAGCGTTGTCCAGTGATGGGGTGCCCAATCCTAAATCGGCTCCTCGGCCCCCCAGCCATCCCTTGTGCCATGCTGGGAGCCCACCCCAGTGTGGCAAACATCCCACGCCATCAATTAAAAAAAACTGTAAAGTAAAACGGTCCCACGCAGTCTCCCCCACCCTCCCATAACCTGCACCCACCCACTGTGCACCCTGCCTCCCACACCCCCTCACCCCACACTTACCTCCACAGCTTGGTGCGATGATCTTCAGTGGACCGGGAACACGTCTGCACTCTTTCAAGCCGACTGTGAACTGAGGAAATGCCGGTAAGCTGTATAATGGGCTAGAAAGGTTTTTTTCAACTTTATTGCATATCTCAGGCATTTTGGAATTGTTGCACCAAATTTTCAACATGGGGTTTTTGGGACCCCTTCTCATGAATAATGTCACTGTCATGGCGTTATTCAGGCCCGAAGGGTGATTCTGCAGTCAGTGCACAGTCACTGTGGGTAATCACCCTTCAGGCCTGAATAACGCCATGACAGTGACATCATTCATGAGAAGGGGTCCCAAAAAACCCCATGTTGAAAATTTGGTACAAAAATTCAAAAAAATGACTGTTTTACGAGCGTGCATTGCACAGTTCCTATGCAGGCTGATGGGGTGGGTATTTTGTTTTCTGGGTCTAGTTTTCAGATTTGGAAAATTATTGATCTTGTGCCAGGGAGGATATTGGTCCTGGAGGGAATTTGGAAAGGTACTCCTAGCAGGCTTATAAATATGTATGGGGCTCAATCTAAAGCAATGCATGTGCAGAACTTGGAGGAATTGGAACCTTACCTTGCAATGGCAAAAAATGTATATTTAGCTGGGGATTTTATTTGTTCCTTTGATTTAAAAAAATGTAAAGCCCTAGGAAAGAAGGTGCACTGTGATTCCTCAGCTTTGAAAAAATGTATTGAGATAGTGGGGTTGTGTGATTGCAATACATATGCAAAACTAGAATTAAAGTATACATATATAAGAGGGGTTTTATCATCTAAAACTGATTACATTTTTGTTTCAAAAAGGGCAAATGTACGGAGTTCAAGGGGGATACCAGTAGAATTCACAGAACATATCGCAATACAAGCATTACTGGATCTGGATACCAATTGTCAATTCCCACCATGTCAGTTGAAAATTAATACTGCTAGTCTAACACTGCCAGAAGTAAAATTGAGAGTGATGGAGGTTTTGACCAATAGGGTAATGTTCTTATCACCCTATCAGGATTTGGGTGTCTGGTGGCATGACACTAGGGTGGGATGTTTATAGCTGGTTGCAGAAATTTGGAAAACAAACATCCAACATGAAAAGGATAAGATATAAGGCTCTGCAGACCCAATTGTATAAATTGTTATCCATTTTTTATGAAAGAGAGAGATTTAAGTGATCAAATCAGTCAAGTTAAAAGAGACACGTTGGAGGTCCAATATAATAGAGCAGTAACACTTCAGACCGAACTGAGTTTGGGTACCATGAAAACTCCATATAGTGATCCTTGTGTAGCATGTAAGGAAAGAGTAGATACAGAACAGTTTTCAGCTCTCATAGATGAGAAAGGTGTAAGACAGGAACGTTTTTCAGGAATTCTCTCCGTGGTGGGAACTCATCTGGTGCAATTCATGCAAAGTGATGGTTTGAACCCTGTTTTACAAGAAGCTTATTTGACAGATATTCATGCCCCTCAGGTTAGTAAAGAAATAAGTACAGAAATGGTAGGGAACATACAAGATGGGGAAGTACTGAATGTCATAACTGCATTAAAGGGGATGTTTTGCCCCGGAGAAGATGGGATGCCAAATAAGTGGTATAAATTATTTCCGGACATAATGGAGGTGACTTTAGGAAATGTTTTTAGGTTTTTATTATCATTAGATACACTTCCGGTAGTATTTACTCAGGGGTTAGTGATGTACTTATTTAAAGCGGGGGACAGAGAACATATAGAAAATTGGAGATCGATTGTCCTTTCAGATACTGATTTTAAAATGTTGACCTTTATACCAGAGAAAAGGTTAAAAGGGTTGGCTAATGAGGTTACACATCCTGTCCAAACTTGTGCCTTACCAGGGAGGCATATCCAAGACAATTTGTGTTTAATCAGAGATGTATAAGGGTATTGTGAGTATATCCTTATATCTGGGTATCTCCTGTCATTGGAGCAGTATAAGACTTTTGACAGAGTGGACCATAATTTCCTGTTTAAAGTGTCTCAAGTATATGGAGTTCCTCCAAGGTTTGTAAAGTGGTTGAGATTGCTATATGATAATGCTGTGGTTTCATCTGTTTTGACAGGAACAAGTGGAAGGAAATATATAATACATAAAGGGGTGAGACAGGGCTGTCCCCTGAGCCCAGTATTATATCTGTTTTCACTAGATCCTTTTATTCAGAAGGTCTTGTCCAACCAGAATATATGGGGCATATCTTGTTTATCATCAGTGAGTGAGATAAAACTAATAGCATATGTTGATGATGTGTGTGCTTTTGTTGAAGAGGAAAAGGCGTAAGGTCTTTATTAAAAGAGGTTCAGGACTTTGGTTTAGTGTTGGGATCTAGATTTAATGTATAGAAGAGTACAGCTTTAATACTTGGGGGAGGGGCTACTTCAGGAGGAGGTAGGAGGGGTATCTATAGTCAACACTCCTATTAAGATATTAGGGGTGTATTATGGGCCAATATAATTAGAAGCAGTCCATTCAGAAGGGAGAAAATAAAGTCAACTGATGGAAGGGTTGGAAAATGTCAAAAATGAAATGAGTTCATGTGATTAAGCAATTTTTGTTGCCTGTATTTCTATATGTTTGTGCTGTTTTTCCACTGCTTTTAACTTTAGAGACCAGGATATTCAGGGTCTTCTTTCAGTTATTGTGGGGAGTCAGCTTAAGCCTATTAAGAGCGAAATAACATACCTTCCAAAAAATAAGGGGTGGGGGGGGGTCAATCCGGTAGTTTTTATTCATGGTTTATTTTGGTCAGTGAATACTAAGCCGATGCTTTTAGGGAGAACTTCGCTGGTAAAGAAGTGGTTGTTACAAACTTTTGAGGGTGTTCTTCAAATAACAGGAAACCAGCTTATAAAGTGGTCAGGAGGGATACAGGTGGCACAATATTTGAAGATTGCATTCCAAAAAATGGCAAAATGGAAAGTGTCTAAACAAATGATTCTACAAAAGACTAGTCCACATTATTATTTAGAAATTTTGAAAATCCTAGGCCCAGAAGAGCCAGCGTTTAAGCATTGTCAAGAGGGTAAACAAAAAATGTGTACCATCAGTTGACACACATTAGAATCCCACAGCATATGTGGGATACACAATGGCCTTGTGTGCATGGCAGAGTAGGGGTGAGGGTGAATCATAAGCATAAAACATTGGAGAACAGAAAATGTTTGTGCCCTGATTGTTTGGGTGAGGTTGAAACACAAGAGCATTTTCTAATGGAATGTTCTTATTCCAGAGGTTCGTGGAATTATTTAGCCATCATGTGGAAGATGCTGTGGTTGATGAAGGTGATTTACGGAATGTTAGTACTAGGGGATTTTTCCAACAGCCCTAGCAAGGTATGACAAAAGCACCATGACTAGTTTTTTTTGCATGTCTAAAGTTCTGTTTGTGGCAAAGGATGCCAATTCCTATTTCAGCAAATGTATATGTTGTACACTATATTTTGCACAATTTGAGAAAATGCATTACAGGAGGTATTTAGAAGGATTTGAAGCTACACCCTAGTGCACATGTGATGGTGTGGTGGAGGGGTTTCTCTTTTATGCACAAATATGAATAGTTAAATGAATTTTTTAAAAGTTGAGAGTATGATTCCGTTAAGTTAAAATAAAGTGTTAGGGTTATGATGTGTAATTGATGGATTGGGAGGGAAGGAGAAAAAACAACAGGTATTTGTGTTTGGGTATAAGGCAGCATGGATTTGATTTGTTTATATATGTATGTTATGGCAATGTTTCAATAAAAACACCCTTACTCTTATCAATAAGTGCCATGGGATCTTTAACATCCACATGAACTACCACCAGAACCGGCAGATGGGAACTTGGTTTAACATCTCATCCAAAAGACAGCACCTCAGACGTGCAGCACCCCCCTCATGCTGCACTACAGTGTCAGTATTAGGAAATTAACCCAAGTGTCAGGTGTGGGAATTGAACCCATAGCCCTCTGACACCACCTCTACCAGGTGTGGGAATTTAACCAACAGCCCTCTGACAGCCCTCGGATCTCCTAGCCTCAGAGGCAAGTGTGCTACCTGCTGAGCCACTGACACTGATATACAGTATGTGGCCCCCCCATAGAACTGTTTGAAGCAGTTCCACAAGGCAGGGTGGCTCTGTGTCTTGCAACCAGGTGTGTGGCAACCAGCAAGGGACTGAGCATGGCCCAGCAAATCAATAGCATGCCAACCCCTGCATTATAGTGGGTAGCCAGAGATATGCCCCCAGTATACCTAGATATAAGTCATTTCAATGATGCTTCCTATCAAATATCTTAATATTTCTCGATATTTACTGGGACATGACTCTGGTACCACTGTACCATGGTAGTCACTGTACATTTTGCTACACAGTCGCATTTTAACTTAGTGATCATGCAGCAAAAAAGTGTGACCCTATTTGCACATACTATACCACAATGGGGTACAAAAACTCCTGCAACAGGGTCATTGTGAACACTGAGTGCCAGTCATTTGTCATTTTGTATGAGGCCCATTAAGTCACCCGCAGCTATGAATCTGGTAATGCTTATGATCCTAATTACTATTTTAAGGACAATGGCCTCAGGAGGGATAGTTTAGATTGTGGAAATGTGACTGTGTTGGGGAATTTGATCAACATCATTAAACTACAAGAATGGACCTTACATGGTTAATCAAAGTCGACTGTAGAGTAACAACTTGTATCTCCCATGCTAAGTGTGTTTTCATTCCACTCATTTCATCATTTATAATAAGGTACATTGATTATAAGAATAAATATACATTAAACCAAAATGAAAGCTCCACAGTGCTACTACTTCCCTAACGAGAATATGTATTGTAGAACTACTAGCACATGATATGAGTCCTGAAAGAAGGTACATTTCTGGAGGCGGTGTAGTCTGGTGGTGAGAGCGCAGGATTGGGATCCAGAAGATTTAGGTTAAAAAAAAATTCCCCAGAGTCACTTGTTCACTGCATATATCCATGAGTTAAGTTGCATATCCTCACTGTGCTAAAGTCTTGTCGGCTAAAGTACTGGATAAATGCAGTACTCCACTGGCAATCAGGTGTTGCATCTCAGTTGGACAGTGTTGGGTACACAAAATGCAACAGAAATAAAATAAAATCTTGATTTATCTTGATTTCAACCAGGTAAAGACAGAGACAACATTTTTTTACATCTGCAAACTGAATGGAGAGGAGTACAGACATTAAAGATAACAATGAGATGTATACAAGCACAGCAATAAACACATTGAAAACTAATGTGAATAAACATGCACAGAGATAATAAATTAACTATAACAGCATCATAACACTAGTGAATGAAGAATATACAGTAGGTGATTATGTTAGTAGTGAGTGTAACAGAAGTAAGGCTTATATGGTGACATGGAAGGTTATAACATTTATGTAAATTAATGCCCATATTTGACCATCTAATTGTATCTACTGTACATTAGTAGAACAAGCAGTCCACATTAATCTCTATAACAAGCACAATAACCATAACCACAGGTGTACAAAATCACACATACCTCCATAATGCAAAGCATCACAGGATGTATGCAAATCACCATGAATATTTACGCTGGTTTGCCTTGAAGCGGGAATGCATGGTGCCAAAGGTCCTCTCACACAGTTTGTAAAAGCTGAGAACAAAAGACACAGGCACGTGTTTTGTTCTACTCAGTACTCATCAGTGTGCCTCATCTGTATCCCTCCCCTGAGGAAAATCAAATCAACCCTTATGTGGCCTTATGGGTTTGGGTCATGATACACCCAAAATAAAAAAGCAAGCTGAAAAGAAAAAGGCTTTATAAGGTAATGTCGCCTAGGGGTTCGTGTTCAGTGCTATGAAAAAGCAGATCCAGCAGTATTTATTTTCATCACAACCACCACTTGCTCATTGCATAACCTTCAGCAAGGTCAGTTCCTTCACATAGCCTTCTGTGATGCTTGACCAGCTGGTTATGATGATTGTATGATATTGGTATTATAAATAAATGGTCAGTGTATGAAATGTCAGTTTGTGAGAGATTTGGCCTTTAAGTTACAAGGTCAGCAGCTGAAACCACAGCATGTATTACAATGACCAGCAGATTTCTGTAATTAAGACTTCCTTAAAGAAATGGCATTTTATTACCTTTTTATGACATGCTCAGGCTTTTGAAGTTGAAACAAAATCTAAAGTTTATTACGTCAGGAAAGAAAGAGTAATTTTGCTGTTCCTATCAAGTTTAACACCTAAATGACCAATGCTGGGATTGCTAAGATCAAAGAGAAATATTTAATTAAAAGAGATCATATGGGAAATGTTTTTTTTTCTTTTGATGTTCCATTAATTAAAGATGCCTCCTGGTAGAAAGTATGTTACAATAAATTCTAAAAGAAGGAGCTAGATGACTCATCAAGTGGGTGTGGGAATAGAGTTGAAAATGTATCAGTCTATCTGAAATGGGGTATATCATATTGGGCTCTTAAGAAACAAAGTTCTCTGACCTAACTTAAAATGCACTTAGAAAGGTAATAGAAAGCAATTATGTCTTTTGTGGTACGAGTGTTGTTCCGAAAACTTCCTTTTTGTTTTATAAGATTGTAAGCTATACGATATATTGTTCTGTGTTTAATATTACTTATTTTACAATTTTTAGTAAATAACCATGTTTCTCAAGATACTCTGTATGTGTCTTCCCAATTTTCTTTTTTTTTGCATGTGGGGTGCCCGTATTTCTAAGTCTGACAATGGTTTAAAAGGCTTGATGGTGTTACTATGCTCAGAAATGGTAAAAATATACCTAAGGTCTCTTACAGAATTTTAAGGGTTCATTTTGGAGACCTGGCTTGGTGCCCTAGTGAAAGATTGTACTGCAGTCCTGAAGAGAGTACATATCTGAGCCTGTAATTGGGTACGCTAGCATAAGGTTCACAGTTTGAATACCCCCAGAACTTGAGGCTAAAAGGTGATTCGGACCCAAAAGTAGATGGGAGGGTTACCCTGTCTGTTACCTGTTCACACTATTGCACTCTGAGGCTGGCACTGTGGAAGCAGAGTGCCTGGCCTGTGGAGTGCATTTGTCACACCTTCTACCCACCTACTGGGTCAATATGTCACATGCTTAAGAGAGTACGACAAGACCGCTAAACAGAAACAGCTTGGTATAGGACAGAGAGAGGGTGCAATACCACAAATGGATCTGTGCATGGTACTGCACCCTTTCACTGCCCCAGGCAGAGGATAAGATATCTGCTGGGATGGGGCACCACCAGGCAGCTGCTGTAGCTCAATGGGATAAGCCACTGGCAGAAAGGGAGCCAGGAGGTAAGTTTGGGACTGGGTTCGCGTCCCTGTCCCACATGCATTGAATTATTTTTTTTTTTTTTTTTGCACTTTGTGCGATAATTACTTTGACCCCCCCCAAGTTAGTTATTTTAGTTGGGGAGGTTCAGGGGGTGCAACCCCCCATAACGGAGGGTGTGGGGATAGAGCCCCCCCTCAAAAACAAGACTTATGCCGCATGTAATATATTGCACTGTATTGGCAGTGCAGCATATTGCTGCAACATAACGCCTTGCGACCTTATAACCCCATGTCTTCTATCCACTGGGCCAGATGTTAAAAGTTTCAGTTGGTGCCATGCTATGTCCCTCTCCAATGCACAATTGGCCCATTGCCCTAAAGTTGCTATTGTCAAACAGTTTTACAGCACAGTGTGAGCGCCCACACTTGTTTGTATAAATCCCTCTAGAGCAAATCCTTAATGAAGGTACTAAAATGTGCAGTCAGCACTATGCAAATATCCCTGCTGGTCACAAAGAAGTGTGTGCCTATACTTACCAATGGCTGTCATGGAACACAAGCAGATTGGGCATCCCTAACCTGTTAGTGCTCCTGTACTAACTTGCAGTATTGCTAATTGGTACTAATGGTACCCCCCCCCCACTGATCTCTGTTGGACAGTTACTAAATGTTGTCAGTCTCCCTGGTGCCATTGGCAAACCCCCTTACCCCATATCTTTCAGAATCTTACTAAATATTGTAAGTCTCCCTTAGAGATGTGTGAAGTCCTTAAAATTCGCTTCATAGATTAATCCACAAATTTCACGGAATTTGAGGAGCACAATTTTAGGAATTCCATGAAAATTGCCATGGTGCATAAAATTTCACCTGCGAATGTCATGCTTTGTGGCAAATTCATGCTCTATGGTGAAATTTGCACAATCCGCACAAAGCCAAAGCCTGCATGCCAGGACAGACTTTGCAGATTCGACAAAGCATGAATTTTCAGTGATTTGAGCGGTCTTCACCCTTGAATTTTAAGTTTGCTGCATCTCTAGACATCCTGTTGCCAGTGGCATACCACCTCACCTAACCCCTCACCAACTGTTACTAAATGTTATTGTTGTAAGTCTCCCTGATGTCATTGGCACCCCCTTACTCACCCACTCCCAGTCCCAATGCTGTCTTTGAAATAACTGTAGATCCATGGTAGTCCAGTGGTACCTCTCTCCCAGGTCCTCTGCCCCATATAGTTTCAGCAATGGCAACTGGAGACCAGCACTGATGCACTATTAACCTTCATGGCTGGCCACTGACTGCCACCCATAAGTACTGGCATCACTATATCTTTACATATAGTGATGCAATACTTGTAGCTGTCCTGTTAGGTATGTGCATTTGTCATCACCAGAACAGGGCAGGGTAGAAGATGACCAGGATGGGGGTAATACTAGACTACAAGGAATATACTGTACTGTGAGACAGGACCAGGATCAGGTGAAGAAGGAGGGGGTCCACTGGCACCTGGGAGACTATCAGCAATATGAATGCACTCAACAATTCTGCAGAGTGGGTGGTATCAAGGCAGAACAAACTGCTGGCAAAATTTGTCAACCAGAAGCAGTCAGCAGACTTAAGAGGGATGGGACAAGGTCAAGGGAGGGTTGCAGTTCAGAGGTGGTGGTACCCACTGCACACAATCATAGAGGGCTAGCACTGAGCAAAGTCAATATGGCCTTCCTCTGCTGTCTGTTTCTATGTTCACATGAATAGTCAAGGGTGATTGAGTGAAAGAAGGGCTTACTGTTGAAACCAGGGAGACATCGAGATGTGCAGCATTTATGAACAGTCCAAAAGGAATTTGGTGAGGGTGGGGTGGGGGTGCTGGAGCTTTTTAATTTATTGTATTCTTACACATTGAACCCAATGGAAATGGGAAGAAAACCCAGCAAGCAACTTTGTCAATTACCTCATGTCATAAGCATACATGTGGCACAATTTAAATGCAGACTCCCAGCACTTTAGAAGGGTAGACATATTTCAGAGGGTGGAACTGTGAAAAAAACAATCCCTAATTAACAAAATTGAATTATCATTAATTGACAAAATAATAAAATTACTAATATTATTAATTACATTATTAGAAATATCACTTTGTGATCCCTGGCCTGTTTCTCAGTTCCAATTATATGAGCACAAAGAGGCACCAATCTGCACCAAACCATAAAACTGCTAATGTAGACTGAGAACTGGAGGTTTTTGCAAGAGAGCAGAGATCCCCAGTGCAAACCAAGAATGCAAATTAGGCATAGAAACATAGGATGTTTCTATGTTTCTGGCATAGAAACATTAAATGTTTGGGATTTTTTTGGCAGAAAAGGACCACTTGAGGACCACTTCTACATGCCCTAATTTGTCACTGATGACCCTCCCATCTCCCTGCCTATTTACTAATATTCCCACATGTCTATTCAGTGCATGGTTGAAGCCCTCTACTGTTTTTGCCTCCACAACTTGGCAGTCTGTTTCAAGCATCAACCACTCTTTCAGTGGAGTTTATATTTCCTCACAGCCCCCTTAACTCGCTCCACCCACATTGCATGCTCTCTGGTCCTTTTGCTCTTACTTATTTGAAAGTGACTGCTCTCTAACAGCTAGAATGCCCCACTAAACAGTCTAGCCATTACTGCATGCAAACCCAAACAGCACAAATTAATTAGTCATTCATGTCTGCATGTAGTATGCAGTTAGTGTGCAGTGTACACATTTGGCCCCACCTACCTGACTGCTACCTGTGATCTGTCTGTGCACTGCAGACATAAATGTTGTTTAGGTACCTTCATATGCTCCCTAGCAGTCCATTGACCCTCTCCCTAACCCCAACCTTTTTACAGTCACTGGTAGTCCAATGGATTCTCAACTCACTAGTCCCATTCCCCACAGTAAGCCTTCTCTTTAGATTTTAGTAGCACAACAATCTCAGTCATCTGACATCTAGACAACAGACTTAAGCAAAATGCAGAGTTCTGGCAGTGGAATTTGGACAGAATGTCAACTCTGCTTCCAAAATGCTTTCTGAAAATGTTCAGTAAATTCTGTGGAGCTCTGAAAGTTTTGTAATTGAAACCATGAATTTGTTTTCCATGGTTTATCAAATCTGTGGATTAGTTTTCCATGGATTGCACACACTTAGTTGAAATAAAACTGCACATTACTAATCCACAATTTAAATAAAATGCACAAACCACTTTTAGAATTTCAGAATTCCGATTCCCATGAGATTCCACAGAATTAGGTAGAATTCTGAAATTCTGCAAATTTCTATTAGAAGCAGCATTTGAAATTCTCATAGTTCTTGAGACAACTAAGTACCCAGTGCAATGGTGTTGACATGCATTCAGCATAGCATTAGGTGCCAGTAGTATGGCGACACCACTTTATGCACCAGTGCACTTTGACGGTGTGGCATGGAAGGCAAGTCCTCATGCTTAATAATACAAAAATAATGAAATAAATGTAATTGTCACAACACAGGATACCTTTGGGTGCTCAGCAATGCTCGCTGCTTGGTCGCATGACTTACATCGTGTTCATACATAATAAAACAGCAATAATAAAAAACTAAAATAAATACATTTATAGTACAAAAATATTATGTAAGAGATGTTTTGTTTTTCTTTGTGGTTTCAGAGGGTTCATTTTTTTTCTCCTCATGGTTAAATGAGATATCATTTTTCTTTATGGATTCTGTGCAAAATGCTATTGTAGGGCTGTGAAACAACAGTTCTCTTGTGCAGCTCAGTCCTCGTGTCACATGTATATTTAATTATCTCATTCTCAATATCTCACATGGTGCTCATGTCATGCCCATGATTCTCTCACAGCACTGTCATGCTTAATAAAAGTCAATAAAAAGTGTATTTTAAATATAATAGTAATATAATTTGACATTATAAACATGTTATGGAATTATATAAGAGATACATTTTTTTCCTTCATTGTTTCATGGGACACAGTCTTTGCTTCACTCTTGGATGGTGTGATGCAATAGTTCTGTAGTGCAGCTGAGTCCGCAAGTCACTTTTCTGTTTAGCTACTCTCAGGCTTATGTCATGTTTATGTCATGATCACATCTCAGTCACACCCATGCTTGCACTTAATAAAAAAAAATATAGAAAATAAAATTGTAAAACAAATATAAGGTTGAGAATAATACACCTCAATGTCTGAAGCCTCTTCCTAAGAATTGACCTGCTTCAACCACTCATGGATAATCTTCAACCAGATGTACTAATAATCTTGGACTCCTGGTGATCTTCCAGATTCCTGATCCTGCAATTGCCATCCCAGGGTACACTGTCACCAGCAGGATCATTCCTTAAGGGGTGGTGATGTTGTCATCTACCTTCTTCTACCATCCAGTATGTCCCTGTACTCTTTATTACCTCTCCTCAGCATATGAACTGCTCCTTCTCAAACTCTCATTATCCTTCTCAGTCCCTATCTTTGTAGCTGGTGTTGGAGCCCACGCGAGAGAGAGCAATCTTAGACCTGGTTCTCTCAAATGGAGATGGAGAGAGGATCACAGATGTAGAAGTGCGTAGCCATCTGTGAACTAGCGACCATAGAACAGTATGGTTCACAATAAACACAGCAATAGAGTCAAGCCATACAAAGGCAAAAGTACTGGACTTTAGGAGGGTTAACTTTGGCAAAATTGGTAAGTGCCTAAGGAATGCACTAGCAAATGGGCAGAAAGGAAGGGTGGAAGAACAATGGAGAATAATAAAAACTGCCATCACAGAGGTAACAAGCCTTTGTGTGAAGCAAATAAACAAAACAAATGATGTAAGAAACCACTATGGTTCTCAAAAGAAGTGACAGTAAAGGTTCAAGAGAAAAGAAAGTATTCAGGAAGTACAAGGAATCGTAGAAGGAGCAGGACAGAGAACTGTATCAGTTAAAGCAAAAGGAGGCTGGGAAAGCAGTCAGAACAGCAATGGCCCAAACCAA
This sequence comes from Neoceratodus forsteri, assembly GCA_016271365.2. Lineage (NCBI taxonomy): Eukaryota > Metazoa > Chordata > Ceratodontiformes > Ceratodontidae > Neoceratodus > Neoceratodus forsteri. The sequence continues at coordinate 72,881,250 of JADMNL010000033.1, forward strand.
GGAAAAGATAGCCAACTCAGTTAAGAAGGGGATAAAACCTTTATAGGTACATCAGGGGTGAAGGAAGACCAGGGAGGGATAGTGAGGCTTAATAAAGGGAGGGAGGGTGGGCAGATGGAGACTGTGAAAAGGCAGAGATACTAAACAAATATTTGTGCTCAGTATTTACAAATAAAGAGGAAGGTACCTAAAACAAACAGTAGAAACACTCTGGATACAGAAGTTGATACCAGCCCATTTAGAGAAGAAAGGGTTCTGAAAGAACTCTTAAAACTGAAGGTGTACAAAGCAATGGGGCCTGATGGGATTTATCCCAGAATTCTAAAAGAACTAATGGTAGAACTACTGACACCACTGACCACCCTGTTTAACAAATCATGGAGGATGGGGTGGTATGCGAGGACTGGAGGAGGGCAGATGTGATTCCCTTCACAAAAGTGGGAGCAAGTCAGAAGCAGGAAACTACAGACTCAGTGACAGGGAAAATGATGGAATCACTTCTGAAGGAAAGAATTGTTGAGTATCTAGAGGCCAGAGGGGCACAGGACCCAAGGCAGCATGGATTCACAGTGGGAAGGTCATGCCAGATGAATCTGATAGATTTCTTTGACTGGGTGACCAAAGCAGTAGATCAGGGAGGTGCTGTGGGCATGCCCTAACTAGACTTTAGCAAGGCATCTGACACAGTTCCACACAAAAGATTAATATACAAGTCAGCCAGCCTGGGAGTGGGTCCCAAGATGACAGCCTGGGTAAAGAATTGGCTGGAGAATAGGACACAGAGAGTAATAGTAAATGGAGTCCACTCAGAAGAAAGGGGGGTTACTAGTGGGGTACAGCAGGGTTTAGTATTAGGACCGGTCCTCTTCAATGTCTTTATAAGTGACATTGCAGAGGGACTGGAAGGAAAAGTATGTCTCTTTGCAGATGACACAAAGATCTGCAACAGAGTTGATGCACAGGGTGGGGTGGAAAGGACGACAAGGGACTTGGCAAGGTTAGAGGAATGGTCAAATGTATGGCAGCTTAGATTCAATGCTAAGAAGTGCAAGGTAATGCATCTGGGAGACAAAAACCCAGGGGAAAAGTACACAATGGGGGGTGAGATACTAACAACAACAAAAATGGAAAGGGACCTGGGGGTAGTCATATCAGATGACCTAAAGATGGGCAAGCAATGTGAGAGGGCAGCAAGGAGGGCTGTGGGGATACTGGGATGCATAGGGAAAGGCATCACCAGTAGAAAACAGGAAGTTATTATCCCTCTGTACAGACAGCTGGTGAGACCCCATCTGGAGTACTGCGTGCAGTTCTGGAGACCCAATCTCTGCAAAGACATAGACAGGATAGAAGCTGTCCAGAGGAGGGCAACTAAAATGGTGCAGGGTCTGTACCGGAAGACATATGAAGAGAGATGAAGGGAGCATAATATGTATAACCTCGAGGAAAGGAGGGAGAGAGGGGACATGATAGAAGCATTCAAGTACCTCAAGGAATCAACGAAGTCCAACAGGGTAGCATCTTTCAAAAAGAGGTGTGCAAGAACAAGAGGTACAATTTGAAGATGGGGGCAGCTCAGAGGTAATTTGAAGGAAGTATTTTTTCACAGAGAGGGTTGTGGAGGTATGGAACGGCCTTCTGGAGGAGGTTGTGGAGTCAAAACAGTGGTGGAAATTCAAGCATGCATGGGACAGTCATAAGGCCATTTTAGGGGTGGGGTAGGAAGAAGTAGGCTTCAGGTTAACTAGGATCTGCAGCTTATCCAGTAGGTAGGAAAGGGGCAGACTGCGGTGGCCAGCGGTCCTTATCTGCTGCCAAATTCTATGTTTCTATGTCTATGGGGTCTATTGCTGCCCCAGCCCAGCTACATCTTCTGTCACAGATCTCCAGTCCCCTATCTCCACTCATGCCTCATCTAAGGAGTTATTCATTCTTGGGGACTTTAATATTAACTGGCTCTGCCCCTCATAATCTAAGCTCTGCCATAATATTAATTTCCTAAATCTCACCCAATTTATCTCTGACCCAGTCTACCACAATCCTAAATCCTTCAACCACTCTTTCCTGGATTAGGCCCTCACCTCTCACTCCCACCACATCATTGATGCCGGCAACCTCCCTGATGCCATTAGTGACCATCACATGGTCTTCTGAGTGTGCAAAATGCACCATTCCAAAGACATCTCAAGGGCTGTCCCAAACACTTTTAGATCTGGTCCTTCTGGTTGCTGGACCTGTTCTCACTTCATGCAGACCTGGAAGCCACTGACTGGTCACCCATTTCTTCTGCCAACTCCATTAACTCTGCCCTTATCTTCTTCAATGGCAATGTCCTTGCTATTTGGAATCAGCATGCTCCACTAAAGAAAACTAGGGTCAGAGGCTCCCACCTCCCTTGGATTTCTGCAGAATTACTGGCCTGCTTACATGCATGTGATTTCACCTGGAAAGCTCACAAGGCCTCTGGCTCCTGTGCTTATTTACTTAAGTACTGTGCCCTTTGCAATGCCTGTACCAAAGACACTAGACTTGCCAAGTCTGCGTACATCACCTCTGCCTTCCAGAACAACCTTTACCACCCCTCTAAGTTCTGGAATGTCATCCACACTCTTTTCTCTAACCCAATCTAGTCCTCCACCTCAGTCCTCAAGTGGGTAACACCATAGTTATTGACCCTCTCTGTTGCTTCTGAGTTCAATGCTTTCTTAACCTCCTGTGTCTCTTCTTTTCCCTCTTCTCCTCTCCTTCCCAGCCTACCAACCAGTCTTCCTCTTTTCCTTCTCCCTGTCTCCACTAATGACACCTTCAATGCTCTCCTGGCTCTAAATCCTCTAAAAGCAGGAGCTCTGATGGACTTGACCCTAACACGCCTCCTCTCTGCCCTGACATTGTCCTGCCTATCTTCTCCTTCTTAACCTCTCCTTCTCTACTTCTGTCCCTGACACCTGGAAACATGCCACTGCTATACCCCTCCCCAAAGGCAGTGACCCCACCCTTCCTGACAACTACCACCCACGCTCCCTAATCCTTATCTTAGTTAAACTACAAGAACATCTTCTGCAGACTCCTTTCTTGACTTCACCTCTTTCTTTACTCCCTTCCAGTCTGGTTTCCATAAATTACACTCCACCCCCCCAGCTCCTTGACTCCATTTTGTCTGGAATCGATCAAGGCCTTCTTACCTCAGCTATTTTTGCAGACTTGGCCAAAGCTTTTGACACCATAGCCCACCCCTTCCTCCTTGACAAGCTTAAAACAGCAGGGCTCTCTGACTTCTCAACTAATTGGCTTCACTCCTATCTTGAAGTTAGAGCTCAATCAGTTTGAACTGGAGAGTCCATATCCACCCCCCCAACACATACACACAATCAATGACCTACCTACTGCCTGCTCCTCTGTGTCCATCCACATGTATGCAGATGATATGGCAACATTGACCTCTGGATTCTCCACCCTCTGATCCAAAGGCCAGACTTCAGATGAACTTCAACAGCATCCAGCAGTGATTCCAGTCTAACTAACTATCACTCAATGCCAAGAAAACAGTCCCAATTACCTTTAGCACCAGACAAATGTTGTCTAAGCTTACTGTCCTCTCATCCTTCCACACCTTGGATGGGACCACACTTGATGATGTGCCCTCATTTAAGGACTTATAGTAGGTTTATGGCTAGACCATCACCTTGACATCTTTGGGCATGTGGATGCCATCTACAAAAAACTTCACCCCAAACTTGGTGCATTGTAAAGGAATAGATGTTGCATCCCTCTTCCTGCTCACGATGCTATTGTCTGGAAAATTATCCTGCCCATCTTTGATTATGGTGGCATCATTTATAGTGCTGTTCCTAGGACCACCCCAGCCAGCCTGAACCCCTATTTCATTCCTCCTACCAGTTTACTTTGGACTGTCTGCTCTGTACCCACCACTGCTCTTTCTATTCCTCCCATTCCTTCCCCTCCCTTAAAGTCAGATGCTTTGCTCACTGCATCTTCTTTATCTTTACATTTGGATTTGATCCCTTCCTTCTACCTCACCTATCTCCTCTTCACCCCTCCACACTCCTGTTACACTCTCTATAACTCTGGCTGTCTCTCTGTTGCTCTACCTTCTAGAAAATCACCAGCTGGCCAGGTTGCCTTCTCTACCGCTTCCCATACTATCGAACTCTTCTCATCCTAAACATTTTCTCTGCCCTTTTCTGCACTCAGTTTCCTCCCTACTGTATGACTTCTCCACCCACACCTGCAATTGCACCTGATTGTTGTCTATGTTCCGTTCACTATCCTTCTCCTGTTCTTCTCTTATTATCCTCCCTTTGCTATTTATGCACTTCTCTGGCAGCTAGATTCAGTCCTTTGAATTCTTAATGAGAGCTGCACCTCTGTCTTCCTCTTACTTCACCTTGTACTTTATTTGCTCCTTGTAATACCCATGGATTACAATCTTCTCCACTCCACCTACTTATACTTCACAAATACTGTATGATTGTTTCATTTGCTTATTTTAAAGCAGCAGTGCAACAAAAATGGGTTAATATTTGATCCCACCTTTTTTCATCCTGATTGATACTAGATGTATTCCAGTTAATTTTGGCAGTAACATTTTCAGTTTTCATTATCACTTAAGAATTTTATGAAAGTTTTAAAATAATTATTTCTCAAGAAAAAAAAATACCACCTCATTTTTTGCATAGAAATAATACTGAGGACCCGAGAAGGGTAAGAGTCCAGATAAACATGCAAATGTATAGTACACAGCTTGGGAGGCATCCAGAAAACCCAAAGCAACATTTCTGCCAATAGTTTTCATAATCACAGTAGAAAATTAGCTTTTGGAATAACTTTTTCATTGCTCTGCTGCTTTAAATGTTGCTTAGTATTTGTTCTTGATCTCTCTCTGACATGTAATTTATATGCAATTTTTATTGTTTATGATCACTCTCTTTCCTATGTACCCCCTTCCCAAGTATGCATCCGAAAATGAGCCATTATCAACTCGGACATCTTTCCTAGTGAAACTTTTGAAATAAATAAATTATTTATTTTACTTAAATACCATATAAAAGATGCAGTTTTTTTTCTTCATGGTTTCATGGAACACAGTTTGTCTTCAAGATTTTTATTCAAGGGACTTGTGTTGGCTGTGAGTTGTGCAGCTCAGTGCTCATGTCATTTGTATGTTACATTTCTCATATGATGTCACATCACACTTGTGTCATGCCCATAGCTCATGTACACTCATGTCTCTGTCACAGTTGCAGGTAATTAAAAAATAAATAAGTAATAAAATAATTTTAATTACATTGTACATTATAAAATACCTGAGATAGTTATTTCTGCAAGAGTTTATTGGACACAGATGTTTCATTACAGTATCTAAGCAGAGGGTTCATCTAGGGTTGGGAGGCAATGGACCTGATGTTTAGCTTAGTGCTGGCATTACTGCAGTATGGTTGGTCATGGCCATTATCACTCTCTCATATCACGACCACATTTTAGGTATTTATTTGTTTATTTGTTTGTTTGCCAGGTGGGTCCACTGATACTAGAAATTATTTTCAGGCATGACCTGGGCCATCAAGCTGGTACCTAACAACTTATGGTAAAAAGGACATTTAGGCAATAAGTAGCAGATACAGGACAAGAAGTAATTAGATAACATAACACAACTGAGTGACTGGGCAATACGTTCCAAAGCTACAGGACAAGGAGCAACTGATATACTACAGTAGTGAAAAGAACCTCAAACAACAAATACAGACAATATAAATAATTTACAAAATATGCAAGTGTGTTGCCAGGCAAAATTGCATAACGAAGAACTACATTGTGTGAGTTAATCAAACATCTAATCATGCTCATGTCACATTCACAGTTATTAAAAATAAATAAAAGTCAAATAAACTAAATGTTCCAGTATTAGTTTAATTTTGCTTCATATAAATAATACGCTTTCTTCTTTCTTCATGGTTCATCATCAATTATTTCAAGCATCATCTTTCTTATCAGGGCCTACTCCAGTGTACATAGCTTCAATCACTCCAAGTCTCATCTTCCTTATCAGGGCCTACTCCAGTTTACATAGCTTTAATCACTCCAAGTCTCATCTTTCTTATCAATGCCTACTCCAGTGTACATAGCTTCAATCACTCCAAGTCTCATCTTTCTTATCAGGGCCTACTCCAGTCTACATAGCTTCAATCACTCCAGGTCTCATCTTTCTATCAGGGCCTACTCCGGTCTACATAGCTTCAGTCACTCCAAGTTTCATCTTCCTCATCAGGGCCTATTCTAGTCTACATCGCTCAATTACTCCAGGTCTCATCTTCCTCATCAGGGTCTATTTCACTGCAAATAGTTTCAATCACTCCAAGTCACATCTTTCTCATCAGGGCCTACTTTATTGTACATACTGTGGCTTCACTCACTCCAAGTTTTATCTTCCTCATCAAGGGATAACTCCAGTGTACTGGTAGTACTAGTCAAGTTTTATTTATTTCTTGTATTATTGCAAAAACAATAATACATCAATAAAGCATGCTGAACAAACAAGTCAGAAAAAAACATTTCTTGAACTGTGATCAGCCCCAGTGGGAGACCCAATCAAAATATCTCTGTCATATGACCCTCCACCTATTAATTATTGTCGGTGTCATAGGAAAGACTGGAAGGTGAAATTATTCTGCTGGACACTGGTGGCAGTTTTTTAAGAATTGTGTCACATTTTACCACCTCTGTACTACTTGTGCTAAAATGTTTAGATCATAAAATACAGTTGGTCTAACCGTTTGAGACAGGTATTGCATGTTGCCCATTGAAACTGATGCATGCATCAAAGAAACTAATGCACATGCCATGTTTTACTGTAAAGTGTGGAAACTAGTGCAGACACATCAAAATGTTTAAAAATCACATACAAACATGCATTTTGCAGTGATCCAACCATGGCAGGGAGACTGTTGCAACTCACGTGTCATTAGTTTTAAAAATCCAGCCCTGAGGGTTTCTCAGCTGGAGCCTTCTGTTATATTTCAAAGTTTTTTTGAAGCTTTGTGTTGCCAGGCTCCTGTACCTTTAAATAACTAATGGAGTAACTGAGTTCACTAATAACTCAGAAGCTCTCAGTGAACCCTCAGGACAGGGAAATCTAATAAATATCTTATTCTTTCCACTGTGCAACTAGACTATTACATTCAGTCAGTGGGTAAGTATCGTTAGCATTTTCTCCTTCCTTTTGCTTCCTCCCAATAATTAACTTATAATGGAAAGGACACTAGCAAAAAGACATCTGCAAAAAATGTATTTGTATTAGTTTTTATTTTTAAAATATATTTCAGATATATGTTAAACAAATTATCTTTATTGAATTACAACTATTGTTGAAATATACAGTAGTACTGTGCATTCTTTTGTTTTTCATTGCTGTTTCTGCCCAGATATCTCAGTACTGCAGCATTTTATGAGGCTCACCATGATATAATTTGAGACGTAGCTGTCTCTTTCCAGATAGAAATTGGCAAATAGAATCCTATGGTGCAGAAAGCTGCAACTTTCATCACTATCAGTTTATATTGCATTGTGTTTCTAAACAAATTGCTTTTCATAGAGGCAAAGGACCAGACTACGTAGAAATTAACTCAAATTACATCTTCAGAACTCTGTTAGGTGGAGAGAAGATCAGAATGAGATAGCAATGAAAACATCGCATTGGCAAAGCTTTTGGTAAGAGTGAATGACTTTGTTTATTAAAAACATTTATTTATGCAAATATATTTTACCAGTAAATATTAAACAAAATTCATGTTGTGCTGCAAGTAGTAGGATAATCAATTATATCAATTGGATAGTAAATTACAATGATTTTGAAAGTGTTGCAAAATGTTATCCCCTCTTTGGATACTGCAGTTAATGAAAATTAACCTGTTCATGCTTATTATTTATTTATTCACACTTCTTTCCAATGGAACTGAACAGTTTAATAAATGGTTCCCACTTAGAACACATCTAAATGGAGTTATTTTATAAAAGATGATTTATTTGATGAATTAATAATTGTAAAAACAAAATGCTGTCACTAGTTTTAGTTTTCAGATAAGTGTTACTTGGATAATCCATGGACATTTCCAGATACAACCAAATATCATGCTTGGAGTGTGTGATGAGGATAATGTGGGGTGCTGTATGGGGAAAACCAATTCTTATTTTCAGAGTGCATCCTCCCTATTTTTCAACTTATCTGGCAGAGGTGCCTTGGATAATGAATAATTTTTTCTGGGTGGTCTCGGATAATCCATCAGGATGATGACCAGGAGATCTCAGTATCCACTCAGGACGATAAAAACAGCTGCACCAAAAAATTGCATTTATCCATTGTATCTGAGCATCTTGTGATAGATAATGACCTGCAGATAGGAACAATTAATTCTGAAAATGGTCAAAATGATTTGGAAAATGTCACTGGCATGCATTGACCATGAATAAGATTAAACACTAGACAACTGAGATACATGGTAAAGGGTGAGCAGGACCACTAATTAGCTATCTGAGAAAATGTAGTGTTTAGTTGTAATTATTCCAACCAGGATCACCCTCAAAATGCAGCATCTCATTTTCTTGAGGGTCCCTGGGAGTACAGCAGCAGGCAGAAGTAGAAGTTGGCACAGCAGAAAGATGATACAGTCAGTATACAAATATAAGTTAAAAATATATTGTACAAGCAAATAAAGCAGAAAAGATAATTAATTACAAGATAACATAGGTGTTCAGACATTTGTTTAGGTCTTGAAAATGCTGCATTTACTTTTATTTGCAATTATTTAACTGGGTAAGACCACGGACTAAGATCATTCTTTAGGCTCGTCCTGTAACACAGTACACATATAATTCATTAGTAAAAAAAAAAATCTCAAGTACAGTTACAACTTGATTTAATGGAAAGCTTATTTATAGTAAGTTTCTTTAAAGCTTAAAATAGTCAAACTGCTAGAAAAGAAAAGAGTCACAGGAGTTTAGTTCAGTTAAAGTTTGCTGTTTAACATCTAGTCATTAATACACAACAAGACAATTATACATAAATAACATAAAAAATATAGCACATAATATTTAAGCAATTAAAAATGTCTCCATCCTGAGACAATACAAGCAATACAAAAACAAGCTTTTTGACACTTCTCAGGCTTGAAGTGATTAAATGGATCAAAGAGTCTTTGCTAATGTGTGACAAGCAAATGTAAATAGGATTTTCCCTGATCCAGGAGGTTCAGGTCTGGTTACTTTTATTCAAACCTGGATATCAGCTCCCATAATCTCAAAAAGCCAATGAATCAAAAGAGGGCATAACAAGAAAATGCCCATGAAAGACTTGTCATTCCATTTAGGCACTAACTTAAAACAGCAACTAGCACAAAGCATAGTAGTGTGATGAGATTGGACAGGAGTGGCACTGCATAACATTGGGATACAAGAGAAAGTATATATTGTTTTCTAAAGGAACAATGAAATATATTAAAACAGGGATTCTTTCTCATCATAGGATCTACATCTCATTATTTATCATTGGGCAGAAGGCTAGTGCTCTCAGGCATGGGCGATTTCAGTGTTAATGAGAGTAGCCCCATTATTGACCCTTAGCATTTGTGTCTGAGTAATTAGAAAACAGCATTTTCTTCACCTAGGATAGTTCAATTAAAATGCAATATTTCTTGGGATCCTGCTTCTAAGTTCTAACCACTTCTACCGATAATGTAGACACTGACATAGTGGGACTTGATCACTCAGTCAGGTTCACATTGTTGAGTGACTCTAAGTGGGATTGGAACCTGGGTCCTTTGCTTCACAAGCTTTGAAGTGAAGGAACACTTTCAATCAGAGTATCCTTTCCCTGCACGCGAGACATTCTTATTCTGTAAAGTGTTTCACATGCAGGGCCATGGAAATGGGCTTATTTGGGGAGTTTTTATAATATGTTTATAACATATAATTGCTCAATCTTGAGCAATAATATGCAGCATTAATTATGTCATGGAGACCACTCTTGCAGTTGTAAAAGTGCTCTCACTTACTTTATTGTGGTATCAGAAATGTTCGGTTGATAACAGCTGGAAAATCTGGGTTTCTTTCAGTGCAGGTAAAACACCCTAGCAGGAGGACTACCTATAGGGATGGATGGGCAGACTGGATGGGCCAATGGGGTCCTTTTTCTGCCATCAGATGTCTATGATTCTATGTTGTAGGTTGTGTAGGAATGAAATAGTATTTACCAAAAACCATGAACAGTGGGCCATCCAAGAATTTGGGAACACATTTCAAATAGCTAGCAACTCTTCAGGTATTCATATATGGGAAATAAACTGCAAAATTAAAAACCTTTTCCCCCCTCTCCAGGAGGTCAGAGATGGTCTCCTGGTCACCCTTCCTCCTTATTTGCAATTGTCAGATGTATCCCACCCACCTCCCACCTTATCTCATGTCCCAGATACACAGATACACAGAAATGTGATGGCAGAGAAAGGCACCACGGCCCACCTAGTCTGCCCAACACCCTACCTCTCCCATTCTATTATGCTTCCACCTCTTTTCCCAACCCTTAAATCTATTCCAAGCCCTCTTGAACCCCTTCACCATTTCAGCTGCCACTACCTCCTCCGGCAGCTTGTTCCAGGCCTCCACCACCTCTCCATGAAAAACTGAACCCTGACATTACCTCTGTATTGCCAACCTTCCAATTTGAGGCTCTGTCCTCATGTTCACTCCTTCTTCAGTTTGAACAAGCTATTGTCTCTACCTTATTTATTCCCTTCAGATACTTAAAGGTCTCAATCATGTCCCCCCTCTTCCTCCTAGTCTCCAGAGGGTACAAATTCAGCCCTCTCAATCTTCTCTCATAGGGTACATTCTGCATCCCTCATACCATTTTGGTTGCCTTTCTCTGCACCCTCTCCATCAGCTCAACATTTCTTCATAGGTGAGGCCTCCAGAACTGTACCCCATACTCCAGATGTGGCCTTACTATGGTTCTGTATAATGGCATTAGCACCTCCTTCTTCCTGCTATTAAACCCCCTCACAATGCAGGCCAGCAATTCATTTGCCTTTCCCACCACTCTGCTACACTGGCTGCAAACCTTGAGGTCACGCAATACCATAATCCCCAGGTCCTTTTCTGCTTCTTTCTCCTTAATCACTAACCCCCCCAAGGGAGTAAGTTTTCCTATTCTTCCTCCCAGGTGCATCAGTGAGCATTTTTGTGTATTAAACTTCAATTTTCAGGTGTCAGACCACCTCTCCAGCCTCTCCAGGTCCCACCTCATGGCTTGCACCCACTAGGTGAATCCACCCTATTGCAGACTTTTGTATCATCTGTGAACAGGCACACCCATCCCTCCAGACCCTCTGCTAGGTCACTAACATAGATGCTAAAGAGTATTGGTCCTACCTAGCACTGAACTCCTGTGGCACCCCACTGATCACCGCCCGTTCCCTGGAATGTGTCCCATTAACCACCACCATCTGACTCCTTCCCTTCAACCAGTTTTCCACCCACCTGGTGATCCTGTTTTCCACCCCTAGTCTGTCCAGCTTATGTAACATTCCACCATGCAGAATGGTGTTGAAGGCCTTATTGAAATCCAGATAGGCCATGTCCATTGCTCCTCCTTGGTCCACTATCTGTGTCACCCCATCAAAAAACTCTATCAGGTTAGTCTGACAGGACCTTCTCTTGGTGAAGCCATGCTGCCTGTTATCCTGCATGCCATTCATCTCCAAGTATTCTATCAACCTGATCTTAAGTAGTGTTTCCATTACCTTCCCCACCACTGAGGTAAGACTAATAGGACAGCATTTTTTCACCTCATCCTTCTGCCCCCCCTTATATAATGTGACCACCTCTGCCCTCTTCCAGTCCATTGGCACCACCCTGTGACCAAGGACAAGTTAAACAGCCTCACTAGATGTGGCACCAGTTCATCCTTCACCTCCTTGAGAACCCTTTGGTGTATTCCATCAGGCCCCATTACCTGCCTACCCTAAGTTTACCCAGCTCTTCCCTTACTCCTTCAGTAGTGAATCTGCCACAGCCACCCTCCCCACCCCTTCCTGGTCCCCTATCCTCCTTTCCTCTGTGAAGATTGAAGTGAAATAGCTGTTTAATGGCTCTGCTTTTTCCAAGTCCCTTCCAGTATTGTTCCACTTCCCCATCCTTCCAGTCCCAAGCTGTCCCTCCTCCTCTAATGTACCTAAAGAAGATTTTTTTCCCCCTCCTTGCCTGCTTCGCTATCCTCTCCTTAGTGGCCTCCTTAGCCCTCCTTATCTTTTTCCCAGCATCCTTTCTTTTTTCCCTGTAGGTTTCCCTGTCCTCATCCTTTGTGTCCTCCTGTACCTCTTGAATGCTCTAGTCTTCTCCTTGACCCCTAACGCCACCTCTCTAGTGAACCACAGAGGCCTTTTCTGATATCCTACAACATTTTATATTTTCAAATCCCAGCCTCAAGCACACTGCCAGGAGCTGACAATGTCTTTGAAAAGCTACCCCCACTAAGCCCCACTCCCCACATGGCCACAAAAAAACACAATGCAATGCATGTTATGCCCCGCTTGTCTTAATCCTCAATTTGTGGGATGGAAAACAGAAATACAGCTAGCCTGTCAGACCCCTCTGCTAAGCACCTCACTCAACTTAAACAACATCTGCTTCAGCTGTACAGTACATACCTATGCTGACATGACTTTGTTGTTGATGTTCAGCACAGCAAAATCTCCAATGTTGACAGCCAAAATTTCACCTGTTCAACACTGGAGTGTCTCTCTAAGGGGGCTGTGCCCCTTGCACACCAGCTTCTAAATGATTATCAGCTCCAAATCAGAGTTGATTTGAAGGGGGAGCACACATAGTGAAAGGCGACATTCCACCCACTGGTTGCCCACACTGACAATTTTGAAACCAGTTGAAATTGACGCTGTGGGAGATTTTGCCATTGAGTTTCAATGTTCAGTTGGTACAACCACAGCATATAGCGTAGCCTGAAGAAATGAATGAATGTGTGAGAACTAGCTGAGAATGGAGATGATATCATGAGCAAGGGGTGGAGCAGAAGGAGCATCATTAGTTATACTTGGCAGTCTGATTGGCCTCAGGCTACCAAGTGTCACTAATGATGCTCCTTCTACATTGTCCCCTTCTTCATGATCACACCTCCATACTCAGTGAGTTCTTCCACATTCATTCCTTTTGGCAATACTAGGTACTGTAGAGTTGGAGCAGGTATTATATAAGTTGAGTGAGGGTGCTCAGCAGGAGGTGGGGGTCTAACTTGCTAGCCTGAATTTTGTCTTGCCATCCCCTTCCAATATCAAGGATAGGGGCAAGGTGGGGAGTCAGAGCATGAAGGGAATTGTGTTTTTTTGTGTCCATGTGGGGAAAGGAGGGTGTGGAGTGGGTCTTTTTAAGGCATGTTGGCCCCAGGCATTGTGACCTTACTGACTGTGAGACATCACATGTGATTGACTTGGCAGCAGGTGAATGGCTCTTCTAGGAATGGTGTGATGTCACAGTCAGTGAAGTCAATCCATCCTGCCGTGTTCAGTTATGTTTATTCAGGAAGATAAAACCCAAATTATCCATTACAGTGTTATTCTTTAATCTTTAGTTAACAGGACTTAAATAGAAGCTCTTCTTTTATTTTTCACTCCAAACTATAAAGATTGAAGCTAAATAATTATTTCCCCCAAGCAATTTATCATTTCAGTTGCTCTTCCTTGTACTCACTTAACCTTCACAATGTCTGTTTAAAAACTCAGGTTCAAAAACTAAGAACAATAGTCAAGAATAAGACTGAAGGAAATGTAATTATACTCCAAAATGTTGAGGCTGAATACAGGAACGCCATTTCCTCCTATACCTCATGCTTCTGTGTGGGGTTACCACTTTCTGACTTGGAAGCTAGTCTTATAAGAATAACACCCAACAAAAGTGACTAGCCCAAGAGCTTGGTATACTTGGAAGTCCAGGACATAAAGTCACTTGGAGAGACCTAGTGGGGGAAGAAAATGGCTGAAGTACCAGGTTCCAAGTTTGTTTATTTGGGATAGTTTAATTGAGCAAGCTCATTTACAATGATGTTCCATTGTACAAGTAAGTAATAAGCCACAACTGGGTGTGCATTAAAGGATTTTAATGCACACCCCAGGGGTGTGCTAAGGCATGAAGCCAAAGGCCAGGTGTCCTTACTCCTCTGGGAAGTGCATTAAAATTATTTAATGCACACCCTGAAGTGGCTTATCACACTTATAAAATGGGCCACTATCATAAAATCATTAGTTCGATTTACTCTGATAGGGATTAAAATGTGTTTACTATTCTCAAAAGAGCGTACAGTACATTTCCCTACAACATCTAAAATCTGAAAAAGTAGTCCCTATTTTATAGTTAATTTATTTATTGAATTGTTTCATTTATAAGGTACAGTATATCACATAACATACTATAATATGTATACCTTTTGTAAATATAGTAATATGAATAAGGTAGCATGTTAACACCTTGTACAACCATGACATCTTGTGCTAAATAGTCTATTTGACAGGCATGAAGATATGTAAGGTGTTACAATTAATGAAGTGAGATGCCAGTACTGTTTGACAGATACACTTAATCATATAATTATATAACTATTTATAGGAGTTGCATAAAAGGATATATATATATATTAGGCAATAAATGTCAGATGATACCAAAAAGGAGGGTCTGGTAAGGTAACTTCACTATTTCTGAAGAAAGTTCAAATAGTCTTGCCAACATGAATAAAATTCATTGAGTCGGCCTTGTATCAGATATGATATCCTTTCCAGAGAGGCAATATGGGTTAGGCTGTTCAAAATATCTGTCATAGTAGGTATTGATTGAGATTTCCACCGCATTAGTATCAACCTTTTTACCTGCATAAATAGGATGCGCAGCCATTTATGTTGACAATTTGTTAATTTTGTGTTTATGTCTATAACATTAAGTAAACAAAATTTGGGTTCAAATGGAATATGGCGGCCAATAATTTTAGATGCTATATTAAATATAGATTGCCATAATTTAAAAGTAGTCCCTATTAATAAATAAAATAGCATATCTCAGCAATAGGTTAACTAGTACTGTACTTTGCAGTAAAAGTGTTTATTAGTAGAGTTGGTTGAAAACAAATATTTTCTCTGTAACGTAAATATCATATACATGCACTGTAACATCCGTAAATTTGTAAAACATAAGCAGTGTTTAAAACTTAATTTTCATTACACTGTAGTTATATACTTTCATTGAAGGCAACTTTCTCTTTGTTTTTGTTTTTTACTTATGTGTTGTGGTCTACTACATAAAAAGAAAACTGCTATAGGATTGAGGTGAAAAGTTAGTAAGAAAATAAAAACCTTAAACCTGCCAAGTTGCCTTTTTTTTTGGTGGTGGTGGTGGGGGGGTAGATTTATCCTGGAAACACCTATATATGATTAAAATGTACATGCTTTCATAAACATCAGCAATGTAGTTGAGCAGTTTGGCTCTGCCTATGTAACTGTCTTTTCCCACCTTTTCTCCATGTTTATAAAGTATTACTATATTGCCTACTTTCTTCATCCTGTTTTTTGCTTCTTTTTCCCCATTCAAGATATAGATTGTTTATTATGGAATGTTTACTATGGAATACAGGGATTCAAAATTTGCTCTAGTTCCACTGGTAGAATGTTACTCTCCTAACATACTGTAAACACAGACAACAAAGGCCTGTTTTAGAGTCACAGACTCAATTATCTCACATCAGAGCAAGCAGAAGAGATTTCCCTGATGAGCAGGTAAAGATAGAAGGGGATTTTTCACTGTCAGTAAAGAAACAGTTGTAATGAAAACTATCAATAACACTTAATATTTCTAATTGCTTATGTGTGTAAGGAGAGTGTGATGACCAGGTGAACAATATTTAATTATTTTTTTTTTTTATTTAAGGTAGTTTCATTTTAGGGCCCAGTTGAAGGGTTTTATAGTGTAAAGGTACCAGCTGTGTGAGATGGAAGATCGGTTCTGTTGCAGGAGACTGCTAGAAGATAGTTCTGGTTGTAGGAGGACTGATTTGCTCATTGTGTGATGTGTTTAGGACCAGGATGACTGTGTGTATATAGAGACTTAATGCAGTCATCTGATGTCTCTGGTCAATGAGATTTCTAGATTTTTTCTTGCCATTTTATAAATCTAAATAAGGTTTTATATAAATACAAAATATTAAAAGGATACACAGTACATCAACACTTAGGACAGACCATATCTCACCAAGTGACAGGAATTCAAATTATTCTATTGGGATATGTCTGACAGGAAATGAGTAGGCAATCTGTTTCTCAGACTGTGTGTCATTGTGCAGTGTTACTACTGTTAATGTGAAACTACTGAACCACATTTCTCCAGCTTTGTTAAATTCTAGAGTTCATTGGCAATGATGTGCATGCTCAATTGCATGTATGTACCTCAAATAGTAGGGCAATTACAATCATTTTAAAAAGTTTACAATATTTCATAGATGGAAAATATAATGTATGAATCTCTATAACTTAAACCTTTCTATTTCCAGTTTCTATGACACCTCATAGATGGTTATGCATGCGACATTTCAGGTATCTAGCTCCACAGGTAGGCAAGTTCTAAGAAGATAATTTTTTCATAAAAAAGTCATAACGTATAAAGCATATGGCACTGGATGTTACATTGAGATACATAATTATTCTAACCAGTTGTAGGACTGGAATTTGCATTGTGCAGCTTTATAGTATCCTAGTTTCCAAGGAGCATTGTCAATCTTCTTGGCTTTTTCTGCGGTACTATACAACTCTGTTGGGAAGCAAAAATGTTCCTAGCCCTCCATCTGGTAATAACAGAAACAAGACACACTAATGCTCACAATAACTATATCAAATAGTAAGGATTTGCTGCTTCCTGAATGCATGAACATGCCTGAATTTTATTTTTTTGAATTGCAATAAAATACAAAATAGAAATAAAAACTAAAATGTTAGTCCTTGAGTCCCCCTAAGCTTAAAACTACTCATTCAAATGTCATGATATTTGGGGTGCCAGTTGGATACCTAATGTAAGCCCTATACCCCTGCCTTTTTGCAAAATGACAGGTGGTATGCTGTTGAAGCTTACAGCAGTACCTGGTGGGGACTTGGTTTGGGGAGAACTAGGTTACTTGGCACAAGGGCCCTAGTTTTGGTTACTCTGCAGAGGGGCACCCAAGTAAATCTGAACACAGGAAGCAATAACTGTAATGTCCAATACCAGGAATGGGATTCTAAAGTGTGGCTTTTATTCACATCCAAACTGAACAAACAAAGCATAGACGGACCCCCACAGGGCTACATTCCTGGTAATGCAGACAACAGATAACAGAGCACTTCTTCAACATTTCAGCCCTCAGGCTCTGAACCCACCAGGCACACAGCCCAGACTTGCACGCAGCTTTAGGTACACAGCCCAACTTGTAAACTATTTGTTTGTTTTTCCTGGCCTGGCTCCTGCTGGCCACTGATCCCGGGTTCACATGGCAGTGGACCACATTTTCTGTTGGTGGCTCCTAAACCACCTTAGAGCCTTCACCTTTAGGGAAATTCTTCAATCCTACTGCCTGGGTACTTCCTCTGCACTGGCCAAGTGCCTGAGGCAAAGTAGAAATCCACAGAGCAAATCCATAGAGGTGGACCTGGTTACTAAAGATGGGGGGTCTCCACCTCCAACTCCCACAATCCATACCCAGCCATTTATCTGGACATTAAACAACTCTTTAGAAAGCAGAAGTTAATGTCTCACCAGGGTCCTGTGCTCAGAATTAAGCAGATGTAAATAAACGAAATGAGTTTGCCAGCACCAGGTAAAACTAACAGAGTACTTTGTCCAAACCTGCCAAATAAGGTTGCCTGCTTACTGCCAAGTGAGATTATGTGCTAAAGTATGCACAAGGAATCCACACCATGCCACATGTGCTTTCAAATCCAGCATTCTTTATTTTTTCACAAGAGGAAGGAATCATGACAATGTACTACTTATAAGAGAACAATACTGGATCTTTGCATTAGGAGGGTCAGAAAAACCTGGCCTTAATGAGAGGATTGATATAAAAACTTTTTTACAGAAATAAGAAGTGCAGGGTTGTTTATGCCTATGTATCATGAGCTGTTATGTAGTTGAATGTAGTTAGTACCAGATTTTAATTTGTTTCACTTTTTTTCTTTTAGGTACCACGACCTATAATACTCAGTGGATTCCTATGTCTCTCAATGGCGAACAGCAATGGTGGACACTGGTGTAATAGTGGTAAAAGTAGTGAGTGATAATCCATTTCATAATGTGTTTTAAAGTCATAAAATTGAAGTTGAATTTTTAGGTGGTCTTTTCAATTTGGTGCACTGTCACTTTAAATGCAATACTATTTGTTGGGAATTATCTTTGTAAGTGTCATGCCTATGATTAAGCACCAGGTGGTGTAAAACACATTAGGACACTGTATATGGAGTAATGGAGGAGGTTGGCAGCCTGTAAGCCTGCAGTTTGTAAGGAGCCTGTGAAGAGTGGGAGCACGAGTACCTCATATGTTGTGTGAAAAAAATAAAGAATGCTGGATTTGAAAGCACATGTGACATGGTGTGGATTCCTTGTGCATACTTTAGCACATAATCTCACTTGGCAGTAAGCATGCAACCTTATTTGGCAGGCTTGGACAAAGCACTCTGTTAGTTTTACCTGGTGCTGGCAAACTAATTTTCATTTATTAACTCTTTAGAAAGCTTGGCAATGTAGATGTAACGGTAAATGTATAGCACATCTCCTCTACATGTCTTGGCTTTCCCCTTGTGCTGAACTTGAACATACTTTTACTTTGGCTAAGCCTATTCCTCTAGACCTCCCACTAATTCAGCAGCCCAATCCCCACTTTAACACATTTCAGGTGAAACATAGGCTCTTTGACAAGAGCAGAACTCACCCTTTGGTTGCAGGTGGCCCACAGGTGAATCTTGACAGCTTTGTGTGCCACAACACACTTGAAAAAACATAAGGCAGCTTCTTCTCTAGCAGTAGCCAGGGGGTTGCCCCTGGAATAACAGGCAAACCTTCCACCCCCATCCCCTCAGGCATGGGACACAGAGACCAGAATCAGCAGTCTCCACCGCTTCAAGAACAGCTTACTGTGTTCCTCTTTAGGTGGAAACACACACCTTTCCCTAGAAGTAGCTCTATATCAGAGCTTAGGCTCCAAGAGCCTGTGCACAGACTGCTGTGCTCCTCTCTTCTTCACTGCTCACACACAACTGCTCTCTCACTGTTCAAAAACTCCCAACATTCTAACCTAACTCCATCTGCAGATTCCAATGTGGCTCATGCAGCTGCAATAGTTCTATGGTGATGTCACCCCTCAGTCTCAGCTGAGACTGAGAACAGAGTGAGATAGTGTGAATCCATTTAACTGGAGTTTCACAAACTGCCTTCCCTGCCTCACGACTAGGTCTTACTGGGATTCTAGTAACCCCGGATAACAGGGGTTACACTAACAACAAATAAAAGTACTGTATCAGGCTCAATCTATGGCTGAATAATGACTAAATAAGCAGACATGTGAAATTTCTAAAATGTCAGCACATTTCATGAAACTGGAATTTCCTAATTATACAACCCTGCCTCAGAGCCCAGCAATCAGAGTACATCAAAATGTAAGGGGGGGGGGGTAGATTTATGAATCAGGGCCTGCAATAATAGGAAACCCAGGGCCTGTAAAGGAGAGTTCTTTGCTTGTTTATCTTTTGTTAGAGGGATTAGGTTAATCCCATACTATATGTAATTCTCCACAGTATGCTATAAAATAGGGCTATTTCATTGGACATTGCAAATCTAATCTAATTAAATTATCCAACAGATTCAGAACACATGACCCATTGCATCCTTCTGTTAAAAAAAAAGATATTAAATATATTTGAAATGCTAATGCCAGGTACTTCATGATAATACCCATAAATGACACTGTAGTGCAGTATAACGAGAGTGCTGCACTGGTGAGGTGCCACCCTTGATGAGACATTAAACCGAGGTCCCTTCTGTCTATCTGTGGTCACTGTCCAGGTGGAAGTAAATGATCCCATGATGTATAGAAATACAGCAAGGAGGTTTCCATAGTCTCAGGGCTAACAATAAGCCTGTCAAAAAGAACTGGTGCATGCACCCCCCCCCCAAGTGCACCTGGAAGAAAGCTATAATAGCTTAATGTGTCTCTCCTGGTCAAATAAATTACAAATAAAAGCAAATGCTAGATGTAGTATCAAGCAGCTCTGCAATGTTCCTGATTTTGTACTTGGTATACTGACTGCACACAGCTAAAGTTCCTTTATTTCTGTAGAATACGAATGGTTATTGATGATATGGTCTTATTGATTAATTATGACTCTTCTATTTACAGGGTGACTCAATCTCATGATCAGTCATGGGAGACTGGAATCACACAGCTTCTCAAATCTCACACTTTATTATTGTTGGAATTCCTGGACTCCAGGACTGGACATCACGGACTGCCTTATTCATAGTTTTCCTTGTAATATACACTGTTACACTACTAGAAAACTTCATTTTCATTATCATAATAAAATTAGACCATGCACTGCACTCACCGATGTACATTTTAATTTGCAACTTAGCCCTCTTAGACCTCCTCATTCCTTCTGTTACTGTTCCAGAGATGCTGTACTATTTAATAAGTGATAACAAGTCTATTGCTTTTGGTTCCTGCATTACACAGATGGCGTTCTATCTCACTTTTTTAATAACAGAAAGTTTCATTCTGGTGGTCATGGCTTATGACCGTTACCAAGCCATATGCAACCCACTGCTTTATCCCACTGTCATGACCACCAAGCATGCTCTTATGTTATCTCTGCTTTGCTGGACAATAGGGAGTATGGAAGTAGTGTTCGTGTGTACTGTACTTTCTACACCCTTTGTGGACCAAACAGAATTGATTATTTTTGCTGTGATTATTCATCCATCATATTACTGGCTTGTGCTGATGTCTCAGTACAGAGTACATACAATATGGTCATGTCCTTAATTATAATCTCAGTCCAGCTATTTCTTGTTCTTTTTTCCTATGGAAAGATCATTGCCGCTGTGTTTAGAATCACATCCACTGAGGGACGTCGGAAAACCTTTTCTACTTGTGCCAGCCATCTGCTTGTCATTGGCGTTTTCTTCCTGGCTCTAGCCTTTGTCTTAATGTCTTATGGAGTGCCAGGGTTTTCTGAACAAGTTCAGACTTTGGCTAGCTATAGTTCAGAACATTGTCCCTCCCCTGGTCAATCCTATCATTTACTGTGTGAAAACAAAGGAAATCAGGGACAGCTTCACAAAGACTCTCCAAAAATGGAAAATAGGAACCTCTGGCTGTTAACATCATAGTAACAGAATTTTTCCCAAAGATTTAGGGGGTGGATTTTGAAAGGACCTCTGGACACGTGATGACTTCCTTCACAATTTTAATGCAACTGCGCTACTTACATCAAAAAGTTAAGACCACATAAAACATTGTGCAACTTCTTGTCACAAGTGCTACAAATTGCACTCAGAAAATAATGCATACATCAAACTTATGGTACATGCATTGTTTTCTTTTTCTGGTCACAAATGTCAACATTTTGAAAATAATAATTCAGCTTCTTGGCACACTTATATGAAAGCATAGCTGAAAATCAGGCATAGTGGACAGTCAGAAGTCTGAAAATCAAGCCCAATAACATTTAAATAAGGGTAGATAAATATTTTTGAATTTTAAACTGGAACAGAAATGTTTACAGAAATATTGTTTTGCTTGTTCAGCCTGTGTTTACTTTTGCCAGCCATTTAAGTTTATAATGTACCATGTTTGGAATAAAAAAAATGTTCTGTCAATAGTTATTACATTTTATTGTTTTTTAGAACAATGCATTGCAGTTGAAAAATAATAAAATGATATCATGATGTAGTAGCTTATCTTATCTGATTAGCTTGCTCAGCTATGGCTTACACAAGAGTACACAGCAGTACAATTTATTCATATCTTGTGCCTGCTTCAGTGACCTGCTCCATTCTTATCCATTCATAACATATCAACTCCTGACTTCATCAAAACATCTCCCAGTTAAATGTCATGAAGATATTAGCATCCCTTTGTGATGATAGAGTGGGAGCATCATGTGACACTCCACAACCAATCACAGCACTTCCTTCAGATGCACGTGAGGTACTCTTATTGCTGTAAGGGTTCCTCACATGCTGAGCAGTGTAACAGACTTCTTGATGACCACCACTCATGCCACAGAAAGGGACAGCAGAAAAAGCATTTTTTTTTTAAATTGTGGCATGATCTATAATAACTTTATACGGGTGCTGGGAGGGCCTCTTATTGATATAAGAGTGTCACCTCTTGCATTCTTAGAGCACCAGAACTGCTCACCTTCATTTGGTTTGCAGTTCTCTTTCCCTAAGAATGTGTAAGGCTTATATCCATAAGAGCCCCCCCCCAATGTTTCATAAATGTATATATATATATATATATATATATAACCCTAGGTGGTGCTGTCCCAAGGGCTACTACCCCTGCCTGTGTGGCTAGTTGCAGATTAAGAGGCCTGGGTACTGAAATGGGTGCCTCCACCCAGAGGTCAGGTTGTTAGTGGTCAAGCTAAGCTGGGCACAGCCCTCTGGGACACTGTATCCCTCCTATTTCCCTTCTAGTGGCCTGAACAATACACAAATCATTTTCACAATGACCTTTATTTACCATGCAATTACCACACTATTTTCACTTACCACCAGGGCTGATTCTTCTAGCTCGACCCTGCAGACCCCCTGTAAAACAAGGTTATACACAGCAAATAGCAACAGTACAGTGTTTTTGGCACAAACTGGAACCACAATCAGGTTAAATGAAAAAATAATTAGATCTGATTTATTCAGGGGGCTTAAACAAGGGAGGAGCATAATCAGGTTGATTTGCTTAGAGGCTATATCAATCAAACAGTCATGCATGCACTTCAGAGTCCCCACACAGTCACACACTCTGGGTACCCAGGTGGGTTAGCCAGGAGCCAGGAACGTTACTCGTGATAGACTGACGTCACAGCTGGTTGTGGCCCTATGATGGAAGAAAGCAACATGCACAACACACACTATTTGTAATCTGGAGCCAGAGGGCTCAGTTCATGAAAGAAAGACAACAAGGCAATCAGATGACAACACTTTAGATTTAGCTGTTGTTGCAGGGAACTACCCTGATGTTTACTGTGATACCCAATACTGGGCACAGGAAGGACAAAATTGAGTCTGCAGGTTGTTGAGCTGGAATGCCAGGAGAAGCAGGGCCCACACGAATCAATGAGACATCATTCCTGTTCAAGGCATTGAGCAGGGGTTGATCCCAGGCAGATATCTCGATCGATGACTTTCTCTGTGTAGCCAGTATTCCAGCTGAGCCAGGGTGGCAAAGTCCAGGCCAAACAGAGATGGATATGGATTTCAGTCCGTGGAGCTGGATGCAGCCTCCAGCAAGCAAAACACAGTTCACACACACAGTGGGGAACCCAGTCACGACCCACTATCAGCATACAGCACATTCACATGTAAGGAAATTCCACTGTACCAGGCAAATGGCTCTCCAGTCACAATTACAGAGTCTCTGCACAATCTAGGAGTTCAGAGGTAACT